>CM037880.1:82570205-83170205 GCA_021292165.1 Shinisaurus crocodilurus | reverse complement strand
CAACTTCAAGGCCCAGCTCTTCCTTCTGATGGTTTGTTATCTTTAAACTGAACTTGGACTTGACAGCCCTTCAAAACAGAGGGCAGTCATCTGGCAGCCCTTCAAATAAAGTATTGTCAAATAAAAAACTGTAAAAGAGGACACCTGGCCACCATGAGCACAGAGCAGGGAAGTGGTAGAAGGGGAGGGCAAAAAGAAAGATGGATAGTCCCTCTCTTTTATTCCTCCATTCTGTTCCCAGCATCTGCCACAAATCATCACCAAATGCCAAGTGTTTAATTATAATATAGTTAGGGTGCCCACTTATGCATTGCCAAAAAAGAGGAAATGCATCACCAAAACAGAAAATAAAAGAGGACACTGATTTGCATAACATTTGTATATGTTAATATATAGTTGTAAATGCAACTTTAGAAAGAATTTGTATTATTTAACTAGAAATAAAATACATCTCACACAGTGGGGAAGACTATGACCTGTGTGCCTACTCAGTCTGCTGTCCAGGTTGACAGGCAAGTTCAAGATCCCTGCCTGACCTTCTTAATATGGTTCTATATATTTAAACCAGATTTGGACTGGACCGCCCTTCAAACAGAGGACACAATTTCATTAGCATAACCCACATGCAGGCTTTAGATAAGAGGAAAAGTTTTTATTCAGTTGTAGGTAGCTCTTGGCAACCTGCAGCTAGTCAGAGACCCTCCCACAGACTTCATGTCCCAGCACTTTCTGTTGTCTTACTATCCACACTCTGGTAACCTCTTGTCTGGATTACTGTGATGCATTATACATCTGGCTGCCTTTGAAAACAGTGCAGAAACTTCAGCTGGTCCAAAATAGGACAGCAAGATTGTTAACAGGAACTGGCCAAAATGATCATGTTATGCCAGTGCTTTATGATCTTCGCTGGCTTCCAGTCCTTTTCCGGGCTCAATTCAAAGTGCCAGTATTAACTTTTAAAGCCCTAAATGGCTTGGGGCCAGGTTACCTGATGGGCATATATAGTCCTGTGGCTTACGCTGGCTCAGCTTGTCTGAGCGTGGAAAGCTAAGCAGGGTCAGGCCTGGTTACTACTTGGATGGGAGACCCCTCCTCTAGTTTCCTGCATTGAGCAGGGGGTTGGACTCGATAGCCTTGTAGGCTCCTTCCAACTCTATGATCTATGAAATCTATGATTGTCTCCTCCCATATATACCTGCCCAGACCTTAAAGTCATCTTCAGAGACCCTTCTCCAGCCCCCCCCACCACCACCAAATGAGCTGACATGGGTAGCCACTAAGAAGAGGGCCTTTTCAGTGGTGGTACCCAGGTTGTGGAATGCCCTCCCCAAAGACTATGTAATGTTCTTTTGGGCACCAGGTGAAGACCTTTTTATTTTCCGAGGCTTTTTAGTCCTTCAGTTTAAAAATAAAATGTTAGTGCGTCTTTAAATCTTCACTGCTGCTAGCTTTTACTTTGTTTTTGTTGTTTTTTAACTCTAGTTTTACTTTGTTTTAAAGTTCTAATATTATGTTTTACAACATATGTTTATGTTTATTGTCTTTTATGGTTTTAAGTTTTGTTTTGTGAACAAAACAAAGAGTTCTGTCTATTAGGCAGAGAGTTCTGTCTATTAGACAGCATAAGAATGTAATAAAAAATAAATAAAGAGATCCTGAGTCTCTCTACTTAATTCTATTACTCCTGATAAATACACCTTCAAACAGAAGACAGTCCTCTGTAAAGTAGGACAGGGCCACCCCAAATGTAGTAGGGTTGCTAACTTTGGGAATAAATTCTGGTATCTGGGGTTGGACTTGGGGGCAAAGCAGGTCCAGAGGTGGAGTTGGGGAGGCAGAGCCAAGAGCACGGAACTGGCTTCCATGTGTGCATCTTTATAGCCTTGTCTAGGCAATCTACTTACCGTGTTGCATGAACGTGTGAAAAGAGGAGCACTCCAGCCCTGCCCCCTGCATCAGCACATCTGTTGTCCTGTGCATGTGGAGAGGAACGGTCTGAACACAAGAACCTTATGTATCTAGAGAGGCTTTCCATGTGATTAAGAACCCTGGAATGGTTCTTAATCACATTGAGGTTATGGCCAACTTGGGGCACAAAGCACAGTACAAAAGCAATTTATTCCTTTAAGGCAGGGCTCTCCAACCTTGGGTCCCCAGATGTTGCTGGACTACAGCTCCCAGAATCCCTTGCCATTAGCCATGCTGGCTGGGTATGTTGGGAGCTGTAGGCCAGCAACATCTGGGGACCCAAGGTTGGAGACCCCTGCTTTAAGGCGTACAGCTTTTAGTAAGGCTGAGGGGCGACAACTGGCCCTATATAAATACAGTCATGCCTTGGATTGAGAGCATAATTCGTTCCGGAAATGTGCTTGTAATCCAAAACACTCTTATATCAAAACAAAATCCCCAAAAAAAATTTGTACAGAGATTTTTAATTTAAGCCATAATACAGTACTTGTATTGCAAGACGTCGCTTGTATATCAAGTAAAAAAAAATCAAATAAATATTTAAAAATTTGCTTGTCTTGCAAAATGCTCTGAAACCAAGTTACTTGCAATCCAAGGTATTACTGTAAAGGCCTTTTTCTGGTTAGTTGACAATTCCACAATTTAGAAGAACCTTGTCTGGTGTCTTATTATTGTTTTTCTTTTATTTCGAAGCACCTAGAGACCTCAAGCATGAAGTGGATTAAAACAAACAAACTACTGCCCTTCTTTATCAAAGTGGTAATAATACTGGGACAGGAACTCAACGTAATTTTCTAATAAAAGTATTGTATCATCTGTTTCAATAGTTTGAGCATGGCACCCACATAAAATAACACTGTTCATCAGCTTTGTTTCTAATCTCTCAGCCAAAAGTAATGTCACAGTGCTAAGTAGTGTATGCTGGATTTTTTAAAGAGGAACTCCCAGGAGAGAAATAAAAGCCCTTGTGGAAACAGCTTGTTTTTAAGTGCAGTTAAATCATTCCTGCTTTCAAGTCGATGAATGGTTTTTGAAAGAGACCTAGTCTGCATTAGCCAAGAAACATTCATCTCAGTAATAGTTTTCTTACTGTGGATGAACTAATGCTAAAGCAGCCAACACGATCCAACTCCAGGAAAGTGAATAGTATTAGGCCGCTCTCTCCAGACTGAGAAAGTTTCACACATGAAGCTTAAACAAGAGAGTAGTTTTGCAAAACCGGAAGGACAATATATCCCCTTCAGTTATCCAATAGAGAATTACCTGTCCACCCTCTCTGTATGTTAACTTATTATGTATAGAAGACAACATTAAGAGATTTATCAAAACATACTATATGGATACCTCATACCCTCCAACATTTCACAGATGAAAATAGGGACACACATGTGAATTTGTAAGAGGTATGGTTAATGTGAAAAGGGGCTTTGCCAACCGGTCCTTTACTGTAGACCAGAGATCAAAGGTGCAAGACTGCCAGCCTTAGCTCTGCCGTCTTGACTTGATTCTCTCAGGGCCTTGCCCTTGTCTGTACACTGGATCTAGCACTGTACCACAGAGGAACCACACGCTCCATGTGGGGTAAAACCAGGAAAGTTTATTCAGGTAACCAGATTACAACAAAAGGTGGGAAATGAGGGAAGGAGACAAGGTGGGGAGGCACTTTGGTATACACAGTAGAACTATAAAACAACAAAGCTAATTCCTTTACTACATAACTACCCAGGCCTTCTCTTTACCTGGGGGTCGTTTGGTCCTCTTCAGGGCTTGCCTCAGCATAGCCCTCCTCCCGCCAAAGCGTGCAGACAACAACAGAAACCAAATGCCATGGCAGGCAGTATAGATTCTCCCCCCCCCCTTTCAGTAGCCCATGTGTCTTTAGCCAATCAGGATGAACTTCATCTGGCTCAGGCAGGGGAGGGGTGGCTCATGACTAGAGGCTTGGACTACATTTGCATGCGAAAGGCTTTTGAATGGCTGTGGCACGTAGCCATCAAGATGGGGAGCCTCTGAGGCGCCATCTAAGCTATGTACATTTTGCATTTCCCAGCCCCCAGCTGGGATTATACTTGTTTACACATGAGGAGGTGTGTGTGTGTGTGTGTGTGTGTGTGTGTGTATGTGTTGCAGGAAACTGAGGCTTTTTCTCCACAGTTAAGCAACATGAAGGTGTGATCAAGAGGGTGTGGCCAGGCAACATGAGGGTGTGGCCAAGGGTATAGCCAGCCACCCCAGGATGCTCTAACCGTTTAAGGGCTCTGACCACTCTGAAGCCACATTGATCTCCAGACCCATGATGGTGATTGCTGTTGTTGTCATTATTATTATTATTGTACCATCAATGTGCATGGTGCTTTACTGAGTATAAGAGAAAGAGAACAGTTCCCTGCCCCAAAGAGCTTAGAATCTAAAATGTAATATAGAGGCGACAACAAATGGTAGGAAGGGGTAAACTGAGGAGCAATATGACATTATTTCAGTCAAACATAACTTTCAGCCTACTTTCCCCACATTGTGTAGGAAACTCCTTGCCAAAGAAATAATAATATTTAACATTTAGATATCTCTGAGTGTGCAAAGTGGTTCACAGGCCCACCCTGCAAGCTCCTATTTTCTCCACTCAGAAAAAAGCATGTGGGCTCTATTGTACTTTATTGAAAAACAAGAACAACAATGCTGTGATTGAACAATAATGCCAAAATGGAATGATGATGTTTGTTGCTGCTATTTGAGGTAGTTGGGATTTTTTTTTCTTTCTTTCTCTTGAGGAGGGTGTGTTTTCTGCTAAAAATTTAATTTTTAACATTTCTAATGCATTTTTTAAAAAACCCATCCAAAATCCCTGCAGAATAATCCTAATCATTACTGCAGAGAGCTTTCTCCATGGGGTACACAGGTAGAGCCAAGTAAAATTTACCACTGCTGTGAAAACATAGTAACACTGCAATCCTATGTATCTGTACTCAGAAGTAAGCCCTATTATGTTCAATGGGACCTACTCACAGGAAAGTGTGTATACATGGGGGTGGGTGGTTAGTGCATGCAGGGCAATCCCTTTCTTTTTGTTTTAAAATTGTAAGGATTGGCACAAATTCAACAGGTGAAGCTTTCCCACCCACCCCACACCCCCAAACATGGAGCTTCAGAGAGAAGAGAAACTTTTTTGCATTTCCTTCTGACGCTGTAAACTCACCTGTTAGAGGCAACAGCCACCTCCACCTCCTTTTCGGGTGTGGGTGCGCGCACACACACACCCTAGCGTCTGTCCCCTCCTTGCTTACTGTTTCTTAAAGGGGCCATCCACAAAATTGCAGCTAAGCTAATTTGGTTCTTTGCATAACAAAGGGAGAAGCCGTGATGGCTTTCATAGATTTCATAGATCATAGAGCTGGAAGGAGCCTACAAGGCTATCGAGTCCAACCCCCTGCTCAATGCAGGAAACTAGAGGAGGGGTCTCCCATCCAAGTAATAACCAGGCCTGACCCTGCTTAGCTTTCCACGCTCAGACAAGCTGAGCCAGCGTAAGCCACAAGGTATTTGTGAAGGTCCCGGGATATTCGGGGCAGTTGGAGGGTATGATACCTACATACAGTAACTCTCTGGAAATGGAACCTCATTGATGTCTATGCCTCAGTAATTAGAGGTTTTTGTTGTTGTTCTTATTATTATTATTATTATACAGTCATGCCTTGGATTGAGAGCATAATTCATTCCGGAAACATGCTTGTAATCCAAAACACTCTTATATCAAAACAAAATCCCCCCCAAAAAACTTTGTATGGAGATTTTTAACTTAAGCCGTACTACAGTACTTGTATTGCAAGACGTCGCTTGTATACAGGGCCGGTGCTACCATTAGGCGAACTAGGCAGCTGCCTAGGGCACGGGGCTAAAGGGGGCGCCAGAAACGCCTTGAAAAAAAATTGCGGAGCTTAACTAGCCTTAAATCCTCTTGCTCCCACCACCACCTCCTCCTCGCCAGCCACCAGATTGGTTCTGGAGTTAAGCAGCCGCGAATGGAGACTATTTTCACAGGGCGTGGGGGGTGGAGTAGAGAAGAGAAGCTTCTTGGAAAGCGCTCACTAAGTTGAAGCCCCCAATGTGCTGGTTGCTGCAATGCAAGCCCCAAAAGGAACTTACCCCGGAGGAGCAACCACCCAAGTTTCAATGAAATGACGCTATAGCAAAGCCACTTAAGGCGGAATCCAGTGCGCACGTCCCCTACACAGGTCCCATTGAAATTCATTGCGCGAGGATAGTCTGCTTGTGCAGGAGAACTTCCCAGCTGCGTTGCGCCCTTAGCCATCAGTCCCCTCCCCCGCCCCGTAAAAGCGAAAATCAGAACAGCCACCATCATCCTCTGTCTGTAAAACTACCAGCTTCATCTGAGAGAGAGAGAGCGCGCGAGAGAGAGAGAGAGAGAGAGAGCGTCTTTCTTTTAAAAAAAAAAAGAAGAAAAACACCTGATCAGGGCAGCAGACTTCAATGTCATAAGAGGCGCTATGTGACAACCATCTTCAACCTACTTGATCAGCGAGTTTCACATTTAATGTGAAATCTATGGCCCCAATCCTATCGTATCAAACGCCAGCGGTTTCTTCTACAAAGCCTTTTCTTTCGTCAAAGTTTCCCTAGATTTGCATTTCCAGCACTGTTTGTGTGGGAACTGCAGTTCAACTGTTGTTGTTTTTTTAATCTTCACGTTAGTCCTTTTGTGGTGCAATCCTATGCAAGTCTACTCAGAAGTAAGCCCCACTGAGTTCAATGGGACTTACTCCCAGGTAAGTGAGTATAGGCTTGCAGTTTAAGGGAGTGTGTATAGGATTTTTATTTCATAATGGGCATAGGGCTGGAGGGAGGGAGGGCTCAAGTGGGAAGGGGGGGCTAAATATCTGGTCTTGCCTAGGGCACCAAACTGCCTTGCACCGGCCCTGCTTGTATATCAAGTTTTAAAAAATTAAATAAATATTTAAAAATTTGCTTGTCTTGCAAAACGCTCTCAAACCAAGTTACTTGCAATCCAAGGTATTATGTATATCCCACCTTTTTTCCTCCTGCAAGCAAACCAAGATGGCTTACATGGTCATCCTCCTCCTCTCCATTTTATCCTCACAACAAGCCTGTGAGGTTAGTTAGGCTGAGAGTGGTTATGATAACGACATTTGAATTTTGAATGTCCCTTGCTTGTAAAATCGGCAAAGTCCACGAAAAGTGTGTGACCAAGGATATGTTGGAGTTGTGTGCGAGTTGGGAGATTTATAATCCTATCTGTGTGCTAACAGACGCCTGAAATTCCACACACAGATCTTCCAGATCTCACCTCCCTGCACAGCGTGCTGTGTCGGTACCAGTTTGGCCAGCCCAGTCTGCCCTGTAATCAGACTTTGCTTCCAGCTTCCCCGTTGCAGATTAATCCATGGAATCAGGAAACACTCTGGAACACCACAGGTCTAATTCTACCTGTTTATTTACTTAGCAAGTAAAGTTCTACAGAGTATACATTTCCTAGTTACAGTCCATGTGCAGAGTATAAATGCATAGCAAGCATTACATCCAGTGGAGTAAGTTGAGCTTAACTCCACCTCAGCAAAGACGTTACATTGTTGCAGGAACAAAGTCAAGCAAGAAGAACAAGAACAGAGAAAGCAGTCCACCTTCTCTCTAAGATGGCTTCAGACAGAAAACAAGTTAGCACGTCATCAGAACATACAAACCATGTGACCAGCTCATATTGTTCCCACAGCCCAGAATACAAGGATTCTAGTAAGACATAACAAAACCTGTTTACCTCGCCATTCTGTCTCTTCCATGTGTAAACAATGTGCTGCAGCTGGTAAAGTGATACATATCACAACATCCCCCCACAAGCTGAGTACATCTTGTTTCACATTTGCTCAATGAGGCCTAGCGCCGTCATTAGCTTCCTGTGTCTTACTACAGGCAATGGTTTTGTAAAAAGATCTGCCACCATGTCCCCTGTTGCACAGTATTTGAGTGTTACCCACCCTTTCTGCACACAGTCCTTTACATGAGAGTAACGAACATCAATGTGCTTGGTTCTTGGCCTACATTTTTCAGTTTGTGCCATGCTTATGCAAGCCTGGTTGTCTTCAAAAATTGTAACAACCTTGTCTACTGGTAATTGCAGATCAGTAAACAGTTGTTTGAACCATTCAATCTCATTGCATGCTTGAGATAAGCTGATGAATTCAGATTCTGCACTAGATACAGCCACACAAGATTGTTTTCGTGTATACCAGTCAATTAGACTTTCACCATACAAGAATACAGTTCCACTTGTAGACTTTCTATCTGTTGCAGCTTCCCAATCAGCATCAGTGTACACACAAAAACCTCCCTCAGTGTGTGATGACAATTTCAGTTTGCAATTCATGGAACCTTTTAAATATCTTAACACACGTTTCACAGCTAGCCAATCATAAATAGAAGGATTTTGCGTTTTCCTGCTAAGTATGTTCACAGCATTGCAGATGTCTGGCCTACTCACATTTGCCAAATACAGCAGGCTTCCAATAACACTTTGATATTTTCCAATATCTTCAAATTCAGTGTTATCTGTGTGTTTTTGATATTCAAGAGTCATTGGAGTGGTAACTGGGTTACAATTCTCCAATCCATGATTCTCCAGCAATTTCTGAATTTTCCCACTTTGTTCAACGAAGAAAGAACCTTCCTCATCCTGGGATAATTGCATTCCAAGATAGTGTTTTACCAAACCTAGATCTTTCAGTTCAAAGTGTGCTTGCAATTCTCTTGCAACTTTGTCTTTTTGACTTACTGATACATATCACAAGTGATACATATCACAACAGGATAATCATACTTCAGCTGTGCTCCTTGCTCATATGTGTTGCTTGAGTCAAAATGCCCCTTAGGTCAGTCTTCCCCAGCCCAGTGCCCTCCAGGTGTGTTGGACTACAAGTCCCATCATCCCCAGCCAGCATGCAACCTTGAAAAAAAATACTATATTTGTAGCCTGCTGTTCTCCAAGATGCTTACGTTTAAACGGGTTTATCCCATGGTTATTCTTTTTCCTGTGAGGTAGATCATGCTGAGAGACAGGGATGTGCCCAAGATCACCATAACAGAAGGATGGCTGGAGGAACGGTTGACAGCAGAGGCCAGCATGGAAGGCCAAGTGGAGTTAGTGTCAGTTGGGAGGTCACTCAGTGACTGGATCAGAGACAATGAGGGAGAGGGTGGGGAAAATCAGCTGAGTCAGGGTGGAGAGATTTCATTGAGTTAGGAAAGAGAGAGACCGTGACAGACGGGATTACAAACCAGAGTTACTTAGGTTGGTTACCAAGAAGTCAGTTAGTTGAATGAGCATGCTCAGAGAAAAAAAAATTATAAGTGAAGGCCTGGTGGGTACGGATAGATGTTAAACAGATGAGTCAGTGATGTTAAGTTAGATTTGTGGAGAAAAAGCATCAGAGTTTCCTGTACTACACACACACACACCCCTCCACAAGTGTAAACAAGTATAATCCTGGCTGGGGGCTGGGAAATGCAAAATGTACATAGTTACTCTGATGGCTCCTGACCCCGCAGAGTCTCCCATGGCTGGTGCCACAGCTATTTGCATGCAAATGCAGCGAAGAGCCACCCCTCCCCTGCCTGGCCCAGATGAAGTTCATCCTGGTTGGCTAAAGACACCTGGGCTACTGAAAGGAGGGGTGGGGGAAGAATCTAGACTGCTGCTGTGGCTTTTGGGTTTTGCTGTTGTCTGCACGCTTTCGCTGGAGTAGGGTTTTGCTAAGGCAAACTCTGAGAAGACCAACCCCCAGGTAAAGGAGTAAGGGCCTGGGTATTTATATAGTAAAGGAACTAGCTTTTGTTATTTTATAGCTCTACTGTATGTACCAAAGTGTCTCCCCACCTTTCTCCCTCTTCCCTCATTCCCCACCTTTTATTGTAATCTGTTTACCTTAAATAAACTTTCCTGGTTTTACCCCACACGGTGTGTGTGGTTCCTCTGTGGTTCAGTGCTAAATCCAGTGTATACCAGTGGTTCTTAACCTTTTTGGTGTCACACCTCCCTTGTGAAAAATCTTATGACCCATGCCTCCCATGTGTTAATGGCCCAAAATTTAGGCTTAGGCAGGACGAGTTTGCATTTTTTTAGTTTATGCTCTGTCTCTGGAATAAAAAAAAATGCATATTCAATTAAATGAATGGCGTAGCTCCCAAGATTAGTAGGAAGAGATAAGCTTGGGCCAACCGCCAAGCTGCGCTGCTATGTACTTGTAAAATAAACAATTTATAGTTGAAGGGCTACTCACACCTCCCCTGGAGTCAGTCCAAAACCTCCCCTGGGGAGGCGTACCCCACAGGTTAAGAACCCCTGGTATAGACCAAGGGCAAGGCCCTGAGAGAATAAAGTCAAGATGGCAGAGCTAAGGCTGGCAGTTTTGCACCTTTGGTCTCTGGTCTTGAGAAAAGGACCGGTTGGCAGTCCTTCACAAGATTATTAGTTAGAACCATTCGTTATTATTGCTTATCAGTTCATTATTTGTTTTGGATTTAAAATGTACATTTAGGGTGGAATCCTATGCAAGTTTAGACAGGAAAAAAAAGTCCCACAACTTTTTTCTGTCTAATCAGCATAGGAATGTGCCTTTAATGTTTTAACTTAGAGAGAGCGTGTGGTGTAGTGGCTAGAGTGTTGGACTGGGACTTGGGAGATCCAGCTTCTAGTCCCTACTCAGCCATGAAGCTCACTGGATGACTTTGGGGGGCCAGTCACTGAATCTCATCCTAACCTCCCTCACAGGGTTGTTGTGAGGATAAAATGGAGAGGAGGAGAACCTTGTATGCCACCTTGGGTTCCTTGCAAGAGGAAAAAAGGCAGGACTTAAATGTTGTTGTTGTTGTTACTATTACCTGTTTTCTGGTCCGGGTTGATTCTAAGTTTGGTATAACTCATTCTTCATGCTGGCTTTGATACACTCACTGACGCATATAAAAAAGGAGTGTCCTACAGCTCTCTGTACTTCAGTAGGTGCTGGCGGTGGGTTATCTGGGGGAGTATTGGGAGACTCAATGGATGACTCCCAGTTCTAACTAATGCTGGCAATGTCAGGCAGCACTTAGGCTGATTGGCAGCTTGAGTGGCCAATCGGCCTAAGTGCGCCTCCCGATGTTGCTAACACTGGCAACATTGGGCGGTGGCGCTTAGGCTGATTGGCAGCTCGCACAGCCAATCGGCCTAAGCACCTTGCCCTCTTCCTATCGCTGGCTCACAGTCAGCAGTAGGAGGGGTGCAAGGCAGGGGTCTGCCATGTGACCTCCTCCTGCCACTGAACCGCCACTGGAGAATAAGGTAAGTCAAGGGGGGTGGCCAGGCAGGGGACGAGGCAGGGAGGTGGCCAGGTGGGATGGGGAGGAACTTTTTCCGCTGCAGCAGCCACGCCGAGAAAGGCCTGGGGACAAGACCCATGGTGATGTCTTTCCTCTCGAGGAAACCCAGCGCCATGGGGCTCCTTGCCATTCCTCAGCGGGGCCACAACTCAGCTGAGTAGCAGCCCTGCTGAGGAAGGGCAAATGACAGATGGGGAAAGTACCGCTTGGGCACTTTTTGCCAGCTGTCGTCCCTCTCGCTGCTCTCAGTGCTCCCACACGTGTCTCCTAGGATAACAGATGGGAGGACTGAGGGAGGACGAGGGGAGAGGTGGTGCCTCTGGACCCCCACTGTGCCCGGGCAACTTGAAACCCACAGAGGTGCCAGAACCTCTGCGGGTTTAAAGTGATGTGGATCCCGCCCAGTTTCTCCACAGCATGCATTCTATAATGTCCACACACACACACACATACCTTACTTATCTTTCTTCTAAGCTAAGGAGTCTCAAATGTTGTAACCTTTCCTCATAGGGAGTGGCTCCAGCCCCTTGATCATTTTGGTTGCCTTTTCCTGCATCTTTTCCAGCCCCACAATATCCTTTTTTAGAGGAGGAGGAGGAGGAGGAGGAGGAGGAGGAGGAGGAGGAGGAGGAGGATGATAACAACAACACAACAACAACACGATGATGATGATGATGATGATGATGATGATGATGATGATGATGATGATTACTGTGGAGAAAGCCAACCTAAAACCCCTTTCTGACACACACACACTCACCAAGGAGGGGGGAAGGAGACCCAGGGGGCAGAGACAGCCAGTCTCCACAGAGACCAACGGGGACAAACAACATCTGCATAGAATCACCCCAGGGGGGAAGGCAGGAAGCATCCCCAGGTTCGTCAATGCTCTCGTATATCAGCCCCATCTACATAAGACTTGAATACCTTGCCAGAGCAGACATTTCGGCACCCATAAGAAAGGGCCATTCAACACCACAGGATGGGACCATTAAGCAGGTGGCTTCAAGGGGACCCCACCCACCTGAGGAGGGTGGCAACCCACCTGATTGGCCGCCCACCTGAGGAGGGTGGCAACCCACCTGATTGGCCACCCACCTGAGGAGGGTGGCAACCCACCTGATTGGCCGCCCACCTGAGGAGGGTGGCAACCCACCTGATTGCAGAGGGAGGGGCTACCTGAAACCCAAGGTATAAAACACCCTGCGCAAGGGAACTGAGTTGTTGGACCTGATCAGCAGTCTTGCCCCATGCTTGGGGTAAGGGAACGAAGGGATCGGCAACCCCGGGTAGCAGCACCCGGCGTGCTCCAGCTAGCTGAAATCACTGGCCGCTTGGGTTGACCGGACCCCCGGGAAACCAAGCTGAAATCACTGCCCGCTTGGGTTGACCGGACCCCCGGGCAACCAAGCTGAAATCACTCACTAGCCGCTTGGGTAGACCGGACCTCCGCCGGGAACCCAGCTAGCCGCTTGGGTAGACCGGACCTCCGCCGGGAACCCAGCTAGCAGCATGCGGTTGACCGGGCCTCTGCTGGAGCCCGAGCTGAACTAACTAGCTGAGAGCCCTGAAATCACGGTGTCCTTGAGACCTCTTGCTTGCTACTTTGTGCTGTACTGATAAGCTGTATTGCTGGCGTGTGTCTGGGTTTGTGAAGGTCATTTTGTAAATAAACTTGTTTTATAAAAGATACTTTTGTGGCTATAAGTTATCCCTTTGTTCTAGGCTAAGGGTGATAGTCGCTGGGGGGCCTCGGAGAAGGCCCGCCCCCAGGACTCGCTACCCCCTTAGTATTGAACCCGCGCAGAAGACCAGGTTGGCGGTCTTCCACTATTACATTGTTTTATATCCCACCTTTTTCAGGATACAAATCCTTCCAACCATAATTAATAAACAATCAGAATTATTACATTTATATCCCATATCTTTTCCATCATGGAATTCATGGTGACATACATGGGATGCCCATGTGATCTCCCATCCAGGCAATGACCAGACCCAGAACTGCTTCGCTTCAAACAGACCAGCTTAGCTTCATGACCTCCAGGCCATATATTCCAAATACAGTTGCACAATAGATTTCTATAAAGGCTTTGTTATATACAAGTACAACAGATCTGTATAATTATGATATTGACCGTTTCATTTCCTAAGGATCCCCAACATGATCCCCAACTTTTTCACGGCAGCTGCATGCTGGGTCACTGTTTTTATCAAGCCATCCACCCCAACCCCAAGCACACTGAGGTGAGCTCTCTTTCATTGTCCTGTAAGTTCCATTCCGGAAGTGTCACAGGAGAGAGGACTTGCATATTAGTATGTTAAATTGCCTGTTGGGTCAAAATAAGAAGCTGCTTCCTTGTATTACGGAACAGCTACCACAGCCTTCCCAAACCTGGTGCCCGCTCCAAATATGTTGGACTTCAACTCCCAGAATCTCCCAGCCAGTATGCTGAGCAACCATGTTAGGCTCATTCCCTGCATGGAAACAACCTCATACCTTAATTCAGTTGCTGTCTCTGTGCTACAGCTACTCAACCTATAGTTTAACTTAGCAATATTAACCCAGGCCTTTAGTTATTGCGAACCATTGTTTCTTGGAGGGGAAGCACATGTTTTCATTCTGGAGTTAATATTGAAACTCCAGATCCAAATGATCTCACTTCATCCCAAATACATTTAGAGCAATGTCACACAAAGTCAAGGGATGTTTTTGCAACATAAAGATAATTATTGTTAGCCTTCATTGTCACAAACACATCTGCGCTATTCATTACTCCTTGCAAACAAACACAGCTGTGAGCAGAAAAAAAATTATAGCAGAAGGAAGAGGGATTTCTCAGAGTCTGCTGAGGAAGATTCTGTCAACAGGCTTAGAGTAAATGAAGTCTTAAGGATTCTAAACAATATACTGTACGTGAAGGACCCCATGTTGATGTTTTATTGTCCCAATACATTTATATATGCTTTCCTTCCTGGCCCACACCTGCAAGGATTGTAAATATTCTGTGTAGAAGGAAAACATTATATCTGAATGATCTTGTGCTGGGTTTCAATTCTTCATTCCAATACTTTACCCTATTTAAAAGACAATTTGCTAGTCAGATTTTACCATGGACCCATGCCACTATTTTCTGGAATAGTGGGGACTAACGGGGCATATACCAGGGATGCTGAACCTTTTTCAGCCTCAGGGCCGAATTCTATTTTGGAGAAGCTCCTGGGGCCACATTCCAGTGATAGGCAGGGCTGGATGCCAAAGGCAAAAGGTGTAGGGCTAAAATACCCAAAATGTCAATATATTTTAGCTTAAAGTTTTTACTGTCAGTAACTAAGCCTTAGAAGGCATTTCAACCTTTTAGATTGGGGGGGGGGGGATGACTGCAAATGCTGGAAAACCACCAAACTATTGCAATCAGGGGAAAGGGGGTGGAGCCAGCAGAAGGGGGCATGGCCTTCTGGGAAAACCCAGAGGGCCATATTGAGACCCCAAGTGGGCCGGATTTGACCCGCTGGCCTGACGTTCAACATTCCTGGAATAAGACTCCTGGCATGGAACCAATGGGAGGCTTTTTTCAGCACAGGGGGTGTTCTGAGGGGTCACAGTTAGGAGGCAAGGGTCAACCCTCCCGTCCCTGCATGCTGCAACTCCCCTCAATTGCCCCCATCCTGCAGTTAGGCTTGAAAAAGAATGTGTGTGTAAGTGTGTGTGTGTGTGTGTGTGTGTGTGTGACTGGGAAAAGTATGTAGATTTGTGTATGACAAAATTAATGTACATGTTTCTGCATGTGTGTGTGTACAACTGAGGAAAGTGTGTGGATCCCCCCCAAGACACACACACACTGCTGGCATGCAGTCCCAGAAGGTTACCCATGAGTTATCTGTGGCCCTCAGGATGAAAAAGGTCCCCCACCCCTGATCTAAGATATGTGGCAGTATCAGGGAGAATGCATGGGCTCAGCCCTGTGTTTTCCCCTATCCAGAATACCCACATATGCAAGGCCAGCCCCACCATTAAAACCCTTCAAAATATGCAATTCAAATGCTATTCTCCATAATAATATCAACTATTTTGCTGATGTTCCTCAGAAAGATTAATGTGACATGAATTTATCTTTAACAACAAAATAAAATGAAATAATTTCAATCCCACTGCTCTTCAATAGAGCTTCAGAGCAGATGGTGGGTGTCGGGGGGGGGAGGAGTTATAACTGGAAGGGAAATGAGATCCCCACCCTTAAATGGCTGCTTGTGAGTCAGTGTGTTGTGATGCTTCCCATATCAGCACAAAGGCCCTAAATGTGTTCTCCCTGTATACGAATAGGCAGAGAGTTTGCAGTCAAGCAAATTGAGTTTGGCTCAGATCCAGGCCAGAATAATACAGCTGGAAATGAAATCAGCAACACTAAAGACACCTGGAATTAATCATCAATTCAAAGTCACAGAGGGAACAGCCAAGGAGATGAGAGTTGATGATTAACTAAAAAGAGCTCTTGAATCTTGACATTTGGACCGCCAACCACAAATGTACATTCGGAGCCCATTTTTCAAGAGAGACATTAAAATGCCATTTGGCTGGGAGCTAATCAGGCTTGACCCATGCCAACAACTCACCATTTATGGAATGATGCTGTAGAGATTTGTCAATAAAAATAAGCGAGAAACCAAGCAATGATCTCCAGCTGTAGAGTAATCCCTAACAGACTTGATAGGTGAAAGCATGTTGAATACTTGATCTGATGCCAGAGATTAGTCAGACAAAGTTGAGTTTTGGATTAACTTTTTTGTTTTATTTGTTCACTCACAGAAGATTTTTGGTGCTCCCTCCATGATGGATTCAGTTGAAGTTTTTTTCTCAACAAGTATTCACTTTTGCACTTACTATGCACCAATAATAAAGAGGAATGTGTTTATATTTCTGAATACGTCTGGTGCTCAATGAACTCCATGCTCAGTGCTCCCATTGGTAAAATTCAACTTTTGCAGCTTGGCCATGAAGGGGAGTTCATTCTGTGTTAGACCCCTTCATTCCCCAAACGTGGTGGCTGCAAAATTCAGCAGCCAGAATCTAACTGGCTCATCACAATGGAGCCATATTACAGCAGTGCTTGAGGAATTACACTGGCTCCGTATTCACTACTGAGCCCAATTCAAGGTACTGGTTATCACCTTTAAAGCCCTAAATGGCTTGGAGCTCAAATACCTGAAGGACTGCATCTTCCCATACTATCCTGCCTATGCACTAAGATCTTCAGAAGAGGCCCTTCTCCAAATACCATCAGTGGGAGATATACACTGCACATTTACAACGGAAAGGGCCTTCTCTGTGGTGGTGCCCCAACTTTGGAATGTCTTTCCAAAGGAGATACGAGTGGCACCGACTTTGTTTTCTTTTCAGTACCACATTAAACATTTCTTCTTTTTTTCCCCAGGCATTTTAACATTTGAATTTTAATATTTTTAAATGTAAAGTGTAAGCTATTGTTTGCTTTTTAATGTGTAATCCTATGTTTTTTTATATTGGATTTGTTGTTTGTTTTCAATGTTGTGTACACTGCCCTGGGATCCTGTGGATGAAGGGCGGTTTATACATTTAAAAAATAAATACATGTATTAAATAAAAGTTAACATATGTTGAGATGAAACTGAATCTAAAACTTGACCACTTATCTTATTGGACCAGTTCAGTTGCCACAGTAATCCATGGTTTATCATGATGGAAATAAGCTGCAGTGAGCCAGGCTGGCATGCTCCCCCGCTCCCTTCTCCCTCTGGTACAGCCAGAAGAAGATGATCAGAAGCCTTCGCTTCCATTTTTGATTCATCACAGTTTAGTATTATGTTCCGACTATAGACTGTGGTTGGTCTTAATCATAATTTGTTGAAACAAGTCAGCTTCATAACCCATGGCTTGAAGTTGGCTTGTTTCAAGCCAACCCTAGTAAACCCTAGTAAAGATTAACCACAGTTTTCCAGGTTTGCACTGGTGGTTCTGCATGGCCCTATGGCCCAGTTGGAATCCACCCAAAGTAGAGACTTCAGTGTGGTGGGCCCCCTCTGTGGAAGTCCCTGCCTCTGAATGTCAGGCAGGCACCAGCATTATTTTGTTTCCGGCGCCTGCTGAAGACATTTTTATTTCAACAAGCCTTCCCCAATTGACCAGCCATGTTTTTTTATTGGTACCCTTTAAAGGAACAACCCTGTTAATATTGTGTTTTATTCATTTTATCTTTATTGTGCACTGCTCCAGAATCTGTTTAGGTATGGAGTGGTATATACATGTTGTAAAGATACGGAGCATCCCAGCCTGAGATTCACTGCAGCTTGTTTCCATCATGATAAATCATGGATTATCGTGACAACTGAACTGGTCCAATAAGATAAGTGCTCAAGTTACATATTCAATTTCATCTCAACATATGTTAACTTTTATTAAATATATGTATTTATATGTATTTATTTTTTTAAATTTATAAACCACCCTTCATCCACAGATTCCTAGGGCAGTATACACAATATTGAATATTGTGTTTTATTCCTTTTATCTTTATTGTTCAGCACTCCAGAATCTGTTTAAGTATGGAGTGGTATACACGTGTTGTAAATAAATAAAACAATAAGCTGGGGTTAATCAAAATGGAAGTGAAGGCTTCTGATCTCTTTGTGGCCACATGAGAGGGCACTGTAGGAGCCTGAGGTTTGCTGCAGCTCATTCCTGCCCAAACCAGTTCATTGTGTGTGTCAAAGTAGTCAAAATTTACAGAATTACAAACTGTACCCTAGAAGCAAAAGTAATTTAAATTAAGAGTGTAATTCTAAGCACACTTGCTAAGGAGTAAGTCCTATTGAATTCAGTGGGATTTTTGCTTAAACATGCTTAGGATCACACTGTTATTGGAATATCTAAAATCAGCACACAGGATAAAACCAATCTAGGAATTTGAAGATCAAGTGCACAACTCAAATAGGAAAGCTCCGAAAGAACAGTTTAAGAGTCACTGTGATGTAGCAAAAAAAAATATGGGTTGTGGACCGGGGGAGACCTCAGTTATGGGCCAATACCTTGGTTTTGGGCCAATATCTTTTCAGCCTAATCTACCTCACAGGGTGGTTGGAAAGACAGAAAGGGATCATCCTTATTTAGTTATTCCCCACCTTTCTTCACAAGGTGGCATATGTAAGCTCCCCATGTTGTCTCCCATCCAGGCACTGACTAGAACCAGATCTGTTTAGTTTCAGCAAGGTTGCTGCATCATGTACCTTCAGACCATGTCCTGCTTCCCTAAGGTGCTTGGAGCAGGATATCAGAATAAAATAAAATAAAATAAATGCTCTGATAGAGGTTCATGCTGGTTAAGTAATTTTAACAGGCAAAAGGGCTCAGTTCACACACACACACACACACACACACACACCTCCATTTGCCTTTCTAGGAGTTTAATGAAAACTAAGAATGAAGGAAATGACTTTGTCAAATGTTTAGCTTTTGAAATCTTAGGCAACCCAATTTTCAATAGCTGGTTCTTTCGGATCAATCCAAATGCAGTACTAAAATTCATAGATTTTTTTAAAAAAAACTTATCTTTCACCTGTTACCATTACCTTAGTAGACTGATGGACAATGGGAATAGATAGATGATAGACAAAATAACCAAATGTCTATGGAAGTGTGCGAGGCACAAGGGGAGGTCTTGAACTGGGTCTCCGGTACCCTGCCCCCTGCACCACCAGCGCTCGGGTCCCTCAGTCAGACAGACAGATCAAGCTCTGTGAATCAAGGGTGCCCTCTAGGCTGCAAAACTAGTCTGGGTGCTGTCAACTGACCCAACAGCTTGAAGATTGTCAGCTGACCTCACAAACTAAAAGAGGGATATCAGGCCCTATAAAACCTTTTCTTCCAAGCGCTCTCCTCAGTCTGAGAAACTCACTGCTTTGAGTCGCAGTGCAGACACCCTTGCCTTCCCTCCTTGATCTGATATCTGACCACCAACCTTTCCATAACCACAATCCCTGCCACCTCTGGCCCTTGCTTCCTGTTTGCCTGATTCAGGATCAGACCTCCAGCCTGTCTGTGGCCACATCTCCCACCTCTGCCCCCATCTGGCTAACACCTATCTGTGTCAGACTTGGACTCAACTACAACCTGTTGGAAAGCTAACTACCAGGCATGGCATAGGGGACAAAGCTTAAATTATAATTGGCCATATACGGTACATGAAAGGAAGCAGCTTGTCCGGAAGACCATCTAGATAAGATAGATATTATGAGATGCAGCTATATTCCTGGATATTTCCTGAGATTTACCACCAGCAAGTTATGTGGTATAAGGACTGGTTTAAAGAATAGTCAGCGAGTACAAATATATGCACTCATGGGAGTCATTCGAGGATCTATTTCACGAATGCAAAACGTTGGGCCAAAAATGCCCTTCTAGGTCTTAAAATCTCATTCCCTAGATGAGATTTTAAGACCTAGAAGGGACTCACCCAAACATACAGCTGGCCTCCTAAAACTGTAGCATGGAGGGCAGCCCTTTATTTGTGCTATATTTAATTCTACAGTATGTTACAGAGTTAGTTGACAGACTTCGAACACATAAAATCCTGCCTGTTAGGTGACCATGTTCAGGGGTGTGGGGGGAATAAACAGACGCTATAGCATCATAAGATAAACCATAGTGCCCTCGTGTTCTGTTGCCAAAGCTATTACTATGGACAGTATTAAAGGGATGCTACTGATACAAGCTTGCTCCTTGACTCTGAAATATCCCGCTTAGTTCTTCAGTGCATGGACTAAATGGGCCAAAGCAACTTTTGGAAACAATACATCTGCTTTGGGGTGCGGGTGGAGAGGTTGCATTCAAAATAGTCTATTCATACACAAGTGAGCCGTTCTTTATGGCAACCTGGCTCAGGAAAGAACGGCTGAGGCTAATCCCTGCCATAATTTAAGCCCTCTTCTATTGGTAATAGTATTCACAATAGTGCACAGCTCAGAAATAACAAAAAAAAATGAGCTAAAGTCATGGCGTTTCTTTAAGGGCTATATAGAGTTCAGCAGAAGGGCAAATGTCTACTTTGCTATATCAGTAAATTTTAAATGTGCTGCATTGTCAATACCTCCACCACAAGATTTAAGTTTTCAGCATTAACATTTGCTTGGTGGGAATCTAAATTGCTGCCTAATGCTGAAAGCAGTTAATGGGGTAGATCTGTCCTGAACAGGCCCATGCCATTACGATTTGGCTGCTTTTCCGTAGCTACTGAAGCTTCTAAGCAGCTTCACGCCAGGCCGGTCAGTCCATAAATTGCCCACTTTCTTGTTCACTCCAGCATGTATCACGGTTTTGACCAAGTGTGGCACTTATGATGTAACTAAGAGAGGACAGTGCTATGACGACATATTAGTTGGTGTCAGTGTTATTGGGCAGGTGTATCCAAAAGCTTTATTATATTTTCATTTTTACTACATCAGATGCCAAACACATGGGCAATAAAAATCAATCACTGAAGAAAATCAAGTGGTAAAATAAGACCACAGTAACCTTAGAGGTTTAATAAAAAGTCAAACCAATCCAAAGGTTTTACAAATGTCAGAAGAGCATACAGCTCAGCCATCAGAAGTTTGGACTGAGCTTGGCTGAGGAGCAAGAAACAACCAGATTGCCATGGTGATGGGAGAGGTGGAGGCGTTCTCCTGCTGTGCCACAGGAGGGCAAGAAGTGGGGTCCCGGTGGCACAGCTAGCAGGAGATTGGCGGTCTTGGTTGCTGGAGCTGCTATTTGCCCCCAGAGGTGTTTGCAGTAAACAGCATCTTTGGGGGCAAACAGCAGCCAGGGGGGATCACAGGAAAGCGGCATGAAGAAGAAACAGGTCAAACCCCTCCTTCCCCTTGCACTGCACTCCCAGTCCAGATTGCATCTCCATGTGGCAGCTTTTGGCACTAAATGTAGGATATTTTGCATTTAAAATGTTGTGTGACGCCTTTGGGGTGTTCCTGTTTGCATTTTTACATGCTTAACTCTCTGCAGTCGAAATGAATAGGGCTTAAAAGTGCTTGACTTTGGTTGGACTGTGTCTTAGGTTTCCAAAAAGAAGAGAAAAAAGGCAAGTCAGTATGTGCTTCAGGAGCTGATGTATCTTGAAATAAATATCTGCTATGTTTTGTATTCCAGTATTTTTGCATTTTAAAATTACCTTCTGCAAACACTATCACATAGGATTCCAATTGCAATAAATTCCAATTGCATTGTGGGTCCAAATGAGCCTAGAATGACAGAACTGATTCCTATTATATTTTGTCAGCTCCTGACTATTAAATTGCTTTTCTTTGTTATTTCATGAATTGCTTTTCAAAAACAAAGTTAAAAATAGAAGGTTTTGGTGGCACCCATTTTTGAAATAATAATAATAATAATAATAATAATAATAATAATAATAATAATAATCGTCGTCGTCATGTCTATCACAAGCTTCATGGCTTCTAGTGACTCCTTGGCCATTTTTAAATAAGATTTTAGCATATGTACTGGGAAGGGAATGAGTGGGAGAATGCAAAAAGACGTGAAAGATGAGATGATAAAATTTACTGAAGTTTGGGGAATTACGAGGCATCTAGAAAAGGCCATTTGGGGGGAAATAACTTTGACGGAAAAAATGCCAGGAAAGGGGAAGGGTTGTGTGGAAGGGCTGTGAGCTCTTTTCAGTTCTGGTCCTCAAAAGAGATTCCTGGGCTCAGCATACTGTAATTCTAAGATTTATTTATTTATTATATTTATACCCCGCCTTTTTTCCTGCAAGGAACCCAAGGCGGCTTACATAATCCTCCTCCTCCTCTCCATGTTATCCTCACAACAACCCTATGAGGTAGGTTAGGCTGAGAGTCAGTGACTGGCCCAAAGTCACCCAGTGAGTTTCATGGCTGATACAGTATGTTGTTTGCACCACCAGGCTCCCGTTGGTGGATCTTAGGGTTCTAGTAAAAAACAAACAAAGAAAGTAGATCTTGCAACCCTGAAGTCTGCCCATGCCTGGTCTGATCTGCTTTGCCCCTCACTACCACCTTGTTCCATTGATTTCAATGAGACATGCAGTCCTATCCTTTGATGGTTTGCATGGAAGTATGTGTTATATCCTTACAGCTGTAGCCCCTTTCCAGTTTGATTTTCAGATGTTTGTCCTTAGAAGGCCCTGATAGAAAGTAGAGAAGGAAGAAAGAGGGAAAGAGTAGAAAGGAGGGAAGGAGAAAGGAGGCAAATGCTCTAAGAAAGAGTATGTTGGATAAAGAAACAGCTTGTTTCTCTCAAAGTCATGCCTACCATCTCCTCCTCACCAAAAAAAAAACAAAAGCATGCCACTTATGGTACTCATTCCCAAACAACTGTGCATAGAATCGCCGCCTTAACCATAACTAAACAGCACTGCTTCCAGAATTTGGGGGGGGGGCTCGAGCACAGCACTCTCAATGCACCCTCCCACCCTGGAAGGGGTGGTACATGCAAATTTGGATTTCTCTTGGGCTGTATCTGTTCTGCCTGGAAATTTTACGCAAAGTGGAAATAGCAGCACTGTTAGGGGGCCCTCTGCTGGTTGGGGGGCCCTGGCAAACACCCAGTCTCACCACTCCAACAGAGAAGTTGGAGGTGCTGTTGGTCAGTAGAAAGTATGGCTTGGAGATTGGGATTCAGTATGTTCTGGAAGGGGTTGTGCTCCCCTGAAAGATCGTGTTCATAGCTTGAAAGTGGTGCTCCTTGACCTTGTGCTGTCCCTAGGTTTTCAGGTGGCAGCAGTGGCAAGGGTGTGTTTGCACAATTATGTTTAGTGCAGCAGCTGTGTCATTTTCCTGAATTGTCTGATTTGGCAACAGTTATCCATGCCTTGGTCACATCATGCTTAGACTATTGCAATGTGCTCTATGTAGGGTTACCCTACGTCCAGAAGAGCATGCAGAAGCCTCCGTTGGTGCAAACTATGGCAGCTAAGCTGCTAATGGGGGCACAGTATCACGATACAGTGGAGTCTGGTGGCTCCAATGTCAGTGGGGCGGTGTATCCACTCTGGGTTTTAGTCTGAACTCTAAATGAGCTATCCGTGGTGCTGAACCCTAACCCCAAAATAGGTTCAGCACCATGGATAGCTCTGTAAAAGTTCAATGGAGTGTACAGCCTGGAATGGATAAACTGCCCCGCTGACATTGGAGCTACTAGCCTCCACTGTCGAGATCATATTACCCCAATATTAAAAGATCTGCACTGGTTGCTAATGGTTTTCTGGGCTCCATTCAATGTGTTGGTTTTAACCTTTAAAGCCTTAAGGGTAGAATCTGATGCATATTTAGACAGGAGAAAGTCCTACAACTCCCAGCATTCTCCAGTCACCCTTGCTGGCTGAGGAAAAGCTGGGAGTTGTAGGACTTTTTCCTGTCTAAACATGCATAGGATTGCACCTTAAGTGGCTTAAGGTCTGGCTAGCTAATGGACCACTTGTCTTGTAATGAACCTGTCCAGTTATTAAGATTGGCAGGAGAGGCCCTTTTGAGGACATTATTGCTTGCAGAGGACTGTTTGTCAGGCACGCCTGAACATTCTGTTCCCACAGTAGCCAACCAGGTACCTATGGGAAGCTCTCAAGTGGGACACAGGAGATTATAGGCTTTTCATATATTTGGGAACTTTACATTCATTACATTAGGACAGCTTTTCCAAAGTGGCCCCCATATTTGAGATATTTTGCTCAGACCCATTGTTATGCTGTGAGCTTTGTACATTCATTAAATGCTATGCTGCCCTAAGGCCCTCCGGGCAGCTGACAGCAATCAGAAAACAATATCAAAATGGTCCAACACAATGGAAATAAATGATGAGCTCGAGAAAAGCATGAGAGAAATGCTCTGGTCCAAAGAAAATGGTTAAAACTGGGGGAAGCATTATCATTTCCAGCGTGTATCCCACTTTACCAGGCCTCCGATACCATTACCAACTCTCAGGCCTCCGATAACCTAGAAATGGGCCCTGTATTGTTAGTCTTGGCTGGAGTTCCCAGAATACGATTAAGCTGAGAGATCCTTTGGGCAATTGGAGTGTCTTTCTCAGACTTTCAGGATGTCACTCTCAACAGCAGCACAGCACAGAGCTAACTCAGAGAGAATTACACCTTACTCTTGGACTAAAAATACATTACTGAATCAAGAAACAAAAGATAATACTAAATCCAGTTCTCCGATATTTCTATGCAGCAGGAATGAATATTGGCAAGCTGCCATCTCCCCTGAAACATATGGAACCATGCATTCAATAACCATTTGGCCTTCTGATTTATTACAAAGCCTTTCAAGGCGATAAGCAATATGGAAATAATAATCATTCTAATACTGCTTGTTCTTTAACAATTGTGTAGAAATGATTTTTAAATGCTAAAATATTTTTATACATTGTGTTAAGTATGGCTAGTATACTTGAGTTATATTTTGTATATATTTAAGGAAGAATTTTCTGTTTTCTTTTGAGCAAAACCTCTGTATGAGGTACATCTTTTCAGTACAAAAAACTGCTTAGAGATTTTTTAAAAAAAATATGGTAAGTGGTATAGAAATCTATTAAATAATAAATAAATAATAAATAAATAAATAGTCAAACGGTGTTTGTGAGGATTACCAAGATAGTTTTGTGAAACACTTTGAATGCACGAAACTGTGCCTGCCATTACCACTCAAAGCAGACAGCACTTCTTCAAATCATTCCCACAGATGTCACCTCTGCATGAGCACTGCACACTTGTGAATCCAGGGGTGGCCTTGATGAACTCCCAAGGTGCTTGCGTGGGAACCAACTAACCTGGACAAAAACTGTTGAAGTCAGAAGGAAAACACTGGTCTAAAGCAGAACTTAAAGAAGCCAACCCATCCTCCAGAACAGTGAGCAAGGCAGTAGCCAGGGTCCCAGAGTCAGGAACTCATGCATCCCTGTCTGTAGTGGTCACATCAGTAGGCATGCAGGCAAATCAGCCTTTGTTAACATGGTTTACAAGTTATCAGATGTACTTAGGCCTGATTTAAGTACGATGCCAGATAACAAGAAAAACTTGCCTATGTGGTATTCCTAACACTTTTAAACCAGGTCCTCAACTGCTACATGTACAATGTTAGCATGCCAGAGATCCATGATGCTGTGCTGCCAATGCTGAATGCACAGATGAGACAGCCAGTGTCCTGCTTGCAGTGGTGCAGGCACAGAGCTTCCAGGGAAATAGTCAGGGTCAGTACCAAAGGCAATGTTAGTAGGCAGTCCAAACACATGGAGTTCAGAAAAGGCCTAGGTTGTCAGGGACTTACAAGGCAGGACTCTAGGGTACACAGAGTCCTGGTGCACAGGACTAGTGCACAGATGTTAGTCCAGCAGCCTGGGTGTAAAACAGAAGGCTTTTACGCCTGAGCCTTCAGAGCCCCAACCAGAGCACAGCTGCAGGTCAACAGTACCACCTGAGGAATGGTCTATTGCAGGGCTCTCCAACCTTGGGTCCCCAGATGTTGCTGGACTACAGCTCCAAGAATCCCTTGCCATTAGCTATGCTGGCTGGGTATGCTGGGAGCTGTAGGCCAGCAACATCTGGGGACCCAAAGTTGGAGAGCCCTGGTCTATTGCAAGCAGAGTCTTGCTCACGAGTATACCTTTACTCACAAGGAGTCCTCATGCCTCAGGTGGGTACTTCTGATTCTGGCAGCTGGCTGAGCCTGAACCTTTAGATGCCTCTGCTCCCTGCAGCTTGGTGGCTAGTCGGTGCCTGCCTCTCAGTCCGAGAGGGGGTTACCTCTGTCGTGAGGGTAGGGTCAACAGCCATCTTCCCCTAGGGCCCAGGATCCCCCTGACATGCTGCTAGGTTCCTAGACATAGGGCTTTTCTATATGAGGCATTTATCGTGCGCTCGTCATTCCCTACCCATGGTTGTTTACGGGTTCTTTAGACAACGTCATGACCCTCCAATTTTGGTTCTGTGTCTAAACAGCACTTTCGATGAGTTTTTTTTAGAGCAGGGGAAATGCAGCATTTAATTGTGAAAGCAAAAGAAAGCACAACTTCCTTTTGTGTATTTGCACTATTCCGCTGGACTACAGTGCCACCTAGAGGTTATGTGGCAGAAAAGCAGAAAAGGAGACACTCCTCGTGTAGTGCTCCCATCTCAATTCTGCAATGAAACCAAAAGTAGATACAGTGGATTAACAGCCACAAGTAAAAAAAGCTCATAGGCAGCTCCTCCATAAAGTCTGGTGGCAGGTGGGTGGGGGTACTCCAAGTCATCTTCCAAAGAGAATCCTCCAGAGGGGTCATGACAACTAGTTTGAATGAGATGCAGGTGTGTGAAATGCTACACAGGCATTTTTCCCCTTACCTGCCTGGCTTCACATTTAGATTGGGACCTAATATTCTTGCCAGAGCAGGCATGCTGAAGTGAATGTCCTTTAAGATAAGCCAGACCTTTTGCTCACACATGATGAAACAGCTAACGTGGGAACAGCTAACATATTATGCATGTTCCAGGCATGTTCAAAGCAGCAGTGCCCCTTGTGGCATGGCAATCTACTTTTGAGACACAAGGGAACTTAAAAAGCTGTTTGCAATGTGACATTTTGGGGGACGGGTGTGTAGACAAACGCTCAAGTGCAACTGAAGGAGTTCGCAGTCTTGAGGCCAAATATTGGTTTATTTTATTTTCCGTCATATGGCAAAGCAACTGTTCGACAAGATGACAGAGAGTGATATACAGATATGCATATTAAATCACAATACCCAAAGCCATAACGGTCCAACCCAAAACAGTATATACTTCATATGTCCGGTACCAAATCACTGCTCAGCTATATCAATTACACAGTTCATTTAAACCAAGAGGGACCATCATTACCACCATCACACTAAGCAAAAGTCATTCCAACAGTAATCCAAAATCACCATTATTCAGCATCTATAAGACCTTGGCTGTCTCATTATCTGCTTCAATTCCTACCTGAATGAATAAGAAATCATTAAACTCAAAACCCAGGGGGGGAGTCACTATCAACCTTACCAGCTACTTCAGTTTCTTCCAACTTATCAACAGATATATGTAGAAAGTTTCCTCTGAAGGCTACAATCCTGTACCTGCCGCACACGTGCATAGGAGGGTGCAGCAGAGTAGCAGGAGACCTCCATAATAACCCTCACCTCCTGCAGCTGCTCTCCCAAGAGTGTTCCAGCATGGCCAGATAACTCCGGTTAAGCAACCTCCTTCCATGCCTCCCCTGGTCGCATCCAGTGGCTGATTCTTCACCAGAGCATAAACTACCAGACCTCAAACATGGAGGAAGAGGGAGACTTTCCCCAGGCCCAGATGTCCAGGGTGGGACTGGTAGGGTGGCCATGTGTCCTACTTTACAGAGGACAGTCCTCTTTTTGAAGGCGTCTTCTGTTTGAAGGGCTGTCCAGTCCAAGTCTGGTTTATAGATAAAGAAGATCAAGCAGAGTCTTAAAATTGCCCATCACCCAGGACAGCAGACTGAGCAGGCACGCAGGTTGTGGTCTTCCCCACTGCGGTGAAATGTACTGTCTTTCTATTCAAATAACAGCAATTATTTCTAAAATTGCATCTACACCTATACATTAGAATATGCAAATGTTATGCACATCACTGTTCTCTCTTCTGGCGATGCGTAAGTGGCAACCCTAGGGGCTGGCGTGGGTTGCAAACTTATTATCATGCCCCCCACCACCAACAAATGAGGCTAAGTGTGCTACCAGATGAGGCTTTTATTGTGCAATGGCCTGGCCTCATTAACAGAATTTTATGTGTGAGTTCAGATGACAACATCTTTTACTCGAAACCCTCCTGTGCCTTCCCACCACTTTGTCTGTTTTTTCTTACCACAGGAAATACTTTAAGGAAGAAAAGACAGAATAGCTGCACAGTGCCTTCTGAGACTGGGTTCAGACAACGTGACAACCCACACTCAAGTGTTGAGTATGGGTTGAGTGTGGGTTGTCATTGAACTGTGGGTTGTTGCTGAAACATGGGGTATTGTGTTGTCTGAACCCAGCTGAGAGGCCCGAGATAACAAACCATGGTGAACAACCCACAGTTCACAACCCAGCAACAAACCATGGGTTCTCTTCATGGGTTTTTCATGGTTAACAAGCCATGGTTTGTTATCTCGGCTGGGTTCACATAGGAGCACCTAAAACTAGGGCTCTTGCAAAATGTCCATCTCCCCCCCCCCCATTTGCCATCTCATTCATAGGGGGCGATTTGCCAGTTTTGATGGGTAAGGGCTAAAATAAACTAATTTGTTTGATCGGGAGGGAAAGTTGAGCATTGCATTTACCTTCGGTTATGTAGTGTGATGGGTGGCAGGGCTAGCATCCTATTCCCCACCTTCCTTGTCCATGGCAGGGTGGGGGAGAAGGGATTTATTTAGCCAACCAGCAAGAGCAAGATGTCTACTGGTGGGTGTGACCATGGCCAGTAGCCAGTCTCTGGCCACCATTTCCCAGGCCCAACAAAGACATTCTGCATGAAGTGTCTTTCTACAGGCAGGGAACTGACGGCTGCAAGTCAGGCCACCATTGCTGGCCAGCTGAGTACATCCGCCTCCCAAAGATAAGAAAGTGGGGAATAGAAAGCCACCACTTGCCACACTATATAACCAAAGGTAAATGCAACTGTGCAGCCATCCCCCTCTGCCCTGAAAATCACACACACACCATCTTGGAGGAGGCAGATCTGTCACTGTCTCACACACACACACACACACACACCACACCCATTCGCCAAAGCAACAGTTCTGCAAATCAGGCGACAGCACTGGACTAAATTGTAACCAGACAATATTTATGCAAACATATTTTTCATATGGGGCATCCCGATCTTGTTAGATCCTCTGAGATTTGCTGGAGCCAATTCTGAACCGCAAGCAGCTTCTTGCCCTGGCCTTTCTCTAGAATAGAGACCCAAAGCACACATTACTTTTTTCATTTTTATTCTAGAGTAAGTGCAGGGGGGCACAATTCAGATTGGGACCCTAACATGGGGGTTGGGGAGCTTTGACCCACACACACACACACACACACACACACACACTACAGTCCTGATCCAGATTGGGCTCCTCACACCTACAATTTACACTGCTAAACAGTGATTCATTAAAGGGGTGGGCAACATGTGGCTTGCAGGTCACATGGAAGACCCCATCCTTTTTTGTGGCTCCCCTCAAGTAACCAGCACTGTGCTGCTGGATTACCACTGAATTTTGGTGGCATGTGAAGGCAGTGAGGGAGGAAAGGCACATTTTTCCTTTAAAACATGGCGCACACACCCTATGTGCCTTGTTTTAAAGCAAAAATGTGCCTTTAATGCAAAGATACACTTCCCTGGAGCAATATGGCAGTGGCAATATCAGTGGTGGAGGATGGTGTGGATCCCAGTGGGTTCTGGGGGATGGAAATTGGCCCCCAGACACCCCCCCCAAAAAAGTTGCCCACCCCAGTGTTAAAGCAAATGTATTACTATTTGGAATTATAAACTGCAGACCCCCGATTCAGATCCGAACCACTGCGGGGAAGGGATAAAGCCCACACACACACACACACACAGGGGTCCCAATCTGGATTCCCCCCCCCATGTTTACTCTACAGTAAAAAGGGGGGGGGGTAGCTGCTTGCTATATCTTTAAAGTAATGTGTGCATTGGCCCAGATAGAATATGCGTACACTTGTAAAGGAAACTTTAGGACTTGCACTTTGAAATAAATAAAGGGATGTGCCTCCCTATGTGACGTGCTTTCTCAAGAACTATAAGTCCCAGAGTTCCTTCATTCCTGTGGGCATCTCCTGTGCCTAGGCAGTGTGCGGCAGCTGGCTGGTAGCAGGTGAGAGAGACAAGCGCCAAAATGATCAGGGGCGTTGAGGTCCCAGCAACAGCAGGAGCCAGTGCTACTGATGGGATTTACAAGCCCCAGAAAACTGGGAGTAAGGGTGCAATCCTATGCATGTTTAGACAGAAAAAAGTCCTACAATTCCCAGCATGCCCCAGCCAACGTGGCTGGCTGGGGAATGCTAGGAGCTGTACGACTTTTTTCTGTCTAAACATGCATAGGATTGCGCCCTAAATGCATCAGGCCTCCATTCTCCAGAGTGCATAGAAAAACTGACCTTAGATGCCAGGGACAGAGAACAGTTTGTCACTTACGTATTATTAAGGGACATTTGTCACTTCGGTATTATTAACATACATACATGCCATATTGCCATGTCTGGCTATAAATACAAATCAGGCAGCCAGTAATGTAAGGAGCTTAAACAAAGGGAACTTAAAGAAGCTCAGGAAGACAAAATCAGTCCTCTAGTTTTTCAAAAAGGACAAAGGTTCATGCCGGGGTGGGGGTGGTGATGGGGAGGGAACCCATGTTACAAGTTTGTACTGGGCCCAGATAAATGCTTGGGCACTGAAGATTACTCAGTTTCTGAGGAAAAGCAGGAAAAGAGCTGTACGTGTAGGCCAGAGGTAAAAAGGTTTTGTTTGTTCGTTTGTTTTAAATGAACTTCTTGCAGTCTAGTAGAGAACAGAATTCGACCCAAATCAACATTTCAGGATTGCACTATTTATCAACGTAATAGTCAATCATCACCAAAAATCTTTTTTCTCTTCAAGCTTATCCTACATAAGAGCAAAGCTATTAAATTCCGAAAGAAGTAAGTAGCATAGCTTCTCTATTACTAAAGGCTTCTACCTAATGAGAAGAAATGGAATGTAATCTATCACTTTTGGCTGCTTTCTCTTTTTCCCCATGAAATGAGATCCTATCATCCGGCAAATCCATACAATGCAAGACAAACTATTGAAGCTGGAGTGATTTTTTCCCCTTCGGTGTTGTAAAAATAATAAGAGTGTAACATCTTCAGAATGAATTGCCAATAAATCTTTAAGCCATTAAATAATTTAAGGTCTTCCACACCTTGAAATTATTTCTTAGATGCTTTTCAAACAAAATCCTATCTCTCACAGTCTGACCTTCAGCATTTACAAATAATAGATTTCACCCTCCTGTTGTGATGTAGACAGAATTAATCTAACCAGTCGCTCAGGAACAAGTAAACGCACAAGAGGCATCCCCTTATATTCACAACAGTGAAAGCCAAATTATTCAAGCAAAATTGATGCTTGATGCTTTTTCTCTGCCTAGTTGAGTACCAAACATAATGAAAATTCACTAGCAATCAGGCACATAGATTAGTGCTCCTCCCATAAACTAGCTCCCTCTCTAATTCCCACATATCTCTCATTCCACACACATTACAAACAACCACACTTAACCTTGACTATCCTGTGATATCAGAAAAAAACCAATATTTAATACATCAGGGAAACAGATTCTTACTCTTTGGAACTTTTTCTTTTCTTTTTTGCAAGATCATGTAGTATGAAATAATAAAGTCCCAATGCTGTTCAAAATGTACAAGCTGTCACCACTGGGAACCTATCTTTAATCACCCCAGTAATTCCACAATGAAAAGAAGTTTCATTTCTTATGCGGTGGCTGGCCATGGCTGGGTGCAAGCAACCTGACCAAAGCCTGAACCCAGAATATACTGAGATACTAAATATTTGGCAATGAATCCATCGTAGGAAGTCCTCCTTTGAAGATAAACAATCATCTTTGAAATGCAAAGAAATATACATTTACATAAGTGCCTTGCAGAGCAATCCCATACATGTTTACTCTGACAGAAGATACACCGTCTTTAGCGGAGCTTACACCCAGGTGAGTTAGCATAGGATTGCAGCCAAAGTGCATCATTTTGAAGCACCAGTAACGCACAACAATTATGTATTTAGTTGGTTATTTAGTTTAGACATTTGGGGTTGAGTTCCCCACAGCAGCAGGCACATGAAAATGGGCTGGTGGATGCAGACTTCCATGCCCCCTCCTCCCCACAGCAGCCTCCCCCCCAAAAAAAATGCTACACAGAAGATTGGAGGACCTGCTGAATGTAACAAGCTGTGGTGTGTGGGGAAAGGGAGGGATCACCAACGATCGGGGAAGAGACACCTTCCATAAGTATGCAGCCATTCTGTCAATGCCAGGCAGGTCCTGGATCCAACCACTGGTATCCTATCATTCAGTACAAACATTTCTAAATTAAAAACATAATAAAATCACTCGACAAAGCAACAAACTTTGAAACACAGCAAGAGCACCACCAATAAAACCAGATCAAAATCATAGATCTAAAAGGCCTGGAAGAAGAAGAAAAAACAACGGGTTTCAATTGGTGCCAAAATGACAGCAAACTCGGGTGCCAATCAAACCTCCCTGGAGAGAGAGTTCCAGAGCTGCAATGTTTTATGTTGGCTTGTACTCTGACCTTGCTTTATCTGGTCCTGGATTTTTTCGTGTGTACGTGCACACTTCTAAAATATGATTGAATAAAAGTTAATCCATCATTCCAACCCTCGGCAAAATAAAGGAAATTAATCTGCAAAACACCAATGGCCACTCATGCCATCTCCATCTAGGGGGATGGTTTGAAAGACTGGCCATTCTTCCCCATTAGTGGAGAGAGAACTGGATTTGAATGGCCATATATTTCATGTTTCAGCAATAAAATACTTTTCAGTTTCACATCAACAAGTTTGTTATTTCCCTGGACTAAATGGTATTTCTGTACTTTTAAGGATTCAGGCCAGACAAATGGAAAATACTTAAATCTTCTCTTTCTTTTCCCTAGACTTATCAAATGATCAGAAAATGCAGTGCAGCTGGCCAACTGTGTTACCCTGTGACAACTGAAAGGCTCATATTTTGCTTAGGCACATATAAGACACTTTTTCATTATCATGAAAACATCTACAGTTAGAGCTGAGAAACAGAGATCCATGAGCTACTGCAACACATCCAGAGGTCTGTTAACAGAGGGTGGTGGGATGCAGGAGGCAATCATCTGAATGTGGCAAAAATCTTGAAACCTTTCTGTAAGGATGTTTACTGTTGAGCAGTAACTCAGAGAGAGAGCTTGGCCAATGCACTCTTTGAAAAGTAGTGGTTTCCTGTGCTCGTCTTGTTGCAAACCCAAGTACACTCAGCTGAAACAGCCAGCACCTATAGTGAACCGAACAAAAAACAACAACCAACACTGTGGTTTAGTAGATAAAAATGGTTAGATTTAGGCTGAGAGCCACTGGGTGACCTTGGGCAGGTCACTTACCCTCAGCCTGACATAACCACATCCAGGGCTCTTTTTCATAGCAGCCTGTGAATGAACTTCCACATGTTCAAAAGCCTCCAGGTGACTGCCAGCAGCTTTTTCAGCTGCTGTTCCAGGCACCCTTGATGAGCCCGTTTCCAGCCTCACTCACCATCCACCAATGTCTGACTTCTTCTGGCAGTATGGGAGAACAAGGAAATCACAGCAAAGAGAAGCTGCAGAGACTTGGTTCCTCTCTGCTGACAGAAGACAATAGTGATGCCTGAGGATGTGTGATGAGCAGCAGTAGCGCTGAACTGAAACAACTGGCCGAAGGCAGACAGTGCCTGAGCCAATAGCTGCTACAGACACCTGGAGGCTTCTGAACATATGGAGGCTTCTTCACGGGATACTTTATGAACCAGCCTACAGGGTTGTCATGAGGATAAAATGGAATAACACTAGAAACTTAGGAGACAATTGCCAGAAAGTGATTAAAGTATTATTGTTTGAAATTGTATGCTGCCTTGATGGCTTTTTAGCAGATTAGGTGGTATGTAAATGTTAATAATAAATAAATTCAAAAAATTTCTCCAAGATGCAAAGATCTGCCACAAAAGCAAATAACAAAGGAAAAAATGCAAAAGGAGAAAATGGTGGAATGAATGAAAGATACTTAAAACCCATTTTAAGACGTTCTTATTTAAACTGGATACCTTGGGCATAAACTTCACTGATGCTGAACCACTAGAAATGGTGGTGGGTTTCAGGCAGGTGTACAAGGTGTTTAGAACTTTTTTAAAAGATCAGGCTTGTCATGACATGAACATGTGTACTCTGGACAGAGAAATGCACCCCCCCCCTGCAAATACACACACTTTAATAAAATTAAACTACCCAATTAAATGAGCTTGGACAGTTTCCTGAAGACCAAAATTTTCAGCACAGTTATAAATACATTTTTCATCCCTCTCTTGTGACTCCTAAGCAGGGAAAAAGATAAGAGGCTGACAGCTCAAAGAACAGAACAATACTTTGTCATAACTTTATAATCCCTTGTATGTGAAGAACAGTGCAGGAGGCGGGGTGGGGGGCGGACAGGTGGTACTTAGCTTTTTAAAGCTAACTTCTGGCAGATAGTAAAGCAAGCTGAAACAATTCGAATGTGCTGGATTCAGTCTAAAACTGGTTTTGTGAAACCATCTTTCAGATGCTTGGATAGAGGTCTACCAGCAGTTGAATGACATAAAGGAAGAATTATTGTTTTCACTACAGAGTCCTGTCACTCAAGAAAGAAATATCTTAAGCTTTAGGTACTCAGTTCCTTACACATAGCAAACCCTAAAGTTTCAGGGATAGATCATTGTCACAACTTAAATAAACATGAGCCATTTCTAATGAGCCCAATGAATTACAGAAGGGAGTATGTTTTTAATTTTGAAAGCTTTGCTTGCCTTGAAGGGATGCAGGCGTTTGTACCTTAGACTTGTATGAGACGGATTGTAACAGAAGGAGAAAAAACAGATCAGCAACACCCGAAAGAGAGCTTAACAGAGATTTGTGCTCTGCTTCATGCTTATACTTGGACCCTGAAAAGACTTCCAGCCCAAGCCTAAGCATGTCTACACAAAAGTAAGCCCCTCTGAGTTCAATGGGACTTACTCTCAGGTAACTATGCCTAGGATTGCAGCCTTATTCAAGAGTAAAACCTCTCATGGAACATATGCCTGTGTAAGATGGTTAAGCAAGGAGCATCCAGCTGTTTATATAAGCTATTCTTGGTTCTGGTTGTTTGACCTTTAGTATTATTCTTTAAAGCAGGGGTGGGCAACCTTTTTTCTGTCGAGGTTTGCATTCTCTGGTGGGTAATCTGTCAGGGGTTGCATGTCAATGGTGAGCAAGGCTGAACTCAGCTGTGAGCAGGACCTGAGCCAAAAGGGTCACCCCTTTTCCCTTTCTGCTGTCCTCTTTCCGCCATCCCCTTTTCTCTGTCTCCCTCTTCCTTCCCACCCAGTGGGCTGCCAGCAAAGGGACAGATCACCCTTGCCAGAGATTTGAATGGATCACATGCAGACGGGTTTTGAAATTAGACTGCGGGCTGCATGCGGCCTAGGACTGCAAGTTGCCCACACCTGATTTAATGTACCAGTGGCTGTTTTTTGGTAAGTCTGCCACAAGTCCAAAATATAAGATAGAGCCACTCTAGCGCACAGGTATATATTCCATTCACCATGCCTTGGGGTGCTTTTGCTATAAGCCTTCTGAAATGGGAAACAGGGAAAAGCACAGCAGAGAAGGGTTGATCTGACTATGCCAACTCCCATCAGCCTCAGGCAGCATGGCCACTGGTCAGGAATGCTGGGAGCTGCAGTCTAAAACATCTGAAAGGCTGGACTACGTCATAGCCAGATCCACAGCTCCTCCTGCCCCCATCCAGCAGTGCCACATTTTCCTGTGCATGTTGTGGCATGTTGTGGCACCCATGCTTTAAAGCAGTGTTCTCCAACCTTGGGTCCCCAGATGTTTTTGGCCTACAACTCCCAGCATGCCCCAGCCAAAAACATCTGGGGACCCAAGGTTGGAGAACACTGCTTTAAAGGGATGATTGTAGCCATTCTTAAAAATTAATATTTCCAGCAACAAAAACATGAAGGACAAAACTTACAGGATAAATTCTGTTAGATTGCACCATTTTTTAGAGTCCACCTTCTGCATCATCTCTTCAAAGGATTTCCCGCACATCGGCAAGTTTTGTAACATGAGGGATTCGTTGCAGACAATTCCTTGTTGTGCACCTAGAACAGAAAGAAAAGATCTTTTCAAATCAACAAGGGGGGGGGATCAACGATGTCTCTGGAGGAGCAGTAAGTGAATCAACATTTTGAAAACATTCTTCAAGAAAAGAACTGTTGAGCCTCCTGTACAACTCAGGGCTGACACAGACATGACAATGGTTGCATGTGGCACTGCTGTAAAGCTCTTACCTTTGGGATAAATCCTAGCACTGTGGTAGAGCACATGCTTTGCATGCAGAAGCCCCAGGTTGGATGCCAACATCTCCAATTAAAGGCTCTTGAGCAGCAGGGCTGGGAAAAACCTTGGGGAGCTGGGGCCAGTCAAAGTAGGCAAGACTAGGCTAGACAGAGACATGGCTCTTACCCAGTATAACTAAGAGTTTGGTGGGCCCAGTTTCACATTTAAAAGGTTCTGAGACCATGAGCCACCTCATATGGATGAAATATTTCATTTGTCCCAAAAACGTTGGGTTAGATCCAAGATCTGCCTTCACTGAGAGGGAGGGACCCTCCTCAAGAGAAAGGGCTTCACTCATGGAAGGTCCCTCCACTTGAATTTGGGGGATCCCCTCCCCTGCACACACCACAGACCCCTCCCCCATTCAGCAGGCCTCCTGACTCTTCATGTACCATCTTCAGGGGGCTATCTTTGTAGTGAATTGGTTATGTAAATAGGAACCTGCTGCCATCTGACCTGTACCACACATGTGGCCCTTTCTATAGAGATTAACTACCGTAACTCATATGGCAAAATCATATGGTAGAGTTCTTCCTAGATTCTACCACTTCCGACTGTAGGTGTGTAAATTGCTGTTGATTGCAATTGCAAACAAATAAATAATCCCACACATACACACACACACACTAATATTTCAGGAAGAAATCCTAGCCCTTTCTCTATTGTTCTATTGTGCTTTATTAAAAGAACTTTGAGTTTGAATCTCTAAAAAGATATAAATTGATGCACACTGGGGCAAAAAAAAAAAAATAACAATCTAACTTCACATATACACTGATGGCGTTTGACCTGGTTGTGACTGACCAGGAAAAAGTTATTGGGGTTGTGGTGGATAGCTCAATGAAAATGTTGACCCAGTGACCTGGTTTGTACATAATGACAACCCATCGGTTTAAAAACCAATGGGTTGTCAGGAACGAGCAGGCACACTGCCTGCAGTGTGCCTGCCTCTTCCGCTTTACCACACAACCACGATCAGCAACTTCATAGGTTGTGCAGAGTGATGTGCAAACCCAGACCACTGCATTGTTTAGGGCCTAAACAACCCAGCAGTGAACCCATGGTTTGTTGTTGGGTTAACTGCTGGGTTCTTTCACTGCTGCCCTCCTGAAGGCTCCTCCTCCCTCAACTGCCACCACAGCAGCCATTCCAGCAGGCTGAGAGGAGGGAGAAGAGAGGGAGCGCAGCAGGCCATTCCACCAGCCCTGCTGAAAGGCCGCCCTCCTGAAGGCTCCTCCTCCCTCAACTGTCACCAGCAGCAGCCATTCCAGCAGGCCATGCAGAAGGAGATGAGAAGGAGCACAGGGACATTCCACCAGCCCTGCCGAAAGGCCTCCCTCAACTGTCACACCCAGCAGCCATTCCAGCAGGCGGAGAGGAGGGAGATGGGCGTAGGGCCATTCCACCCGCCCTGCCAGAAGTATTAATTAACATTCCCCCTTCTTCCCTCCCCATTCCTTTTTCCTTGTGTGTCCTGTCTTTATAGATTGTAAACCTGCGGGCAGGAACTGTCTTGTTAATTGCTGTAAACCGCACAGAGAGCTTCGGCTATTGGGCGGTATAAAAATGAAATACGGTAAATAAATAAACAAACAACCCAGTGGTCCAGGTTCACACATCACACTGCACAACCTACAAAGGAGCTGATCATGGGTTGTGCTGTAAAGTGGAAGAAGCAGACACACTGCAGGTAGAGCACCAGTTCGTGCATGACAACCCATTGTTTTTTAAACCAATTGGATTATCCTTGCATGCAAACAGGGCCAGTGTGTGGCCACTGTGAAAAAAGGTGAATTCCTCATTAGGGATCATCAGGAAAGTGGTCGAAAATAAAAACCACACTTGAAAATACTGTATACAGTTTTGGTCAGCACACCTCGGAAAGGTTATTGTAGGGCTGGGAAAGGTGCAGAAAAGGGCAACCAAAATAATCAGGGGGCTGGAGCAACTCCACTAAGAAGACAGATTACAACGTTTGGGGCTTTTTAGTTTAGAAAAAGGGTGAGTAAGGGGGGGGATATGATAGGTGTGTATAGAATTATGTATCATGTGGAGAAAAGAGAGAGGCTATGCTGTCTAGGGCTGATGGGAGTTGAGATCCAACAATGTCTGAAGGACCACAAGTTCCCCACCCTTGCTATACTAGCTGATGATTCAACGAGGATAAACTGGAGGAGGAGGATGATAATATAATGTAAGCCGCCTTGGGTTTCTTGCAGGAAAAAAAGGCGGGGTATAAATATAATAAATAAATAAACACACAACCAAAACAGTCTTGTGAAGGTACCAGAAGCCAATCTTTTAAAAGTGGTCATTTTTAAAAAGGCATCATGAACAAAAACTATGCAAATAGAACATAATAAGCTTCTTACCTGCTAATCCAATTGTCATTAGACCATTAACTAGAAAGAAAGAAAGAAAGAAAGAAAGGTAACCATTAGAGAGCCATCATCCCAAAACAATTACACTACACTAATGATAAATGTTGCACTTAAGTTAACTTAAATTGCACTTAAGTCCTATTGATTTCAATGGGACCTGAGTGCAACAAGTTTGGAACCACTCCATAAGCCCTCTTCAGGCATTCGTACTGAACATGTGAAGGGGCTTCCAAGAATGCATTAGCTAGCCACATGTTGGCATCACTCCCTAGCCAATGTACAACTGGTGTTAGCCTTTTGTTATAATGCAAAAATTATTTTCTAACAAAAATTAATAAACTCATTTGCCATAGCTTATACAGAGATACAAAAATATAAATTCCAAAAAAAATATTACAGTACAGGAAGCTTATTTAATACATTGTCAGATGTCAATAAATATTGAAGTCAGAGTAAACTCTCCTAATGATGGGAACAATCCATCAAGTCAATGCTGAAACTCCCATGGATTTTCATGGCGATGTATTTCTACTTTCTATTACCTTCTCACAATTACAGAAAACTGAAATACTAGCAGTGCAATCCTATACATATGCAATCCTGTACCTCCCTGAATACCAACCATGTGCAAAGGGTAATGGTCAGTTTGAAATCTTGGTTCCAATATATACTAATAAACCAATTTTCTCATTCAAGCCCAAGAAAAATATGAAGGACTACTCTTTTTTAAATTAAGGTGTGTGGTTTTCTTTTTCTTCTTTACAGATACATATTGACATTTAATATCTCATAGATGTGTTTTGCTCAGAATATTGCCAAAATATGTAATTTTCTACTTTGTGACCTTTTAACAACAGCTGCTGAAAAAGATGTCAGTTGAAACATGTTTGGCAATCTGATTTATAATTGGATTTGGAATACTATTGAATGAACTGCTGAGTTGTAATTTTCATGAATTGCTCTGAAAGAGTAGGCAGCAATCAGCTGATGAACTCATTTTATTGAAATAAAATGCAGGATTTGTTAACTGTGAATGTATGTATGTATTTTATTACTCAAATTTATATACCACATTCTACAGAGGTATCAAATTGGTGAACATAAAATATATAATCAAAACAACAATAAAGTATAACAATAAAACGACACAATATTAAAAATGCTAATCAGTGCTAAAACTACACACACTACTGTGAGCTACAGACCATAGCTGGCTGGGTCACACTTCAGGGAAAGCCTGTGTGAAGAGATGGGTCTTGAGAAGGCATCTAAGTGTCAGAACTGTGGGAGCCTGACTAATGACAGTTGGTAAAGCATTCCAGAGGGCGGGTGCTGCATGCAATACTAAACGCTCTGCTGAAGTGTTCCTGAGGCGAACCCTCAGGCAGGGACATACGGCGGGTTTGGTGCTGGCCCGACATTTTTCAGGTTTGGTTGGATCTTGCATTCTACTCGTTTGCTTTTTGTGGTTATTACCTGCACAAAGGAAGAATGTCATGGTGGACCTAGTAATCTCCTTGGAAAACCAGACAGATGTCCTGACCCTGACTTTGAACAGGAGCCAAAACTCTGAGCCAGTGCCAGCTGTGGAGGTGCTGGATCTGGCCCCAATGACGAGCTTTAGACTGACAGTCAAGAGCCCCTGAAACCTGAGAGCATCACAATGGAACCCTCAGGGGTGGCCTAAAACATTTTTGCTGAATGAGGTGACATCTCCCCACATTCAACCTACGAAAGCTCAGCAGACTTGCAGTTGAATCTTACTTCGACACTAGTGATGTGACAGCATCCTCCAGTGCACCGAAGGGCAGCAGGCTAACTTAGGAAGTGCAGAGGCAGAGCACACACAGCTCTGTCCTCCAGCAGGGAGGCATGGCCAGAGTGCTGCCTCCACTTCCTCCTCCACACCACCCAGCATCTGCTGCCTCAGGTGACTGCCTCACTCTGCCTAATGGTAGGGCTGGCCCTGACTCAAAGATAGCATCTCCCAAGACAGATTCCCCTGCAGACTGATGAGCCTCACACTCTTCATTGCCCACTTGCTGGCACAAGCAATGCACTAGGCGGGAACTGATGGAGAGGCAACTGAGTGCTTGATCCCAGGCCTGAGGTGTGCCCTTTTAACTAAGGTTCTTCTTCACTCCTCAGCAAGGCAGGCATCCTTGGAGGAGAAGTCAGAGCCAGAAGGCATATAAGGGCTCAGTTTGCTCTGGGGCTCTGTTGGAAAAAGTTGTCGTCTCCCAGTGAACTGACAGACCTTTATCAACCACCTTTGTTTCCCAGGATCTTGACCCTGGCTATCTTCTGGCTGCCTCTGTGTGTCCTGCACCATCCACCACCCTGCCTCCTGAGGATTTTGATCATGTCTTCGATTTTGTCTGCCTAGCTGATAACTGCTGTCTCCCTCCGCCCCAACCCCTGCTTCCTTCACCTGTAGGCAGGCACTGCTTCCACAGGACTGGACAGTCAATGGCAGATAATGAAAGCAGGCCTTTGGCATGTTATCAGGTCTTTGGGGTTGGATGCTGTTTTTATTCTCTTGTTGTGTTTTTAACTGCTTTTTAATTAATTTGTAGAAAGGTGGGGTACAAATCAAATCAAATAAATAAATAAATAAAGCATCAGAAGTATACCTCTCTGACAGGTATATTGAGGATGAAAGAAGGTATGGTTTTTCAGTGCACATGATGCTCCTGGGGGCCCTTGGTGGGTGGGACTCTCATGAGACATGCCTGTGCGGAGCAGCTATGCAATAACCCAACTGATGCACACAGATTGATGGCTTCTGATATCATCAGGTGGGCCTGGAATGTCGATGCTGAGCATGCCGTGGGCCACTATCAATATGATGAAATTGTGCTTTTTTCAAATTCTAGCGAAGAGGAATAGCTGAAGAAAAACTACAGGGAGATGCAGGGTGAACTGAGCTGTATTCTGTTTGAATGTGTTATTTATCCAGATTGGTTTCCATGTTTGTATCATTTGTAGATAGAATAGATGAGGGGGGGTTCCTTTGTCATTACTTTTTGAATAGTGATGTTACTGCAGTTTTTATAGTTTTCTTAAACTCGTAAATATGAGTCAACTTCTAAGAAAACATTAACAGCACAATTTGTTATTACGGTAAATCCCTCAGGCCAAGGCCCCCCCAGTGGTGTAATTCACAAAATATAAACACAGGGAAAGGGTTTTGAACACAATATGGCAGGGGCGTTGAACCTCTTTCAGCCCAAAGGCTGAATTCCATTTTGGAGAAGCTGGGGGGGGGCTGCATTCCAGTGGTGGGTGGGGCCGAATGCAAAAAGGGTGGGCCCAATGGCAAAGAGGGCAGGGCCAAAATACCAAAAATGCCAGCATATTTTAGTTTAAAGCTTTTACTGCCAGTAATTAAGCCTCGGGAGAGGCATTTCAGCCTTTAAGAATGCGGGGCAGAGCCATGAAACCACCAAATGTCTGAGTTTGGAGGAAAGTGGGTGGGGCCAAGGGAAGGGAGCATGGCCATCCGGGGAACCCGGGAGCACCAGATGGGAATCCCAGGTGGGCTAGATTTGGCCCCCGGGTCTTAGGTTGTGCATCCCTGCAATATCAGGTCTGGAACTTGTTTTTTTGTCCTTGCCCCTGCCTTACAAATGCAATATGATTAATATACATTTAGTGTCTTAGTGCATCATTGAAGAAGCTGCCTTATACTGAGTTAGACCATTATCTACACTAACTGGCAGTGGCTCTCCAGGGTTTCAGGCATAGTATTTCCCCACTCTAACTGGAGATGCTGGGGATTGAACCTGGGACATTCTGCATGCAAATCATGTGCTGTACCACTGAGCTATGGTGCTTCCCATAATGAAAGTGCATTTCCACCTGCCAGAGTCATTTTGCTGTAATGTTGTGACAGAAAGCCACATGGAGGCACGTCTTGTAAATTGATCTGGCACAAGTTCAAGCCCCTGGCAAACACTTTCTGGCTGGACGGCCTCGATGTAGTACTGAAAGTGTCTCAAGGGAAGCCATTTTGGACCTGTTCTTAATAAAAGGGGGCAATTGTCATTCCCGAGACCTTCCAATCTGTTAGAAATGTTCTATTTGGAGCTTGTGACACCATCATAAATTCAATTTGCAATGAAGATTTAACCAGGAGGCTATAAGGGAAAGCAAAGCTCTTCACTCAGCCTTGGGTATGATTGACCAGGCAGTTCTGTCTAATATTCCAATACGAGAACCTAGTAATAGATTGATCCTATTAAATTCAACTAAATTCAGTATAGCTAGAGGTTATGGGGCTGGAGGTTTCAGTAGCAATCTACTTGCTGAATAATCATAAACACAGATAGCTCAAGTTTCTTAATTAAAGTGCTAATTTCTTTTTTTTTTAATAGCAGTTTGAATTAACATGCCAGATGTCTGCTTAATTTTATCAGCAGTGCTGCCTAGAAGCATTTAGCGTATCCTCCATAGATAGATGGAGAAACGTAAGGTGGGCATTAGCAGGCTTTATGGAAAGCTGAAGCCAAAGGGGCAGAACAATTTGAAGCAAGTAAGGGGGGCCCACAGAAGCAATGGTCCAGGAGAGAAGAAAAACAGCAGCAGCAGGTAGGCAGGATACTTAGCAAAGTGGAGGAAAGGCAGGAATAAGCAAGCAGGGACAAGAGAAGACATGCTTTTAAATTATTACATAACAACAAGAATGGAATATCACTGCCAGCATTCCTCAGCTTCCCAGAGGTATTTGGCTGGCCGCTGTTGGAGACACAGTGATGGGTTAGATGGAGACTACAAACTGATATACAGGATCTGAGCCCACCACACATGCCAAACTACTCCCTTGCCCCCACATTTTCTGCTGCAACATCCATTTCAGAGATGGCAAAGAACTAAGGCTGAGACATGTGGCTTCCCTAATACATTGTACAAGCAGAGAGGGGGTCTGGGCATCAAACACCAACGACCCCCTCCCCATATTATCTCCCCTTCCAAAACTTACTACTCCTTTGGCCCAGTGGTTGCAGCAATATCATGCTCCAGATTTCTCTTTTTCCCAGTTTCGCATATTTGCAGAGGCAAAGGAAAAACAAGTTCAGACGCCCTCTGACATGGGACCAACTATGCCCTGGCCCACGAGTGGAAGGGAGACCAGGCCAAATAGACCTCATACACCTCTGAAAAGACACCAGATGCTGGAGATAGATGACAGGGGAAGGCACCTGGCTGGTCACCGTTGGAAACAAATGGACTACAAGCCTTCCCCAACCTAGTGCCCTCCAGATGTTTTGGAGTACAATTCCCATCCATGTCAGCCAGCATGGTCAATGGCTAGGGATGATGGGAGTTGTAGGCAAAAATCATCGGGAGAGCACCAAGTTGGGGAAGGCTCTTTACACATCCATCTCCCTTCCTGACCCACCCTGCAAATATTCCCCCTTCTGTTCGTATCTTCCCCAGAAATGTGTTCCCTCTCAGATTCCCCTAAACATTCATTTTCCCTTTGCCTTTCCCCCACAATGAATGTAAATCCCCATTATTATTATTATTATTATTATTATTATTATTAGCAGTAGTAGTAGTAGTAGTATTTTGCCTCATTCATGCTAGCTCTCCTTCCGTCTTCAAAAGAGGAGCTTGAGCATAGAGCGATGATTGAATGAACTCTATAGGGGAGAGAAGGGGAAACCATGCCAATAGTGAGCCCCAAACAATTCAGGTGGGTAAGATATGACTGGTCCAATTCAGCCCAGATGGCCATCAAAACTAACTCCCCTGCCACACCTGCCTCCTTTACTATCTAAAGCAGAAAGTGCATGGCAACCTATCCCTCACCTACAGCGTAAAGAGGCAGAACCCAGACAAAGTGCTCCATTTAAATCAAGGGTGGACAACATGTGGCCCTTCAGATGTTTTGGCCTACAGCTCCCATCATTTATTTATTTGTTTATTTATTTTATTATATTTATACCCCGCCTTTTTTCCTGCAAGGAACCCAAGGCGGCTTACATAATCCTCCTCCTCCTCCTCTCCATTTTATCCTCACAACAACCCTGTGAGGTAGGTTAGGCTGAGAGTCAGTGACTGGCCCAAAGTCACCCAGTGAGTTTCATGGCAGAGCGGGGACTAGAACCTGGATCTCCTGAGTCCCAGTCCAACACTCTAACCACTACACCACACTGGCTCTTGCACCATGCCTCACCATTGGCTATGATGGCTAGGGCTGATGGAAGTCGTAGGCCAAAACATCTGGAGGGCAAAAAGTTGCCCACCCCTGGTTTAAATTATGCAATAAGAATGTTGCCAAATCAGCAGCCAGTTCTGTTAGAGACCTAACTTGTCTCAACTACCTGACTCTTCCTCCACAAAGAAAAATGCAGGCATCACAAGGTACTCCAGCATCATCTGCTGGAGCAGGCAGGAAGCAAATCCTTGGAACCCATTTGTGTGTACTTGCCCCTTGGAGCCTCTTTCACAGGAGTCAACCACCATTTTAAGGGTAACCAAAAACTGCCCTTAATTAAGGTGGCAGTTTAGTGCATTGTGCATACTGTCTGTCTACCACGTTTTTAATCTGCCCAATAACAAGTGTTCTCTAGAAACACTTAAAAGGAAAGAAATACATTAGATAGTTAAAATAAAATACAATACAGGTCACTAAAAGAGTAAGATACAATACAAAATTATTCTGCCTACAGAGCTGCAATTGTGTAACGTTTAAAATTCTCTCACACGCAGGACAAAAATCGTGCCACTCAACAAATCACTACCACTGTCTTTCTACTGCAAACAAACCTGCCGTCTTGATTGCCCATAAGCAGATTTGTTTACTGATGTCAGTGAGAGTTTCATTCTCATCAAAATCAGAATTTGTCAGAACATAAATTTAGGATTCCTGCCCTGTAATTCTGAACATGAAATAATTACTACATCTCCAGCCTCTGGTGCATCAACTACTTTGAGTCATTCTCATGATTCTCTGCTATCACCAGAACACCCACGTGGAAATACAGTTTATTTGGTACATGCTGCATTTTGGAGAGGGACCAAATTACAAGAGGGACAACATACATGTACCCTTAAGAAAAAAGTAGAAGTTCCATGGACACAGCTTCTTCCTCTGGTTGTAGCAACACTGGGGGGAAACAGACATGCTGAATGTCGCCCTACTGCAGAGCATTTAAAGCAGGGGTGGAGAACTGTTTTCAGTTGGGGGTCCAGATTGCCCCCCACCAGGCCCACCACAGGCCAGATGATGTCAGGGGGCATGTCCCCATCCCCAGACATCATGTCAGGGGGGGTACCCCCATCACTGGACCTTATGTCAGGGTGTGTGTCTCCACCCCCCTGATGTCACCCCCTTTTTTTCAGGCCACCCCACATCCCCACTGTTATCTCTGATCTTAGGTAAGAGATAGCAGCGGGAAGGGGGGGGGGTACACCAAGGCTGACCCGTGCTAGGAAGAGTGGCTGCTGCTGCCTACATCCCCACCGATATTTCTGATCTCAGATCAGAGATTACAGTGGGGGTTCCATTGCTGGCATATGCAGCGGAGATTGGAGATAGCAGCAGAACATGCCCTCCAAGGGGATTCTTCCAGGGGGCTGGGCTTGGCCTCTAAGAGGCTCTGTGGGCCAGACTGTGGTGCCCCGCAGACTGGATTAGGCCCATGGTTTAAAGTGACAGATGCCCTACACCAGTGTTCTCCAACCTTGGGTCCCCAGATGTTTTCGGCCTACGGGCATGCTGGGAGTTGTAGGCCAAAAACAAAAAAGCGTAGCTGGCTGGGGCATGCTGGGATTTGTAGGCCAAAAACAAAAAAAGCGTAGCTGGCTGGGGCATGCTGGGATTTGTAGGCCAAAAACATCTGGGGACCCAAGGTTGGAGAACACTGCCCTACACTATATACATATATAGGTCACCCTTTTAGTGGGCACAGTATTGCTTCCTTATCGACTGTTGTGATCTCTTTCTAACCTAAAGTAGCATTTGGCTTGATTTTAACAAGCAAAATAAAACAAAGACCCATTGCAAGGAAATCCCAAGAGGAGAAATTTAACAGCCAGACAGAGTCTGGAGAGTGGAGCATGGTCTGGGAGAAAGAGGTCGAAATGAGGAGAAGCACGATGAGGCTGGAAATAATTAGGAGGGATTCTCAAGCAGGGATCATTACACCACAACACATTAATGTATAAACCAGCTAACCACTAGGCAAGACTTCCTAAGGGAATGAGCTGTTTGACAGTGGAACAGACTGCCTCAAGAGGTGATAGGCTCTCTTTCACTGGAGCTATTTATACAGAGGCTGGAGGGCCATCTCACAGGGATGCTGTAGCTGCATCGTGCATTGCAAATCCTGCATTGAGCAGTGGGTTAGACTAGATGACCTCCAAGATCCCTTCCAACCCTGTGATTGTATGCACAGGACCAGGAATAGGAATTTAATATCAGCTCTCTCACACACACACAATACACAACACACACACACAACACACACAAACACATACACCGCATGAACTAGAGTAGCCGTGGGGAAACTCCAGTCTGTGGGCTGGATGCAGCCCGTCATCCAGCTCCCCATCTGACCTGCCCCTCAGGAAAGGCAAGAAGCAAGAGACAGTGGCTCCTTCAGGTGCTGCCACTTCAAGTCACCTGGAGTGCCTTGAAGCGGTGGTTTCAGGAGGCTTCTCTCACCCCTCACCTTTCCAAGGAGGCTGCTTGTGGTGCATCTGAAACCAGCACAATGTTGACTTTCAAGATTAAAGGACATCCTTTTAATTTAAGAAACAATTTGCCAGTCTCAGGCACTCCTCTGCTCTGTGTGTGTGTGTGTGTGTGTGTGTGTGTGAGAGAGAGAGAGAGAGAGAGAGAGAGAGAGAGAGAGAGAGAGAGAGGCATGCAGCCCCTGGAAGGTTAGCCACAAGGGAATGTGCTCCGTGGGCCAAAAAATGTTCCCCATCCCTGAGCTAGAGGCTAGATGAGAAAGAGATTTCATAGATCATAGAATTGGAAGGAGCCTAGAAGGCTATCGAGTCCAACCCCCTGCTCAATGCAGGAAACTAGAGGAGGGGTCTCCCATCCAAGTAATAACCAGGCTTGACCCTGCTTAGCTTTCCACACTCAGACAAGCTGAGCCAGCGTGAGCCACAGGCCTGTATTCATAAGTGGCCATCCTTGCTGAGATTTTCTATGGGTCTGTTGCAGCCCATGATGGAATCCATAGATGGTGAACCATCTTTTGCTTCCTGAGATAACTTTGCTAGATGTTTTGTTGTTGGCAGCACAAACCTATCCACATCTACTTAGAAGTACATCCGTGTAAATGTGTACAGGATTGTAATCAACGTCACTCACATGACGTGTGAGCAGGAAGGCGTCGCATGTTAGTCATATCCCTGCACTCTTCAAAAAGCAGTTTCTCACTTTCTGTTTCTTCAACATGTTATCAATGTGATGGCTCTCAGGGCGAGAAAGAGTCAGAATGTTGGGAACTAGCACATGTACATATATTCCTTTTAAAACAATGATTTACAGTATTAACACACCATTAAGGCCAGAACAACTTATTACGCAGCCACTTGGCGTACTGAAACCGAAGCACAGCTTCTCTGCAAGGCATCATTGGAAGGGGACATGGAATTGCAGAGCAGAAATGGTGGATGATGGTGTTTCAGTGTGTGAGGTGTCCAGGTAACATGCCATTCCAGCATAATACTTAAGCTTATATAGCACTTTGAGCATTCAAGGCACTTCATCCATTATCTAAACAATCCTTACAAGAACCCTATAAGTTAGGTGCTCAGTATTACTCTCATAGTGTGTGTGTAGTGGGTGAGGTGAGGCTGAAAGAACAGTGGCCTACCTAAGGCCACCAAGTGAGCTTTTGGCTGGGGAAACTTCCCTACTTACGATCCTACCCAGGACTGGCCCAAGACATTTTGCTACCTGAGGCAAAGGACAAGATGGTGCCTCCCATTCGATCTACAAAAGCTGACTGGACAGGAAGTTGAATCGTCCTTTGACACTGGCAATTAGACAGTGTCTACACAACACCTGAAAGCATCACGCTAGCTTAGCAGGCACAGGGCAAGCTGTGCAGCTCACAGCTCCCTCCTCCACCATCTTGCTGGATCTACCACACTCTGCCACACTCTGCCTAACGATAGGGCTGGCCCTGCTCCTAGCCACTGCATTAGCTCTCCTTGGTGTCAGAGGAACACAATGAAGGAATTGAAGTGCTGAATTGAACTGTGTTCACCATATATCAGCCTTTTGCAGATAAAGCAAAAGAGAGTGCCAAAGTTGACCTGTATAACCACACACTCCTCATTTTTACTGCGACACAATTCAGAAAATATGTGCCTTATGTATGTTGGAAACAGCCCACTCTCATTCAAGCAACATTAAAAAGAAAATGGAAACTCCTCACTTTTTTAGAGGCACACGATCTAAAATAATTATTTTGACATAAAAGAAAAAAGACTGCCCATTTCTTTAAGCACACCACATAGTTGTGTCCTGTTTGGACATTCTCTTTTGTTTGGTTACTAATTGCCCATTATGTTATTTGACTTTCATGAGTGAATAAGCCTATTGTGGGAAAACAGGGAGAACAATTCTAACATGGTATCCTAACAATCCTAAAAAGGAAATGAGGCAAGTGAAATTCACAGACGGGGATAATGAACATGGTACAAAGCAAGGATGCAGGGTATAAACAGAGCCTTCATAAATATACTGCAATGATGAATATGACTGGCACATATTCCAGTCATATTCCGGACAAAGCAGAATAGCTAATGAGGAAAACAGTCATCCAAGGTGAAAAAAATGAGAAAAATTAAATACAACTGTGAGGGGAAAGGCAAATATTATATAGTAAACTACTGGAGACACATATAGTCATGTCTTGGATTGAGAGCATAATTCGTTCCGGAAACATGTTTGTAATCCAAAACACTCTTATATCAAAACGAAATCCCCCCCAAAAAAAATGTACAGAGATTTTTAATGTAAGCCGTACTACAGTACTTGTATTGCAAGACGTCGCTTGTATATCAAGTCAAAAAAATTAAATAAATATTTAAAAATTTGCTTGTCTTGCAAAACACTCTCAAACCAAGTTACTTGCAATCCAAGGTATTACTATACAAGTAGGATTTTGTGTGTGTTGCAATTCCATGGGTGGTCAGGAAGGTGGTGCTGGCTACAGAAGTTACCCTTTTCAGGAACCTAAGTTTTTTGTTTTTTTTAAAGCAAGTTTCTAGCTTGCGGTTGTGAAAATGACAGTGTGCCAAGGCAGCTGAAGACTAATGCGCTAAGGCAACTGAAGACTTATTGTGGCATGTGCTTTTATAGGCCACAGCCCCCTTCTTGTTATTGTATGCTAGCAGATGTAAGAGAAAGGTGTGTTATTACAAAATGAGGCCCAGAGGCCCACCAATACAAGAGATTGGGAGTCCCTGCCACAGTGGCTCGTAGCTGCCACAGTGCCCCAGACATTTCCATTGGCACCTGCTAAGCCTCCCTGTCTCTCCCATCCTGTTTTTAATTCTTCTTCTTTTTTAGCTTGGCCATGCTGGAAAGCAAAGCACCAACCTACAGGTGCCGCTGTCTTTTCATTTTCTTTCCCAGAATGTATCTGGATTCTGGACCCCTCCTGAGGTATTCTTAGGAAAGGAGAAGGGAAGGGAAGGGAAGGGAGAGGGAGAGGGAGAGGGCAGCAGTGGCGTAGCGTGGGTTGTCAGCACCCGGGGCAAGGCAAGTAATTTGCGCCCCCTAACCCGTGGATTTTAGCACTCGAGTCTAAACTGTATCATGTCTCTCCCTTTTGGCATCCTTGTAGCAGCAAAATCCAGACGTTAATTATACATTAAAGGTGCAATCCTATGTAAGTTTAGACAGAAAAAAGGCCTACAACTCCCACCATGCCTCAGCCAGCTATGCTGGGAAATGTAGGCCTTTTTTTCCTGTCTAAACTTGCAGAGGATCGCACCCTAAGAGATGTTTACCAGTCCTCCTCTCTTCTCCATGCAAAGCAACTTGGACCGCACTAAAGTGCATTGGGGAGCATGCTGTTGCAAAATCATCTGATAATTAAGTATCATGCCTTATCGTATCAAAATGATGACCCAGAATAACTTGTGCTACACAATGATTAAAACAAACAACAAATCAAAATGCAACTAAAACACAGCAGAAAAGATGGGGGTGAGTGGGTTTGAACGACTGAAACTAAATCAGAAGCAATAAAAACCAGTAAAGGCATTTTTTTAAAAAAAGAAAGAAAACTAACCAAAGGCAGAAGCAGAACCCAGAAGCAATCCCCCTCTCCCTGCAAAAAGGGCAGAACCAACACCAACACCAACTCAGCCCAACGTGTCTTTTGAAACAGGCAGGATTTTGCATGCCGCCTGAAAGCATCTCATGTCTGGAGTTTGGCGGGGATTATGATTAACAAATACGTAGCTTTCTTTAACTCCCCCCTCCCCTCTCCCCAGTTCAAATATAATAATTTCAGACTGGCCGTTCAGCCTTGGAAATCCTGGTGTGGTTTTTTTGTTGGTGGTGGTGTGGGTTTTGTTTCTTGTGCACCTCTGGGACGTGTCATTGGAACAAACGCAAACCCGAAGTGACCTTGGCTGGTTTTGACCTGTGTTACTACAGATTAGGGTTAGGAATTGGGGTGGGTGGCGGTGTCGTAGGGTGGTGGCGGGCACGGAAGTCTCAGCTTCGAGGTCATTCCTACAGTACATTTGTGGCTTCGGCAAAGCCTGGCTGCTCTCTCCGTGAGAGATTGGAAGGAGCGCATTCAGCGACAGGTGGCGGCGCGGGGATGCTTTGCCCCACAGTTTCACTTTTTTTAAATTACTTTTCCCCTCCGCTGTTTCAAGTTCCTGGAATTACCCCGTGTTTCGTGCAGGGGTGGGGCGGTGGGAGAGAAGGGCTTATCAGGCCGATGCAGCTCACAGCCTCGCCAACGTCTGCGCGCCCCTCCCTTTCCCAACCTCGTTCGAACGAACTGCCAACGCAGCCTCGCAAATACCTTCCGGGCCAGATGCCCCCTAACAGGGCCTCATGGGGGTGGGTGGGAAGATTATCGCTGGCTTCGGGTGGCTGGGGAAAAAAAATGCACCCACCGCACCGCACGCCTGGCACCCCCCCTCCACAGTGGGCGGCGACCCGGTGCGAGCGCGCCCCCCCAGATGTTGCGCCCGGTGCGGCCGGCCCCCCCTGCACCCCCCACGCTACGCCTCTGGAGGGCAGGGCAGGGTAGCTGCAGGCCAGAGCTTTGATTTCCAACACAGCAAGCGTGCCCAGCCAGCTGGCTAAAACTGTATTTGAAGGAGAAAATACAAGAAAAGGGGTGCCCACTGCTTCCTAGTAAGCTTGAGGGACTCGGGGAGCAGCAGAGAGCAGCCAGGGTGGGCTGGGGAGGTAGTAGGGAGTGACCTGAGGGTGTTTTTCCTAATTTTTGTGTGAGCTGTGTGTTGTGGTTTTTTGGGGGGAGGGGGTGTTTTGCCAGTGGTTGTGTCTGTGTAGGCCACCACGACAGCCATTTTGTGACTAGGTGGGTCATCCATGGCAGCCATTTTGTGGTGGTGCCATGCTGGTTTCTCAGATTTCCAAAAATGTCCATAGACCCAGAAATGCTGCAAGACTCAGGTGTGGCATCCCCTATGCAAATCAAATGCAAACGTGATCCAGTGAGAAAGGTAACGGATCCAATCGACGTTGGGGTGATTCCACTCCCAGCTGGTAATGAATTGGCAAAGCAGGATGATTACTGTACATGAACACCTAATGAGGGACAATTACTTTTAGTGGTGAGCTAACCATTCCCAGTCTCTTTTCAGCCCAAGTCTGAGAGTCTGCAATCTACATAAGAATTCCAACTCTGCAGCTTCACACTGGAGTCTCCTTTTGAAACTGTTTTGCGGGCAGATGGCAACTTTCAAGTCTGGTACCAGATAACCAGGGGAAATGAAATGGTCTCCAAAAGGGGTTTTAGATGGCTCATATATCCCTGATGCCGACATGCCTGGCAGCTGCACCATTAGTGCATTTGGAGCATATCAGGAAGGACGCTACACGTGTACCAGTTGCATGCCCCAATCAGGGTCCCCCAACATGGAGGGGCCCTATGAATGTACACGGATACACGCATAGAGCCCCTTCTAATGTGCTCCAAATGTATGGGTGATAAGGGGTACAGCCATGAGGCACACTGGCAGCCGGGCTAGCAGCCGTGCTCCCACGGCCCCCCTCACATGTTTTCTCAATGTGGCAGTGAGTCGTCTAACACCATCCCACATGTATTACCATTTTTAATGTCTGGTTTGTGCAGATTGAATTTCTTGCATAGGGACAGACAGGTTTGCCCAGCATAAATGACAGAACATTGCTGGCACATGATGGCTTTTTAGTCCAGACAAAACAGATGTTCCAGGTCAGCGGCAGGTGAGAGTATAGAGGTTTAATCTGTTCTGGATAGGTTTGCACTCTTCTTGAAGATTGGAGGTGTTCCTGGACCCATATTTGAGCTTGGAGGTCTAGGTGGCAGCTTGATGTCGAAGCCACAAAGCCTACATTTAGTCATAATCTACATTATTAGTCACAGTCTTAAAATGGAGTGTAGGAGGAAATTACAGACTTAAGGTGCAATCCTATGCAAGGTTAGACAGAAAAAAGGTGTATAAGTCCCAGTATGCCCCAGCTATGCTGGCTGGGGCATGCTGGGAGTTGTAGTTCTTTTTTCTGTCTAAACTTGCGTAGGATTGCACCCTTAATCAGATTAGGCTCTACTAGCATTTACATTAAGCCAGCTTTTTTTCTACACACCATCCCCCCACCCCCATTTAACTTTACATCCAGCCTGAGGAAGAGTTCTGGAGAAAAAAGTTTGCTCACTCACTGTTTTCTGAGGTTTTGGTTGGTATTGCTCGATAGTGGAGTCTGATTTTTTTTGTAATGAACCAAGATGGCTTCCAATGTTTTGTGTGTGTGTGTGTGTGTGTGTGTGTGTGTGTTGTTGTTTTTAAGTAGAGGATATGGTAAGGTTGGATAACTCTTCTAATGTTTCTATTCTATTCTGACCCTTCATGTAATTGTAGTGCAATCCTCTGTAAAAGTTGAATAAACTTTTATAACAAAGGTTGTACTTTGGTGGCTGTGGCAATCTTGCGAATGATAGCGATTCAGCAAGTCATTTTTAACCCTGACAAAGATTGAAGAAATTAAGCATGTCTCCCTATGCATGGGAACCTTCAGAAAAAAAGCCAGACATGATGTGGCAGATCCGTGATTGGATCTTTCACGTGGTTGCTGGGGGTGAGGGGGTGGGTTTAACAGCCACGTGTGGCTGCAAATTTGATTGGGAAAGCAATCTTGCTTCCCCAATCAAATTTGCAGCCGCACATGGCTGTTAAACCCATCCCCTCACCCCATGTGCTTAATCTAGCCTGGGGAAGTGGGGAGAGAAGACCCATTTAGCTGCTTTGAAGTGAGAAAGAAAAAACAGGTTTCCTACTCACGTTGCAGGCTTGACACTTTCAAAGACCAACACACACACACACACACACACACACACTACTTGAATGTTATAATAAAAGTGCATCTAAAAGTGAGGAGCGTTTCTGCCAAGGTGCTTGTTCGCTAGCCATCTATCTGTCTCTGCTGCTTGCACAGAGAGTCGTTCATACGAATCTAGGACAGTACAAGGCATTTAGGTTCCATATAATGTACAGTAATACCTTGGATTGCAAGTAACTTGATCTGAGAGCGTTTTGCAAGACAAGCAAAAAATTTTAAAAAATTTTGACTTGATAAACAAGCAAGGTCTTGCAAGACAAGTAGTGTAGGGATGTAACCGCTTGCCTCGAGTGGGTGTAGCGGGCCGAAATAGGGCCCCCTCACGCCCGCCAGAGACTCGCTTTGATATAAGAGTGTTTTGGATTACAAGCACGGTTCCGGAACGAATTATGCTTGCAATCCAAGGTATTACTGTACTATTATTGCCAAGGGAAACACATTTTTAGCCTATTAGAGCAACCGAGCTAGTTGCTCATTAGGCAACATTCTGTGAAAAGCAGTACCCTTGGAACACAACACATTAGCTGGGCTGTAGGACATAGGGTTACACAGAAGAATGAAACAGGTCAACATCACATCATCCTAATTATAAACTTACCTAATGCATGATGCCATAACCCTCCCTCCCCAGGTTAAATATGGAAATTATTCACAGGGACTGCCTGGCAAAACAAATGCCAAATTTAAAAAGATGTCGGTGGCCAGGTGATCGGCCAGATGGGCGATTAACAAATATAATAAAATTATATATATATATATATATATATATACACACACACTAGCTTTTGCCCGCAGCTTCGCTCGCGTGATGAAGAGTGACCATGCCAAGTTTGCACGGGTCATCATTTACCTATAGGCACTATTTGTTTGAAATTCCTTAAGGCAGGGGTCCTCAAACTTTTTACACGGGGGGCCAGTTCATTGTCCCTCAGCCTGTTGGGGGGCTGGACTCACTGGGACTCCCCTGTGCCGCCTCCTTCATGCTGCCCCCGCCGCTGGTGCAGGACCCCCCGCCGCAGGACCCCCGCCCCCCGCTGCAAGACCGCCCCGCTGCCCCTGCCGCCACCGCAGGTCCCCCCCGCCCCCATAAACCCCCGCCGCCGCCATAACCCCCCCGCTGCTGCCATAGCCCCCCCGCCGCTGCCATAACCCCACCCGCCGGCGCCATCCTACCTGGTCCCCTGCGCGCTGCTGCTGCTGCTGCTGCTGCCGGTGCCTCTGTCACAGCCTCCGCTCGAGGCCGCCGCCGCCGCCCCGTCGCGTCCATCCTGGACTCCGCCCGCGCTCAGTTTTGAAAAACAGCGCGGGCGGGGTCCAGGATAGATGCGACGGGACCAGCGGGCGGCGAGGCGGATGAGGTAAAGCTCCCCCCGCCGCTGCCCACCAACCCACCGTAACCTGCCGCTTCCCGCCTTCCCGCCCATGCACCCACCCACCGTAACCCGCCGCTTCCCGCCCATGCACCCACCCACCATAACCCGCCGCTTCCCGCCCGCCCGCCGTAACCTGCCGCTTCCTGCCTTCCTGCCCACCCACCCACCGTAACCCGCCGCTTCCCGCCCATGCACCCACCCACCGTAACCCGCCGCTTCCCGCCCGCCCGCCGTAACCTGCCGCTTCCCGCCTTCCCGCCCACCTACCCACCATAACCCGTGGCTTCCCGCCCACCCACCCACCGTAACCCGCCGCTTCCCGCTTCCCACCCATGCACCCACCCACCATAACCCACCGCTTCCCGCCCGCCCGCCGTAACCTGCCGCTTCCCGCCTTCCTGCCAACTCACCCACCGTAACCCGCCGCTTCCCGCCTTCCCACCAACTGTAACCCGCCACTTCCCGCCTTCCCGACCGACCGACCGCTTCCCGCCTTCATCCCTGCCGCCGTCCTACCTGGCCACCGCCACCGCCCGAGGAGTTGTGAGGGAAGAGGGGTGGCTGAGCCGGCGGGGGGGGGCATGGGCCGCCTGTCGGGCCGTCGGGCCGTCGGGCCGCCTGCCTGCCTGCCTGCCTGCCTGCCTGCCTGCCACCCTGCATCTCCTGTGTGGGGGGGAAGGCTTAGCCAGTAGCGGGGCGCAGGCTTTACTTTATCCGCCTCGCCGCCCGCTGGTCCCGTCACATCACTTCCGGCGCGGCGGAAGTGACGCGACGGGACCCTGCTCCGTCGCGTCCATCCTGGACCCCGCCCGCGCTGTTTTTCAAAACTGAGCGTGGGCGGAGTCGGATGGACGCGCCGGAGCAGCGGCGGCGGCCTCGGGCGGTGGCGCTGGCCAGGTAGGACGGTGGCAGGGATGAAGGCGGGAAGCGGTCGGTCGGTCGGGAAGGCGGGAAGCGGCGGGTTATGGTTGGTGGGAAGGCGGGAAGCGGCGGGTTACGGTGGGTGAGTGCGTGGGCGGGAAGCGGGAAGCGGCGGGTTACGGTGGGTGGGTGGGCAGGAAGGCAGGAAGCGGCAGGTTACGGCGGGCGGGCGGGAAGCGGTGGGTTATGGTGGGTGGGTGCATGGGTGGGAAGCGGGAAGCGGCGGGTTACGGTGGGTGGGTGGGCGGGAAGCCACAGGTTATGGTGGGTAGGTGGACGGGAAGGCGGGAAGCGGCAGGTTACGGCGGGCGGGCGGGAAGCGGCGGGTTACGGTGGGTGGGTGGGCAGGAAGGCGGGAAGCGGCAGGTTACGGCGGGCGGGCGGGAAGCGGTGGGTTATGGTGGGTGGGTGCATGGGTGGGAAGCGGGAAGCGGCGGGTTACGGTGGGCGGGTGGGCGGGAAGCCACGGGTTATGGTGGGTAGGTGGGCGGGAAGGCGGGAAAGCGGTATACAAGGTCTTTGGTCACGAGACATAGTCTCGAGATGATGTGACTCAGCAGCCTTGAACAGATTTGGGGTAAACATGTTGATGAATAGGTTATACAACTGGGGTGAGTAATGTCCTATTTATAAGTGCAGGGTCTGTGGTATATAAGCTAACACACTTGCTGATAGCTTCACATTGCTTGCTTGCTCTCTCTTCCACTTCTTCTCTCGTCTCGACACGACATGTGTATTGTTCTGGACTTCACTTCATCTAGCCTTACCACTGGGGTATAGGATTTGAGTCTGCTATGATGTAGTGAGTAGAGATGCATTGATTGCCTTAATCCCATGTAATTGGGTCTTACAAATAAACTCTTTAATCTTTATTAACTGCTGTTATCTCCTCCTTCCGCTTGCGTGACTGGGACTGAGGGTCATTGGCTAGGGGAGCTTTTGAACCCAGGTCAGTCCAGCTCTCACATCTGGTTATGGGCCCAGATAAGGATCAGAGATTACGATCTGATGGTTATCTCAGATGGGCAGATAAGCCCACAGAGACGCAGTACGGAAAAATTCAGCAGTTATAGAGTTAAGAGAATTTGTTTACTATTTGTAAGAACGGTTTGTAAATAAACCGGGAAGGCAATGTTGCTAGAGCTGATAACAGCGGCTTGGAATGCAGCACAACTGAAAAATGCAAAACAGAGAGACGAAGGATTTTTCGTTTTGAAAGCAGCTGAAACGGAGGTGCCAGGCTTGGCAAAAATCCAAGGCTACAGACTGTGAAAACAAGCTAGAACGTGGGTGCCGGTTCGGGCAGCTACTAGGCTGAAAAGTGAACAACGCTGGACACAAGGATTTCGTTTTCCACAGCTTGCTGGAGTGATTGTCAAGGAGCTGTATCGGGCAAAGAAATATCTCCAGGAGGCTCTGTGTCTACTAGTCAAGGCTACAGGCAGGAGGATCATATTTCATTTACAGTTTTCTTCTTCACACAGCAGCGGATCAGCTATCTTTTGCATTGTATCAACAAGTGGCTTGGATTACAAATGCGTGGATTACGTCTGACGTGGGCAAAGCGTCTGGAGCATCATGTCGCAGCAAAGTCACGTGTGACAGGAATGTATCTTAGGAAACTTGATACTACACGGGAGGCTGTATCAAACCAGCGGAGGCGTGGTTTTAAAACAACAGGAAAAACAGCGCGGCAGTTTTGAACAGAGAAAGCTGTGCTTAAAATGGGAAGCTGTTCTTCATTTTCTTCATGTGGGATCACAGAAGAAGGAGCTTGAAATCAGCAGGGGTGCTGCTGATGGGAAAAACTTTGCATTTTAACCCAGGACATAACAAAATGGACATTATTTTGTTTGGACAGAAAACATTGGATTGTTTAAACGAAGCTTTCTGTGTTGGACATAAATAAACAGGAAGAGGACTATGCAAATGGTCAGGAGTTTAACAGTCATGTTTTTGAAAATGTATTTCTTGAAAGTTGGATAACTTGGATTCAAGAAAGTGTAATATATGCTCTTGAAATGTCAGGAAATGTACTGAATGTATATATGACTTGAGTATATTGTGGATTTTTCTGTAGCAAAATGTAAAATACTGAATTAGTAGGTATGTTTATATGGCAAAGCTAAGAGATGGATTATTTCTTTTATACTGTAATGGTGTAATAAAGAAATGGAAAGTTGTACTGATGCAACTATATAAAAAGGTTAAATGCTTATATGTATGACATGTACATGCATGCATATCACATGAATGTTTGATCATTTAGATTCACAGGCTTGTGAAAGAAAATGCAAACTCTGGTGGAGAAAGCAATTGGAAATTGTAATTTTCACATGAAAGTAATTTTGTGCACATAAACAAAGGATGCTAGCTTCAACAGGTAAACTGGAAGGCAAGCTGAAAAAACAGTTCATTTCTTTCAATTTGTTCTTGGTGATCTTGTGGGTACTCTGATGGTTTTTAGAGGAAAGGCATGTTATTTCATGATGTCAATTGATCAATACACGAAGTACAGGTTGTGTACATGTTAGATAGAAAACTGAAGTATTTGAACAGAGTCAAGGTGTTTTGTGCTTGGATGGGAAACAAGCATATTACCCATGTTACCTATTTTCTTTTGAGATATGGGAAGTTCAATTCAGTGCATGTTTTGATGCATTTCTAACAGGATGTGATATTGAACACATGGATTGTGTGGAAGAGTAAACAAACACTCAGAAGAGGTGATACTAATTTGGATAATGAGGTTTGGGTAGAAGCTCTTAAATGTTTTGATTATGTACATGATAGAAGTTTTAGTTCTGTGTGATGAACTGTACATCTTATGGAAAGTAGTGTAGAAGGAAGAATCTTCTGGAGAAACATTTCAGGATCTTGGATCTGATATGTAGGTACATACACCTCAAAGATAGAAGAAATCTGTAAGGGAGCTTACATGAGATTTTTCTAGAAATGAGAATATTGTGTTTCACATGAACAACACTTGGATAGAAGTGTTTAGTATAATGCTGAATGAAAATGTCAGATCATTTTTCAAAATTAATTCTGTTAATGCAGGAGATGCATCAAGTTCAGAGTCAGAATAGAAAAGCATTTGCTGAAAGACAGTCAGGTAAATTTGACAAACTCTGATACACATTTGGTTTAGTGGAGACTAAACAAATGATTGTTCATCATTAATGCAAATTTCATTGGAACAAGAACCTGATAACTGATGAGGTAAGGAACAGGTGAGTCAAACAACCTGTGAGATATCAGGATGAATGTGCAGGAAAAGCCATTTGAAACTTCAAAATTTCAAAGAGGTGAAAAATTGTCTGTTAAGGAAGCTGAACCATAGCTTCAGGCTATGCAAGCTGAGTTGAATTCTTTGGATAAAGAACAAAACATGGAAGCTGGTGAAACAAACAGCAGTTCATGGAACTCATTGTTACCAGATAGATTTTTTTAAATGAAAACTAACCAGATTGGAAAAGGTTATATGACAAATAGCAAGATTGGTTGCTTGTGATTTTGCTCAAGTTAAAAGGAGCTGGATAATCATGAGATGAGTGCAACAACAATTTGCTTTGGAAACAGTTAGACTGATGTTTAAGAATGTGAAGATGTATGGATATTCACAATTGAAATATTGGAACATAAGCATTTTAAATGAGAGGAAGTCTTTGGAAAACTGTCTGTGAGAACATTTTCTGTAGAAAAGCTAGGAATCAGCTGGAGGCTGGAATTCTGTTTTGAACTCAAACATTGTTGAATTGAGATTTGCACAGAGAGGCAGATCAATGTTTGTTTGTTGAACAGAAGGAACAGGGACATAGACTGTATGTACTTTGTTTAGGTGGATGATCTATTGTTTTTCAGGGATGGGGACTCAGACTCGAGGACTCGACTCGTGAGTCGGACTGAGTCCCCCCTCTGACTCGACTCGGACTCAAGTCCCAATATTTTTAATGGGACTCGAGACTCGACTCGGGACTCGAGACCAAGGACTCGTCAACATCCCTGGGCTGTTGACGAGTCTTCTGGCTGTGCCAGAAGGAGCGCGATCACCGGTGAAGAGCGAATGGAAGCGAGGCGCGCCGCTGCTCGGCCACTATGGACAGCTACCAGGAGCACAGCCCCAATGATGTGTTGAGATTTATTTTGATTGATGTGTTGTTGTGGGGGTTTGGGTTAGGGTCAGACATTTTGGGTTTGGCTGCCTCTGCCTGTCTGTTTGGGGTTCCCTGCCTCCTCTGCCTGCCTGGTTATTTTGGATTTGTCTGCCTGGTCTGTTCTTGCCAAAATCAGTTGCAGAGTTTTGAAATAAAAAGGCACACTTGTACCTAGAATTTATTTAAGCCACACATCTGAAGTAGCCTTATTTTGTTGGGGGGAAACCTCATTGATTTTAATAGGGACTCGTGGAGTCAGTTTTGGGAGTGACTCAGGACTCGTGACTCGTGAGTCACCATTTTGGACCAAGGACTTGGACTCGGACTCGAGACTCGGGTCCAAAGACTTGTGACTCGACTCGTGACTCGAGACCAAGGACTCTTCAACATCCCTGTTGTTTTTTCTGGACAGATAAAAGCAATATGATATAATTGATCCAGGGTTTGGAATTTCATTGAAATGAAACTGCTTGGTGGTGGATCAACTGTTTATTTGTAAATAGAAGTTGAGGGAGAACCAAGAGGGCAGTAACTTACTGCAACAAACCAGAGAAATATCATGGATGTGATTGAGAATTTGGAGATTGTTAACTCAGTGAGAGACTCCAAATAATTGAGGATTTTCAAGCACATGCTGATGGAAAAGCAGTTTGAATGCTACACAGAAGCATTGGGCTGTTGAGCTTTACTGTACAAGCAACAAGGCCAGGTATTGCTGTCAGTGTGATAGGCAGACTGTTAGACCAACAGGACATGCTTGGAAAGCTCTGAAAAGGAGTTGAGTGTTATCTGGAGGGAACATCACACCAGATTATGTTACAACTCAGAGCACAGGTGGCTTACAGATTCACAGAAATGCCAGTTGTGGTTGTGATAGTAAGAACAACAAGAACACACCTGAAGTTTGTTATTTTTATAATCATACTTTGTTTGATTGATTTTGTAGAAACAATCATCTAAAAGTTAGAGTTCAACTGAAATTGAACTGAATGCATTGTATTATGTATTGTGCTATTATGCTATTGTAAAGCTTGAATAGTTATTGCATTTGTTTAAATAGTTTAAATTGTTAAAAAATGTTTAAATGATGCTGGGATTGATGTGAAAAACCTATTACAGTTTTTTCAGGAAACCAAGGCAGGATTGCTATGCTGCAGGCAGATAGCAATACACAACGTTTTGGGTCTGCAAATAAAACTGTGTTATAAGGAGGGATACATCAGAAGTGATTTGATGGTGGTTCAAATTTCTGGCAGGTAAAGTCATTCCTGCAAAAGTTTTTTTTATCAAAGTTCATAGATGAAAGAACAGCATCAGATGTCAACAAAGCTGTTGCTGTTGTATGAGGTAAATAACCACGTTCTGCGCAAATGCAAAAGCAGGGGGATGTTGGGTTTTGCATAGGCAGAACGAGATTACCACCTGACATCGAGATTATCACCTGACCTGGTGGGTGTTACTTGAGTTCAAGTATACAAGGTCTTTGGTCACGAGACATGGTCTCGAGGTGATATGACTCAGCAGTCATGTGACAGGTTAGCAGTAAACATGTTGATGAATAGGTTGTGCAACTGGGGTGAGTAATGTCCTATTTATAGGTGGTATAAAGCTAGCACACTTGCTGATAGCTTCACTCCTCTTCTTCTCTCGTCTCGACACGACATGTGTATTGTTCTGGACTTCACTTCATCTAGCCTTACCACTGGGGTATTGGATTTGTATCTGCAATGATGTAGTGAGTAGAGATGCATTGTTTGCCTTAATCCCATGTAATTGGGTCTTACAAATAAACTCTTTAATCTTTATTAACTGCTGTTATCTCCTCCTTCCGCCTGCGTGACTGGGACTGAGGGTCATTGGCTAGGGGAGCTTTTGAACCCGGGTCAGTCCAACTCTAACAGTTACGGCGGGCGGGCGGTAAGCGGCGGGTTACGGTGGGTGGGTGGGCAGGAAGGCGGGAAGCGGCAGGTTACGGCGGGCGGGCGGGAAGCGGTGGGTTATGGTGGGTGGGTGCATGGGTGGGAAGCGGGAAGCGGCGGGTTACGGTGGGTGGGTGGGCAGGTGGGCGGGAAGCCACGGGTTATGGTGGGTAGGTGGGCGGGAAGGCGGGAAGCGGCAGGTTACGGCGGGCGGGCGGGAAGCGGCGGGTTACGGTGGGTGGGTGGGCAGGAAGGCGGGAAGCGGCAGGTTACGGCGGGCGGGAGGGAAGCGGCGGGTTATGGTGGGTGGGTGCATGGGCGGGAAGCGGGAAGCGGCGGGTTACGGTGGGTGGGTGGGCAGCGGCGGGGGGGGCTTTACCTCATCCGCCTCGCCGCCCGCTGGTCCCGTCGCGTCTATCCTGGACCCCGCCCGCGCTGTTTTTCAAAACTGAGCGCGGGCGGAGCCCAGGATGGACGCGACGGAGCGGCGGCGGCGGCCTCGAGCGGAGGCTGTGACAGAGGCACCGGCAGCAGCAGCAGCAGCAGCGCGCAGGGGACCAGGTAGGATGGCGCCGGCGGGTGGGGTTATGGCAGCGGTGGGGGGGGCTATGGCAGCAGCGGGGGGGGTTATGGCGGCGGCGGGGGTTTACGGGGGCGGGGGGGACCTGCGGTGGCGGCAGGGGCAGCGGGGCGGTCTTGCAGCGGGGGTCGGGGGTCCTGCGGCGGGGGGTCCTGCACCAGCGGCGGGGGCAGCATGAAGGAGGCGGCACAGGGGAGTCCCAGTGAGTCCGGCCCCCCAACAGGCTGAGGGACAATGAACTGGCCCCCCGTGTAAAAAGTTTGAGGACCCCTGTTTTAAACTGTTATATTGCATCCTTTCTTGGGTCTGTGACCGCATAATAAAGATTGATTGATATATTGTATCTTATGTTGCATTTTATGGTTTTAATTGTTGTGAACTGCCCAGAGAGTGTCAGCTATTCGGCGGTATAGAAATGTAATAAATTAAATTTAAATAAATAAATAAATAAATAAATTGGCAGTTTCTAAATCAGCCTTCCCCCAACCTGGTGCCTTCCTGATGTGTTGTACTAGAAGTCCTATCATACCCAGTCACTATGCTGGATAGGTATGATGGAACTTGTAGTCCAACACATTTGGAAAGTGGCAGATCAAGGAAGGCTGTTCTAAAATTTACAAGTAAAGATCTGGTCTTTACTTCAGGAAAGGAAGTTGACACTGAGAGCTACTCTCTTTCTTTATGGCATGAAGATTAAAGAGCTGAAAGATTCCTTTTAGATATGGTTGCTATAGACATAAGATATGGTCTATAAGAGCTGAACTGTGCTGAATGGTTGAAACAGAGATTTGCTTGGGGGCAGGGTTTCTGTCGAGATCCCATACTTGTAATTTTATTTTATTTATTTACAGCATTTTTACTAGGGTGGCCACTTATGAATGGCCAAAACAGAAAATGCATCATCAAAAAAAGAAGAGAAAAGATAGCAATTTGCATTAAAAATTGCATGTGCTAATTTATATGTATAGATGCCAATTTAGAAATAATTATTATAATCTGAAGAGATATATATTACATTTCACCAATGTGTGGAAGACTGTGAACAGGTGACCTGTGTGTCCGCTTGTTCAGTCTGTTGCCCAGAAGCTAACTGTTAATGAGCAACACTTCTTATGGTTCTTTTTCTTTAAAGTGGAATTTGACAGCCCTTCATATAACGGATGCTTTCAAATAGAGGATAGTCCTTTGGCAGCCTTTCAAAGAGAGGACTGTCCTCTGTAAAAGAGGACACATGGCCACCCTAATTCTTAACCCACTTTTCAGCCAAAAAAACCTTTCCAGAATGTATTACATAATAATAAGATAGTCCCTGCCCTTGGACTAATTCCTATTGGCTTAAATCCTTCCTGGCTTTGCTCCAGCCTTAAAATTAAATATAACATTTCAACCTCCTTTATAGAAGCAACATTCCTTAAATAACTTTAGGCACAATATAGCCAAGTTCAGCACATTAAGTGATTTCAATGAAAGATTTAGACACGTTCTTAAATTGTCTTCACTGAAACCAATGGAATTTAAATACCTATCATTAATTTGATTGCATGCCATAATAGAATTATATCAAGATCATAAGTCAATAGCACACCTCTCATATTCTTCATTCCAATGAGTGTTTTTAAGTGCAATATATGAGAGCAAATTATCATACATGTAAAAAAAAAAAAAAACACCTGCTGTTTCATACTTGTATTGTCAGCAATTGCATTGGTACTTTCCTCCACTTTATAGATCTGCCTTAATTTCCATGGAGTAATTTTTATCTGCTTTGACTGGGACTCATGGGTTCTCAAAAAAAAAGAGATGCTTCTATTGCAAGGTGTTAGGACAGGGGTGGGCAACATGTGGCCCTCCAGAGTCCAGATGTTGTTGGACTGCAACTCCCATCAGCCCTAACCCTCATAGCCAGTGGAGAAGGATGAGGGGAGATACAGTCCGGCTCACGCTGGCTCAGCTTTTCTGAGCGTGGAAAGCTAAGCAGGGTCAGGCCTGGTTATGACTTGGATGGGAGACCCCTCCTGCATTGAGCCTTGTAGGCCCCTTCCAACTCTATGATCTATGAAATCTATGAAACATCTGAAGGGCCACAAGGTACCTGCCCCTGCTTTAGAACTACTGTCAATGTTCTAGTGCAGCCTTTCCCAACCCGGCTGCCTCCAGGTGCGTAGGAGAAGGCTGTTTTAGTGCAATGGTTCTTGTACCGACCATGCAGATCCTGCTAATCTAGTCCTGGCTAAAAGTGATCAGTATGGGGTTGGTACCCTGAGCGTGTGGAACGCAGGTGTTCAAAGCACCGAACACCCACAACATACTACATTTGGAACAGTAGAAGAACAGTAGCTGTTCCTGTTGCATTACAAATTGAAAGACCTTGCCTTTAGCAGAGAATGTGTGCGAGTTAGGAGATTTATAATCCTTGTCTGTGTGCCTGTGCTTGCCTGTACACTCCACTCACAGACTGTCTAGATTCTTCCTCCCTCCTCCCGCAGAGCAGCGTTCAGCGTGTGTGTGCCAGTGAACGAGCAAAGCCTCTCCATTGCAGATTAATCCATGGAAACAGGAAACACTCTGTAAACGCCACAGGTCTAATTCTACCTGTTTATTTACTTAGCACGTAAAGTTCTACAGAGTATACAATTCCTAGTTACAGTCCATGTGCAGAGTATAAATGCATAGCAAGCATTACATCCAGTGGAGTAAGTTGAGCTTTACTCCACTTCAGCAAAGACGTTACATTGTAGCAGTAACAAGTCCAGCAAGCATCAAGAAGAAGAAGAAGAAGAAGAAGAACTAAAACGCAGTTCAGCTTTCCTCTAACAAAAATGGCTTCAGACAGAAAACAAGTGAACACGTCATCAGAACATACAAACCATGTGACTAGCTCATATTGCTCTCACCCTCTAGTAACCCCTGCGAAAACAAGTGATTCTAGAAAGACACAACAAACCTGTTTACCCCGCCATTCTGTCCCTTCCATGTGTAAACAATGTGCCACAGCTGGTAATGTGATACATATCACAACACAAATAAGTGTAATACTTTATTTATTACAGTTCTATACTGCCCAATAGCCAAAGCTCTCTGGGTGGTTCACAATAATTAAAACCATAAAATACAAAAAGATTAAATGTAATATAAAAGTTTAAAATAACACTATAAAATAAAATTAAAAACGGATATAAAACCTAGCCGCAGTGCAAAGATTCAAAACACAGTAACAGGTTTTTTTAAAACAACAACAACACTGAAAGACTAAAATGCCTGGGAAAACAGGAAGGTCTGTTCCACATGGCACTGGACAGAGCACAACGAAGGCACCAGGCAAACCTCTCTGGGTAGCTCATTCCACAACTGGGGTGCCACAACGGAAAAGGCCCTCTTCTTAGTAGCCACCCACCTCACTTCCTTTGGCAGGGGCTCCTGGAGAAGGATTGCTGAAAAGGATCTTAGGGTCCGGGCAGGCATATATGGGAGGAAATGGTCCTATAGATGTGGCACACTATGTGCTGTCATGATGGAAGCTCTACAACACGGATCTCCAACCTTGGGTCCCCACTGATGTTGCTGGCCTACAGCTCCCAGCATACCCAGCCAGCATGGCTAATGGCAAGGGATTCTGGGAGCTGTAGTCCAGCAACATCTGGGGACCCAAGATTGCAGAGCCCTGCTCTACAGAAATATCTACTCCTCCAGGAATGCTGAGCTGAGATTTACAAGTTTGGCCCATGCTGGACCTCGGCATTTCTTTGGCTTCAAGCATGGGAAGTGACTGAATATGCACTCCAAGAGGCTTGACACTCTACATAGATTTTCAAAGTTTTCAGAAATGATTTTTCCAATATCCCTTTAAGAACCACTTGCTATCAGTAGTTTGATGGAGGGAGGGGGGAATGTTCTGTAATTTTATTGTTAGCATGGGGGCTGCTCTGCTAGTGAACTTGAAGTTTGAACTCTGCCATTTCATTCCAGTTATAGGCTTCTCCCTGAACAACTTTGTCAATGTACCTTGGTTCACTTCTAGTGTAGCCTCTGATATTCCATCGTGATTTCCTGAGCTCTGGTTCCCAAAGGATTTTTTTTTATGGTTCCAAAAACCAATGGTGGCTTCTCATTCTCTAAAACACATTGAATGTTTAAGCAAAATCTAGTGCAAAGAAACCTAGTACCAAACCAAAGTAAAATATTCATAGGACTATGCTACACTGCCTAAAATAAATTGAAACAGGCTGCTTTGTACTCAGTGAAGCAACAGAAACTATACTGCCTTATTAATTGTACTAGGTGGTGCAGGGTGCACAACATATGCGCGCCCCCAGCCTTTTCTGCACCCCCAGAAGCATTGTGTCAACAGGCCACTGAAATTTGGTGGCACAGTAGTGGGAGAGCCTCCTTTTAAAAGCACAAACTCACAGTTTGCCGCTGAAATTTGGCGGCATAGCAGCAGTGGCAGGGGACAATATAGCCCTTTTTCCCCCTGCCACCAGCACTGCCAAATTTTGGTGGCAAACTGCAAATTTGTGCTTTTAAATCAGCAGATTTCGGCGATGTGTGGGGGTAGGGTGTGTGGCCTCTGGTGGGGTCCAGGCGGGTGTAATGTGGTCCTCCAACCCCTGGAACTTGCCCACCCCATAGTGGGTAAGTGTGTGGACTTCTCTGTTCTACCTTACACAAATGTAAGAATAAGAAGAAACTTGCCATATTATGTTAGCTTTAAATTAAATGCCATATAACTGAAGGCACATTTAACCAGTTCAAGAGAAGCTTTGAATGCAGAGCCAGCTTGGGGTAACAATTGAGTGGGTGCAGCAAAATACTACTCTTCACCAGGAAAAGCTTAGTCACCAGGCCTGCTCCTTTTGCTCCTCCTCAGGTGCCTTGCTTTATGGACTTCTATTCACCTAGGCTAAAGAAGATCAGATGAGTTTTTGTTATCCTTCTATGGAGATCTTAAAGGGCCAAACTACACATAATATTTAATGTGTCCTTGAATCCCATGATTGGGGTTCTCCTTCTCTCTCTCTTTATCAGCAGTGGGGCAGGGGAGTGGGGAGGCATCAGGACTGTGTTGTGGGGAAAAGTGTAAATCCCCCCAAAGTTGCTATATGTCCCCCCAGTCGCTAATAGACTAGGAGCTTTTCTACACAAGTCTGTTAATCACTGTACAGTAATACCTTGGATTACGAGCAGAATTCATTCCAGAACCATGCTCATAATCCAAAAAACTCGTATATCAAAACGAGTTTCCCCATAAGAAATAAGGGAAACTCAGATGATTCGTTCTACAACCATTTAATCACTGCTATGCCAGCTCCCTGGCAGGGAGCCCGATGGAGGGAGCCAGCAAAGCAGTGATTAAATGGTTGTGGAATGAATCCCCGCAGTGCCTCCACGGGGCTCCCTACCAGGGAGCCCCATGAAGGCGTGGTGTGGCCGCTCGCTCTGCGGGTGCCTCGCGCTGCCCTGCCGGGCAGGGAGCCAGCACAGCAGCAACAAGGCGCCCGCAGAGCGAGCGGCCGCACCGCGCCTCCACGCAGCTCCCTGCCCGGGAGCCAGCAAAGCAACACTTTGCTTTGAGTGTGGCACGGCGTGAGGCACACCGTGGAGGTGCGGTGGGACCGGGCAGAGAGGCGGCACAGCACCGGGAGGCGCCGGCTGAGCAAGCGGCCGCTCTGCACCTCGACGTGCCTCCACAGGGCTCCCGGGCAGGGAGCCCCATGGAGGCGAGGCACGTTGCAGCCGCTCGCTCGGCCGGCACCTCGCGTTGCTAGCATAAATTTAAATTTGAAATACATCTCATAACAGGAGCCACATGTGGCAGCAGCAGCTCATGTTGCGAGACTTGCTCATCTTTCAAATTTAAATTTATGCTAAAAAAATCCCTCGTCTTACGAGAAGCTCGCAAACCGGGTTACTCGTAATCCGAGGTATTACTGTATCTACTTTCAGTTTCATCAGAGAACTGAGATCTGAGCTCTACACAAAGAGCTTTTCCTTTCCTGTTTTTCTGCTACATAACCTCTAGGTGGCACTGTGCTATAGCAGAATAACACAATTACACAAGTAGGAAAATACTTTTTCTTTCGCTTTCAGAAATAATACCCCATTTTCCCAGCTTTAAAAACAACCTGGGAAAGTGCTCTTAAAAAACAAAAGGAAAACTGGAGGATTGCAGCATTGCCTAAAGAATCAGTAAAAAAACATGAGTAAGGAATTGTGAGCACACAATAAATGCCTCATGTAGAAAAGCTCTAGGGCTGAAATAGTTGTGAGGAGGAGGAAGGACACAGTCATTTTTGTTACTGAACAAGGTGTAAAACAAGTGTCCTATGTTCAAGCCACCCTTACACTGTTGTACTCACAGTCAGGGGTTGCAAGAATGATCTTGTTTTTAACTATTTAAGTTAATGCTTACTATGCGCTGATGGCTGGGGTTCCAGTGACTTTAACCATCGAGACTACTGTGCAATAAAATGGTACTAATTATTCCTGATTTAACCCAGGCTACAGGAGTGTGGTTTAGTGTAAATAATGTAAGAATAGGAGCCATTCTGGGCTATTAATCATGTATAAAAGGGTGTAAGCCTGTGAATGAAGTGAGTTCCAAGGAACAGACGTGCTTTTGTGTTTGAGCTGCCTGATCCTATGAATCTTTACTCAGCAGGACCGGTGCAGGGCAGTTTGGCGCCCTAGGCTAAATTATATTTAGCGCCCCCCCCCCTCTCGTGCCGTGGGGGGGGCTCCGGAGCAAAGCAGCCCTGCTCTGCAACCCCCGCCGCCGCGCCGCCGCCGCCACCAGACCCCGCGCCGCGCCTCCCCCCCGCCCCGCGCCGCCTCTCCTCCCCCCGATACCTACCTTCCCCGCGCCGTTTCCGGAGCCCCGCCCGCGCTCTGTTTTTGGCCGGGGGAAACCAAGGCAACAGGGCTGTTTAAGCCCTGTTGCCCTGGTTCCTTCCGCCAAAACAGACCGCGGGCGGAGCTCCGGAAACGGCGCGGAGAAGGTAGGTGTCGGGGGGGAGATGCGGGGCGGGGGGGGAGGCGGCGCGGGGCAGGGGGGAGGCACCGCGGGGCGGGGGGGAGGCGCCCAGGCTCGGCTCCACCACTACCTCCGGGCGCAATCCCCCGCACTGACCTACCTGGCTTTGTCTTGTCGGCGAGGCGGGCGGGCGGGGCAGGAGCGCGCCGGCAGCGAAGAGGAGCGCAGCGTTTCTGCACCCTCTTCAGCTACGCGCCCTAGGCAACAGCCTAGTTTGCCTAGCGGTAGCGCCGGCCCTGTTACTCAGATGTAAGTCTACTAAGTTCAATGTGTTAAACTTCTAAGTATACACATAGGGCTGCAGCCTGAAAACCTGAGCTTCTATAAACTGCTTCATTTTGTCATAGTCATTCATCGTATAGCAATACAGGACTGTAAACATTCTCACAATACAAAAACAAACCCTCTCAGTGCTATGTTTAGTTGGAGAACTGATTATCTCAATAGCTCAGTCTCTTTTCCTCAGGACAAGTGTGAGTAGGAGTGCAGCGCTGATGAGGCAGACAATGAAGTAGAACGGCAAAATGGATTGAATTGCAGTTGTGGGAATTTGATGGGGAGGAAGTCTTCAGAAGGAAGGGCTAATGCAATGGGTAAAAGAGGGCTGTGGGGCAAAAGAGGGCTATATTGCACTACTAGTGCAGGCTTTTGGTTGTTATGAATAGTTGGATGTAGTCTGCTGATATTTCTTTTGGTTTCTTCCTCATGTAGCCTACCTGACCAGCACATTTCCTATTGGAGAGAAGGAAGCAGAATTAAGGTGAGATGGGTGACAGAAACTGAAGAGGCAGAAAGCGAGAGAAAATGGAGGGGTGAGAGAAAGTGAGGCAAAAAAGAGACCTAACAACAAGCCATGGGTTGTTTAAACCATAGGTTGTTGGGACTGTGAGCAAGGGAATGAACACGCTGACCCCTGTGCACTCACCACTTCCATTTTGAATCAGCTTTTATCAATGCCCTGCTCCTGGGTAGTTTGATGTGATGTCTGAACCTGGAACTCTGGGCTGTTGTAGGGTTAAACAACCCAGAGTTTAACCCAACAATCACCCATGGTTTGTTGTTGTTGCTGTTCTTGGGTTAAACTCTGGGTTGTTTAACCCTACTACAACCCAGAGTTCCTGGTTTGGACGTCTCATCAATCAACCCAGGAATGGAGACATTCAAAATGGAAGTGATGAGCACATATGACGCAGCACCCTTGCTTGCAGCCCCACCAACTCATGGATTAAACAACCCATGGGACACAATGCCAGACAACAAGAGATGTGGCACATCAGAATCTGTTGTCAGCAAAAAGACAAGAGTGGCAAGACATTCTTGAACAACTTGTAGCCGCAGCTCAATATCTTAGTCAGCAGGGCTTAGCATTTGGAGACTCTGATGAATGAATGCTAGCAAAAATTGATCAGGTCATGGCAAAGAGTGCAGTCATTACTGACTGTAGGGACATGTTCATCACCTCCACTACTTCACCGACATTAGATGAAAAGCAGAAATATAGTTGGGACCTCACCCAGTAGTTTCCTGTAGATGTTAAATAATATGGGGAGCAAAATGGAGCACAACTGCCATGGCACAGGAATAACTTTTCCTCAGAGAAAGGTGTTTTAGAATTGCCATAACAAAAAATGATCACTGCCATAACAAAAAAGTGATAATATTTTACTTTGGGCTGTTATCATATGTAAGAATCACACTTTAAGGTGTGAAGGTGTGTAAAGAAAATAATTTGTATGGTGATGTTTGATCTGCATAAATCTAGTAGTAACAGGCTGAATTGCTATTCCACAGAATATTAAGGAAATCCATCTTGAGTTGTTTTCCAAGTTTCTAACAGGTTCTTCATCTTCCTTGCAGCTGAACAGTATCCTTTATTTCCTATCACACACAGGAGTTGTACAAAGGAACTCTGGATCCATTTCCATTAATGATGCCAGCTCTCTTGCTTCAGCCACAGCTTCCCAAAATGGAACCCCCATTAGATCAACATTCTTTCAAAAGCTTTTGGGGTTTTCCTAAAACATTAATGGCATCTGGCAGGTACAGCTTGAGAAACCGAAGTGGTTTGTTGACAACATTAATTCTCTCTGTGTTGAACCAAATTACACTGGCACACAAGAATGTAAAGTTCTTCAGCTCTTTTGTCAAGGCTCCAGTGTCAAGTTCTGTCATAGACAGCATCACAGCAACATCTGTGAGGGTATCATACATTTCCGCAATCTGATACCTGAATGTGTGAACAGCATCAGTCATTCTTGACCAGCTGTCCCCAACCTGGTGCCCTCCAGATGTGTTGGACTGCAACTCCCAGCATTCCAAGCCCACATGGCCATTGACCATCTGATTTCAGATCAATGTTTCAGTCAGATGTGCTTCTTCAAAACATCCCTTGATTGTTCAAGACATCTCTTGAACATAATAAAAAAATATACATTGGTTGGGAGTCATAGAGAGAAGCCATACTGCATCCTTAGATAATAGAGCTGCTTCATTTATTATCAGATTCAAGGAATGAGCACTATATGGGATAAAGAAAACTCTTCCAGAACCTTCAGGAACCAGCAGTGACTTGTTTGCTTAGCACAGTGTTCTCCAACCTTGGGTCCCCAGATGTTTTTGGCCTACAACTCCCAGCATGCCCCAGCCAGCTATGCTGACTGGGGCATGCTGGGAGTTGTAGGCCAAAAACATCTGGGGACCTAAGGTTGGAGAACACTGGCTTAGCATTTTGTGGATAGAATTGATCTTGTCCATTCCAACCTGAACATGTTCCTTTATCATGATTTGTCACAGTTGATTGAATCGGTTTCAGTTATTAAAACCCAAGGATGCTGACAAAGTGTTTGACACAGTCTACTGCCTGTGCACTTGATTCTTGTCTGTCTTGGCTTTTAACATCTACCGTATTTTTCGCTCCATAAGACGCACTTTACCCCCCCAAAAAAACTAGGTGGAAATGTCTGTGCGTCCTATGGAGTGAATATAGTAAAAAAAAAATTTAAAAAATTATTTATTTATTTATTTTTATTTTTATTTTACTTTCCTCTGCTGGTCCGGAAGAGCGGAGGACTCCTGGGTGGGGCGGGGGAAGCCCCCGCCTCTCAGCTGATTTTTTTTTTTAATTTTTTGTACCATACAGTAAGTGCGTCTTATGGTCCGGTGCGTCTTATGGAGCGAAAACTACGGTAGTCAAAAAGAGCTTTGTGCCTTATGGCTATCTTCCCTGACATATTTTGAAGACTACCCTTGGAACATGGAAAGCTGCTTTATACCAGGTCAGACTATTTGTCCATCTAGTCTAGTATTTTCTGTTTGGACAGGCAGCACCTCTCCAGGGTCTCATGCAGAGGGTCCTTTCCATCACCTGCTACCTGATCCTTATAGCTGTAAATCCCCAGGATTGAAACTAGGACCTTCTCCATGCCAATCATGTGCTCTAGCACTGAGTTACTATCCCTCCTTCCATCCATGAACGGACTCTCCCAACGTGGTGCCCTCCAGATGTTTTGAACTACAACTCCCATCAGCCCCAGGCAGCATGGCCAGTGGTCAGGAAAGTTGGGAGTTGTAGTCCAAAACATCTGAAGAGTACCAAGTTGAGAGAGGCTGGCCTTCAGCTTACCATGTACCTCCCTGCTGTCCATCCTACTCAGTCATAGGGCTCCATCTGCGCAGAACAAAAGCCTCAGTGCTTACCTAGACTGGTTTTTCTGGAGCACCCCGATGTGTGGGCCTATTTCCCCGAAGTGAAGATGTCCATAGCATTCCCACCAAGTGTAAACTTTCCGGTTGATCTTTGGGTGTGGAATGATGACAAGGATCAGGACCTCTGATCAAATGCCAGGGAGAGTCCAAAGAAGGATGACGATAGTCCTTCCATCTATCCTGCTGGTCAGTGATCAGAACAAGTTCCTTTCTGGTACACCATCCTAGTGAGAGTAGTACTTCTTTCCACTTTTCTGAAGACCGGGTTGATGTTACACTGTTGTATCATTTTAATACTGATATTAATTCTTTATTATAAATGGTTTTGAGAACTTTAAAAAAAACCCTTTATCCAGCAGTAGTCTTTAACCTTTTCAGAGCCAAGACCCCACTTTTAACACCATCCTGCAACATAGAACCCACTTTTTACTTTATATATCTTATTGTCCCCTCTCTCTCCTGTGCTCTCTCCCCCAACCTTTTCTGCCACTTAAAAGCCATCTTGAGCACCATTTTTTTTTAATGGAAAGGTGGGGTACAAACTAAATAAATAAAAATATAAACCCCATCAGCAGAAGATCAGTGCACAACACCATACTGAATGGGAGCCATCTGAGGTTGAACCAAATTATTCCACAGGTGCCATGTGCTATATTAATTTCAGTTCATTAAAAAAGATACAATGAAAAGGATCCTAGAAAGATAAAGGACTGTGGGTTATTGAATGAGGCATTACACTTTCTGCACTGCATCAGCTTTTATCTCCATGCACCAAAAATTCAATTCAGACCTTATTATATGTGCTGAAAAAGAAAATAAAAACAGGATAATTTAGTTAGGCGCTCCACAGAAAGTCTTTTAATATTCAGGGACCTATTATAGGAAAGTGCACTCTGTGTTTCATCTTTTAATTGTGGCTCACTGTGTTACAGTTAGTTTTATTTTCATCTCAACTTTCTATCAGTGTTCCCTAACTTTTATTAAGGCAGTAGAAAAGGGTTACAGAATAAAATCTGTGGAAGGATATAGAAGGAATCTATGAACTAAAAAGAATCGGCCCTAATATAAAAGAATTGCATTGAGCTCCATTTACAGTAAGAATGCTGGAAAAGAAAGGAAAATATTGAAGAGCATGCTAGAAATCACAATGGGTCGGGAAGAACACAGAAAAACAAGGAGAGGGGTATAAAGCAGGGGTAAGCAGAAGGTAGATCTCCAGACTTCAACTCCCAGAAACCCCTGCCAGCCTGACCAATAGTCAGGAATGCTGGGAGTTGAAGTTCAAAACATCTGGAGTTCTACTTTTTGCCCACCCCTGGTACACAGGATTCCAAAGACCTCCCCCACTGCGGTAACCCATTATTAATGCAGAAGATTACAACATGCATAATTAACTTACAGAATTCATTAACACAAGGTGTGGCGAGGGCCGCTACTCATAGAATCATATGAAATCTAGTCAGAGCATTGGTACATCTAGCTCAGCACTGTCTGCTCTGATTGGAGTCTTTCCCAGCCCTACATGGAAATGCCAACTCTTAGGTTGTTTTAAAAAGGAATTAGACAAATTCATGGAGGAGCAGTCTATTAATGGTAATTAAAATCAATTGATGGCAATTAATCTCAATGGAACCTCCATGTATACAGAAGAAATATCATTTGAGTACAAACAGGAAGTGGATGGCCATTATCTTCATACCCTGTTTGCAAGCTTCCCAGTGGCATTTGACTGGCTGTTGGAAACAGAAGAACCCCTTGGTCTGGACTAGCAAGGCACACCCAGCTGCCAAATACCTTGCTCTGGGGATCCAAGACATTGGGTGGGCTGCTGCTCCAGAGGGTTGCCAGTGGGGCTCTCTAGAGCAGGGGTCCTCAAACTACGGCCCGCGGGCCACATACGGCCCACTGGGTCTTTTCATCCGGCCCAGCAACCGATCTAGAGGCTCCTTGCAGGGGAAGGGGAGGAGTGACGGCTGAGCCGGTGGCGGGGTGCAGGCCGCCCACCCGCCCACCGTCTCTTGCTGGGGGGGAAGGGGAGGAGTGGCGGCTGAGCCGGCAGCAGGGCACGGCCTGCCCACCTGCCTCCCTGCGGGGTAAGGGGAGGCTGAGCCGGCGGTGGGGTGGGCAGGCAGTCCCTCAGCAGCAGCGTGTCAAGCAGACAAGGCAGGCGGCGACAGGGGCTGCTTGTGAGGCGGCGGCGGGTGGTGGTGGTGGTGATAGTGGAGGAGCAGGCCCGGCGGCGGCCTGGGCGACAGCAGCACCACCGATTCAGGCGCCTCCTCCTGAGGCAATGGCGAGGCGCTGCTGCTCGGCATTGCCGGCGAAGAAGGCTCGGTCAGGCCCGGAGGAGGAGGAGGAGGAGGAGGAGGAGGAGGCGGCGAGGAGGGAGAGGAGGAGGGAGGCGACGAGCAGGAGCGGCCGGCGGAGGACGAGGAGGTGGAGGCGGGGGTCCTGGCCGGGCCCTGCCGGCGGCCGCTGCCGCAATGAGCAACAACCAGCAGCAGCCCCCGCCACTGCGGCGGGTCGCCAACATGGGCTCCATGCTGCTCACCCTGCAAGAGAACGAGAGCCTCTTCGGCTTCCTTGGCAAGAAATGCGTGGTGAGTGAAGGAGGCTTCTCCAGGCCGGCTGGGCCTGCCTGCCTGCTCCGAGTAGGTGGGTGGGGAGGCTAAGGCAAAACCGGTTGGTGGGCACGGAGGGGCTGGGACGCAGAGGAAGGGAAGCATTTGCTTCTGCGGCGTGTGAGAGTACTCAAACACAGAGCTGCAAAGCGGGTTGGATCCACATTGAGTTCTACTCCAGAGTAGACCCATTGAAATCAGTGGGGCTGTGGTTACTCTTAACTGCAGTCCCATTGGTTTTGGTGGGTCTACTCTGGAGTAGGACTCAATCAGGATCCAACCAACCCTGAGTCTAGGAACAGGAGGAGCAAGGTTCAGTGCGAGTGAAGGGTTTCGGGGTACGTGTGTGTGACTTCTGGGGGGGGGGGGTCGGCCGCTGCTGCTGAAGTAGTACAGATTCCAGGAAGCAAATTCCGTTGACCTCAGTGGGACTCGCTGCTGAGTAAAATAGGTTCAGGATCCAGCTGTGACTTGCTGGATTTGTTTTGGGGGAAACGGAGGCAGTGGCTGGTGGGAGGCTTCGCGATGGGTTATGAGTGGGATAACTGCCAGCTCTTCTATCCTGTTCTCCTTCTCTCCTGGGGAATTCCTTGCTGGCCTACCTTGGTTCGGAGAGTGAAGAACACCCCTTGCCAAGCCTTTCCCACGTAACAGCTGCTTGCTTCCTTTTTTCTCACCCTCCACCCCCATGGGTTCCCCATTGCTGCAGTGGGAGATAAGCCAGGGAAGAACAGTCTCTGCTAAAGCAATGCTGAAGGTTGTGTGTGTGACGTGTTCCTTCACTTTCACTCCACAGAACTAGGGTTAAGGCTTCCATCAGCCTTCCTTCCTTTTAATCTCAGGAACCATGCACTCAAAATGGCAACCATCTTTGGCAGCACCTATGTCTGTGAACAGACTTTTTCCTGAATGAAACATCTGAAATCTCCAACCAGATCCAGACTAACTGATGCACACTTGCATCACTTGTAAGGACTAGCAGTTACAAATATGGAACCGGACATTGACCATCTCATTAGCCAAAAGCAGGCCCATACTTCCCATTGAAATACTAATAAGCTTATGTTGATTAAAATTGTTCTTCATTTTAAATATTGTATTGTTTTTTCCTGTTTTTTTGCTCTACAAGTAAGATATGGGCAGTGTTCAAATCAAGCCTTTCTATACCTTTTAAAAATTTAATGTATTTCAATTTTAGACAGCAAATTAATTTATAATTAATTTATTATTAATTTATAATAACTTTCCATTTAATCAAGTTTAAAAAAGGACCCGGGTCCTTTTTTTTTACTTGACCCATTCGTTCATATTTTTTTTCAAACTATAGTCCGGCCCCCCAACAGTCTGAGGGACAATGAACTGGCCCCCTGTTTAAAAAGTTTGAGGACCCCTGCCTTGGAAGATGGTTCAGAAGTTACAGCTGGTACAGAATGCGGCAGCTCGCCTGGTTAAAGGCAGCCGCCGCCGTGATCACATCACTCCGGTGCATAAGGAGCTGCACTGGTTACCAGTTGCTTGCCAAGCCGAATTCAAGGTGTTGGTTTTGACCTTTAAAACTCTATACGGCTCCGGTCCAGTTTATCTCAAGCAGTGTCTCCAGCAATATCAAGTAGGCCGCTCAACAAGATCTGCCACGCATGGCCTTCTCCTTGTTCCATCAGCCAGAGCAGCCAGGCTGGTGGGGACTAGGAAGAGGGCCTTTTCTGTGGCGGCCCCCAAGTTATGGAACTCTCTCCCCAGTGACCTCCACCATGCCCCTTCCTTGATGAGCTTCTGCTGTGCATTAAAAACATGGTTTTTCAGGCGGGAATATGGGATGGGTTAGGATTTTAAAGCTGTAATGGCATTTTATATTTTGTTTGATTGTGTTTTTTATATATATTGTACATCGCGCAGAGTGGTCAGGTCACTGGCCAGATGGGCAATTCAGAAATATAATAAATTAATAAATAAACAAACAACAAACCATGGGTTTTCTTCATGGCTTCTTCGTGGTTAACAAGCCATGGCTTGTTAGTGCAGCTAGGTTCAGACAACACGATAACCCACATTTCAACAAAAACCCACGCTTCAACAACAACCCACACTCAACCCTTGAATGTGGGTTATCGTGTTGTCTGAACCCAGTCATTGTCTCCACTACAGAGCCACAACAGAGATCTAAGAGATCACCCACAATACGAACATATAAAAGCTGCCAGTCTGGTAAGTGTCAAAATGCCATTTGAGTATAATTCTGCAGCTATAGATTTTATCCCCATTTTACAAGTCGTGCATACTGTTAGTAATGGAACATTAATCTTTCTGAAAGGGGACTGTAAAATTTAAGAATAAAATATACAACAGGTTACTAAATTATTCTTATTTTAGAGGATTCTAGTTTTCCAGATCATAGCTGCACAGAATGCTGTGGATGTGAGAGCTCAGGGGAAACTGAGGGTTGGATCCAGATTTATGCTGGATCAACTGCGCTGTTGGAAGTGAACTTTCCCACCTCCTCCTTTCCACTGCAGCCCCTCCAGACCTCTGAAAATGCTACACAGAGAGTCAGGAGACCTTGCTGAATGGGGTGAGCAGTGCTTTGGGTAGGAGGAGCGATCCCCAAATATCAGGTGGTGGAACCTTCTGCAGGCATCCAACATGGTGCTTAATTTCTCAAGGCACATTTCAGACCCTTTCTCAGCACACAGTCTGGAAGTCACCAGCTTCTATGCATGAACATCTTGCAATAAGGCAGGGTTGCAGAACCTCTTTTAGCCCCAGGGCCGGCGCTACCGCTAGGCAGACCCAGGCGGCTGCCTAGGGCGCGTGGCGGAAGAGGGCGCAGAAACGCTGCGCTCCTTCCTCGCTGCCAGCGCGCTCCTGCCCCGCCTGCCGCCTCCGCCGCACCTCCCCGCCCGCCCGCCGCCGCCGCCGCTGCACCTCCCCCCCCCCGCACGCGCGCCCGGCCGCCAGCCACCTACCTACCTTCGCGTCGTTTCCGGAGCCCCGCCAGCGTTGTTTTGGCGGGAGGAACCAGGGCAACAGGGCTTAAACAGCCCTGTTGCCCTGGTTTCCCCGGCAAAAAAAAAAAAGCACGGGGGTCCCGTCGCGTCGGAGGAGGTGGTGGCGGCGGCGGCAGCAGCAGCCAGCAGCGGGGGGGGGAAGGTAGGTGGTGGCGGCGGCGGCGGCGTGGGGGGGGGGTTGCAGAGCAGGGCTGCTTTGCTCCGGAGCCCCCCCCCACGGCACGGCGCGCTAAATATAATTTGGCCTAGGGCGCCAAACAGCCCTGCACCGGTCCTGTTTAGCCCAACAGCTGAATTTCATTGGAGAGTAGCTTCCAGAGGCCATATTTCAGTGGGGGCAGGGCCAAAGGCAAATGGGGGGGGAAACAAAGGCAAAAGGGACAGGGCAAAAAAATACCAGCATCTTGTACCTCAAGGCGGCAATCCTATAGCAGAAAAAAGTCCTACAATTCCCAGCATCCCTCCAGCCAGCCATGCTGGCTTTGTATGTATATATGACTTTTTTTCTGTGTAAACATGCATAAGATTGGGCCCTAAAGCTCTTACTGCGAAGTAACTAAGCCTTAGGAGAGGCATTTCAACTTTTAGAATGGGGAGAAATTGCACAAAAGCCCGGGAAACCACCAAACAACTGGTGGTTGGGGTCAAGGGAAGGGGGCATGGCCCTCTGGGAAACCCCAAAGTGTCAGATTTGGCCCCTGTGCTTGAGGTTCTACACCTCTGCAATAAGGGGAGAGGGGTAGTGGTGATGAGGTCTCAGAGACTTTACAGTCAAACAAACTTTTAGGGTAACCTTTAATTTTCATCAACACTTTATTTTTCACCTACACATGCGTATAACTTCATCCCTAGTTACCTTTGTCTGCTTTTTTCTTTCCCTCCCTCCCACTGTTAATAAACAACTGTAATGCTCCTTCTCTTGTGCTTTTTATCTTGACGATATCCAATACTCTCTGTTGCCCTCAGCTGCATACCTGCGTTCATTGCAACAGAGCTTGACGTATTTTCAAATGAACAGACCCCACCTCTCTTTTGCCAAGAGTCCTCCTGTGTGGATGGCTGAAAGACATTCATATTACACTGGAGACAAAAAAGATAGATGGATGGATGGTCGTCCAAACTGGGTACAATTTGGAAACACAGAACCCCCGTCTTTGTCTGCTTTGCTTCAAAAGAGCAGTATGACTGCCAAAGTGACTGCCGGTTAATTGCTCTGAGAACACACAGGCCTCTAAAACCAGTGCTTTGTTCAGAGACAGACTAGTTTATGGCTACATCCATCTGCTGCTCCTTTTCAAAATGAGGCCCTCTCATTTTTGGAAGACGTGTGTGTGTGTGTGTGTGTGTGTGTGTGTGTGTATGTATTAAAGGAGCTGTATAAATAAAATTCAGTCTCTTCTTGTCTCAGCATGACACCTTGATTTAGTGTATAGAGCAGGGCTCTCCAACCTTGGGTCCCCAGATGTTGCTGGCCTACAGCTAGTCCCAGCATACCCAGCCAGCAAGTCGAATTCCTCCTTTCCCCTCCCCCCAATTTTCATTTCATTTCAGGACCTTCATTTCAGGGCCAGCTTATGTAACATCAGCTGAACCAAGTAGCAAGAGGGGAAAGCTTCACTACTCGATTCTTCTGATGGTATAAACTCCCCCCCCTCCCGCCCGCCAAACAAGGGCAAATACATGTACTTCTGTTGTGTGAAATGTTATTATTTCCAAGGCTAGGTAAAAGAACAAATGGGTGAGTGCTCAATAGCATCCAGGCCATCCTGTAAATAAGTCAAACAGTAAAATAGTGGTGGTGGGGGGGGAAGGATCAGGAAAGTGTAATAGGAGCTAAAAGAAAAATCCCTCAGGGTTATACAATGGCTGGAACAGAACACCGGGGCCTCTGTTGTGAACCCATCTACCCCTTGTAATTCTGCAGGATTTAACGTCATTTTGCCCTGCTCAGGTTACAAACGATTAAATTTTCGTTTTGATCTTATAGGCCACTGTAGAAGCATGCCTACTGCTGTTTAGACACATGTACAGTCCTCTCAAGTCAGATTTGCACGGCACTGATTGGCTGGCGCTTGTGTCAGTCACAAAGCCAACTTCCTCCTCTCTCCGAACAGTTTTTAAAGTGCTTCAAAAACAGCATTTTAAAAAAAAAACCTAGGATGGTGGTGGTGGTTATTAAAAGCATCAAATAAATGTTTGATCAAATAAACATGTCAGGCACTTGAAGAAAAAAGCAGACAGCTGGCCTGAAGCACGGGGGGGGGGGGGCGGGGGAGAGGCGTCTCTCCACAGAGGACAGCCTTCTATTTGAAGGGCTGTCCAATCCAAGTCCAGTTTAAAGTTGAAGAACCTTAAGAAGGGCTCACAAGGGCCTTAAAGCTGCCCACCAACAGTGAGCACCTGAACAGACTGAGCAGGCACAGAGGTCACCCGGCTCCAGTCTTCCCCACTGTATTGTATTTCTATTTAAAGGATAGTATTTAGTTCTAAATTTTCATCTATACAGTTGCACAAACAAAGTTTAAACAAATCTGTGTCCTCTTTTATCTTTTTCTTTTTGGGGGCGATGCATTTTCTCTTTTTTGGCAATGTGTAAGTGGCCACCCTAAGTAGAGCACACTCCACATCCATTTCTGTTCACAGATATGTCTGGAAATATACTTAGCCACGTAGAAGCTCTTTGATAACTAACAGGGGTTTTCCATCCAGTATGCAACCGAAAGCCCAGTTTTTTTAAATTTAAATTTATTACATTTACACTCTGCCCCTCCAGAGAATTCAAGGTGACATTTAGTCACTAAATGTACACTTGGCAGGGATCACTTGACAAATGTACCCATATGATACATTTTTATTGAGTACAACCAAGGAAAGAACACTGGGTTGTTGCCAAATAGTAACTTCATTGAGGAATGCTTAGAACTCAGTAGGACATAATATGTAACAAAAGAAGTCTCACTATTATTATTATTATTATTACTATTAGTAGTAGTAGTATTTTGCTTTATAAAAGGCCTTAAGGAATGAGTTATACTTGAAGCAGTCACCCAGAAATCCAAGATTTAGAAGCAATTCCCCAAAGTCCCGCCACAGACTAAACCAACCAGAGAGTCTTTAGGGTTTTTTGTAGGGCTTCTTTTTAAAAATATCTTGCAGACAGATTCACAGATTGGAATAGCCCTTAGTTTGATACAGTGAAGCCTCTAGCACCCCTAGGCATAGCCCCTGCCATGGTACACCCATACAGCCCCCTGAGTGGGGCTGCCCCACAGCCAGGCCCAGCCCAGCATATTTTGCCTCTTTGAATGAGGCAGCAGTGCTGCCACTGCCCACCCACCTGCCTGCTTGCTCACTCACTTGGCCAACCGGCCTACCCACTTGGCCAGCCAGCCGGCTGCTCCCTCACTTGCACGGCCAACCGGCCCAGCTGGCCGCTTGCTTCTGCCCATCCAGTCACTCACTCCTGCCTTGTGCCCCAGTTGCGAGCTCAGCTGAACTATCGCAAGGTCACCGACCTCTCACGGGAGCCCCACAGCTGGGGCACAAGGTGCAAGCAGGCAAGCGAGCAGCCAGCTGGGCTGGCTGGCTGAGCAAGTGAGAGAGCAGCTGACCAGCCAAGCAGGTAGGTAGGTAGGATGGGCCACCACCACCCGTGGTAAGAAGCAGTGGCGGCTGGCAGTGTACCCAGCAGGTTGCTCTAGGGAGCCCTGCCAGTTGCTCTCTTGCTGTGGCAAATGCCACAGAGGGAGAGCGGCTGCCAGGGCTCTCCAGAACACTCACAGGAGGCAGCAGCAGGCCCTCCTGGTAGGGGTGGGGAGGGAGAGCAGTGCAGTCCACCACTCTTCCCACTCCAATGCCTGATGCGGGTGCAACAGCCTGCATAACGGTAGGGCCAGCCCTGCCCACAGCCACATAATGAAACTCACTCGGTGACTTTGGTCCAGTCACTGACTCTCAGTCTAACCTACCCCACAGGGTTGTTGTGAGGATAAAATGAAGAGGAGGATTATGTAAGCCGCCTTGTATTCCTTGCAGGAAAAAAAGTGGGGTACAAAATATAATAAATAAATAACTACTCCACTGGCTTCAAACTGTGTTGACTGCAAAGCTATGCACTGGACAGGAAAGTCTGCCACCTGCTGGCTGAAGATGGTACTGCAGGCTTCAAACACATGGACACATTTAAATTAATTAAAAGTAATATGTTTTTAAAAACCAAATAACTCCAAGGTGCACACTCCAAGGGTCGGTCCCCTTAGTAGACATGGCAAGTTTCAAGTGTTTAGGTTCCACAGTCTTCATGCTATGGTGCTGACAGGGAGGCAGACATCCTCTTTTATTATTATAGATTAAATATGTTCACTGTTTCTGACAATTTCCTAGAAACATAGGCAAACCATCTCATTCCATTCATTTACAGAATTTTCCTGTAGATGCCCTTGTTAGCCTCTGTATGCTTCTTATTTAACCCCTCTCTCCAGAAAGCAAATTACGTCAAAACTTTCCTAACCAAAAAGTTAGCCGACCCTTCAACATACCGTAGATGGGTTTGTCATTATATTTGAGGTTATCATATATATGTTTTTGAAGTATCAGAAACTTCTGAAATGGCTTAATCTCATGTTAGTTTCTGAAAATTGTTTGCATGCATAAAGATTTAGTAAGTTATGAACTACAAAACCAGACAAAGTCACAATGCACCCCTTAAATGTGAAAGAACTACATAGTCTAGTTAGTACTTCATTTCCAGGGAAGAGCTCCTGGGTCTCAGGCCTCTGCAGAAACATCACCCTCTGATCTGGAAGCCCTTTAGCCTGAAAGCCTGATTCATGGATGCTACATAGTTACTCAAGTGGTGAGGAAAAGGCACTCTGCATCTGCTAAGGGGCACTTCAATGTATTCTTACATTGAAAACTGTTGTCTGGGCTGATCCTCTTGAGCCATAGCATAATGCAAGCCCTGGTTCTGAATTAACAAAAGAAACCATGACAGATTCAGAACACTGAATTCACAGTTCAAGTATGGTCACTAGGCAGAAGTGAGCCAATTCATCACAGGTAAGGAAAACTGTCCTACAACAAACTCCTATGATTCCATATAAGGTGTGCTTCTTGTGCAGGGTTTAGCTGAACAACACCACTCTTGGGGCCAAGCAGGTATTAATTACTCTGTTCCAGTTCAGATTGGCCAATGACCTTCTGGAGAAGGCACTTGCTTTCCTGTCCATTTTGTATGTTTGTTTGTTGTTTTTACATGCCTCATGCATTTGAGTTCACTCTGCTCTGTAGGTAATTTGGTGCTGTTCAGTTTGCATATGGCACACTGTGATCTATCTGGACTTTTTAGGTTAGGATCAGCAACTAAAAACCGCAAATCCAGTTCCTGAGAAGTAGCAGTTGACCCCCAGTTACCAACCCTGGGGCAAAAGAGGTACCTGAAGAGGATGGTGGCTGTGGCATTGGAACTTGTTGGCTGTACATTTTGAGGAGCAAAAAGGGTGGTGAGCCAATCTCACACGCACACACACACACACACACACACACTAGTTGCAGTGTGAGATATTTGTTTCACCAAAAAGCGTGACAGTAATGTAACAAGCATGGAATGGACTGCATTGCCACACAGCAGAGGACTATAAATGCAAGCCTGAAACAAAATAAAAAAATAAAGCTGAATTTACCTTACAAATATTGCAAACATATTCATGGCTGCTTGAGACATGTACATGAGAACTTTAATAATTGCTAAAGCAGCTCTCTTCTGGAACTATAGTTGCTGACCAGTGTTGAAGGTGTGTGTGATGTACCAGAGATCCTACTTCAGGACAGGAAGTTGATAACTCTGTGGGGCTCTACATTTTTGTTATGTGGTGTGGATAAGGAACAATTTTGTCTAGAATGTCACTCCACACATTACACGACAACAAACTTGGATTTGCAGAGTGTACACTTGCTAGTGTACTTGTATGATCCACATACTTCCAAACACATTGGTCTCGTTTACATGTTATATTCTCTAGGATTTACCACTAAGAGTTAGTAAATGACCCAGAGTGAGAAAGATAAAAGACTGGTCTATTCATTTATGCCTCAAGGCAATTACCCAACCTCTACTGCTTTGTGACATTTTAGCTGGCCCTAATCATGGTATTCTGGGCAGCCTACTGTAGCTTGGGGGGGGGGGGTTCCTAATGGACAAACAGAGTTACCTATAATGTATGTGTTATATAATGATTTTTTTAAAAGAGAGAAGGAAATATGATAGTTCTCATGTACATGTCTGAACCAGCCATGAATGTGTTTGCAATATTTATAAGGTAAATTTGGCTTTATTTTTTATTCCACATTTGTTACATTACTGCCAAGCCTTTAGGTGACACAAATATCTCACACTGCAACTAATTGATAATGGGGGAGGGTGAAGATAAGGAGGGGGGGTTGGAAAACTAAGGACTGGGCAAAGGTTCATTTCCCAAGAAACACTTATCTAGCTCTTGGAACAGATGTTTACTCTCACAAGGAAAGGGGGGAAGGGGGAAGGGCTGTAAGAAAATTCCTGCCCTCAGACAGATGACCCACAATTTTTTAAAAGCACATCATTTTTACTTGCTTTGATTAGGGCCCACTTACTACGAAAGAAAATGCCTTTATCATCTAAGCTGCTCACCCAAAATGGCCAAGGAAAAGTAACCACAGTAATATTCAGCTTTCCTACAAAAAAAAATACAAAGATAATTATGAAAACAATTGCACAAGCTTCTTATTAAAAACTTGCTTTAAAAAAAAATTAGATACATGATGTTCTAACTCGCACAGATGTAGTACTGGAGCCAAACACGGAGAACTTGAGTTCAAGCTTCATATATCAGAATCATTCAAAGCATAGCATATTGAAATCCACACTTCTGTGAATCCACACGTGAATGCAACAAACGTGTATCATACAGGTACACTTGCAGGGGAGCTGTAATGAGCTTCATCTCTCTGCTTTCTGTTGAGTGCAGTGTACACACCGTGGCAAACCTAAGTTTGTCCCTCCACAATGTTTGAAATGGCTCTTAATGGGCAGCTCTTGGGAAGTCGCAAGTACAGCTTCTACTATTACGTAATTCCTCTACACTAATTCCCAGGACTGAGGTACGGTTAAATGAGATAAGAGAGGAAATGGCTTTCCGAGTTGACTATTGGCGCTGCTGTATGATACACGTTTGTTGCATCCACATGTTATTTTTAAGGAACACACTTGGCGGTTAAAATGGACACTACAAATAGTGTCATGCCAGGAACTACCATACATCCAAAAGCTATACAGATCTTAGGACACTTCCAGATGAGGCTTTTATGGTACCATCACTCAAAAATTTTACAGGGGGTCCAGATGTCTTCAACTCATAACCCTCCAGTGTTTTCCTACCACTTCTTCCATCTTTTTCCTTGCCACAGAAAATCCATTAAAAATTACAGAATAGCTGCACAATGCCTTCCCACTGGTAGCGCGAAGAGCCCTGTGTCCAGAAGCCCCCCAGAAGCTATTTACAAAATCCAGCTCACTGCTTTTGCATTAAGCACACCCACAAGCATCATGTCCTTTGGAAATGTAGGCATGGGCTTCTGTAAACATTGCCACTACATTAATTCAAGTGAGATGCTAGAGAGGAGTGTGGGTGGTTTATCTGAAAACTTTATCTTCATCATCATCATCATCATCATCATTCTCCAGGCATGTAATAAACCCTTTACCTAATCACCTCTATGGAACTGCCTCACTTCTCCAAACAAGATCAACTGTGACCAAAGAGAAATGCCAAAGCAGCTATAGGAGTACTTTGGCAAACTCTTGCTTTTCTTCATTAGAGGAACTCATGCATTGCTAAACCATGCCACTCTACCGTAAAAAAATAATAATGATGAAAAAAGATTAAAAGCACACGTCTCTTAAGCATAAAATACACCAATGTAGCAAAATGTTACAAAAGATCACTCTCACAACCCTTTCATCATTGAGAGTGTGGTAGTCAAAATTACCCCAGAAGGGCAACATCACGCACTTACCCCAAAGCACAAAGAGGAAAAGTTGCGCCAGCCAGAAAGCATGAATCTCCATCCTGAATCTTTCGAGAGCAGGAAGCGGCGCAGCCGGGAGTTTTTTGGGGAGCAGCAGAGCACATGGGGTGGGGAGGAAAGAGGCACTTGGGAAGCAGCCCCAACCCTTCCCCAAATCTTGCATCGACCGTCCTACTCTCCAGCAGGGGACCTGTGCTTCATTCCACAGCATCAAGTCGTGAGCAGGAACTTGGCGTCGGTGGGGGGGGGGGCGGTGCGGGGGGGGGGCTCGCTTGCTTGCACAAAATCCCACCCTTCTGCTGCTGCCGCTTGCTGCTCCTCCCTACGCGGAGATGTAAGCAGCAGCAGCGCCAACAGTCCACTCGGAATGCCATTTCCTCTCTTGTTCCTCTCCTTCCACCCCCACCCCCACCCCCTGCCAGCTTGTTTCGCCTTGAGAAGAAGGATGAGGATGTTGCGGCTATTCCAGGATCCTCCAGGGGAACGGAAGAAGCGCAGCTGGAAGCAACCGACCAGACGCAACCATGAGACGGGGGGGGGGGGTCCCGGGGGAGGGGGGTCCCGCGCGCAGAATGCGTCTGTAGGAAGAGCTCTGAAAGGATAGCAGCAGCAGCAGGAGACGGCACGTTCCGCATCTGTTCTCCTGCAAGGCTCCTGAGTCTGCGATCATGCCCGAGCAAACGTGGGTGTTTTTTCTGCCCATCTTGTCCTACTGTTCCATTCATCCGCTTCTTAGGTCATCCCCTCTGCATAGCTCATTGGCAATTAGACTCAAGTCTTTCCGCAAAGAATCTTCAGAGGTGTGTGTGTGTGTGTGTGTGTGTGTGCGCGCGTCTATAGAGAGATATAGGTTTGTAGATAAAGATAAAGATGTATATGTAGAGAGCAATAGTTTGCGTCCTCCAAAGGCAGGTCTCTGATAACTTTTGTCAGCTCGGGTGTGAGAGAAACTTTTGCCAAGACGCAGACGGGTTGGCTGAGCGGGGAGAGGGCAGGAGTGTGATTGATCACAAAAAAATGGGTGCCTTTCAGCCCTCCAGCTGGCAGCATGGAGCCAAAATGTACAATTTATAACAAGAAACAGTTCAAATATGTACTGGCAGCATCAACTTTAATCAAAACAGAGTAGCAAGGAGTGTTTAAAGAGCTATGTGTTGTTGTTGTTGTTGTTGTTGTTGTTGTTGTTGTTTTAATTCCCTTAATGTGTTTTATCAATGGTGTAATCATTGGTTTATTGTATTGGCTTTTATGATGTATTGTCCGCAGGGCCGGTGCTACCATTAGGCCAACTAGGCAGCTGCCTAGGGCGCAGGGCTAAAGAGGGTGCCAGAAATGCCTTGAAAAAAAATACAGCGCTCTCAAGTGGGAAGGGGGGGGCGCTAAATATCTGATCTTGCCTAGGGCACCAAACTGCCTTGCACCAGTCCTGATTGCCCGGAGAGCTTTGGCTATATAGGACAACTCCTCAACTGAATAAATGAACACATACATAAATTAAAATTTAAAAAATATTTTCATCACCTACGTAACCAGCCACATCCCGAGAAGAAGGACAATATTCTTTTCTTTTCGTCCTTTTAAAAACAGTTCCAGTCCAGTGACTAATAGGAATGGGGACAAGAGGCATCAAGGATGGCTATTTCCTAGAGATTAAAGAGCTGAAATTATCAGGATCCAAAGATCTACTTAGATTTCAGCAAAAGCCTTGCACGAGCCCAGTGGAATTTTTTAATGTCTTTGAACAGTTCACCCCTATGCAATATCAGAACACTGCTTTTGAAATTTCCCAATTTCAAAATAATGTAAGCACTGACCCAGGACAATCTCAGGATTAACCAGACCATGTAATCAGGAACAGAAATCCAGACAATAAAGGGAAATGAATGATACCGCTTACTTTTATTCTACTGTAATCACTACAAGTGCTTCTTGGCACACTACTTTGCCCACAAGGAAAAGCCACAAGAACTTAGCCAACAACAGCAGGTAATTACCAATTGCCAATGGCTCCTGGCAACCTATGTACGGTACCCCTTCAGCAATGGGGATATCCAGTCCTCCTATCTTCAGGTGGAAACAGGACCCAGGTCTTCTCCAGTCAACCCAGGGCAAGGCTTCAATGATGGAATCAGCAGACAGATCCTGGAAGATACTGACCTGGCTGAATAAATTAAGGGTGGAATCAATAAGGTTCAACAATAATAATAAGGGGTTCTAAATTTAACCGCAGATGTGTTTGAGTTGTTGTTGTTGTTGAGAAACTGTAGTCATATCTCTGAAGTTACAATTCTGTGTGCGTTTGGTGATGAGAGGGCTGGATAGAATGTGTGTTTACATGATTAATCTTGATTTTTAGGTGTGAAATTACACACAATAGATGAGTTCACAGGCTTAAAAGCAATACAGTCTTCTTTTTAAAGAGCCAATATTTTTCCCTAAGAGAAAGGGAACTACTGGTGGGGGGGGGGGGGCAGGAGTTATTTACTTCTTTGAAGCAATGCCGGTATCAGTATGAATAAACTTTTTAAGAATGTGAAAACAGATTAACCATTTACTTCCCTAAACAAAGAACCAGGAAGTAGTGATAGAAGACTACAGCAATGCATGAAGGGATAGGTCTTCACTCCATAGCAACAGTCAGTAACTAGGGGTGGAACAGCAGCAACCATAGAATGCTGCAAAGCCATGGTAGTTTGTATTGCTGCACCATTCCACACTTCACCATACAGTTAAGATGCAGGCAATCTTCTGCGCATTAATCATGTGGTAAGTTGGTCCTCTGTATTCACCCTTAATGGCATCTGCTTTTCGGTAGACATTAAGGGAAAACAAAATCGAGAGGTTTTTTTATTTATTAATTATATTTATACCCCACCTTTTTTCCTGCAAGGAACACAAAGTGGCTTACATAATCCTCTTCTCCATTTCATCCTCAAAACAACCCTGTGAGGTAGGTTAGGCTGAGAGTCCGTGACTGGCCCAAAGTCATCCAGTGAGCTTCATGGCCAAGTGGGGACTAGAACCCGGATCTCCCGAGTCCCAGTCCAACACTCTTTTGTGTATGAGGGACCTCAATCATGTGATTTTAATAATTGGGGTATTTTTATGCTTTATACTATTTTTACTCTAAAGCCTAATTGTACTGCTCTTGGGGGAAGGACCAACTAAGGGTAATTATTTACTTCTGGGCTCTCTCCTGTGGATCTTGGGTAAGAGGCAGAATTGCTGTAGACGCAGGGCTCTCCAACCTTGGGTCCCCAGATGTTGCTGGCCTACAGCTCCCAGCATACCCAGCCAGCATGGCTAATGGCAAGGGATTCTGGGAGCTGTAGTCCAGCAACGTCTGGGGACCCAAGGTTGGAGAGCGCTGGACTAGAGGATGCCTTCAAATAGGGGACTGTCCTCTGATAACCCTTCAATTAGAGGACTATCCCCTGTAAAGTAGGAGGCATGGCCACCCTCGCTAAGAGTGCATGGGTGTAACTACCCCTGTGTTCTTGGGATATTTCACACAGTTTTGTTAAGTTCTATGTCATCTGGGCACTGGAAAAGCAAATACAAAGCTCCTTCCTGTTTAATATTTCTAGAGCTGAACTTAAGGGAGGGTTTGTTGGAAATAGAGTCTAGAATGTTCCCAAGCAGTGGCATAGCCAAGAGTGTTCAGGCTAGGATCAGCCTGTGGTGGCAGCCTATCATAATTCTTTTTCTGGAGAAATGATATACAAAAAGGAAAGAAAGTCTCAACAAACCCCACCCCCCAATCCATAAGTCACTACAATTCACTCTCACCAGGGGTCTCATTTTGTCACATGATCACTATAAACTGTGTGCAGTTTACATTAGGCTCTCTCCAGACCAAACAGGGATTCTTCTAGTACCAGTCACCGCATGACCTAGCAGACTTCCTGGCTGAGCCGACAGAGGTGAAGATGGGATTGCTATAAATCAAATTACTGGTACTGGGGAGTTTCAATATCTTTTCCTCCAACATTTCCTACTGGCCATGGTAACATATGCAGAGGACTTATGCTTTTTCCATTTGCAGAGGAGCAAACAGCTCCCCAAAAGGGATATTTTACAAGGTCACTAGGCTCCCCAACATAGTGAGATTTATGGAGCAGGTGTGTCTGAACATTACACCTTTTAATACAGAACAGTCATTTTGCAATAAAAGGTGGTACGTACACTATGCGTACTGGGAAGCCTTTGTGATGCCCTCAAATTGTGTATGTTAAGCGTGGTACTTAAGAGCTATGACTGCACATGAGAGCTGGTTGGACACAAGGACAGGATGGTGTATGCCACATGGTAAGGATTAAACTGTTTGTTCTTCCTGGGGAAGCATGAAGACCCACACCAATCCTGCCTCATGACCCGATAAGGCACACCATGCACTCCTCACCAACGGAGCTACAGCACCAACTCAGTCATTGAACAGGCTTTGGACAACTGAAGCTCAGGTTCCAGATCTTCATGGCACTACAGCAGTGTTGGAGAATGGCCTCCATATGCTGATGAACTGCAACTCCCAACATCCCTCACCATTGGCTATGCTGACTAGGGCTGATGGGAGTTGCAGTCCACCAACATCTGGAGGGCAAATGTTGCCCACCATTACACTAGGGGCTATATCTTCCAGGGCATGAGGCTTGTTCTAAATATCTCCTAGCTTATAAATCCCATCTCTTTCCTAGGCCACCAGATTGCAAAGGGCCTCAGAATGGGAGCTCCAGTCCTAGCCTGACTGAACCCTTAAACCACAGCAGCCAGAAATGGAACTCCTCCCTGACCAAATATAGTTTTCATATAGGAATTCTCACTGTTTATATTCAGCTTTTCCCTATGACCATATCGTATAGCTATCCACATGATGCTTCTGCAGGTTAGCTGATCAGTTGCTGAGTCAGATACACACCTGAAGGTCAGATACACACCTGACTACCACACAATTGCCATTTTCACTTAGTTAAGACTTGCCCTTTAAGAGCTTCTTTTCGCTCCTTCCTTTTCTTATGTGTTATCATTTTTACAAATAAGACTGTGCACTAGTACTGACATACTGTTTTTTCTATTCTGAATCTTGGTCTCTGATACTTTCTAGGAATAAAGGAATAACATTTGTTTGATCCTTTCCCCCTTCTTTGGCTTAAATAAATGCTATAAAGGAAGTACAATCCCATTGTACATGTTAACATGATAGATCTGGGACCACTGAAATAAAAGTTTCTTGCACGCTCGCACACACGCGCACACACACACACAATTCCATGGAAAAATGTTTATTATGTCTAAAATCTTCAAATGTGATGTAACTGTATTTCTTAGGTACAATTCTTACACAATATTCTGACACCTACTAGTGGATTTTCACAGTAATCTGTAGTTTTATCAAAACCAGGGCCGGTGCTACCATTAGGCCAACTAGGCGGCTGCCTAGGGCGCTGGGCTAAAGGGGGCACCAGGAGCATAGGGCTGGAGGGAGGGAGGCCTCAAGTGGGAAGAGGGGGGCGCTAAATATCTGATCTTGCCTAGGGCACCAAGCTGCCTTGCACCGGCCCTGATCAAAACCTCTCCTTGGGAAGCTCTGAAGTTTACACACTGCAGTTAACGGAGAGATAATGTGAGAATGTTCCTCAAAACAGTGAGAAAAGAAAGCCACATCTTCAAAGAGAGGTCTCAAATTATCTTCAAGACAATTCAATCCTACAGTGGCCAACTTGTATCTTGAGTTCTCCAAAGCACAATTTGTGGTTATTCTTGTAGGTCTCCTAAAGATAAATAGCAGCAGCACAAACAGCAGTGCTTATCACCATCACAAAGACGGTCCTTCATTAGTGCCCACCCCCATACTGCCCTTGATCATTCTCCAGATATGCTGCCATAGGCAGTGGCTGTCCTCTCCCGTGAATTTGGTGGCTCTTTGGGGTTGATATTTTGCTGCACCACTCACTAGCTACTCATCAAAGTATTAGACACCTATATAGGACATTTTATACCCACTGCAAGCACACTTGTGCAACTTTGGAAGTCCTAATGATAAACACAGAAGGCTGAAGTCATTTGTGCTGCACTTTGTACTCTCAAAGAAAGTGCAGTTATGGGTTTTGATTTGGACACAATGCCCATGGCATGATGTAATCTCAGCCAACAATGTCACAAGCATAAAGGGCTCAAAACTGTTTCAACAAAGACCTATAATTAACTCTTTGTTTTGGTTGCTGCACATGGGAAGTTGGGCCTGAACAGCGCTTTTCTCCACTCCGTGCTGTGGCCAACCTGACCAGAAATCTTGGGTTGGCAGTCCTGCCAAGACCCTGGCCTTCGCTTGGAATGTGGGGATGATCTGGACTCTTGATATGATAGCTCCCAAATATCCTTGGCCCTGTTGGAGAGCAATATCAGCTCCCTGGTATACTGGATGTTGTATTCTGTTAACTATTAGTTTGGGTTTTGAGAAGTTTGTCCTGGATGGGACCCAGTAGGGCAGGAGCAGAAGGGAAGTAGAAGGGTACTGCAGTTTTGGCTCGGAATGGAGGTGGAGATAATTCATCACTTTCTTAACTGAAACACTTAATTAGAACACTTTCTTTGAAAATATTGGGATTTCTTTCTTATGGAGGAAGGAGCAGGCACAAACTGGAGAACTGATGAAATGACAGGGCTGAAGATCAGAGCGCAAATGGCAGAAGTCTTGTAATGAATATGAACATAGTTAAGAATATAACTTTGATCTTATTCTGCAGCAGAATCTTGATCAAGACCTTCCACGTCCTGCAAGCATTTAATCTTCAATCTGTTGCTCTGATTCTTAACTTTATCACTGGCTCTTTAATATTTTTTATATTTGATATACTCATTGTTGTATTTATTCTGAAGGATCGTCTCCTCTCATATGTACCTGCCCGGACACTAAGATCTGCATCAGCAGTCCTTCTCCGAGAGCCCCTGCCAAAGGAAGTGAGGCAGGTGGCTACCAGGAGGAGGGCCTTTTCTGCTGTGGCACCCCAGTTATGGAATGAGCTCCCCAAAGAGGTTCGCCTGGCGCCTACTTTGTATTCTTTCCAGCGCCAGCTGAAGACCTTTCTGTTCTCCCAGGCATTTTAATCATTTTAATCATCTTAATCATCTTAATTATTTAATCTTGTAATTGTTTTTAATTCCGTTATTGTAACTGCTGCTGCTAGCTCTGCTGTTTGTTTTTAATCTGTGGTTTTAAATTTTATATTTTATATTGTATTTTATGTTTTTAACTGTTGTAAACTGCCCAGAGAGCTTCAGCTATTGGGCGGTATAAAAATGTATTAAATAAATAAATAAATTATTTTATTGCTGGTAAACTGCCCCAAGGGCACCTGCCAGTTGGGCAGTATATAAATTCAATAAAATAAATACATAGGTTTGCTGACTACTTTTTGGTTACCATTTCTTAATTATATTATAGATTCCATGAAGTCATCTTACACAGAACTTGAGAGACTCAAAGCGATAAAGGGAAGTCAGCACCAGCAGCTAGTGCTTAGTTATTCTAGCTGATCTGGGAGAAGCCTTTGGGCAATCTTGACCCCAGATTAAAGTGTTCCTGGAAGGAGCAAGTGGCAGCTGGCGTGTGAGAGACCAGCCACTGGGTTGAAAGTCCCTACCACTGAGTGTGTCAGTTGCTGCCAACAGTGACTATTTCTGGTGGGAGGGGGTGTCATGCTATTTAATATTTACATGAAACCGCTGGGAGAGATCATCCGGAGGCATGGGGCGGGGTGTTATCAGTATGCTGATGACACCCAAATATATTTCTCTATGCCTTCAGTAACAGCGTCAGCTAAGGATAGTGTGTCTCCTCTGAATGAATGCTTGGAGGCGGTAATGAGCTGGATGAGGAAAAACAAACTGAAGCTGAATCCAGACAAAACGGAGGTGCTTGCTGTCAAAGGCCACAACCTGGGTTTGGAGGTGTGTCAACCAGTTCTGGATGGGGTTACACTCCCCCTGAAAGACTGTGTTTGCAGCCTGGGGGTGCTTCTGGACCCGTCGCTTCAAATGACAGCTCAGATAAATACGACGGCTAGGAGTGCCTACTATCAGCTCCGGCTGATACGCCAGCTGCGCCCCTTCCTAGAGTTGGAAGACCTAAAGACAGTAGTGCACGCGCTGGTAACTTCAAGGCTTGACTTCTGCAATGTGCTGTACATAGGGCTACCTTTGTACCTACCGGTAGTTCGGAAACTTCAATTGGTGCAAAATATGGCAGCCAGATTGGTCACCGGTACATCTAGAGGTGCCCATATTACACCAGCTTTAAAAGCATTACACTGGCTGCTTTAAAAGCATTACACTAGTTTCTGGGCGAAGTATAAAGTGTTGGTTATTACCTTTAAAGCCCTACATGGTTTGGGTCCGGGTTATCTGCAGGATTGCCTTCTCCCGTACAATCCGCCCCGCACACTTAGGTCCTCTGGGAGGAATTCACTCCAGTCAGCCAAGACTAGGCTGGCGGTACTACCCAGAGGACCTTCTCTTCTGCTGCTCCCAGATTGTGGAATGGCCTGTTGGAGGAGAGGAGACTCGTCAACTAGACAGTCTCTTGGCCTTTAAAAAGGCCATAAAAACTGACCTCTTCCGACAGGCCTACCCAGTAGAATTTTAAGAGTTTTATGATACTTTTAAAGGTTTTTAAGAATATTTTAATAATATTTACTATGTTTTTAACTACTTATGTATTTTATGTTTACGGTTGTTCCCCGCCTCGATCTGAGTGGAGAGGCGGGTAAGAAATAAATTATTATTATTATTATTATTATTATTATTATTATTATTATTATTATTCACCCAGGTGCCAGCTGTAGCTCCCAAAGGGACACAGTAGTGTGAGGGCATCACTCTTTTGTTAACCCCAAGCCAAAAGACCTTGGTGGGAGCAGAGGCAGAAGGTTTGAAGGCAGAGAGTGGCCAGGTGACTGAAGTGCGGTGAGAGTGTGGACTGGTGGGGAAGGCTGTGTGTCAGAGTGGGATGGTGCTGAAGGGAGGAGGGAGAGTGTTTATGGGGGAGCCTGGCACGGCCATCAGTAGAATAGGGGCAGAGGGAGATACGGCAGTGGGAGATGGTCAGCCCATCATAGGGGAAGACAGTCTGGTTGTATATTGGTCACTCTGCCTTACGAGTGATCTCCCAAACAGCAGTATCCTAGTAACTTCTATGACAGCCCCCAAGGATTGAAAGTGTTGCTGCAAAATACCAAAAGTCAGTTAGCAGGAAAACATTGGTCACCCAGGACCTGGCATGTATGATGTATCACAGAGACCTGTTTGGATGAAGTAGGAGGTGTGACTTCTCCTTCGTAGCAACCTAAATTTGGCCTCCAGGACCTCATGACTACATTTCCCCACATCATTGGTGTTGATGTGCACTACTACACAATCTTCTTTAGAATTTCCTCCTTTTATCCCGGAAGACAATCTTACTCGGTCACGAGTGATCGCCTGATGATGATGATGACTACACATCAACTGCTGCTGACTCCATTCCAACACTATCCACCAGACTAGCTAGGATGTGTGACATCCGCACCCTTCGCACCAGGCAGTCAAGTCACCAGGCAGTCTACAGGCCTCTCACAAACACAGCTGCGCATACGTCCCTAATAACTGAATCACCCAGTGTCAGGTGCCCCACACCCTCCGGAGGCATATCAGTGCAAGAGAATATACGTTCATTCACCAAGGAATGGATCCACTCTAATGGATCATTCTCCTCTTCCTCACGTGACACCCGCCTTCCCTGAGACCCTCACTCTCCATGGCAGCAGGAACTAACTTTTCCCATTAATTTCAGTGGAATTTAAGCTCAGCTAACTTAGTCTGAATCTATTGTATTTTACTACATAAATGGTGTTAAAATGGAAAGATAGCATTCATCTGGAGTCAATCTCTACACTAGCATTTTATCCCTGTACTGTAATGTCTGGCTCACTTGCATGGCACACAATATACTCCCCAGCCTGCTGTCCTGACACTATTTCTCTCAATATTCCATTTTCTCCCAAACTGCTTTTGTTTTATGACAGTTTTTTCTGTGACTGCCATTTCTGTGCACTACCAACTCATGTGTGTTCCAATCCAGCGGTATTATAACTCTTACCAGTAGGATTGGCTTTAATATTATAGGGCCTGTTTTGCATCATTTCCCCATTGCCATTTCCCCTCATCCCCAAGTCTTTCTCCTCTTCCTTCCCTACCCTGCTCTTTCCTCACATGAGTTTTGATAGGATTTGCAGGCAGGAAAACCATGGTTTTTTGGGGGGACGTTATTTTTCACTACGCACCTAGACAGCTGCACAGCTGTGAATAACCACACAATTTATTTTTAAACCTGTATTCCTTCACAGCTGTGAAGGTGTGCACACGTAGTTACTGGATGTAATTTCAAAAAGCAATCTGAAACAGCAGCTCCTACAATTTCAGCACTACACAGTGACTTGTGACATGTGCTCACACTATAAAAATGATAAAACACACATGACCTTTCAAACTCCTCCTATTTTTCACACAATTACAACCCTGTGCATTGGTGCGGGACCTAATTGTGTTATAAACACAGCGGATACTGTGCTGTATTTATTAGTGTGTTCTCACAGAACAGCAATTGCATTAAAAAAAAAAAAAAAAAAAACTGGCCCAGCAATGCCTCACAAATGAAAAGGGCTCCAGTGTAGATGGTCTCCCTGTTAGATCACATTGATTTACAAGACAAAACTAGCAATGAATATAAAGCCAAGAGTGCCACCTGGTGGAGTCTTCCATTATATTGTTTAATTCATTGCAGGGTCAATTGATTTTGTGTATTCTATTTGCTGAAGAATCTCTGCATTTTCCACATACGCGGGATGGTTCTTAGACTCAACACATTGCTTTCCCCTAAGGATAACACCCATTTTCGCAGGGAGCAGAAGCTAATCCTACCTAACTTTTCTCTGGAATCTAGACACCTTTGAGAGAAAATCTGGCATAAGCTAGATATTCACAGATCTTTATTACGGTATCTATCTGTGTATACTAGTGCTGGGGCCTTCTAAACTCTTAGCCATAGTCCTCCATCTACACTTCCCCACACTGCAACAGCCTTCCCCAGTCTTGTGCCCTCCACAGTCCTGGACCTGCCATGGACCCCGTAAAAAAAATAAATGTGCAGAGAATCTTGAAGTTTGTATTTGTTTCTGGAACCATGTAGGAACACATTTAACTTGGTAGACATGCCCATTTTGGGGCATGAATTTTGTAGCTGCCATCTTCCAAGATGGCTGACATGCAAATGGGACTGGGACTCAGGAGATCCGGGTTCTAGTCCCTGCTCAGCCATGAAACTCACTGGGTGACTTTGGGCCAGTCACTGACTCTCAGCTTCACCTACCTCACAGGGTTGTTGTGAGGATAAAAATGGAGAGGAGGAGGAGGATTATGTAAGCCGCCTTGGGTTCCTTGCAGGAAAAAGGCGGGATATAAATATAACAAATAAATAAATGTCATAACTCATGAACGAATGCATGTAGAAAGCTGATTTTGATGGCAAAAAGGGTTTTTAAGTTAAGATTGGTAGAAGAACTATTACTAGTCACTGTTACCACCTGTATGGTCTAGTAGATAGAATGCCGGACTAGGTGCAGAAAGACCTGGGTTCAAATCCTTGCTTTGAAGCTCGCTGGGTGCACTTCAGCCAGTCACCATCTGTTAGACTAACCTACCCTGACAGGATTGTTGTGTACATGTACACCATTCTAAGTTCCTTGGAGGAAGGGTGGAATTAAAATGAAGTAATTTTTTATTTAATAACATTGAATCAGAGACTACATTCAAACAATAGCATACATTGTTGACTGATAAATGCAAATACATTGTTGAACTTGGGTTTATTATTTAAGATGCGTTGTGACACAGCTTTTTACACTTGCATACAGTACAGCAAATCACTGAGAACCTCTTGCATTTGCACATTCTTGTGTGGCATGTTTTGCACGCACCACACACCATCATTCATTCTTCTGGTAAAGGCATAAGGCACTTAGGTGGTTTCAAAACACCATCCACTTCCTCCCAACTGTAGCCCAGTTGTCTAGTCATCATGACCCAGGAGGGTGAGTGACTCTTGGATAGCAATGAATGCCGTTTGGATGTGCGCTGTGATGGAGCTGGAGGCTGGTGGCAGATCCGCAAGAAATGTGTTCCACCTTCTGTACACATCAACCCTCATCTTATTAAAAGTGTTCTCTGTCCACACCACCCTTCTCCAACATGGTGTCCTCCAGATGTTTTGGACTTCAACTCCCATTAGCCCCAGCCACCATGGCCAATGGTGAGGGAGGATGGGACTGGTAGTCAAAAATATCTGGAGGGAATCAGGTTGGGGAAGGACAGTCCACCCTCTCAGAAGATCATTGACAGCATTTTCAGTGTCTTTTTATGATAGGACATTCATCTCTCTAAACTGAGTCAGACATTTTCAGGCTATGCAATCTGCACTGCATGTTTGGTACCAATTCGACTGAACACAGGTTCTGTGGCACTGAAGGTGGCAAGGAAGGATTTCTTTTCCACCTCCATTGCATCTTCACAGTGCCATCCAGTAGAGCTTTTCCCGGTGCCCAATTTAGGATCTCTTACCAAGGCAGTGAAGGAGAGCAAGTGGTAATTAACTCACAGAAGCACAGTTCATACTGTTAGGCCAGTTAAGTTAATCTATTGAGATAATTTAAATTAACAGTATAATCTTTCTAGGTATCAGCATCAGACTTCTGTGGAAAGATGGAATATCTGGTTATAATGTTCTTTCAACTGATTTGACCTTCAGCTTTCTAAATACTGGCCTGGTTCAAACATATGTATCTTGTCTTAATAAGCCAGACAGAGGGTGTATTCACACATCACACTAACCCACCCTGGCAATAAGCCAGCGTGGGTTGGTTGTCATGCTAACAACCGACAGAGCGCCTGACAGATGACTGGGCTCACTGTAGGTTGTTGGCCCCCTTCTCCTCCCCCCTTGGTCCTTCTACGGGTATCTCCGGGGACACCGCAGAAAGACCAAGTTGTCTTCTTCCTCCCTGCTGCAATCACGAGCTGTTTCGGGCTCACCACAGCTTTTTTTCCCTCTAAACTTTTTTTCCTTCAGATTGTGAAAGCTGTCTGTGAAGCTGGCTTTCGCAATCCCCGTTTTGACAGCTACGGACAGTCACTTCAAAGTGCCCCAGCAGCACCTTGAAGGGGCTCACCTAGGTTGCTAAGCATTTTTTTTTAATTGTCCCCCTTAATTTTCACAATATTTGTGGAACTTTAAAAAAAAGTACCCACACTTGTGCAATTGCTGACATTTGTAGTTGCACGGGGGTAGGAATGGGGAGCCTCAGGTGGGCAATGTGCAAGGGGGGTGTCTGCTTGCAAAGTTCAGTGGGTACCCACCCTGGGCTTTGCCCCACAGAGGCAGCAGGTAAGTTTATTTTTCCCTTTGGTTACATCTGACAGCTGTCAAAAGGTGAGCTGACAGATGTAACCAAAGGCACAAGTGATCTTATCTCACAAAAAGGGGGTGGTGCATCATTCACCCCCTTTGTAGCAACAGAACAGGCAAATATCCCAATTCCTGGATCTGGGAACCACCCATCCATAGGGTCTCTGTCTTATCATGATTTAGCTTCAATTTATTAGCCCTCATCCAAGCTGTAACTACATTCAAGCACCCGTTCAGAATGTGCACAGCCTCTCCCGACTCAGATTCCTTCAGGTGCATATGGTGACACCTTGCCCCAAATCTCCTAATGACCACTCCCAATGGCTTAATATAGATATTAAATAACATTGCAGGCAAGACAGTGCCCTGTGGCACCCCACAGTTCAACTGCAAAGGTGCCAAGGCACAGTCACCCAATACTATTCTGTGGGACTGATCCTGCAAGAAAGAGCTGAACCAATGTAGAACAGTGCCTCCAGCTCCCAGCTCACAAAGTCGGTCCATGAGGATACTGTGGTCAACAATATCCAAAGTGACTGAGAGATCAAGAAGAAATAACAGTGTGTCACACTCCCCAAGGCCGAATGTGTCCCAAAACCAGGCCTGAACCCAGACTGGAATTGATCCAGATAATCCTTTGTTACTAGTTCATTTTTAGATTAGTTTTAAAATTAATTTATGGATTTATTAACTTGTTATGCTGATATAGAATTGCATGTTTTATATTGTAAGCCACCTTGGGAAGACTACTGCAGTCTTGAAGGACAGCTAAGAAATGCATTAAATAAGTAAATACATAGTTAGGTAATCAGCAGTGGGCCCAGGAATAGTAGCAACTCTTGCAGCAGCTGGTATTCCAACAATAGCAAGTGATGGAGCAAACAGATGTTCAGTAATGAGCATCACACATTCAATTTATGGAGCAAATGTTTCAGTTGTTACAGTACAGCTACCACCAGCCAGTCTGGGCAAGGGAGGAGCAAACGCTCCTTTGGATCAGTAAGATGGGGCCTTGGTGGTAGCGTAGAGAACTTCAGACTAGGATTGCAGTAATTACATCTCGAGAAGCACTCAAAGGAAAGGAATTGACAGAAACCTATTTAGAGGCTGACTCAGGAAGAGATCACAAAATTTATGAACAAAAATGGTTCAGATTGCAGCAGGGAAGGATCAAAGCTGAGGAAGCAGATAATTGCCCCATGACAGTATTGATTGATACGGCTGAGAACTTGAGTCGCCCATCTTGTCACACTGTATAAGTGTAAAGTTTGTTCCATCCCTGTGCAGGAAGAATGCTAACGATGAAAGGACAGATTCTCCATCAGACATGATTCTCAAATTGTCTTCCAGCAAAAACAGTGACAGGTGATGCGAGCAAGAAGCAAGTAATCCCCTGTTGAAAATCACTACCAAGGGAAGATACTAGAAGCCAAGGTAACTGAGGCTGCAGTTACATGCCCGGCTTCTGGTTACGCTCTAGTGAGTTGCTCTGCAAGAAGACACATGATATGGGCAGGCACTGATAAGACAGCTAGGCAGGTACATCTTTCCAAGCGAATATACCTATACGGCAAGATGGACAGTGTGTAAGTACGACAGGAAGGCAGTGTGTAAGTACGATAAATTCCCGATAACCCATGCCTAGTTGTCCACTGAGGCAATACATAGCATTGCAATTTGCTGCAGTCCATACAGAATGGTTCCTCAGCTCCAACTGGAATGATGCTAATGCATGAGAGACAGAGTGTCGGAGCGATTCCAGCATATTACACTCAGTCAATAGGTTGTAATCTCAGTAGCAAGGCATAGGCTAGATACCAAGACTGCCAGTAACAAGAGAAAATACTAGGTATGGTGCTACCAAGGCTGGGACAGGGTATCGAAACTGTCAGTACCAAGAAATGCAAGGTACCAAGGGTTGAGCTCAATATGGAAATGATCAGCACTGAGAAATGCGAGGTACCAAGGGTAGAGTTAGGAATGGAGACTGCCAATACAGGAAAGTGCTAGGTACTGAGGCCTGACCTGGGCTGAGAAGTTGTCAGTACCAAGAAATATTAGATACTGATGCTGGAACCAGGAACCAAGATTGTTAGTACAGAGGAACTATAGGTACTGAGTCTTGAGCTAGGCGTCAAGAATGTCAGTTCCCCAAAATGTTCTAGGTACATTACACAGAAATGCTGAAAAGGGGAGGTAAAGGTGGGTGGAAACTGAGGGAAAATTTCTGGTGACGAATATTCACAAAGGAAAGGCTTCTTGTAATTGGCCCAGGTCAATTGTAATTACAATTACAATTGTAATTGGGGTTAATTTGTGAAAGGCTCTCTGTTGCCCCAGCAATTGCTTTCTTTTCTCTTTTAATCCAATAAGGTAACAATGGAGAGATGAAACCAGACAAAATCTGAGGTAAAATATCCTTCAAGGGGTAGTTAGAAGGAAAATATTTCCAAAGCTGTCAAGAGAGTTCCCTATTGTGCCTTCCAGGTGGCATTTGAAAAAAAAACTGAGTAAAGAGCCTTAGCTCTGCCCTTAAGTCAGGCACTGGCATGGAATTTCCCTGCTCAAAGGCAGGGGTTGCAGGTACTTCTGAGCTCTAGAAGCTTCCAAAATGCTACTCTGTGCAGATGCAGAACCCATGCCTGTGACTGCACAGAGCCCATAAAGAAAAACAAAAGCTTGTGTGTATGGGGGAAGGGAACTGGGAGGTGTATAACAGTTGCTTTGCCCCAGACTTCATACTGTCCAGTTCCTATTCCTCAAATGGAACAGGGGCAGTGGGATTCATGAGGGTCTTTGTACATTAGAAATGCCCTGAAGGACTTTAGGGTGGACACTTGCACATCGCCAAAACAAGAGGCAATGCATCACCAAAACAGGACACAAATTTGCATAAAATTGGTATGAGCTAATAGATATATAGAGACACAAATTTAGAAATAAATACCATAATTTATGCAGAAATACAGTACATCTCACCGTAGTGGGGAAGACTGTGACCAGGTGACCTGTGTGTTTGCTGAGTCTGCTGTCCCAGTGCTGTTGGCAGACAACTCTTAGGCCCTTTTGTCCCCTTCTTGTGATTCTTTATCTTTAAACTGGACTTGGGACTAGACAGCCCTTTAACTAGAGGATGCCTTCAACTAGAGAACTGACCTCTGGCAGCCCCTTCAAATAGTGGGCCATCCTCTCTAAAGTAGGACACATGCCCACCCTAAAGTGCCCTAAGGTGAGGATAGGACCCCAGAACTGAACCAACATGTGGAAGAAGCTTCAATCCACCTACCACCACCCTTTCCACACAGCACAGAGGTAAACCACTGCTCTGATCATGCCTCCACACCCTGCCCCAGTCTAGGGGAGCTACCTCTGCAACAAGTGAGACCAGGAAGCCTTAAAGCACACATGAGACTTCACACCTTACATGCCCTCCCCTTTCACTCAAATCCAACCATTCTTCCCTCCTGGATGCTCTTGCCTTTCCCTTCCCAATAGTCCACTCCCTTCCTACGCATTCCTTGGGCCCCTAAACAGAGAGTTCCTCCATCATCTCCATCTTCCACCTACTTAAGACTGCGACTTTCTCCTCCTTGAAAGGCCTACTTTGTCAAGGCAAGATGTTGTGGCCTACTGTTGTAGCAACTGGAGAAACAGTGATAATCCAGCTCAATAGCAGTGTGACCTCAGCAGCTGGAGAAACAGTACTATGATGTCATTCTAATATCAGCCAATAGGGAAGCATTCTCAAGCTAAGTTGGGAGGGAAGAAGTTTGTGGAAATAAATGTCTGGGTTTGCCTGTGTTTAGTAAGCAGAATATTAACATTTGAATACTCAGGGGGGAGGGAAGGGGGGGAATTGTTACAAACTGTTCAAACATAATTTTCTCATCTGAACCAGAAACAGGGTCAGGCACGGATGACCACTGAACAGTTACAGGTTGTGAAAAAATCTAGCCTCAAGGCAGAGAGGGGTTAATTTGTGAAAGGCCTTCTCTGTTCTTGGGCCTCTTGGTTTAGGATGGTTTGAGCAAACTGAGGTGATTTACCACCTTCTTATCAGGTTGGTGCTGGGTAGTTCCATCCTCAAGACCATCTGTCCTGCTGGCTAAATTGGCCCTAATAACTCTCAGCTGGAAGGACTGTGGGAATATGCCCTCATCTGGAGATAGCAAGATACATTGTAGGCTGAGAGTTGATTGGCTAAGGAAAATCTGCCCGGTTACAAAGGGAGGGGGTTAAAAGGCCACCCCAGAGAGGAGTCCTTTGTTCTTTCTTCCTGGTGATGCCAGTAAGACCTGGCTAGATTTCTGCCCAAGGAGAGACCCCTTGCTTGGGTAACATGCTGGGTAGCTAAAGCTAGCTTTTGTTATTTTTCTTGACTGTGATATACCAAAGGAGTCTGTATAGCCACTTTGTATTCTTATCCTCTTTCCCTTCTTTCTTTTATTCCTTTTTACTCTTTTTAATAAACTTTATACCTACCTCATTTAAGTGTAGTTTCTTCCGATTTGTCTTGGTGCTAATTCTGGTGCCTCAGACCAAGTGACTGTCTACCTCATCGTGTTTCAGGTGGGGAAACTGTAATAGAGGCCTGTAGCTTGCAGCACCCTTATTCCAGTTCTCCCCAACAGATCCGTGAAGCCCGAGGTCCCCTTCCTCAAGGTGCAGTGGATTATTCAGGGGTGGTGGCAGCCTATTGGTAATGTTTGCCCTGTCTACCTTGTAGGGAGGTTGAGTGGATTTGTCTTCACACAGGTAAACAATCTATTCTTCCACATCATGATCCTAGAACGGAATTCCTAGGTAAATAATAATAAAGGAGTAGTACCTTTGGGAATGTGAAGTAGAAGAGTGCTTGCTTTCATCCGCTCTAGGATTTCTCACTGGTTTTGATCCTCTGCCAAGCGTTTTTTCCCTTTTGGGTTCTGGGCATTATGGGGTTAATAATATATTGCAAGGGTTTCAGTCCTAAAATATTGTTCTCAAGTGTCTCTACCACATGCCATTGTTTTGGGCATTTTATTTTAGTTTAATAAAGGGGCTGTGGTGGTGGTGAGGTCTCAGAGACTTTACAGTCAGACTTTTGGTGTAACCTTTTCATTTTCATCAACACTTTTTTTCACCTGCACGTGCATATAACTTCATCCCTAGTTACCTTTGCCTGCTTTTTTCTTTCCCTCCCTCCCACTGTTAATAAACAACTGTATTATTACAGTTGTGCTCTTGTGCTTTTTATCTTGACGATATCCAATACTCTCTGTTGCCCTCAGCTGCATACCTGCGTTCATTGCAACAGAGCTTGACGTATTTTCAAATGAACAGACCCCACGTCTCTTTTGCCAAGAGTCCTCCTGTGTGGATGGCTGAAAGACATTCATATTACACTAGGGACAAAAAAGATAGATGGATGAAGGGTCGTCTAAACTGGGTACAATTTGGAAACACAGAACCCCTGTCTTTGTCTGCTTTGCTTCAAAAGAACAGTATGATGATAAAAATGCGAGGTGACTGCCGGTTAATTGCGCTGAGGACACTCAGGCCTCTAAGTTTGCTATCGGGGGCAAGTTTCATTGTAAGTGGATGAATCTTTAAAAAACCACAAATGGGAAGAATCCAAAGGTCATCAAGTCCTGCACTTACATGTAAGTTTTCCATTCAACTTACTGTTTCACAATCGAACATCATTCCAAGCAAAGTGAGGCAACTACAGTTGTTCAAACATTTCATTTATCCCAAGTGTATTCTTTCAGAAAATCTTTTGCATCACTACATGCTGGTTACATAACAGAACACAAGTAGGACCTGTAACAAAATGTTGCAGCGTGGAGTACTCCAGTGTTATAGCTAATCATCCATGCCTGTTCCAGGATACTCCATTCTCCTCCCCCTCAGTTTTCTCCTTTTATCCTCCCAGCCAGTCATAGGCATTTTGTATCCATTGAGCATGCTCAGTCCTCTTGAACTGTTTTGGTTTTTTGCCCCTAGGCTTTTTTTCCTAAATACTTTTAGTACTTCCACAAACTTTGGGGGTTCCCCCAAGCATCCTGATTCCTCCCTCTTATGCATGAACAGTGCTGTTTTGGCTACATAAGGAGTTTCGTATTTGTATATATGAAGAGATTGCATTAAAATCATGAAGTATTGTAGTGCCCCCAATTATGGCTTGCCCTATGTATAATTTCAGATGACTGCTAAGTTTCACTTCATTATTATTCATATCATATGCCTATTTTAAGCCTTCCAGCAGTTGTTCCTCTATTACCACAAAAACACACCCTCTTTTTTTTTATTGCAGACCGGGTGTTGATATCAAATAATGCTTCAGATTAAAAGTGTTGCATGTCCATTGACAATGACTTTTACACATGCTGGTAATTCTGGATTTCTTGAGCCAAGCAGAGTGATGGGGTGGGGTGGGAGCCTCTAAAAATCACATGTAATTAACTGGAAAGACCTAATTAATATTCCCTAGCTAAATTTAATTGGCAAACCCTCCAGAGAAAGTTTAGCCCTAGAGTTTTATATATCTACATTGCTATATCCAGGTATTGATAGGTTATTTCATGCTTGGTGCCAGTTATGTCTTCATGTTATATTGTTTATTATTGTTGATAATTAAAAAAAATTAAGTGCATGTTTATTCTGGACTAATTAAACAACACTGCAAAGGAAGGCACCACACTACTCAATGTTTTTGCTGCAATAAACTAACACATGTAGCCTCTGGAAATAAATAGTATTCCCTTTAATGTGCCAAAAATCAAAATAAATGAATATGGCTTTGAATGCGTAAAGTGTATCAAGAAGAAAAAATGTTTCAATGCAAATTAAAGATAAAAGTGAAAAAGAACAGACACCTTTCTAAATTGTACAAAAAGCTAAACGAAATACATGGGACTCATTACATACATTTATATACTTGTTACCGGTATATACATTTACGGGGTACTATTCCCTCAACACTAGTGATTTCTTGGTCAAAAACATATGGGCATGTATAGCTCAACTTGCCTTGAGTGTCATGTCTAGCATAAAAAATGATCACAAGTGTGACGGCAGAATGAATTAGTGCCAAGTTATTTAGAAAACACTTGGGTGTTGTCGGAAGCAGCAGTGCAAGGTTCTTAGCAACTTATTTGGGGGGAAACAAAAACCTCTTAAGCCCTACAAGAGATTTATCTGTTAACAGGTAGTGTTGCTTGCAGACACCATTTGTACTTATTCAAAAGATTCCATTTTAGCCCCATTGTATAATGCTTTACTTTTCGCATTCCAACCCAAATTCAGGAATATGAGCACAAGTCACAGAGGGCTACGCAGCCTCATGCATTAGCGGTTGGAAGGAACTGGTCTCCGCCCTTTTGTTGTCAATAATTCATGTCTACAAAGTGTAGGCATAGGCAGAAGGCATCAAGACAAAAGGAAAGAGCTTGTATAAAGTTATTTATTTTCATATACAGATCACCCAGCCCCCAAGCAGGAGGAAAAAAAGACATAAAACAATATACGGTACCTTTAAAAGGCTATGAAAATCTTTTTAAAACATTTCCTTAAAAAAAAATTGTCATACTGTACAATACTGAGGCAATCTATTACACAAAAGTTATTTAACAGAGTTTCTCAGAACAAGTTCGGGGGGATTCCAAGCTGTATCTTCTCAGTGGTTTCCACCCAGCACCACCCATCCGCTCCACAGACCTGAAGAGATCTTTATGCTCAGGCATGTGTATGGAGTCTGCTGTTGTGCGAAAAAGGTCTGAGGTCTGGAGCACCAATTCAACAAGAAAAGGGACTAGAACAAGACATTTTTATTCCCTTCCTAAAGTCACATATAGAAACATTAAACATGCAGCAGCTTTTTCCAAACAAGGTGGGGCGATACAGCAACTCCCATAACTTCAGTAAAAATCAATTAGGATCCTTTGAACAAAGGCATTCAACTCCCCCACACCTCTCACCATTCAGGAGTGGTGAGGGAAGACTCCACATACTTGAGGAGCCTATCCCTCCCTAAAATGTGCCCATCACCACATGAACATCCAGATATTCCACAAATCTCCAATTGAGGGCCATTCCGTGTTATTATTTAACATATTTCAATAGTCCTCTTGTTGTCAAACTTGTATTGTTCGGAGGGGAAAGGCATAGGAGACACAGCTTTTTAGCGTACTGTGGTGTGAACTTGATTTTGAAGTCTACACCACCACTTTAAAATTGAAGAGCTGGTCAAACCATTTGCCCAGTATTCCAGAATGACTCGTCTCCAACACTTCTCTAGTATTTCACAGCAAGAACTTATTCATTAAAAAGTTTCCCTTTTACCAAATAAAAAATACAATTTATTTCCTGCATTGTTCCATATTGAGACATTCATTCAATGGCACAAATTTGTTGTGATTTTATTTAGACAAGCAAAGGAATACATCTCACAGTTGTCATCAACTTCAAGAATAACCAACTATTTTATGTGGTTCTCACAGATAAGACTACACCCTAAAACTAGTCTTTACCCACAACTTTCATATGCAAAGCTGTGTAATCCTAAAGGTTTAGAGAACTAGTTCCTTTGGAATTAAAAGAACTTATTTTCAACTGAGTGTTTTGGGGACAATTCCATTTTGGATTTTTTCATTTATTTATTTTTCAAGGCAAAGTATTTGTGCCTCTCTCTTACACACCCTCTACAAACACTGTTTCTGGACCTCTCGTGCTCCTTTCAAACTCCGATATTCACCTCTGCTGTCCTGTATTTTGATTGTAACAGACAAGTACCTGTTCACCAAGTTGATTTTTGTTTTCAGGGGGTTTAAAAGAGCAGCCTAGGAGTACCATGGAACAACTTATTAAAGGCAAATTATTGAGAACAATTTGTGTGTGTAGAGGACATGGGGGCATATTCCTTTGGACTAATACCCTAACTGTATACAGTTCTAGAAATGAGGTGATATTTCATATGTTCCTTTACACAGAGACATAGGAATATATTTTTTTTACAAAGAGCCTGGTCCACCTCCCAGATAATTATTTGAGAGCCAGTGTGGCATATTGAGGAATGTTGAATTTTAACACTGGAGAAATTAATTCAAATCCCCACTCAGGAATGAAGCTCACTGGTGCCTCTGAACTACTCACTCCCCCTCAACCTAAGGTAGCTTTAGAGTTGCTGTGTACCTTCACCCTCACCCACTGGAACAGGAGTGGGCAAGATACAGTCCCCCCCGCATCCTCGTTTGCCACCCCAGACACACCACTGCAGTCAGCAGTGTGGGGGCAAAAAAAATGGTGGGTTGCTGCCAAAATTCAACAGCAAACCACTATGTGCTCGAGCAGTTTGCCTCTGAATTACAGCAGCAAAGCAGTAACTTTTTTTTTTTTGCCAGCAATAGAATGTGGCCCACAGGGGTCTGGTGGGAGCAAAGTGGCCCACAGGGGTCTGGTGGGAGCAAAGTGGCCCACAGGGGTCTGGTGGGAGCAAAGTGGCCCACACACCCCCAAGTTACCCACCCCAACCATAGTGCTTTGGAGAAAGGGTGGAATAAAAATGTGCATATGTGATTATGGAGAAGAATGAGAGGATTACTCACATGAACTGTGCTTTTTCCTAACACACACCATGATTCAGAGTTAAATTTACAGAGGCAAGATTTAAGCCTAGCTTCATATAGATTTAGGTTAGCTATCTGGTTCAAACAGAACTAGTTTGCTTCGTAGAAGCACTGCATTCATGCCCTCCTTCCTCCTCGGCCAGGTGCAAAGAAGCAATCTCTTCCCCAACAACTTTGCAGGATATTTTGCTTAGCTGAGTGCAGATATGGCTTATTTGACCTCACTTTTTGCTTTAAAAATCCCAATTGTATTTGGGGAAGGGGGGTTGTGAAAATACACTTTTACAAGTAAATGTGTATGTAACATCATCCTGTTGACTTCAGCTGGGCTAGTTGTGGTTTCAGGTTTGGTGTTGACTATTTTGGACCGTAGGTGTGGCACAGAGAAATTGTGCAGCTTATCGCTATCGTAAGTTTCATTGCATGAACACAGCACATTGGTGGTCAATCCAGTTTAAAATCCTCTTTTCATAAAAGTTCTTAACTTTTAACACTGTTTTTTCTTTTCAGACTGACTGAAATAGATGCAGATATACATATTACAGCTAGATCATGTAATTGGCAAGGCATAATATTTAGATACACTTTCCCATGACTATCAAGAGTTATACCTATTTATGGAGTTCCCATCAGCATATGATAATATACAGAGTTAAAAATATTTTAGTTATCTTGTAGAAATTTTAAATAAAGTATTTGTAGCAAAATTAAGGTGAAACGGTATCTGGCTAGTGCTTTTTAAAAAGATCACTGCTTTCAATAAAAGTAATGCAATTTTGTAAAGTCACTAGTGTTTTCATAATAAAGCATTATCCACATGTTTGTTTTTCAGTAGTCAGTGTTTGGCACCATTGCTTTATAATAATGGACACACAGAGATAATCAATGCATTAGAACAAAGTTAAGTATTGAGGGAAGTGATTTTCCTAGTGGGGAAAAGAAAAAACCCAAAATCCTTGTCTTTGTCTACACATAGCAAAGCAACCTTCCTGTCAAGGAAGAATTCAAATACTTTTGATGCAATCAGCTCTGTAAACAGGAAATATTCCTTTGCATTCCATAACCATTAATTATATTCTTATGGGACTGAAGCTTTACCATGTAATGGTTCAAAAAATACTGCCTAATTATTGTACCTCAAAATACCAAGATGATATTCAAGTGGAGAAGTTCCAAAGCAAAGTCATCTAAGGAGTATGATGGAGTAATAGAGATAAGTTGCAAAAGAAAGAAATCACTGATGTACAGATATTGTTCCACTGAGCAGAGATATTTGAAAAAACACAAGTTTTGTTACACAGGTCTTCAGTCTAAGAGACCACTGCAATAACCAACTCATGGAAGGGATTGTACACATAGAGCTTAGACAGTTGACTGAAAAACATTACTTAAAATGTAGTCTTGGCAAAATCCCAAGGTATTGCCAACCAGTTCAGGATGATGAGTGATGTTCCTATAAAGACACAGTCAACTGAGTTTACAAAAAGGCCTAACAGCTTTCCCATACCCTAAAACATGGCTAAAGCCTCCATATCCTTTTGACAGTCTACTGGCATTTGAGACCCTATATTGGAAAGTTGTGCCTTTACACCCTACAGTTGTTTCCAAAACAGCATTTCCATGTTTTTGTGAGCACTTTAAAAATAAAATGATCTAACTTCACTTGCTCTCTTGCACAATTACAAATGGACTGCTGAAGATTTCCGTACAATACCAAAAATTGAAATTAGAAGTTTCAGATCTTAGAAGTATACACTTCTTCAGTGCTTGGTCTTTACTGGATGATTTCTTTCAAACATAATGTGATTCTATGACATGAACACAGTTGAAAACGAGATGACTGAAGTACACCAAGCCTGGGGATCAGGGTAAAAGTTAATAAAGGGTATTAACATTGCATTCACCAATAGTATGTGATATTAGTGAAAGCAATGCTAAGAAGTTTCAGTTTCTCATTTACCGTAGTTAGTTGATCTAACTTGTGCAGGTTCTTTTTGTAAGGCAACAAAAAAATACCTTGAGCAAATGAACGGTAGCCTCTGGTATCAGCACCAACACCCCATACAGCAGCAGCAAACCCCCACCCACCCACCCCCCATAAACGTAATATATGTAAGAAGGGTGTAAACCTTTGTTCTAATACACTAAACCTATAGGAACATAGTCTAAAATATCTGGCAACCTGTGTGAACTGTCATCTTCCTAACACATTTTAAGATTGGTGAGGAAAACTCAATCACTCTATTTTCATGACTAGACTTTAATCCATTAAATAATTTCCAATGGTCTTTACCAATTTGTAGTCGAATCCTCTGCATGTTTACTTGGAAGCACGTTCCACTGAGCTCAATGGAACTTCCTCCCAGCTAAGAATGCATAGCACAGTAGCATTAAGCTGAAAACAATAGCAGAAGTGTTCATGGAGGGGGAGGGGAATAGGATCCTCTTTTTGAATCAATTGTAATAGCTTAAAACATCAAAACACAGCTTTTTCCAAGACAAACGTGTCCAGTATAACATCATTTTCCCTTACCACATCAGATTTCTTTAACATATGCTACTGAGCATTCTCAGGTACAATGGAATGTAGTACACTCAGTACTATAAAAGGAATCCTTGCACTCCTTTTCTGCCCACAATTCCTATCAGATCTCATTATACTATTCAAAAGGTGGAAACAATAAATCTACATTCTGTAAAATAGGATCAGATTCAGTTCCATGAGTTATTAGCACCCAAACAAGTCTTACCACAAGAGGGAAAGACTACAGTTGTGTTTATTAAGGGAAATCAGCAGTGATGCAAAAGACCTGCAGAGCTGGCATTAAAAAAAAAAAGCTCAGCCTCTCCCTTTGTAGCTAGTGCCCTTATCCTGCCCATACTGCTCTCAGAAAGCAGCAACAGGAGTTAGGTGATGTCACACATATGATTGGACTGTTATTGAACTTATCTGAAGAGAGAGACCTCCTTTCACCTCCCTGTTTAAGACTGTGCTGGAGCCAAAGCTGTGCCTGCAGTTGGGGGGTGCAGAGGAAGCTTAACTACTCTTTGGTTTGGACTTGATAAATGTTGCAGTTGGAGAGACAGCTGCTAATGCATACATACGCTTCAGGGAACATTAACCCCATCAGAATTGTTTAAGTGTGTCCAGCCTCACACCAAAGGCAGGAAAGGGGGCAATTAATTTTGACAGAGGAATTTGATGGCCAGGTCATCAGGGAACATCAACCAATCAGAAATGATTAGGTGAATTCTGACCCCCCAAAAAAGGCAATTTGATGGCCTGGACACCAGAAAAATAGAAGGACCATGGCTCAGTGGTAGAGCACATGTATTGCATACAGAAGGTTCCAGGTTCAATCCCCAGCATTTCCAAGTGGAGCTGGAAAAAAATCCTGCCCGAAACCCTGGAGAGCCACTGACAGTCAGTATCAACAATACTGGGCGAGATGGACCAACGGTCTGATTCAGTAAAAGGCAGCTTCCTATGTTACTCTGGTATCAAAAATATGACAAGGCACAGAAAAATGATAAACATGGACCATCTGAAAAGCATTACTGTTAAAGAAATCTGATGGGGTAAGGGAAAGTTATGTTACTCCAACACATGTGGTAACGATCTCATAATCTCTTAATTTGTGTGCTCAAAACATCACAGCCCAGAAAGAGAGCCACTGCTCTAAGTAAAAACGAACAACTCAGTCCTAATCTGATGTAGTAAACTGGATCTGTATTCCTCCAACCTTGGCTGAGAAAGAAGCACTCAGTCTCTGGGGATAGGGAGAATGCTTGCCTTGTTACAATGGTTTCTGCCTGCAACCTTGAAGTCGGTCACAGCTAGGATGAATTAAGTTCAGCACACGCATCCAGCCTTCATATCTATTTACTAGAAGATAATAGCAATCTATTTCCTCTCCCCACAACACACAAAGATGAAACGAAATCAAAATATTGCAAGGGAAAATAAAAATAGGGCAAAACACTAAAAACCAGTCTACTCATCTGTTCTCCCCTTACTTTCTCCCATGTCTTTCTTTCATTAATGGTGACAATGATATTCCGCATATTTATACAAAATAATTCAAGCTGAAATAAACGTGAACAACTATTGTTCCAAATCTTGGCAAGCATGTCTATCCTAAATCATTTTAGACTATCCTAATTTGAGGTAGAACATCTTACCGATTCTCTCTCTAACCATTAAGAAAAGCTGACCAATAATTTATAAACAGTTTTTCCTTGGTGAATGTAAATCTAACAACCAATGCTAGAACTGTAGGAAAATGAAGCCCTGTCTTCCAGTTTCTAGCACTTTTCAGAGTTTGAAGTGTTTCCTTTTTTGCTTTTAATGGGGAAATACTGTCGAGTCCATGCTCCATTTAGGCCTGTGGCATCTACTGCAGCATCAATAAGGTCATCTGGTGTCAGCCACCTCAGGAGGGTCAGGAAAAGAAAGCTGAGCACAGCCAAGAGAGCAAAAATGCAACCAGTCACTGGGCCACAGTGAGAGACAAGTCTGTCAAGCCGTGTGCTAATTGGCAATACAGTTTCACTTGCCACTCTGTTATACACCTGAAAAAGAAATATATAGATATCAGGCTTGTCTGCAACATTTAGACCAGTGATGGCGAACCTATGGCACGTGTGCCACAGGTGGCACGTAGGGACCTCCCTGTGGGCACGTGAGCCATAGTCTGGAACACACAACAGGAGGAGCGGCAAGTAACCACGCCGCCACACTGGACCGCTGGGTCCCGTCGCGTCATTTTTGCGACCAGGAAGTGTCCAAGGCAGGGTAAGGCAGGGTAAGGCAGGGTAAGGCAGGGTAAGGCAGGGCAGAGTGGAACACAGCGGCAGCCTCCCTTCATATCGCTCCTTCCCTCCCGTGGGAAGTTGTAGCAAGGTAGGGAAGGTCTCTCTCTCTCTCTCTCTCTCTCTGAGCCTTCAGGACTGGTCACGGCGAGGCTTGGGGGGAGGGGACGCTGGAGCCGAGGTGGAAAAAGGAGGCTGAGGTGGGGAGGACTCCCAAGCACGCGCGCTCCGGGCCGCTTCTTTCCTGGCACAGGGGATTTATGGGGGGGGGGGGGAAGTCTCCAAAGCAGCAGCAGCAGCAGCAGCCCCAGTGGACAAAAGGAGTGTGCTGGAGCATCCTGGAAACAGCTGCAGAGAAAAGCTGGGATCCCACAAACAGGTTTGGCAGGGGGTGATCAAAGGGAGGGAAAACGTGCTTCTTTAAAAACAACTCATAAAAAAAAAAAAAACAACCTTAGTCCTTCTTTACCCTTTCCCTCTTCAGGCTGGAAAGATCATGCCTAGGGAAGAGTAACCCAAGGCACAAAACTTTGCAGATGCTACATATGACTTTGGAGTTGAGCTGCAAACTTAGTTCCTGCTCAGGGATTCTCTGGGTTTGCTGCTGCTGCTGCTGGAGCCATTTCCCTCCCATCAGAGATAGGCAGAAGTAGGCAGACGTGTGTGCGTGTGTGTGTGTGTGTGTGTGTGTGTGTGTGTGTGAGAGAGAGAGAGAGAGAGAGCCATAACATTCGTGTCTCCTGCTTCCATAAATTATAATGGGGGGGGGGGGAATTACAAGGAGCTTTGCCTCCACATTAGCTACCAGAAAACCTTTCTAAACTGCTTTCCTTGTTCCTGTTGCATTTTTGTGGGAAGTGCTGGGATGACATGAAGAGGAAAAAACGCAGGTCAGATGGTTGTTCCACTAATTTAGCTTTCATGAGGGTACCTACCCAGCCTCCTGTACTGCATTGTTAAGGTTTGAATTTACTTCTTTGAATGCCTCCCCCCACTTCTGTTTTCTGGTGTATTTTTTATAGTTTTGCCCTGCCCTGGACTTAGGAGCTCCACAGACTGTAGTATATAGGAAATTTTATCTATGGGTTTTATGAACATTATTTATACATGAATTATAAACCACTCATCATTTTTAGCATAAATAAGAACTATAAACTTTCTACAGCCTGAAAAATTGGACAAATGTAAGGAAAGCGTCTACATGGGGGTTTTAATCAATCAATCAAATCATTTTTATCATCAGAATTATCCTCTCTTTTATCATTATTAATATTATATTTATTGTTTATTATATTCATTATTTATTTTATCATATATTTATTCAGGTTTAATTGCAGTGTTGGCACTTTGAAATAAATATGTTGGTTTTGTGTTGCAGTTTGGGCACTCGGGCTCAAAAAGGTTCGTCATCACTGATTTATACTGTATTGTCTAATAGAGACATCCACTCTTAATACAGTTTATTCAGTGTTCTCCAACCTTGGGTCCCCAGATGTTTTTGGCCTACAACTCCCAGCATGCCCCAGCCAGCATTGTGGGCTGGGGCATGCTGGGAGTTTAGGCCAAAAGCATCTGGGGACCCAAGGTTGGAGAACACTGTGCTAAATGCACTAAAAGGAGCACTTGCTCATATCCACAAACACCTGTGGGACTTGTGAGAGGTCTCAGGAAGAGGTTTACAGGCACCATCCCTCCTCTGACAGTAGGTCCCCATAGAGTTCTGCCATTTTGCAAGGGTACTCTCGTGATTCACAAAAACTTTGCTTTCGAAAACTATACGCATATTCCCCATCCTATTGCATACAATGATATATGCAGAATGCTGGCTGGATGTAGGTTAAGAGTATCCAGTCAAAGATATTCAGGTAAAAGAATTTCCACGCTGACAAGATAAATAGTGAAGACATGAAAAAGCTCTCAGATGAAGAAAGTTTAATGAGAGTTGTAGAGTTATGTTACCAATATAATAGATCTGGAACTTATTTCTGTTACATAAAGTTAGAACAAGGCACTGCATAAAAGAGGCAACAATTTTTTTAAGTTATTCCCCCTCCACTCTGCAAAATACTCAGCTGGCCTGTTGAACTCACTAAAATGAAGATCAAGAAGACATAAAGGGCTATATGAGTTTCAGAATATGAAAGTTTACTTACTTTTTCTGTTCTCTTTGCAACATTTCTCCAAGTATAGAAAGTTTTAACTTTGCTATGTATGATTTCTGGAGACAGAAGTGATTTTGACTTCAGCTGGCTGATAGCTTTTTCTAATCCATTACACAGAGATTTCACTGAAGGCTCACACAAGATTATAAGATCATCTGGTAGCACTTCAGGAATCCCACCAACTCTTGTACTCACCACCTAAGGCAGCAGAGAATTACAGTTATACTTACAGGGCAATTAATGTCTCAAAGGTATCAATACTACTATACAGCAATTTATGTTTCATCTAAAAAGAAAAGGTCTGCAATTTATTTATACCATGTTTACCCTACCCTTCATCTGGGTGGCATACAGGGCTGTCTTCCCTTTTAATCCTCACAGCAACTCTGTGAGGTAAGTTAGGCTGACAGTGACTGGGTTTGCACTTGCACAAGTGTGACTTTAAAAAAAGAAAGGAAAAAAATTGTGCAAATTTGGGATGCAAAGTTAAAAAAAAAAAAAGAAGAAAAGGTGGTGACGAACTAGTGACAGCCCTTCCAATGTGCCACTTGGGCACTTTGAAGGAGCTGTCACTAGCTGTCAAGTCAAAGATCACTTTTTGTGATCTCCCCCCCCCCCAGAAAAATGGGTAAAGGGGGCAAAAAAAGCTGCACCAAGTACAAATGGGCTCACGATCACGGTGGGGAGGGCAGACAAGATGGGTCCTGCCACAGGGTCCCCTGGGATACTGAACAACACACCCTGCATAGTTTATTCTTAAGGTGGGTTGTCATGACAAGCGAATGCGCCCAATAACTGGATTCAGGCAACAAGCCACCCTGACAACCCAGGGCTTGTTCTAGAGGTTGTTCGACCCATGATGGGTTGTTGTGTTGTACAAACCCGGGAGACCGATTTCATTGTGGGTTGCAGGGAGCAGCCCACTCAGCAAGAGTGGCAAACCGTGCTGCTCTTTGTGATCTTACCCGTGCCGCTGCCAGTGACAGCCCCTCCACCGATGCCCAAGCAGCACTCTGGAGCAACCATCACTGGCCCCAGAAATGTGGGCAAATGTCTTCATAATTAACCAACCCCCACCACAATCCCTTCAGACTATTTCATCTCTTCCCTGCATTCATTTTCCCATATTGCTAAAGTGCAAAATAATCACTTCTTCCCCAGATATACAAAATGACAATCTCATGTTTAAAGCAGCCAGAGAATTTTCTCAAGGACAATGGCTATGTCTTTGGTTGTCCAAATACTTTTCTGAATCACTGACACATACAGGATGAAAAATCGAGTCTCCAGCATAGCCTGCATTTCCTAAAACAAGCAAGTTGACCATGTAAAAATCCTACATAATTAAATATAGAGAACAACCAAGCTGGAAATCCCATGCAAATCAATTCTCCATTTCCAGAGAATTTGTAGTTATAGGTAAAGATTGTTCCTTCTTTGTAAACTACTTTCATTAGATGTGCTATTCAAATGTTTATGTTTATTAATATTCTATATTTTAATATTGCATCATTACTAAAATGTTCCAAGTAATCATACATAAGGAAACTGGTTTTACCTGTAAACCACAACTGGCTGCTTCCACTATTGCCATGCAAAATGCTTCCGTGAGAGAGGTGTTAAGAAAAATGTGTCCCTGGACCAGGACATTTCTAACATCCTGATGTTCTAAAGCTCCCAGGAGACGGACTCTGCATGGAATTAAGAAAAACAAGTTTTAAAAGGTAATTGTTAGGAAAGTCTTGCTGACTATGGGCATGATCACAGCCAAAACCAAACACTTGTGCATGCCACCAATTTTAATGGAAGAAGCTTATAAACATGCTGAGCTACTGTCCCCAACATTTAAGGGTCTGAAAAGTATTCAGCTTTGCCTGGATTGCACCAAGTATCAAAACAAGTAGCCCAACGCTTATCAATTGTTTCAGTTCATACATTTCGTCACAATTCACAATAGGTACGATCCAGCAGCAACATGTTTTTTCAAGCCCCTTTGATTTCAGCTCTCCTGTTACACTCAACAGAGCTTAAAAGTGCTTAGCCTCAGCTGGATTATGCCTCAACTGCCCAATAATCAAGTGCAGAGAAATGAAACAATGTACGCACATGTGTGAACCAGTTCCAAAATCATCTATACCTTACTGCTCTGTAAATCCTGTACCAGCATTCTGCATTACAACTTTCTTGACATTTCCATCCATGTTATTTCACACTTACACCAAATGTCCATTAGGGGGGGAAACGATCAAAATATTTAAAAATGCTTTATGGATTTATTTTTTAATGCTGCTACTAAGTTTTCAGCAGAACATATTTTGAACATTATGGTTTAAAATACTAGCTCTTTATATTTTCATTTATTTGATTTTAATACTAGAAAGAGTTGGATATGTTGTGCCTTTAAGCTGCATATTCTATTTTAACCTCTGTGTAATTCTGTTGGCTGGCCTTGCCACAGTCCCTCTCTCAGCATAACCTAGCACATAGGATTGTTGTGAGGACTACATGGGTGTGGGGGAGAGGGGAGAGAGAACTTTGTATAGCACCTGGAGCTCCATTAAGGAAGTTTGGGATAAAAATGTAATAACTAACTAAAACTGTGCCAATACATTGGTTGCTGTTCACATTGGAGGTGTACATAGATGGAGGGAATTATGGTAACTCTTTGCCTGTTACATGGAGAAAAGCAATATGGGACGGGGCTTGGAGCAAATGAGTGATAATCAAAGAGTGAGACATCTAGCATCATCTCTTCTGCCTTTGTCTACACCTGTAAGAAACAGGGAGAAATAGCTGAATTCAAATCTTGATAAACCCGCAGTAGAGCTGTGCAAAAGAAAATATTAAATTGAGGGAGTTGCCCCCTCCTCCACTTGCACATTTCCTTTCCACCCTATGCTTCCTTCTCCACTTCCCTTTCTTCCTACTTTCCCGATTCTATTCTTCCAAATACCTCAGGCAACCATGACTCTCAAATGCATACTTTAGATGTCATCCCTTCAAACACAGTAGCATTTTCCCCAGAACATGCTGAAAACACATATTAAAATTTATATTGGATGAAGTAGCCCTAACTGTGCATACATTCTATGAATGTTCTGTTGGTTTGCATTACTAAAGGCAGAATCCTATGCATGTTTAGACAGAAAAAAGTCCTACAAATCCCAGCATTCCCCAGCCAGGAAATGCTGGCTGGGGAATGCTGGGAGTTGTAAGACTTTTTTCTTTCTAAACATGCATAGGATTGTGCCCTAAGGGAGGGAAAGTGGGTTTTAACATCAGGAAGGGCAGGGTCCCCTTTGGTACAATGTTTTCTTGGGAGCAGCCATACTGTTTCAAATGTAAAATTTTGGATACTGATATAAATGGATCAGGGAGATGAAAAAATGTTAAGAAAATTAAGGGGATTCTGGAGCTTGGGAGTCTATCCCCAGGGGAGTTGAATGAGGATATGCAATTTCTTCCCTTTATTTGTGAATTTTTTTGTGTTTCAGGTAGCCCCTGAGAAAGAAGTACGTCTCCAAAACAGACTTGTGCAAACATAAACAAGCACTTTGATATTGCATCATTTTTGTTTTTTGCATTTTCTGTGCCTCCCTGTTGTTGGTGATAAAAAAAATGGTTCACCATCATCTCCCAAGTTTAATTTGGAGTAACACTACATGGTCAGAGCTGTGTGTACTCCATGCTAAAAAAAGTTAAAATGCAATGGTCAGGCAATCCAAATTCCATGCCAAGCGAACCTTTTCTACACCCTGTATAGCAGGGGTAGCGAACCTCTTTCAGCCTAAGGGCTGAATTCGATTTAGGAGAAGCTCTCAAGGGCTGCATTCCATGATGGGTGGATCTGAAGGCAAAAGGGGCAGGGTAAAAAAATACCACCTTATTTTAGCTTAACACTCTTACTAACTAAGCCTTAGAAGCATTTCAATCCTTTAGAATTGGAAAACTTGCAAAAAGCCAAGAAACCACAAGACATCAGCAGTCTGGGGAAAGGGGGTGAGCCCATCTGGTGAACCCCAGAGGTCCAGGCTGGGACCCCAGGTGGGCCAGATTTGTCCCAGGGGCCTGAGGTTCAACACCCCTGTCATACAGAGTATGTTTAAAAATGCACATTATCTCTGGTTTTGCTAGTCATGAAAGGCAAGGAAACTGCAGGTCCCCCTCACCTCCCAAAATTTTGTTCAGCCATCCTTCTGACATATGAAATTTCAGCAGTCATTGTCCACACACTTTCAAGCATATGCTTGAAATTTTCATTTATTTGATTTTAATACTAGAAAGAGTTGGATATGTTGTGCCTTTAAGCTGCATATTCTATTTTAACCTCTGTGCAATTCTGTTGGATGGCAAAGGCAAAACAGAGAGAATAGATGGCAAGCTATATAAGTGGCCAAGAAAAAAAACAGCATTTAAACTGCTCAACACAACTATTTGAAAGCAATCTTGAGGAGGACTAGAGAATTAAATAGTGCTGATTACAAACTAGCACATTGAGGCTACAATCCTATTTACCTTTACCTGGGAGTAAGTCCCACTGAATTCAATAGGATTTACTTCTGAGTAGACATGCATAGGATTGTGATGGTTGGGGATGATCTCTTATATATACACCCATCTGCACACAACTGCACATATGGAAAGGACTAATAAATCATTACATATTATTATTTACAGTATTTGTATACCGCTCCATATCTAAGTGGATTCCGGAGTGGTAAACAGTAAAAAGACAAAAACAGATAAAAGAAACAAAAACAATACATATGATCTATGAAATCTATGAAAACAAAGTAACAATTACAGTGGTGGTTGGAGAGCAGAGAAGGCTTCCCAGAACAAGGTGGTCTTCAGCAGGCGCCAAAAGCAGCACAATGCCGGAGTCTGCCTGACCTCCAGAGGCAGGGAGTTCCACAGAAATGGAGCTGCCACTCTGAAGGCTCTTCTCCTGGTGGACTCCAATCGGGCCAAATGTCCATGAGGAACCACCAGGAGCATGCCGTCTGATGACCTCAGTGCCCGGGTAGGTTGGTATGGGAGGATACGCTGTCTCATCTCTTAAGTAATTTTTATAAGCGTTGTAAAACAATATATCCAGTTGATATTTTTATCAACTGGTCAAATTTCCAGAACTGAGGATGCTGTTTCAGAACAAGAATACTGAAGAAAAATTGTAACATAGCATCTGGCAGGATCATGGAAATTATATGCAAATTACTGACATTATCTATGATATGCAGTGCCGCTCCTTCCACCCCACTCCCCATTTGCCCCGTCCCTTCAATTATCACAAGTGTTATGTTTTACTACAGAATGCACACACCTGTCATGTAGCTGGTATCTTTCCCGTACCTCTTCCAATATAATTCGTTTTGGTCCTTCTCCTCCAACTAAGAAATGTAGATCTGGATACTTCTGACAAAGCTCAGGAATTATACCACTAAGCAAATCTATACCTGAAGCCATAATATTTAAAGCCAGTTGTTATGTCAATAGAACTGTTGAAGCAATCATCTTCAATATAAAGCATTCTATCATACAAGTTAGCATCAAACAAAAGTGACAAGAGGTAATATTAATACAGGCCTGTGGCTTACGCTGGCTCAGCTTGTCTGAGTGTGGAAAGCTAAGCAGGGTCAGGCCTGGTTATTACTTTAATACATTAAAGAAATGTATTGGGTTCCTTGATGTTCTAGATTTCATAGATCATAGAGTTGGAAGGAGCCTGCAAGGCCATCAAGTCCAACCCCCTGCTCAATGCAGGAAACTAGAGGAGGGGGTCTCCCATCCAAGTAATAACCAGGCCTGACCCTGCTTAGCTTTCCACACTCAGACAAGCTGAGCCAGTGTTTTACAGTGTCCAGATTTACAGTTTACTTTTGCATATGCTTACAATTTTACCTAAACTCCAAGGATAGGATTCCAAAAGAACCATTTACTGACATGGGACCCTGTGGAGCTTCACTGGGAGCCAGTGTGGCGTAGTGGTTAGAGTGTTGGACTGGGACTCAGGAGATCCGGGTTCTAGTCCCCGCTCAGCCATGAAACTCACTGGGTGACTTTGGGCCAGTCACTGACTCTCAGCCTAACCTACCTCACAAGGTTGTTGTGAGGATAAAATGGAGAGGAGGAGGATTGTGTAAGCCGCCTTGGGTTCCTTGCAGGAAAAAAGGCGGGGTATAAATATAATAAATACATAAATAAATTACTATACATCTGCTACACTGCAAGTTTTTGTGCAGAAGCTGCCTTTGGTAAAGCATACTACAATCCTACCTATATGGCCAAGGATTAGTGGAAAAACCGTGAGGCAGACTAATTTTGGGACAACATAAACATAATTTTAGCAAACTCTAAGAACCACAGAAAACCAAGTGGTTTGGACAGTTACTGGCATAAGCACTTGCAGCCCCATCCTCTGCTTGTTTACTCAGAAGCAAGTCCTGCTGAGTTCAATGGGACTTACACTCACGTAAGTATGCATAGGATTAGTCAGCACATACAGAACAAGAAGCTGCAAGCAGCATGAGTACTACCAGGAGTGGAGCAGGGAAGAACAGACGAACAGGAAACCTGCCCTTAGAAAAGGTAGTAGGCATGCATGCACAATTAATAGTACCTAATCACTAGTCCAGAGCTGGCAGCAACAATCCAACAAAGAAATGCATTGCTCCAATAAGAAAGACCTGTTGAAAATGAGGACACTGGAACTTGTATATGTGGCTTATGCTGGCTCAGCTTGTCTGAGTGTGGAAAGCTAAGCAGGGTCAAGCCTGGTTATTACTTGGATGGGAGACCCCTCCTCTAGTTTCCTGCATTGAGCAGGGGGTTGGACTCGATAGCCTTGTAGGCTCCTTCGAACTCTATGATCTATGAAATCTATGAATACCAACTTGCCTTGTATTGGCGCACATAAATAGTTAGCATGGTGCACACTTTCAGAGTCACTCATTTAGATCCTGCCTTTCCTCCAGGAAGCTCAAGGCACTGCACGTTTCTCCCCCACCCCATTTTATCTTCACAGTCACAACCCTGTCAGATAGGTTAGACCAGAGATGGGCAGAAGGTAGATCTCCAGATGTTTAGGACGTCAACTCCCATAAGCCCCTACCAGCATAGGCTGAGAGAAGCGACTCAGTGAGCCTCATGACCGAATTGGGATTTGACTAAGGGTCTCCCCAGTCCTAGTCTGATACTTAAATAACAGTAAGTTACTTAAATGTTTTTCCCCCAAGCAAAGCTTTGTTGTGCCAATGTGAAAAGATCTATCTGCTGGAAGAATTTAATAAACCAAGGCCTTTTTATTACTCAGCATTTGTTACTTACCCCAGGTTTTTGCCGAGATCATCCCCAAGTCCCAAAAGGTTCAGAAACGCACACACACGGCCCTACAGGTGCCATATGATCACCCACAGGGGCATGCAAGGCCGCTTGCAGACCTAAAAAGGGTCTTCATGAAAAAGCCAGCTGTATGTACTAGCACCCTCCTTCTAGGGCCTACAACAATTTGTGTGATCACAATAGTCCTCTCTTGAGTCACCATGATCATGTGAAATCACACCAAGCTGTGTTTAAGCCCCACATGAAAGTTTCAGTTCATACAATTGGCACCCCCATGCAATCTCTGCCAAAGGTCTGCCAAAGAACTTAACTGAATCTTAGTCGAGAGATACATCTACCAGGACTAATAGTCAACTATCATGCCATTCAGTAACTGTAAAGGCATTTAAAATGCCTTTAATCAAAACAAAAAGGCAGTTTCTGATCAACCCCATAACATTTCAAAGAAGAAACTACATTTAAGTGCAACTTACAGTTCAGACTTCATTACCTTTTCTATATACAAGCCTGCTGACAACAACAATAGTTATTGTGTTGTTGTCCCGTCTAGATTCATCTGGAGTGAAGTCAGTGGGATCAACAGCATTAGGGATGACAGAAACTATCTCAGGGTTCAGCGCCGCTCTCAACACAGTGTTCTCCTTGCTAGTGTAAGAAACACATATTATGTGGTTTGTATCACATAGTGATACAGTCAAGAGTTTGTTTGTAAGCACCGAGCTGACATCCGCAAATCCAAAAAGGGAGTGATCCGTAAAAACCGTCCGTAGCTGCATTGTCTTGGCATGGAACAGTGCATCATGAGCCATAGCAGAAAACGAGCTGTGTGCATGGACAATGGTGACTCTTTCCCGTACAAATATATACCTGAGCAGAGGCAGACTGTGGAAGAGAGTTGTTGCTGTAGACTGATTGTACATAACTCTTAGCGGTAAATAATAAACTTTCAGTCCATTGGTGAGGTAACGGATGCCTTTACGGTCTTCATAAGCATGGGTGACTATTATAACTTTGTGTCCTCTTTCAATTAGGCACTGTGATAATTGGTAGATGTGGCTTTCCACTCCTCCCATGTTTGGATAAAAAAAGTCAGACACCATGCATATACGATGAACTTGACTTGCACATGCTGCTGGAGGCTTGTGAGAGTTCACAGTGGAAGAGAAGGAGGAAGAGGGAAAATGTTTGTGATTTCCTCTCCTTCTACAGGCCATATTAGGTTAACAATTAGACCATGTGGTAGCAATTCAATATGAAGAACAGGCCCCATTCAGTGCCTAGGCCAATAAATGGGAAATAAATATGTTACAGTCTACATGTTAAGGCTAAAAAAACCCACCCACTACTTGCAGGGATCTTCATATAAAAGTAGCAACAACCTACAGGACGAACCTACGTATGCATGCTTACTCAGAAGTCACACTGTGTTTAAGAGCACTTACTCCCATTCCCAGCGTGTTTGGGATCGCAGCAATAGCTGGAAGGCGAGCAACAGCTTTGGGGGAATTCATTACGAAGTAGAATAATTTAGCTACCTTCTACAGTTGGTAGCTGCATTTCTGTAAGACTTTAGGACCCCTACATGAAGTCAAGCATACAACACCAGCCGAGCAATAAATAAAATAAAGCTCTAATTACACAATCGTACGCATATTTATTCAGAAATAAGCACCACTGTTACTCAGAACAGGGTCACCCTAGCCCAAGAGTTCTCACACCCCCTCTAAGGGTGCCTGCACAGAACAATGATAAGTAGCAAGTACTGATGCTCTTAAAAGCCACACAGCATGGTCAGTGGGTGCGTTGCCCTCTCTAACCCCCGAGGAAGACCCTGCATTAGGTGCGCCTGTCACTAGCTTAATGCACTGAGAAAACGCCCACAGTAGGGAGCGTTTCACTACAAAAGGCAAAATGACCCTCCTGAGGAACCATCCAACCCGGCACACCCACTCACTCACCTGCGCTTTTGACACCCCCCCCCCCCATCTAATCACATTCCGAGCCCAAACTCACCACATTTCCGGATTCATTGAAGGCGGGAGCATACGAAGCCGGCAGTTCCTGCCCTCATTTAAGCAATAACCCTATCTTCAGGCACCTGCCCACAATACGTCTTCAGAATCTGGACTACGAGTGGCCAATCAAAGAACAAAGAGAGGTCCACGTGGTGCAACGAAAACCAATCCGAGTGTCTGTAGGGATTTTCAGGAAGTCGTCTATGAAAGGGAACTGACGCCAGCCACGCAGAATCTGGCTGTTCTCTCATATACCAGTGTTGAGCCTTCCTCTTATTGGCTGGATAGCCTCCTGTCCGGAGGAAAGGTTTCAAACCGTCAGCCTACCCCCACCAGCTCTTTTCCTCCCTTTCTTCGCTGCTTAGTGTCACTTAGTAACGGTCCCTAGCCTAAGATATTAACTGTTAAGTGTCCTGAGAAATCCTCTTTGGCTCCCGTAGAAGTTTGGCTTTAGGAATGGGAGGGGAGAGGCTTCCTCCATCCTCCTTGCCTCCACCCCTTGCCTTTTCCTGGAATGCGCAGAACTCCACTTCTCAGCTGCCGCTGATGCGATCCGAGAAAAACAGCGCACAGAAATGCCATACAGAAGTGTAATGCGGAGGCGCCGTGCATCCACCGTCCGGGCCCCGAGGCGCTCCTTTTCAACAACTCCTAATGGAAGTGGGGCGGGCGAGAGGCCGCATCTAAAGAGCTTCGCCTTCCCGGAGCAGCCGCGTGGAGGAGCCATTCTGCAGAGAAAGAGAGGCTGAGAGAGACACAGCGGCTACAGTGGAAGTGGAGGAGGAAGAGGAGGGGGCGGCTCCATCTCCTACCGGTCCACCCGCCCCGGCCAAGCCGTCACTGCCGGGCTGCCGCCCTTCCCAGCTCCCAGGAGAAAGCGGCGCATCCGGTCCTTTTCTGCGGCCGCCCTCCAGGCTCCGCCGGAGAAGCCTGCTGCCGTCCGCTTCTCGGGCTCCGCCCCGCATGGAAGGCGGCAGCTTGATAGCCTCCGGGCCCCGTCGCGGCTCTTCCGAAGGAGCAGGCAGGGCAAGGCTGGGCTAATCAAGGGGCCTTCCGAGAGGGGGCACTGTTGGGACACAGCCCCGGCCCTTCTACGCTCAGTCCCATCCGTCAAGAGCAAGCCAACATCACCTTTTGGCCCCGAGGTGGTGGTACCACCATCCCCAACCAGCCTTCACAGACGATGTTTCCACAGCCCCTTATGCCCGTGGTGGCAAGAAGCAAAGAGATGGGGCCCACCTCAGTGCGCCAGGCCACAGTGGCTGCCAGGACCCGCTTGCGTGGCGCCAGTGGCACCATGTTCTTGCCCTCCATGTTGATGTTTGCTGTGATTGTGGCCTCCAGTGGGCTACTCCTGATGATCGAGAAGGGGATTTTGGCAGAGGTGAAGCCCCCACCGCTATATCCCTCACATGGAGAGCTGCCCTGGAGGAGAGTTGGCAATGCCAGAGCGGCACCAGAGGACGTGGAGTACCAGGTGCTGCAGGATATCCGGAATCGGACAATCCGCACCATGTGCAGGCAAAAAAACATGCCTCACGGTGTCTGGGACCTCCCAGTGGGTCAGAGGAGGATGGTGCTCAAACACATCCTGGTTAGTGACAAACATCATTTTCTGTACTGCTATGTCCCCAAAGTGGCCTGCTCCAACTGGAAACGGATTCTTAAAGTTTTAGATGGTGCACTGGAGAATGTGAATGTGAAGCTTAAAATGGACCATAAAAGGGACTTGGTGTTCCTAAGTGACATGAAGCCAGATGAGATCCGTTACCGACTAAAGCACTATTTCAAGTTCATATTTGTCCGGGATCCGATGGAAAGACTTTTATCAGCTTATAGGAATAAATTTGGAGAAATCAAAGAATACCAGTTAAAGTATGGTGTGGAAATAGTAAAACGGTATAGGAAAAACCCTGGGAAAAGCACAGGTGATGATGTTACCTTCTCTGAATTTCTCCGGTACCTCGTAGATGAAGAGGCAGAGAGAATGAATGAACACTGGATGCCCATCTACAACTTGTGCCAGCCATGTGCAATAAGGTACGATTTCATTGGATCCTATGAAAGACTGAATGAGGATGCCAATTATGTTCTTGAAAGAGTTCAAGCACCGTCTTTTGTACGCTTCCCAGAACGGCAATCATGGTATAAGCCAGTGACTCCTGAAACTCTGCATTATTATCTGTGTAACACTCCAGGGGGGCTTGTAAAAGAGCTCTTACCAAAGTACATTCTGGATTTCTCTTTGTTTGCTTACCCTCTTCCCAATGTTACCAGTGAATTTTGCAGGCAATGAAACTTTTCCACTGTGAAGCAATCTGTGTCCTATGCAATTTCTTAATTTTATACTTTTTACAAACACCTTTGACATCAAATACCTTGCTATATATGTTGCCTTTACATTTAAAAAAAATAGCTTTCACTTTTATACAATATGTATATGTGCCGCTGAGTTAAGCACAATATTTTTTATTTGGGCTGTGTTTTTTGTATATTTTAGGAACAGAGCATTTTTGTAGAGTTACTAAAGTATCAACTGCAGGACAGCCACCTTTCAGAAAGAAAGTAATAGCAACAATGTAAGATTCGTGGAGAGGGCTCAGGCTCAGGGGCATCTACATGTGTGTAGTATGTCACTCACTCGCATGTAGGGTCTTGTCATGTGAGGGCAGCAATTTAATAGGTTTTTTATTATTTTTATTTCAGTATTGAAACACAATGGCATTCGTGAGATACTGTTTGTATTGGTAGAGTTATTAAGGATGCTGTCCTACACTCATTTATCTGGAAGCAAGTCCTGTTCAACTCAGTGGACTTACTTCTGAGGAGGCATGCATAGGATCAGGCTATAAGTCAAATACCATTTGCCCTTATTTTGTATCATGGAAACATAATACTCTGATCCTAAGCATTTATGCCCACATACCCCCCTGTATGACTTAACCCAGGCATAATGTATGGCTTGTGATACTGAATTAACACAAGTGTTGATATGCTCTTCTCTTAAACACTTATTTGGCTGGTTCAAGTTATAGGAGACAGCATTTACAGAGCAATCCTTATGCATGTTTACTCAGAAGTGAGTCCTACTGTATTCATTGGGGCTTACTCGAGCTTTAAGGAATGCAGCCTTTAAAATGTCAATATGGGAGAAGCCATTGTTACAGTTGGCCTGTGTGACAACCAAAATATTTGGATAACCTTGAAGTTCAGAGAAGCATTGTTTTCATAGTACTGTATTATATTGCTTTGAGGTAATAGACGGAAAGGGTATATGAATGTGAGTGGGTACTTCCAGACTGAGGGCTCCCAGCATGACCCATCATAAGGCATTGTACAGCTGTGCCATCTTTTTCTCATTGCCAGATTTTTTGTGGAAAATACAAAGATGGAAGCAGCAGCGGTAAAACAGGAGGGTTACAAGTGGAAGACAGCAACGTCTGCCCCCCCCCATAAAATTCCATGAATGAGGCAGGGCAATTGCACAATAAAAAGCCTCATCTAGAAGTACCTTCTCTCTCTCTCTCTCTCTCTCTCTAGTAAAAAACACACACACTTCAAATAATTTGGAGCTTCATATACTCTAGGTTCAGATAATTAAGTTTACTAGGGTATTATGTTTTCTTTGTGTGTTTTTTCCCTTGAGTATATGCTCTTTGTTAAGATATTAAAAATGCATATCTTTCTAATCTTATCTCAAAAATTACCTCTGTGATAGCGTACTTAGAAAACTAGAAACTCTAATTTCTCCAGGGCACCTGTTGAAAAAAAAAAGTTCTGATTATCTACATGTGTTTGGCATTCTCATAGCTTTTATATTTAAGTATTATGGTTATTCAACTTGAAAGAGAGTGGACAAAAGTGTCCACAAATGTTTATACAGTCTTCCTTTTAATAAAGTTTGTATGTGATGTTTTTTCTTGGACAGCTTAACCTTATGCTCTGGGCTTTGGAGATCTGAAAGGGGCAACCTCCAGCTTTTGTGATTTGAAAAGGGGTGGCTTTTTTCATAACACTACAGGCAAACTGGTTCATTGAACTGTGGGTTATCGTATTGTCTGAACCCAGCCACACTAACAAACCATGGTTTGTTAACCACAAACTCACAGTTCACAACCCAACAACAAACCATGGGTTCTCTTCATGGGTTGTTTATGGTTAACAAACCATGGTTTGTTAGCACAGCTGGGTTCAGACAACAAAATAACCCACGATTCAATGACAACCCATGGTTAAACGACAACCCACACTCAACCGTTGAGTGTGGGTTATTGCATTGTCTGAACCCAGCCACTGTGTAGCTATTCCTTCTTTTTTTAAAAACTGGCTGGTTAAAATGAGTGAAGAACAGAAATAGAAACAGCAATTTGCCAGGATTGACCTTCGCACATTCATCAGGAGTCCTGCACTCTTGTACATTTCCTCCAAAGCAAGCCTACACAAATTGTGACCTACCAAGAATGCAGCTCATTAGCATGGTATGGTGGCCCCAGGTTTCTGATGCTTCCTTAGGTTTATTTATTTATTTGAAATATCTTTATGCCACTCCTTAGCCAAAAAGGCTCCCAGAGCGGCTTACATATAATCAATTAAACAAGACAGTCCCTGCCTGCAGGCTTACAATCTGAAAAAGACATGGCACACAAGGAAAAAGGAATGGGAAGGGAAGAGGGGGAATTGGAAAAACAAGGGGCGTGCCAAGATCAGATTGCGCACACCTGCTCGAACTTCTCTGATACTGGCCTCTCTTGAGAGGTGTTAGACAAACCATCAGTTTGTCCCATAAAATCCTGTTCCTCTTTGTAAATCAAATGAGAGTCTGACTGTTCATGAGAGTCAGTATTCAAATGTATCAGCTAAAATGTAAGTGTCGCATGGTAAAAGAGCCAGTGTGGTATAGTGGTTAGAGTGTTGGACTGGAACTGGGGAGACCCTGGGTTCAAGTCCCCACTCAGCCATGGAGTTTGCTGGGTGACTTTGGGCCAGTCACTGAGTGAGAAAGGTCACCTAACGTACCTCACAGGGTTGTTGTGATAAAATGAAGGAGGATCATGTACGCCACCTTGGGCTCCTTAGAGGAAAAGGCGGGATATAAATGTAACATACAAACATAAAAACTACCAGCTTCTATAACTGCACAAAGAATATAATGTGTATGCAATTGTTTATTGAAAACTCAGCCCTTTTGAAGCACCAATTGCACTGATCTGCAGTCTCCATGCAGCCTGTTTTTAGAACATTAGAACCATGTATTCTAACTATAGAATCATAGAAAAGTAGAGTTGGAAGGGGCCTACAAGGCCATCGAGTCCAACCCCCTGCTCAATGCAGGAATCCAGGTCAAAGCATCTCTGACAGATGTCTGTCCAGCTGCACCTTGAATGCCTCCAGAGTGGGAGAGCCCACGACCTCCCTAGGTAGTTGATTCCATTGTCTTATTGCTCTGACAGTCAGGAAATTTTTCCTGATGTTTAGGTGGAATCTCGGTTCCTGTAACTTGAGCCCATTATTCCGTGTCCTGCAAACTGGGATGATCGAGAAGAGATCCTGGCCCTCCTCTGTGTGACAATCAAGAGGAAACAGTCTCTGTCTAGCAATACTCTTTGATCAAAAGAGTATTGCTAGACAGAGACTGTTTCCTCTTGATCAAAAGTCACAAGCATGTTGTCTCCAGAGTCTGCCAAAGCAGTTGCAGTGAGAGTTTGAAGCCAGATCATTTTTCATTCATACATATTTTACTTACTGTAACCTGGGTAGGCCAACCAATATACAAAACCTGCAAGGCTATATTGATAGAGGCAGCCAACGTACCATACAGGGTTGTTGTGAGGATAAAATGTAGAGGACGATCATGTAAACTGCCTTGGGTTCACTGGAGGGAAAAAGGCAGGATATAAATGTAATAATAAATAAATAAAACAAATATAGCAGTGGGTTTTATCCAGGGTGTCCTTCCACCAGTAGAACAGCCAGCATTGGCAGATCAAATTCCTCCTCCCCCCTGCAGCCCCACGGATCTGTTCCAAAGGGTTAGGGGACCCCCTCGGAGCAGATTTGGGGTGTGTGCAGGGGTCTGCTGGAAGGAGGGGAAGGGAAACTGCTGTTGAGTTGTCCACTTGTGCAACCTTGGATTTAGACCAGTGTTTTTAATAAAAGCTCCCCTTTTTTTATTTTAACAGCACTCTGCTCCTTGGTCAGCAAGTGATTTTGTAGAACTTGCAGTTTGGCACTAAAGTGCTGAGTCAGAATCAGGAGCAATCCCCTTGTGGATTCACCCTGAGCATCTGCCTGTCATATAAGCACATAAAGACTCTGTGTTTAAATTACCTTCTTCAGAAGGGAAGACAGCATACACTTAAGAGTTGTATCCACTGGAAAGGAACCTGCCCTGTGCATTTATTGCAAGACTTAAGTGATAAGCAAACACATCCCTTTAAGAGGCAGCAGTAACTTCTTCGATCTTTAATTAAGTTTGCCTTGCATCTATCACAAAAAGGAAATACAAGGTTGTTGTGAGGATAAAATGGAGAGGATTATGTAAGCCGCCTTGGGTTCCTTGCAGGAAAAAAGGCAGGGTATAAATATAATAAATATTAAAATGGAAGGGAAATGAGTACACAAAAATGCAAGAACTGCTTTAGATGCTATTAAGGTACACACTATTACTCCCGTGAAAAGCCCTAAATGAACTCTAGCAGGCATACTGTGCTGCTGCATGAGCAAGCTTGCCCTGTATGGCCCAATATGGGATTCTCTGAACAGGCTGCATGCATAGCTGGCTTAAGAACCATGTATATTCATGGAGGTGGCGGGAAATAAGAGCCAAGTGAGAAAGTGCAAATCAGACTATCTTTTGCATGTTTCATCTGGAAAAGGTTCTAAAAAATAGGAAGGGCATCATGACACTTAGATGTTCTTCGTTCCCTTACTTTCACTTCTCTGGTTTTACATTACATAGAATCCGCATTACCTTCTGCTCTTCAATTGGGGCTAGTTTCCAAGAATAATAAATCTTTCTCTCATATTTCCTCAAGATTATTTTTAGTGTGCCACTTCCTCTGAACTTCACTTTGTAGACAGACTTGTATTTTCTTAGGAAAGGTGCCCCCCCCCTCCCCATAAGAATGTAAGAGCTGTGCTGGATCAGACCAAATGCCTATCTAATCTAGCATTAGCACATTGATCAACCAAGATGTCTATGAAAAGTCCACAAGCAGGGCATGAATGTAATAGCATTCTCCCATTCGTGTTCCCCAGCAACCGGTATTCATGTCAGCAACTGGCATTCTGGTAATATATATTCATCACAACTAGTAGCTTTTGATAGCCATATCCTCCACAAATTTGTCTAATCCCATTTTAAAGGCTTACAAGTTGGCCATCACTACATCTTGTGGTAGCAAATTCCATAGTTTGACTATGTGCTATGAGAAACAAATAGGCCTGTGGCTTACGCTGGCTCAGCTTGTCTGAGCATGGAAAGCTAAGCAGGGTCAGGCCTGGCTATTACTTGGATGGCAGACCCCTCCTCTAGTTTCCTGCATTGAGCAGGGGGTTGGACTCGATAGCCTTGTAGGCTCCTTCCAACTCTATGATCTATGAAATCTAGAAGTACCTCCTCCTTTTATAGGTCCTGAATCTCCCACTGTGACTGGCCATGGTACTTCCACTAGAGGGAGAAAAGATGCCCCATCAAGCCAACAAGCAGCTAATCAGTTATGTTCATACAAATGCAACCTGTGTTATTTCCTCAGCTTGTTTACCCAGGAAACCAAAAGCAGAAAAGTACCCAGATTTTGTAACCATATTATAGTTTGAGATATTGCTCGTCTAACACCATTTTAAAAAGCTCGCACTGCCTCCAAATTGGAGAGAACAGTTGCATTTTCAGGAAAATACCAAAGCAGAATGACCACTTGAAGAGTACCTCTTGTTGAACCTTACCCTATTCTGCAAAGACATCCTTTGAGTCCAAAACAGGTCACCACCCATCTTTGTCCCAAAGTAGGATGACTACTATTGTATAGGATCTATATTTACCATTTTTAAAAAAGGCCCACAGTATTTGGTACATCATCCAACCTGTTAATATGTGCTGCAACACCCCCTTACAAGGCTGACATTTTTTCCACATATTTGAAAGAGCTGGGGGAAACAGACTGTTTCATGAGCACAAGATCCTCGAGCCATTCATGTAGTGTGTTGTATAATCAAACCAGGTATTTCTGAAGACAATTTTTTGCACACAGTTTATTCAGTCAGTCAACTTGGAAGTCAAGTAGCCATTAGTGGAACAACCTAATCTCCCCTTTTCTATGTACATAGTTCATTTTGATGCTTCTCCAGCTGGTGCACATATTCAGGCAGAACTACATCATAGGTTTGGGAGAGATTTGAAGCAATGAATACCTCCATCCGTCTAACTAAAGTAGCTAACAGTAGCTATTCATCTCATTGCCAAAAATGTATCCCTAGAATCCACTCTACTTAAATTTTAAGCTGGGTCTTCTATGAGATTTCTTCTTCATGCAAGGATCTGCATGAAGCAACAGCAGAACAAGCAGCCTTTCTCAATGTCTGTTGATCACTTACCAGTCTCCACCAACACCCCCCCCCCCCGCCGCCAACTATATTTCCAATTAATACTGCAACGGTGCATGCATGCAGGATAAAAAGGGAGCAAGGACTGGAGCACACAGAGCCTCTGGGAAGAGGTGCTCAAGAAAGGCAGTTTCTTCGGGGCATCACACTGGCTTTCCCTGAAGTGTAACTCAGCCAGCTGTGGTCTGTAGCGTGTGCAGTTTCATCGCCAATTAGCTTATTATTGTGTAGTTTTATTGTCATATTTTATTCTTGTCATGATATGACATTGTATGTTCACTGCTTTGAAACTTTGTGGAAAGCAGTATATAAATGTGATTAATAAATCAGGTCCATGACTGGCCTGGTTTGACTGGCGGATGTACCTTTCTTCCAAGCTTAAGTTGTTGCAGACGGGCAAGCTTACCATTTCCCAAGCAGTCTTTGTGGCTCTTCTCATTTCCCCCTTCTCCACTCCCTCAGCATCGTTTTGGAGTATGGATCTCCCAGACTGAAAAGAACCAAGGTGCTGACAGGCAAGCTTCTTGCAGTCGACAGGAGAACTCCGCTGGGCTATGAATTGGCACGGTCAGAGCACAATAGCTCTGAAAACGTGGTTACAAGGTGGCATAGTAGTTCTTAAAATAAGTATTCTTGTAAACACAGTCCAGTGCTAGTGCTTTAAGCTTGTCCTGTGCACGTCCAAATGCACATTTGCTATTCCTGCTTTCGCTATTCCCGCTTTCTAAAATGAATTCTATGAAAGGGAATTCATACAGATTAGTAAGAATTATGACCCAAATGTCTGCAATTTCACTGATTTGGGTAAAAGTGACATAATTCATTGACTGCTTTATCTTATTGCCTTAAACAAACATCCCCCAAGTATAAACCAAATTCAGGTTACAAACCAGCAGTATTAACATATAAACTCTACGATCATGGGCCACAGCCTACTTTAGTCTAATTCAGGCTGGAGTACATCCATAAACTGCCAGTAAAATACTTTGCAGAAGTTGTGGTATAAATGGTTCTTCTGTGGCAACTGCCCAATACAGTTCGCAATGTCAGCTCAACCCAGGCTAGTTACACAGATGTTACGTTTTTTTCTGATCAAGCTGAGACATTGGCACCTGCCATCACAAAGAAGCATTTATAAAAGATTTCAACCAGCCACTGCCTTCTCGACAGAAGAATATGGTAAGTCACTGTGTTGTCCTTGAATTTCAACACAACCATCTATTTCTTGTGTCAGATTTATAGAAGGGTGGGGTGTTGAGCATCAACATATATTTCAGATTCAAGCTAACAGCGTATACATTCATGAGTATAACACTTTGGGGAAGGGGCAGATGACATGTTGAAAGAACCAGCAGTTCAATTACCCAGAAACTCATGGGATGCTCGTGGAATATGATCTGAACCTGGAATTCAACTCAGGACAGCATCCTTGAGGCTTTCTAATGCTCCCTGTTAGCTGTAAGAGTCAGGACTCAGTATTCAAGTATCATATTCTTCCTCACCGATAGGATTCACCCTTCCTGAAGTCAGGAAGGGATGCCTTCCTCAGCAAGTAGCAATAGCTGCCCCCACTAGAACATTCAATAGCATCCCAACTACCAAAGGCCAGGACTAAAAATGTCATAAAGTGTATTAATCCATTTGGACCTGAGCACCATAAACCCTACAGTAGCTTGTTCAGCAAGACATATTTGAGAACTGGAGTGGAAAGAAACCTCAGACTGAGCCCCAGCAATGACAGCACTTCCTGGACTTAAAGCTGTACTTTACCCAATTACCCAAGTTGGTCAGTGTAATTCTGACCATAGGCAAGCAATAGTCAGTATTTATTATACTCAACTTCAGACTGTTATGTAATCCTTGTGAAAGCTTGCCATCAGTTTAGTTGTGCTTATGTTGAATATTTTCTTCTGAGGTTTTACCTAGTTTGCCAAATAGTCAAGGAAGCTGCTAATTTGTTGAAGGCTCTTGGTTAATGCATCCTAAACACTCAAGATGTTAAGATAAGAGACATTTTATTTAAGCTGCAACACACATGGTTTTAATACAACATTTAAATCAGGTGAAAAGTAAAACACTGAACTATCAGCAGTAGAACATTTCCATTGGAAATGTGTTAAAATTCTCAAGGATCTCGTGTTACCATCTTACTGCAGTTTTCTTATGTGTTTCTAGTCTACACTCCATATGTTTTCTGTAGTCATGCAAAAGCAAATCAGATTTGGAATGGGAAGTCCATTTACCGCAAAGAATCATATTTCACAGAACAGGCAGCTTGGGCAAGAACTAAATCTGCAGAGTTCTTCATGTAAGCACACACATTTTAGAAGCCATGAACTTTCAGCTGCTCCTCCTTAACAATGCCAACCTGCAGAAGAGAAGCAGACAGCAATAAGCCTTCTGTAATTAGAACCTGGATATTCAACAACATAAAACTGAAACCACACACTTGTCAAAACCAACAAGGACAAAGACACTCTCATACAATGCCAGATGAGACTGGTACAAGATTATCGACAGCAACAGTTTATGTTACATTCAAGCAGTGAGTCATTTACTGATCGTTTCTTGATCAAGTCCAGCATGCACATATATCAATTCTCTTGTTCAAGTCAACAAGCAAGGTTGTCAAAGTCAGGCTTGTTCCACTCTTCCACCCTGTGACTCAGCTCAGAACTCTTATCAAGTAGTCAAGGGAGCAATATGGCTCACAGCTAGGGGTAGTGAAGCACTCAGGCCCTAAAGCATATCCACAATTGCCAAATACTTAATTTAAGTAGACATTCGAATTAGTAGCTTGAACTGCTAAGCCTGCAGTCACTCACCTCCAGGAGGAACTGACAAATGTTCTTCCTCTGGTCACCTTGCAACTGGATCACTTCCCCGTATTCAGGATGCTCAATCACAGTACCATTACAGGCAAATTTCTGCAGATAAATATTTCATATATTAAAATGCAACAAATTATGTGTCGATCACCCTCAGAGGAGAACCAAAATCTATTGTTCGGGCTAGTTTTGTGCATAGGACAGACAAAAACTTCCACTAGCAATTTAGAACCTTTTCTAATGATGGATCCTAGGAGAAGATCCCAGATATTGGGGGCTACGGCTCTTAGAATTACATCACTCCAAACCCAGCAAGGCCTAAATAAACTGCAGGAGCCAAATGAACTTCCCATTTCTCTGTAACTACCATTCTACACATTTCTCCTGCACTTCGCCACCCACAACTAGGTATGTATAGTGCCCTTTGCTCAATTTCCCTTTATTTCATGTATCTCATATATTTCATGTAAACCCCATGTCACATTTCTATGATTACTTTCTTTATTCCAGGGATGGAGAACGTGTGGCCCTCCAGATGTTGTTGGACCGCAACTCCCATCATCCCTCACCATTGGCTATGCTGGCTAGGGCTGATGGGAGTTGCAGTCCACCAACATCTAGAAGGCCACATGTTTCCCACTCCTGCTTTACTCCATACTTGTCATTATTTTACTCACTCCCCTGCTAAAAAAGCAGAGGTGAACATTAAAAATCCAACGCCATGTTTTTAAGCCATATTTTACCCAATGTAACTGGCACTGTCAAAGAACAATTAACACAGCATGGAGGTATTTGTTCTAGGAACAACTGACAGTGAATTCTGGTTGCCTTTTGCAGCAATACTCCTACTTGTGTGGCTTGGGTTCATTTTAAAGGGTTCAGATCTACTCCTAAATAGTGGCAGTTTCCGGAGACTCAACAAAAGCTGGCTGAAACCAATTAGACCAACCTTCCCCAACCTGCTGTGGCTGAATGGCAATACTTACAATTACAACATTTGTTAGAATCTAGGTTTGGCCCTGCAGTTTTTACAGCTTCACAGGCTCCTCTGCTATTGGAAACACTAATTGAGGCTAATCAGTTATATCGACCCACGATCCCCGTTTATAAATACTTATCATCGGTGAATATATATGATCCATTGGGTCTAATGGAGGAAGGGAATGGGGAATTGGAATGTTCTATTCAGTCTAAGCAGTGGACTGTCACTTTAGCATCTGTATCTGAAGTTTCAGTGGACCTCAGGTTACGTCTTATTCAACAAAAACTTCTGTTTTGCATTTACTGGACACCACAATGTCTCATTAATAAGTGTTTGTCTAAGTCGGCTAACTGCTGGAGGTGTAATACTGCGAATGCTTCTTTTAATTATATGTTTTGGCAATGTCCAGTAGTTGCCTCTCTTTGAGTGGAAGTTCTAATACAGATGAACTTTGTATTGGAATACTCTCTTAATGTTTTCTGATGTACATGTTCTCTTAAATTATCTACCTATTTCTTGGAAGCTAAAGCATGGTCAACCCAAATGGATTTTCCACACCCTTTTGACACCTAAAAGACTGATACGACAACACTGGAAAGATAAACGCTCACCTACTAGAACGCAATGGATTGAAGACTTAATGACACTTTCAATATTTGAGCGGATGACATACCGACGCCACTCCTGAATGGATATATATGCATATTTGATCTGCCTTTGTTGAAGATTATGTATAATTGATAATTTAAATTTATGCAGTTATATATATATATATATATATTTACACACACACACACACACACAAATTATTAGGGTTTTTATCTTTTTTTAATTTAGATTTTGTCTTGTTTTGGTGAAATTCACAAAAATAAATTGGGGGGAAAAAACCTTCCCCAAGCTGGTGCCCTCCGGATGTGTTGGACTACAACTCCTGGCTGGCTGGGTATGCTGGGAGTTGTAGTCCAACATATCTGGAGGGCACCAAGTTGGGGAAGGCTGGATTAGATCACCATTACTGCTCAAATAACACTATCTTTTAAAAAGAAGAAGTTAGGTTAGCTGTTATAGTCAAGGCATTCAACAGCTGTTATGTTCTTTGTTTTGCTGGTTGAGACAAAGTTACTTTTCTAATATAAGACAGTTTTAGTACTGCTACAGCATTTGAGTTTGCACTGACACGGCCATACTGGAAATTTCATTTACAGACATTGACCTTTCAAGCTCAAACACTCCAGAACCTGAGAGACAAGAGCTCTACCTTTTTGAAAGCTTTCACAAGCTTCTTTTTGTCATAGTCATCTGCAATCCCCTGAACAGTAGTTAGTGTCTTTCTGCCGTTTCGTTGCTGGATCCTTATATGGATGTAATCTTCAGTCCCTGCCGGGAGTAAGTCGTCGCCCTTAGTTGCATCAGCAAAGGGGTCTGGAGGGGGGTGGGAAATTCACATGAGTTAGCCCAATGCAAATCCCCACATTCCGACATACAATCATGACTTTGCTAACTGACAGATACAACTTTCCTCTTAGTATTCTCAACTGCCTTATGCAGGCAATAGCAGCTCTTTACTATTCATAGCCACAAAAATGTGGCTGTGGATTTATTGTCATGTATGATAATTTGCATATTTGTGGGTTCTGTTAAGTTCTCCCTCCAAGAAGTCTGTGCCTAGACCACCTCTGCCCAACCTGGTGCCCTCCAGATGTGCTATAACTATAACTTTCAGCATTCCCAGCCACCATGTGGATAGTGGGAGTTGTAGTCCAACACCTCTTGAGGATACCAGGTTGGGGAAGGCTGACCTAGACCTCATTTTTCATCATTCAGAACCCACACTCATTCTCACCTTGAAGACTCTCACACCAACACTAATCAAGAATACCCTAACAATTATATTCAGGACAGGCTACCAACAGTGGTGGGAAACACATCCCAGAAACCGGATGTAAGTTAGTATTCCATTAGACACTTCAGTAGTGGCAGGAATTTTGAGCAGCACTGCCTTTGTCCATTCTTGCCCTCTAACCCACCAACTCTTCTGCACATCAGCTATACAAGTTTCGCTGCTTGCCTGCCTGCTTAATGGTAGCTCTTTTCCACCAATGTTTCTTTCATCTGATGTTCAACCCGGGGAAGATCAGTTCCCAGTCTTTTCTGAGGTTTAGGCTAACCAGCTACCCAGATCAGGAAAGTTCAATCTACCTTCAAAGAACTCCTTCCACATCAGTCTGCCATGCAACTCCTGTGCATTGTAGTGGGGACCTTCTGGGGCCTGTTCCAAAATACATTGTCTGTTCACACCAGGCACTGGAGAGGCCTGTTGGGCTTACCCATTGACATACAGGAGCCCCTCTGCAGCTGCACACTGAACCTAGAAGGTAATGCCCTGGCAAGTTAACAAGGGGAGGCAAGGGCAAGTCCAATATAAACACCAGGTACAAGCTGTAGAATAAGGGTATGCAATATCTGCAGATGCCATTTCCAGATGTCAGAAGTCTAAATGACCACAGCAGACTGCATTGCATAGATCAGGGGAGGACAGAAGTTAGATCTCCAAATATTTTGGACTTCAACTCCCAGAAGCCCCTGCCAGCATGGCCAACGGTCAGGAGTGCTGGGAGTTGGAAGTCCAAAACATGTGGATATCTACTTTCTGCCCACCACTGGGATAGATTGTGGAGTTCTCTAGCCACTTCTGGGTCACTACACAAGTTGCATTGATTTCAGGCCTGTGCCTCATGCTGGCTCAAGCTTGTCTGAGTGTGGAAAGCTAAGCAGGGTCAGGCCTGGTTATTACTTGGATGGGAGACCCCTCCTCTAGTTTCCTGCATTGAGCAGGGGGTTGGACTCGATGGCCTTGTAGGCCCCTTCCAACTCTATGATCTATGAATCAATACATCCAAGGCCTAGATCTCACAGATTTAATGACCCTATGTCTGGGCCACTTCTGACCAGAGGTGGGGCTAGACTAGAACCATTTCCCTGATGTGCCAGTTTTCTATGTTGCATGGATTTTTTATTCTGCAGAATTAAGAGCAGGATTGCTGGTTATGATGGAGACTGTGAAGACAGGCTGCTGCCAGAATAAGGGCTGTCTGGATATAAAGAGACATAACACCAAGGGAACTCTTATTAAATAAATTTCCTGGATACTGGAGAAGGGCATCCCTAGGCTGGCATCAGAAAATGGAGACTCTTCTGAGGCACTAAAGTGGTTCCTTGACTGTTCCACTGTGGGTGCTCACAAGACGATGCTTCTCCATTTAAAAAAATCCTCCAAACTGAAGACATGTCAGGAAGAGGAAGGATCCTCACGTAACCTTCTTCCCAACATGCAGGGTTTTTTAATTTTATGGCACAGAAGACAATTCCATCATTAGAGCCCTAACCTGCAGTTTGAAGCAGTACAGCCGTGACACACGTTGGCCAGATCAGTGAGAATGAGGACTATGATCTACAAAGCTCAGAAGATGTCAAACCAAGTCTCCCAAATATGCTGTTATTAGAGAATGAGTTACCCATGAACTAGCAAAACTAACATGGAAGGATCTAAAGTGAGCTATAAACCAGATTTTGTCAGAACAGTTATGGTTACTATTGGTGAAGTCTGCACAGCTCCAACTTGAAATAGACAGATCTGCAGTGGAAATCATGGATGGTGTTCAATGAGTGGGCACGGTACTATGCAGTAGGCCAGGCTGCTATATAGGGAGAGGGCTGTGTTGGTATCCTACCCAAGGACTTGTTACAGAGAATATTTGTTATGAGAAGAGTTAGCTAGACAGTATATTGGCAAATAAAGTCTTAGTAGATAACTATACATTCTAGATCAAGGTTAAGCAAGCTCTTCTAGACTAAAAGCTCTGGATAACAGCTCTCAAGCATTTACACCATTGGTGCCTGCTGGTACAGCATGATTAGACAGCCTGTTGGGAGACAGCACACTCATTTAAAAAAAAAAAAAAAAAAAAAGTAGGCAGCATTCAAGGCTGCTGTGGCCTTGTCAATTGTCAATAAAACTCAAGGCTCTGAGAAGGCACAAAAGTGCTGATTAAGTTCTTAAAGACCTAAAAATTTTAAGAGAAAGGTAAGCACAAGACAAGCACAAGTATTCCAATCACATAGCAATGGATCGTGGATGTGTATAACAGAAGTGGAAAAGATAGAGGGAAACAGTGCATCTTTTCCGAATGGATTTGGGTAATGGTTAGGAAAATACATACGGTAGTTTAATCAGTGCCAATCTGTTTCTTGCCATGGGAGAAAGATAAGGGGCATCTGGGCCAATGTTCATCACTGCCCAACCACTTAACAAAGGACTGAAGGTTCTGGACAGAGGTGGGAGGGAGCAACGTCTGTGCTAGTACCAAAACCCCCTGCAATCAAGGCTTGATGGTGTTTTTATAAAAGACGCTTGGCCCCTACAAGGTTTCCATCCCATGTCTAAACCTGAACGTTCTAGATATTATGGATGAGCTATACGTATCATGCTAAAGGATTAGCTGGCATATATTTGGAGGGCTGGCAGGGGAAGAGAAAACGAGGAAGATCAGAAGAATGTCTATCACATCCTGTTACCAGGGATCAGGGTAGGCAACATGGCGCCCTCCAGATGTTTTGGACTACAACTCCCATCAGCATGACCAATGATCAAGGACGATGGGAGCTGTAGTCCAATACATCTGCAGAGCACCAGGTTGCATACCCCCGTTATGGATGATAGCGAGCGGGGGACAAAACAACGGGCATGACAACGCCAGCATCCTTCTAGGCCCGATCTCTTAACAAAGGACTGAAGGGTATGAGTGGAAGGGATGGAGAGAAGGGGCCCGGGGAAAGGGGTTTAAAGAGCCAAGACTTGCACCACTCCCGTCTTACTGAAGAAAATAGATCAGAAGACAGCAGGCGCAGCCAGTCCCGATCCTGTTTCTAACGCCGGATACAAGGGGGAAAGGAAGCCGATTTCTTACCGAAGGATTGGAGGTTCTGGATAGTGGACATGCGATTTTGTGGCTGGGCGCTGCTCGGGGGGAAAAGGCCGCGGCTGGGTCCGCCCGGGGCTCTCTCAGGTTCAGCAGTGAGGGGAAAGAAAGAGAGAAATGCAAACAACCGACGAGGCCTTGACGGCGGCGGAGACCCGACTCGGGGCTGGGGGGGGCGCGGCAGCGGTAATTTCAGCGGCAGCAGCAACAGCAGCAGCGACGTTCGCTCACAAAATGGCCGACAGTCCGTATTTAGCCTCTCCTTTGCCCAAGCAGAGGGCACGTGACTGCAGCAGATTTTCCGCAGGATCCCGGGAAATGGAGTCCCTCCAGGGGAGAAACTCAACGCAAACTCGGAAGAGGGACTGCAACTCCCGGCAGGCACAGCTGAACAGAATTCCCACCTACCCCCATCCACCTTCTCCTCCTCTTGTCATCTCCGTAATTCTTGCCTTACATCCCGAGTGTCTCTGCTGATCTGAGCCTAACCGTAAAGTATTGGGATGGAGATGCGTCGCGGCGGATAGGCAAGAGGGACAATGGCGCCGCGCCCGGCCCCGGGAGGGAAGATGCAGACTGCTCCACGGAGACTCGGGAAAGCGGGGCGGTGGGAGAAAGGTGTATACAAATAATTGCAGCGCAAACGCTGCAGACAGGCTCCCGATTTCAACAAATGTATGTTGCGTTTATACACCGCCTGCTCTCTCAGGACAATGTGCCACACAAACCCTCACCCCAACCCGCCCTTGCGTCTTTATATGGATTTTTCCATAACGTGTAAAGAGAGTTCTTCTCGGCCTAAAATGCATGGATGCTGTTACGTTACCTAACCTGGAGAGCTCCTAAACTGGAAAACCTGCTCAATCAGCATAACCTCTACCTGCCGTTCCCAGACGTGTAGGTTTGGGCTGTGGTGATGAAAATGTATTCTGCATATGCTTAAGAGGCACTCTTTTTATTCACATTACAAAATGAATCCCTTCTCTTATTTCCATATTTCATACTTTCACAGAATAAAACAATTTATGGTGACCCCCCTTCTCAAAGAGTTAATTGAGCAATCCCAACTATCAACCCCCCCCCCCTTTTTGGTGATACAAGCAATAGTTATACTATTTTATTTATCTACAACATTTATATACTGCTCCACACCTAAACAGATTCTGGAGTGGTGAACAATAAAAGATTAAAAGGGTAAAACACCATATTAAAAGCATTTTAAAAACATAATACCAATAATAACTGTGGCTGGTCAATTGAGGAGGGCTTCTTAAAATACAGATGTCTTCAGCAGGTGGGAAGACTTCAGCAGTGTTGCCTGTCTGACCTCCAAAGGCAGGGAGTTCCACAGAAAGGGAGCCGCCGCACTGAAGGCTCTTCTCTGGGTGGAATCCAATCTGGCCATAGGCCCATGCGGAACCACCAAGAGCATGCCATCTGATGACCTCAGTGACTGGGCAGGTTGATAAGGGAGAAGGCACTCTCTCAAGTATCCTGGTCCCAAGTTGTTTAGGACACTAGTAGCAAAACCTTGCTTAAACCTGGCCTGATAGTGAATGGGCAGCCAGTGCAGTTCCCTCAGCAAAGGAGTTGCATGCTGAAAAGGGGCACCTCCTGACAACAGCAGAGCTGCTGTATTCTACACTAGCTCCAGCTTCTGAACCAGCCTTAAGGGCAGCCCCGCATAGAACACATTGTCTTGAGGTTACTACTGCCTGTACCAGTGTACCACTGTGGCTAAGCTATCCCTGTCCAGGAGAGTCCATAGCTGATGTACCAGTCGAAGCTGGTAAAAGGGACTCTGAGCCACCACGGCCACTTGGGACACCAGTGACAGCGATGGATCTAGGAGTACCCCCGACTATTTATTTACAGCATTTTATCACAAATCTGATCTTTCAAAGGGAGTGCAACCCCATCCAGAACAGGCAATATGTGTATCTCCCAGATTCAGGAACCACTCACCCACAGGCCTTCCATCTTGCCAGGATTCAGCTTCAGTTTATTGGCTCTCATCCAGCCCATCACTGAGCCTAGGCATCCAGGATTTGCACAGCCTCACCTGATTTGGATGTCACAGGGAGATAGAGCTGTGTGTCATCAAATCCCCTAATGACCACTTGCAGTGGCTTCATATAGATATTGAACAACACTGGGGACAAGATGGTACCCTGCAGAACCCCATAGCTCAATTGTCAAAGGGCCAAGGAATGGTCACCCAGCGTTACTCTCTGAAATCGACCCCGCAGGTAAGACTGGAACCAAGTGTAACACAGTGCCTCCAATGCCCAGCCCATGGAGTTGGTTTAGGAAGTTAGCATGGTTGATGGTATCAAAAGCCGATGAGAGATCAAGCAGAATTAACAGGGACACTCTCCCCGTCCCTCTCCCGATCAAAGTAATCCCTGAGGGTGACCAAAGCTGATTCAGTCCCGTAACCAGGTCAAAAGCCAGACTGGAATGGGTCTAGACTCTAGATAATCAGTATCCTCCAAGAGTACCTGCAGTTGCTCTGCCACGACCCTCTCAAGTACCGGTACCTTCCCTAAGAAAGGGGTATTTGCGACTGGGCGGTAGTTGTCAAATACCATTGAGTGCAGAGTGGGTTTCTTCGGGAGTGGTTGCACTAATGCCTCCAGCAGGAACCACCCCTTCATGCAAAGATGCATTTACCAATCCCTGGACCCACCTGGTCATACCTCCTCGGCTAGCTCTTATTAGCCAGGAAGGGCAAGGCTGGAGAGGGCATGTGGTCAGCTGCATTGCTGCAAGTACCTTGTCCATGTCATCTGGCTGCATCAACTGAAATCAATCCCACAAAATCGGGCAGATGCTGGCATCAGACACCTTGACTGGAACTGTGCTAACAATAGTGTCACGTTTACTGCGGAGACAAGCGATTTTGTCCTCAAAGTGCGATGCAAAAAGGTCACAGTGGGGGCCAGGGCCCCATTTGCTGGGGAGAGTGTTAACCACCCAAAAGAGCTCTGTTGGATGGCTACTCGAGGATGCAATAGAGGCAAGCAAAGTAAGCCTTCTTTGCTGCCTGCACTGCCATGCAATAGGCACAATTATGTGCTCTGGAGTGTGCTCGGTTGTCTTCACTCCAAGTCTTATGCTATTTGCATTCTAGCCAACGTCCAGTCTGTTTCATTGTCCATAGCTCCCCAATATACCAAGAAGCAGAGCAGGCTCCACAGCACCGGAGAGGGCTCTCAGTTGCAACAATGGCCCTCTGCATCTCAGTTCTACAGTGAGACTAGGGCCTTGGATGGATCACCAGCTTTTTCCACTGGAAAATCCCGAAGAGCATTCAGAAATCTGTGTGTCCATATGCTCCAGCTGTCCTTGTTTACCAGGGAAAGTACTTATTTTCTGGCACCTATCCTTCATAAAACATAGTGTCTATTTTGTCTTTTAGGGAAATGCTGGGCCTTGAGAAGTTAAATCCAAGCAGGGAGCTGGTACATCTTGACTCTAGTGCATACGCATGTAAAATGTACAGAGGCATAAAACGCTAACAAACAGTTTCTCTTCCATCTTATCCCACTCCCAGGCCACATATCAAGATAGCAAATGTTTTTGAATGTAGCTATTCTATTAACCAGAACAACAGTGGGTTTAGAGTCTGAAACAGCCTTCCCCAACCTGATGCCCTCCAGATGTTTTGGACTTCAACTCCCAGCATTCCTGGCCATTGGCCATGCTGGCTGGGGCTGATGGGAGTTGAAGTCCAAAACATCTGGAGGGCATCAGGTTGGGAAAGGCTGATCTAAACTTTAGACATACTGAATTGGATTGAGACTTACTCATAGAATAGACCCACTGAAATCAATGGGACTTAGGTTAGGACTAGGGAGAGCCAGGTTTAAATCCCCACTCAGGCATGAAGCTCATTGGCTGACCTTGCCACAGTCCCTCTCTCAGCATAACCTAGCACATAGGATTGTTGTGAGGACTACATGGGTGTGGGGGAGAGGGGAGAGAGAACTTTGTATAGCACCTGAAGCTCCATTAAGGAAGTTTGGGATAAAAATGTAATAACTAACTAAAACTGTGCCAATACATTGGTTGCTGTTCACATTGGAGGTGTACATAGATGGAGGGAATTAACTCTTTGCCTGTTACATGGAGAAAAGCAATATGGGACGGGGCTTGGAGCAAATGAGTGATAATCAAAGAGTGAGACATCTAGCATCATCTCTTCTGCCTTTGTCTACACCTGTAAGAAACAGGGAGAAATAGCTGAATTCAAATCTTGATAAACCCGCAGTAGAGCTGCGCAAAAGAAAATATTAAATTGAGGGAGTTACCCCCTCCTCCACTTGCACATTTCCTTTCCACCCTATGCTTCCTTCTCCACTTCCCTTTCTTCCTACTTTCCCGATTCTATTCTTCCAAATACCTCAGGCAACCATGACTCTCAAATGCATACTTTAGATGTCACCCCTTCAAACACAGTAGCATTTTCCCCAGAACATGCTGAAAATACATATTAAAATTTATATTGGATGAAGTAGCCCTAACTGTGCATACATTCTATGAATGTTCTGTTGGTTTGCATTACTAAAGGCAGAATCCTATGCATGTTTAGACAGAAAAAAGTCCTACAACTCCCAGCATTCCCCAGCCAGGAAATGCTGGCTGGGGAATGCTGGGAGTTGTAAGACTTTTTTCTTTCTAAACATGCATAGGATTGTGCCCTAAGGGAGGGAAAGTGGGTTTTAACATCAGGAAGGGCAGGGTCCCCTTTGGTACAATGTTTTCTTGGGAGCAGCCATACTGTTTCAAATGTAAAATTTTGGATGCTGATATAAATGGATCAGGGAGATGAAAAAATGTTAAGAAAATTAAGGGGATTCTGGAGCTTGGGAGTCTATCCCCAGGGGAGTTGAATGAGGATATGCAATTTCTTCCCTTTATTTGTGAATTTTTTTGTGTTTCAGGTAGCCCCTGAGAAAGAAGTACGTCTCCAAAACAGACTTGTGCAAACATAAACAAGCACTTTGATATTGCATCATTTTTGTTTTTTGCATTTTCTGTGCCTCCCTGTTGTTGGTGATAAAAAAAATGGTTCACCATCATCTCCCAAGTTTAATTTGGAGTAACACTACATGGTCAGAGCTGTGTGTACTCCATGCTAAAAAAAGTTAAAATGCAATGGTCAGGCAATCCAAATTCCATGCCAAGCGAACCTTTTCTACACCCTGTATAGCAGGGGTAGCGAACCTCTTTCAGCCTAAGGGCTGAATTCGATTTAGGAGAAGCTCTCAAGGGCTGCATTCCATGATGGGTGGATCTGAAGGCAAAAGGGGCAGGGTAAAAAAATACCACCTTATTTTAGCTTAACACTCTTACTAACTAAGCCTTAGAAGCATTTCAATCCTTTAGAATTGGAAAACTTGCAAAAAGCCAAGAAACCACAAGACATCAGCAGTCTGGGGAAAGGGGGTGAGGCCATCTGGTGAACCCCAGAGGGCCAGGCTGGGACCCCAGGTGGGCCAGATTTGTCCCAGGGGCCTGAGGTTCAACACCCCTGTCATACAGAGTATGTTTAAAAATGCACATTATCTCTGGTTTTGCTAGTCATGAAAGGCAAGGAAACTGCAGTCCCCCTCACCTCCCAAAATTTTGTTCAGCCATCCTTCTGACATATGAAATTTCAGCAGTCATTGTCCACACACTTTCAAGCATATGCTCACAGTCATAAGAGCTGGTATTTTTAATTTATCTTTTTAAAAACAAGAAGCAGAGATTCCCAGGAAGGTGCACTGACCTTCATTCACCACCATATTCTTGGCTCCTGCAAAATTGCAGCACACAATTGAGCTGATAGTCTTGCTCAAAAGGGCCATTTAAAAGAGGGTTGGCAATGGCTCATACATGAACTCTGAAGTTTCACTCTGAAAGACTTAACTTTGGTCCTCACCACTGACTGTTTTCAATCAAAGCTTTCCATCATACTGAAGACTGAAAAAATTTCAAGAAACCATTAAAGACACAAGATACTTAAATTCATCTTATATGTCCTTTATCTCAAAGAAAATGAATAATAATCATAGAACACAAAGTAACAGTTTCTCAGATAGTTTGCTTATATCCAACAGTGCACAATGTTCACACATTTAAAAACTGTGAGGAACCTAATTATACTGGGCTATTACTAGAGATGCACAGTACATTGCACATGCTTTCAAAGAACAAAATATATTTTTCTGCTTAGAAATAGAAATGTTAAGAAGGCTGATATATGGAGGTTTTCAAAAGACATCCCAACAAATATTCAGTCTCCTTTACATTTTTTCAGTCTGTAACTTGAAACAATTTTACCTGCTCATTTTAGTCTGAAGACAACATTCTTCAATGAAACAGGAACTATCTCTGGTCTTGAAAACACATGTCCATGCATAACTTTTTGACAAAATACTTCAGAATGTTAAACACTCAATAATTGCTTCCAAGTGGTTTGTGCACTTATACAGAAGGTACAATGGAGTGGTTTCAAAACTAATAAAACATAGTGCCTATTTTGTCTTTTACACACCCTGTCTGAAGCCACCAAAGAACAGATTTTAAAACTTTATACATATTAAAGCACTAATCACTGACATGGTGAAGCTTAACAATGTGTATTAACTGAGGCAGTCTTTTGGGCAGAGGTAGAAGTTACTTTCTAACTTTTAATACAAACTTTTCACTGTTTCCCAAAACCCACAAACAGACTTGAGAAACAAAATAATGATTAGCGTGTTATTTGTTTGGAAGCTAAGAACTCAGAATTTTAATGTATTTACTGCAGTGTTCATGTGTGTCCATAAATATAGGCTGATTGGTATTATTTACTTCCTTCATTTTTCACTGAGAGGCAAACTAAGTCTAAACACTATGGGCCAGTTCAGATGACAAAACAGCCCATCATGGGTTAATTTACCCCTAAGGGGCTGCAGCACATGCTGTCTGCCATTATGAATATGCAAGCCCTGGCCAAGGGTTGCTGTGGCTTGTTGTGTCGTCCAAAATCAGGCAGTGGGGGATATTTGAGGCTTTAAAAACCCTCACATAACCCTAAAACAGACCATGGGTTCTGCAAGGGTTAACTCTCAAATAACCCCTGCCACCCAGGTTTGGACAAGACAACAAGCCACAGCAACTTCCAGCCAGGGCTTGCACATTCATAATGGTGGATGGCACATGCCATGGTACCCCAGTGGGCTGTTGTCATCCGAACCAGGTCTAACTGTCTAGGTTATATATAGAACACAATTTGCAAGATACAAAGATGATCCGGGGTGCTTCCAGATTTGTTGCTGCTAGTACTACCCAATCATTGCTCTTCCACTATTAGCTACAAGAGGAACTGTACTTGATTTTCCATACTGCAGAGGGCTTTGTGCTTTTTCTTTAAGTACATCTTGTTTACGCTGGTGTGGACAAGCTATGTCATATCCACACTGATTGATGTGAAATAGCTGTGTGGGTGGGGAAGGGAGAGGGCACAATTCACCTGGGCAGCCATTTTTAAATATTTCTTAGCCGCAGCAATCATTAAGCTATTATTTATCTAGCATTATAGTACATAATGAAGAGCAATTGCCCAATTACTTTGTGAAAAGCTTAAAAATATATAAAAGGTTTGTTTTAGATGCCCTCCAAAGGACATTTAAAAATAACCTCTCTCTTTTTTCTGTCCCCAACCACATATGCAGTGGGGGAGAATCAAGCACTGGCAGCCACAGTCTTTCTTCACATTTTCAATGGAGCTTACTCCCATGTTAGCATTATTGGGATTTAGCAGGCTAGGAGGGGGGTTGGGGGGAGAGGGAAGATGGCGGAGTCTTTGCGAACCTCGATGGGCAAAAGTACCATGGATACCAAATGACCTTGAGCTTGCTTAATTCAGCCTGTTCCCATCAGTTCCAAGTACAGTAAAGGAATAAATGGGCTGTTGAAATTGACAAACTATGTTTCTCTGCATTGACCTCCTAGATGCACATTCTTCTACACTTTTTCCAAAGTTGCCAACGCAGTCACCTTAAATTTAATTCAGGGATGGGCAACTTGTGGCACTCCAGATCTTTTGGCCAACAACTCCCAACACCATTGGGCATGGTGGCTAGGGCTGATGGGAGCTGTAGACCAAATAGACCAAAACAGCTGGAGGGCCACAAGTTACCCATTCCTGGTTTAACTGACTAGTTCTCCATGTTGTTTCCAGAAGTCATGCTTGTCATGTTGTTTAAAATAAAAATATCATTTTTATTTTGCATTCTTTTAATTTCACTATAGTGCATTAGTTCCAATTTAAACATTTTGTTAAAAATGGAATGCTAAAATGGTGGGAGAGTGGAGTGGGGAGCCACGCCCTGGGACAGCAGGCAGGAGGAAACCAGGCAGGGAGCACAAACACAGATAGACCCACCAGCCAAATGGTGTGTGTGTGTGTGTGTGTGGTCAAGCCAACAATAACATTTATGAAAGACTGCAGATCTTTGGCTTCTGCTGGGAATCTCAATACTTCGGCTTTTTACTCCTTAACTGAAATAATGCAAATGATTATTTTTACTATAGGTACATTAATAGAAATTCAAAACACCCACAAAAATCCTATGGTGCTAAAACAGCACTGAAGGAAACGAACATGCACCCAGGTTGAAAAGAGAAGAGCTATAGTGAAAGGGCTCAGCCTCTCAAAAGGTTACTGCCTCTTCAAAACCCCGCCTATTCTAAAAGATGGAAGAGTAGCACTAGGGTCATCTACACCTGTAGAGATAACACTACTCTTTTGTTCTTTACAAATAAGTCAGGCTTTCTGCAGTCTGGGAAATGACTGAATAAGTGCAGGGAAAACACAGCAGGATCACAATTAGATGACTGCACCATGTGGATGCCATGTAAAGTGAACAAAGAGTGACTATTCTGGAGTAAATGCTTAATGTGGAAGCAATCAGGAAAAATAAGTTTGGGGGGGAAATCAGTTGACTCAAGCAAATTGCATACAAAGTAGTGCAAAATGGAAATGAAATGCTTATTTACTTTGATTGCAAAACATTTGCTTTACAAGGCTGTGATTATAAAAAAAATTCAGGACAGAATATCCACATATCAGTCTATCATACTGTACAGTGGACAACAGAATGCTTAGTGATAAACCTCATTGTGTTAGTTCAAAAAGTTGCCTTTTTGAGCTAAATTACATAAGGCTTTTCTGGTACCAAATTATCAAAAGCAGTCTTTGTCAAAGTCACAGAAGCTTGCTTATTTTTTGCCATGGTCTTTCTCCGAATCCAGAAGTGCAGAACGAATTCCTAATTTCTTAAGCTCTTCCACTAGGTCTCCACTTTGATGCATCTGGAGAAGTATGTCGCAGCCTCCTACAAATTCACCATTGAGGTAGACTTGAGGAATAGTAGGCCAGTTGGAATAGTTTTTAATTCCTGAAGCAAAATCAAAAAAGAAAAAGCAAGTCAGATCAAATGTTCCTAAACATGTTAGCCGCCTTACAGGAAGGGGCAAGGCAGTTATATTACACAGGAAGTAAGAAAGGAAATGCATAAGTCATTTCGCATTGCTTATTGGCCATAAGTCTATATCACTGTTTTATTTATTCATTTATTTATTATATTTATACCCCACCTTTTTTCCTGCAAGGAACCCAGGGCGGCTTACATAATCCTCCTCCTCCTCTCCATTTTATCCTCACAACAATCCTGTGAGGTAGGTTAGGCTGAGAGATAGTGACTGGCCCAAAATCACCCAGTGAGCTTCATGGTGGAGTGGGGACTAGAACCCAGATCTCTTGAGTCCCAGTCCAACACTCTCACCACTACACCACAATGGTTTTGGCTATAATCCTGGCAGCACTCACTAGCTGAGTTGCTTTTAGAAGGAGTGATATCTCCTTTTGAGCTAAGTGGCAATTTGATCTAAATTCAAATTCTAACATTGACCCCTTGCCAACAGATTCACAGGATCTACATAAAGAGTTATGTGATGCACGAAAAAGAAGTGTTTTTACAAAGATCTAGCACTTTTTGGACATAAACTTAAACATCATTGCACATTAAACAGTGTTGCATTGTCTTACTCCTTTTATACACTTCTTTATTCTGTTTGGCAAATACACCTCTGTCCAAATTCGTTATCTCTTCTTAACAGACCTTGGGAGTTCAGGGAGTGGTGTAAATTATTGCACATATGCCAGAGAAGTGTTCTGACGCATGCTATAGTCTCATAACTAAGTTTCAAGGAACAATTTTTAAGACTTCATAAAGCTAGCACTGAAGGTCATGAACTACTGGTATGCCAATATTAAGTCCCTGAAAGGGTCTCAATGCCTCTGAAACATTGTACTACTCCAGAAACCAGGGCTCACAAACACAGTATAGAAAGTCCATGGATCCCTGAAGATACAAACATGAAGGTTGTTTAAAGTATTCCGTTATTGATGTTCTATAAGTGTTTGGGGTTTCTTCCTTGCGAAGACCTCAAGATGAACACTTTATTGTACAATTTCTCTCCCTCCTCTGCCTCCCCCCCCTCTCTCTCACACTCTCACACACACACACACACACACACACACACACACGCGGCCTATGTCCATAATATAGGTTTAAAGTACACTCTCCTCCCTTTCTCACCAAGTTTGATGGGAACTATAGTTCTGTGAAGTCAGCTAGGGATCTCTATATACTCTTCTGCAAGTCCAGTTCAGGGACACTCCTATGCAGGAGCTGCAGAGTAGGAGAATGTTTTAATACTTAAAGATCACAAATGGCATACACATATAGGGGAGAGGGAGAAGAGTTGTGTCACTCAATACAGGCAACAGCAACTAAATGACTATGAACCTCATTCCCCATAACACTGCAACATATGTGCTTTGAGGGTGGAAGGAGAGAACCATCATTTTCTCAGGTACAAATTACTGCAGTGTGTGTGTTGCCAAAGTGCACATCTGCACTATCTGAAAGATAATTGGATCAGATTTGTAAATGGACATTTGCCTGTGGCAAGCAAGAATCACTTCTAGGCGACCATGTCGGGAAGCTTTTGTTAACTGCTGAAGAGTTGATACTTTCTTTCCAGGCCATAAGTGTGCAGGAAAGAACTTAGTAGCTCTGCATGCACAGAATCAGAAAAAGACAAGCTTGAGTTGTTAACACAGGATAGAATGTGGAAATCAGATGTATGTTTAACCAATGTAGATTTGCGTATCTTACGTGAAAATATCCTCATAACTGCAATGAGAAATGCAGGAAATGTCCCAAAGCACTTGCCCAACCAGATCCAACTCATGCTTATGTGGAAGTACCAATACTTAATCCTACGTAAGTATGAATGATATTACAGCATTAATGTCACATGTTAAAGTGCTCTCCATGCTGCATCCTTTTTCAACAGATGCTTATGGGTGCCAAGGCTAGATGGGGGGGGGGGGGACGACGACACACCTATCTGTTTTTCCACGTACACATTCTGTTATAGTGTAACATCTGAAGTGGAATCACATGCACGATCACAGCATCAATTTGTTTTTCTTTTAGAGTAGAAGAAAGGCATCTAGCATTTTTTTTCTTATTAGAGTAGCAGCTGCTGCAATTTTCCACATATCCTCACTTCAGCCATCACACTACTCATGTGAATGGACTGCACATGTCAGTAGCAGTTACTTACAGATTAGCCAGCTGCAGTAATGTCTGGACAAGCTCTAGCCTGCACTAATAACCACCAACACAAAACAAGGGGATGGTACTCATTCTGTGTTGCTTAATCCTGAATGCAAGGGTGAAGTTTTGGGGTGGGAGACAAGATATTAAAGAGAGGCTAAAAGTGGGCATAGATGGAAATAACATACGGTAGTCCCTATGCATTGCTCTTCCACTTGTGAGTCACACCCTGACCTAAGCTAGACTGAATGAGTGGTACCACCACTTTATTTTTGTTACTGCTATTTCTTTTTGTGAATGGAAAGAGGGTGGGGAGGAACTAGACACAAAGAAGGACAGAACTTTACATTTTAATAGTTGGTGCAAGAGGGAATTTCAGGAGGTGCAGCACATGACAAGCTGCACCTGCCAAAATTCCTTCTTCTAGACAATTGTAAGAGGAACAAAAGCCCTGTATTCCTTTGAACATAAGAGCCATGCTGGATCAGACCAAGGGTCCATCTAGTCCAGCATTCTGTTTACACAGTGGCCAAGCAGCTGCCCACAGGATCCCACAAGCAGGACATGAGTGCAGTGATGCGGGGTGGAAAATTTTCCAATGCTATATTTTTCCGTGGAAAATTTTCCATGCCATATATGTCTGCGTTTATCCATAGTTGTCTGGGCTGTTGTACTACAATCAATCATGTTAGATGGGCTAAATATAGGATATGAACTTCTATAAGTTATTCCTCTAAGGCAAGCAATGACAAACCCTAGTGCTCAGTTGCCCATTCATCCTTTAGTGAAATAGAATGTTCAACTAGTTGTTCTGAATCAGATTTTTCTCAACTTGAAATGGAACGGATAAGCAATACAGAGAGTGAGTGAAGCTGAAGGTGCTACAGTTACCTCAGCAAAAGAAAGTTAAACTGTTGATACAAGATATATCAGGTATAGCTCTCTTTGGGTATATATCCTAAAAAAAATTGTTAAATATAAACAAACATCATAAGGGAAGTATATGCTATTGTCTTTACATTTTTACAAATATTCCAATAAAATAATTTCCATATAAAGCTTTGAATGTGTTTGAATATAGCATTTAAACTATATTGTGTGGTTAATTTAATTTCCCCCTAAGCAAATATTTCAGTTCAAATATTTTGTAGCTACTGGGAAAACTTTTGATATATTTATACTGCACATAAAATTGACATGGATTACATTTTTAGTCCTGTTTACAAAATATGAGATATTTTGTGTGTTTATTGAGGGAGAATGTGTGTTGCGGAGTAAAAATGAATCAAACAAACATGCCAAATCAGATAACATTATTTAGAGCATTGGAAATTTTTCTGGAAATTTTTCCGGTTCTACTTTTTCCAGAAAACCCACATCACTGCATGAGTAGAACAGCACCCTCCCGCCCATGTTCCCTAGCAATTGGTGTACATAGGCATACTGCCTCTGATACTGCAGGAAGCATATAGCCTATCACAGTGATGGCAAACCTTTTTGAGCCCAAGTGCCCAAACTGCAACACAAAACCAACTTACCGTATTTATTTCAAAGTGCCAACACTGCAATTAAACCTGAATACCGAGGTTTTAGTTTTAGAAAAACAACTCATACAGTTGTCTGAACTAATTAACATCTTTTGTCTTTAAAGAAAAACACAATAACAGAGCTTTCAATGATACAAACAGTTTTTTGTTGGGAAAAAAATCATCAACTCAAAAAATTATTATAGTACTACATTGTACACATAGCCTGAAGGGAATTTATACAAACTTTTTAAATAAATCTTTTAAATGTGATAACAATGATAACAATTCTGTAACAGGAATTCTAGAATAAAATCATTCTGTTCCACACTGTGAGAAAGAACAAAATCATTAGTGTTTTTCAGAAGGGGACAGTCTTTTCACGATCTGGTGACCAATGGCTCGAGTGCCCACAGAGAGGTCCCTGCGTGCCAGCTGTGGCACCCGTGCCATAGGTTCGCCATCACTGGCCTATCAGGTCTAGTAGCCATTGATAGCCTTCTCCATGAATTTGTCCAATCCCCTTTTGCATCTGGGTCAAGTAGAAAGAAAAAAGATGATCAATATGTACAGTCTTAAAAGATTCTGAAAAAGTGGATTACTACTGTTCTGTAGCATTAGCATGCATAGATTAGATTAGGGGTGCTTCCAGACAGATGGCACCTAGTGCTGCCAATCAAAAGGCATTGTGTGCAGCTATTCTGTCTTTTCCTCCTTAATGTCACCCCCCCCAGGAGAAAAAAGACAGAAGAAGAGGTAGGAAAACATGGGAGAATTACAAATTGAAAATGTGGAGAAAGCCTGACACGAGTATGCATGCGCACACACACACACACACACACACACACACAGCCTCCGTCCAGGGGAGGGGGGCGAGGAGGGGGGATTGAGTTACAGGGAAGCAGCCAGACAGACCGGCATCCCCAACAATGGAGAGTCTTGGCTGAATTCCACAAAACCCAAGAAAGGACCATCAAGACCATCAAACTATCAGGGCAGTCTCAAAAAGCTGTAAAGTACCCAGTACGTCACCTTCTTCCCGGGCAGGAATAAGCCCACCTGATACGAAGGGGAAGGCATAAGCCCCCACCTGACCTGGAGGGTGGGGAGAGCGGGAAACTCAGGGGTAGAAAACCCCTCTCCCTTCCTGTGAGGGGTTGTTGGGAACACAGGGTGCTTTGGAACAAGGTTCATCCTCCAAGCGGCGGCTGGAGTAAGCTGTTCTCATCCCCCGATCGGCCGACCCGGAGCCAGGCTGAAATTGACTAGCGTAAAGTCTTTAGTCTAAGGTAACTGACTAATCCCACTGCACTAGCCTGGGAGCCTGTTTCATCGATAAACGTAGAGGTCACCTCAGGTTGTGTTGACATTATAGTATTCCTAGAAAGCTGTTAGTTCCGCTCCGTATCTTGTGTAAATAAATAAAGCCTTATTTGGTCATTTAAAGGGCTCTAGTTTCCTCTTGTGTACGCAAACCTCCTAGTCAGTTTCACTTGCTTGTACAGGCTGTAACTCAGTGCCGGTTAACCCGTTAAGCGCCGAACTCACGCATAGGACCCGGGTGCTGGTCCTTCACAGAAAACAAAGTTGTCTGGACCCCCTACCAAATCCTGTGAACGAGGCAGGGCAATTGCACAAAAAAATCCTGTGAACGAGGCAGGGCAATTGCCTAGTTTGGAAGCACCCTAGACAGAGTTTGTGCGGTGTACAGTATTGGACTAAGACTAGAGATGTGGGTTGAAATTCCTGCTCAGCCACAGAGCTCACTGGCAGCACAATCCTATCCAAGTCTCCTCAAAAGTCCCATTGAGTTCAATGGATCTTAATCCTGGGTTTAATTGCAACCTGGATGATGATTGCACCCTGGATGACTTTTAGCCAGCTTTCCCCCCTCCCAACTTTGAAGCTGAAAAGGGGTGGGGGGAATCATCCCTGCAGTTGCATGACCATCCCTGCCACCTCAGGAACTCCAAAGTTTGGAGGAAGGTGGTGGGAGGGGGTGTATTAGCTGCTGCTTCAAGAAACAATACCCAACAGTGCACATTCCCCCTCATCTAGCCTTTCCTAAGGGAAAGGTGTCGCTACCAGTCTGCCTATGGGCAGTCATGTCCTGATAGCATACGCTCTCCCAGAAAGTGTCCCATGCACCTTCAGGCAGCAACGCCCAACAGTGCACCATCACACACACCCCAAGCCATTCCCTTGGGAAAGGAGGAAGCCACCACTGCCCAAAGGCTGGCAGGCAACAACAGCACACACTCTTTCCTGAGGGAAATGCCAGTGGGGGCAGGAGACTGATTACAATTTTTGGCTTGGCCAGCAAGGCCAGTCAAAAAAATTTGAACTCTGGCCAACCACCATTTCTCAGCCTAAGCTACCTCATAGGATTGCTGTGAAAATAAGACAGGGCAGGCATGGAGGATGGGTAAGACACAATCCTCTGTACAGGCCTGTGGCTCATGCTGGCTCAGCTTGTCTGAGCATGGAAAGCTAAGCAGGGTCAGGCCTGGTTGTTACTTGGATGGGAGACCCCTCCTCTAGTTTCCTGCATTGAGCAGGGGGTTGGACTCCATAGCCTTGCAGGCTCCTTCCAACTCTATGACAGATCTATGAAATCTATGCACGTTTAGACAGAAAAAAGCCCTACAACTCTCAGTATGCCCCAGCCAGCATGGTATGCTGGGAGTTGTAGGGCTTTTTTCTGTCTAAACGTGATAGGATTGCGCCTTTAACCTCTTTGGAGACGCTCTGTGAGCCTTTTTTGGCTGAAGAGTGAAGTAAAAATTCGGCACGTAAACAAACAGTAAAAAACAAATAAAATTTATTATTAATTATTATTTATTTCATTTCCTTGCCGCCCAATAGCCGAAGCTCTCTGCGCAGTTCACAACAAAGAGGTAACAAATAAAACAAAGGTTTTTAAAAAGGTTGGGACTTAAGGACGGGCTGGAAATGCTGAAGGGCACCAGGAGCTTTGCAGGGTCGAGTTTCTTGGAGGAGGGAACGGGAGTGGGCGGGGCAGACAGACGCAGCCCTTACCTTGCCGCAGGTCGGAGTCCTGTAGGACGTCGTAAGCGCGGTAATCGTTGACGCCGTGCAAGCGCAGGATCTGCACCACCGCGTTGCTGAAGCCGCACTGGGGCTGGGCCGGGCTGCCCTTCATGAAAACCACCACAGGGTGGGCGCGCACAAGCCGCTCCACCGCCTCCTCCGACCCGTCGCTCGAAGCGCCTCCCTCGCCCCCGGAGCCCGCTCCAGCTTGGCTCAGCGGTCGCACGAAAAGCCCCAAGGGTCGTGGGCCTCCCAACAGCCGCAGAGCTGCGGGCAGCCTACAAAGAGACCCACTCATAACTGCCACGACCCCCGTCTTTTCTCCCCTCACAAAAGTATTTCTGTCAGGCGACGCTGCTCGCTGACGGCCTCTCAGAAACACTCCCTTCTGATTGGTGCGAATAGATGCCCGCCCCCTGGCGAATGTAAGTCTAAGAAAGGTCGATATTCCTGTCAATCACTTTCAAGCTACCAATAACTGTGGAGAGAGACGGCCTGTACGTCTTGCTGACCCGCTAGCGAAGGCAAATTCAACATCGGGGTTCTGATTAGTTAACCAGGCTAGCCAATTGCACGGCGCCGTCTTGGGCTTTTAAAATCCTTCTCTACAGGCCGGTGTTGAGTCTTTTTGTGACTAGGCTTAAAAGTAGGTTAATATGTTTTTGGACCGGGGGTTTTTTTTGGTTAATGTCAAGTGAAAGGAGAAAGATAAAGTTAGAATCTTGAGAAGTTATGAATCGCACGGTGATGTCTTTGCAGTTCTATGGTAGCCTTCCCCGGCCTGGTGCCCTCTAGATGCGTTGGACTACAACTCCCAGCATCCACTAGCTATGTTCTGGAATTGCTGTTCTGTGAGGGAAAGAAATGGCAAGGGGGCGGGGGTCACCTTTTGTTTCCGGTGTATTGGTAGAGGGATGTGTGGAACGGCTTGCTGGTCTACCTACTATAGGGGAGTAGCGGCTTGAGGTAACAGGAACAATATGGGATGAGTGAAATAATTAGGATTTGTAAAGCATTTTCAAGTGTTCAGTGTGCTTCACGTAGTTGTAATCCTTCAAGTGTTCAGTGTGCTTTATGTAGTTGTAATCCTTATAACAACCCTGTAAGGTAAGTGAGTGTTGTTATTCCCCATATTTTGGGGCGGGCGGTGGGGCAGACTGAGACCGAAAGGCCCTTGTCTAACGCCACCTAGTGAGCTCATGAGTGAGGCAAGATTTGAGGATCCTGACTTATTTTTTATTTATTTATTATATTTATACCCCGCCTTTTTTCCTGCAAGGAACCCAAGGCGTCTTACATAATCCTCCTCCTCTCCATTTTATCCTCACAACAACCCTGTGAGGTAGGTTAGGCTGAGAGTCAGTGACTGGCCCAAAGTCACCCAGTGAATTTCATGGCTGAGCAGGGACTAGAACCTGGATCTCCCGAGTCCCAGTCCAACACTGTCACCACTACGCCACACTGGCTCTCTTATAGCTTAGCTGCAATCTCATACTCGCATGTGAAGGAGTTTGTACAGAAGAGAAAGTGTCTTTTCATGCACTTGACCTTTTGGCACACAGTAAGTATTTGATATTGCTGTTAATCTTGGTGAGGAGAATATGGCAGTTTCATGTATAGGATGGATAAGTAGTCACATTCTTAAATGTAGTGGTGTACTGAGAATTAATATCTAAGTGTGGAGAAAGCCCAAAAATCAGTACACACACACACACACACATCTTTCCCCAAAGGAGGGGGCCAGGGGAGGAGGGATGAGGTCACCAGGGAGTAGCCAGACAAGCCATCAGCCCCAACAAAGGAAGACCTCGGCAGAGATCCACAGCCGTCCAGGAAGGGCCATCAAGGACCATCAGCACAAAGGGCAGCCTCAAAGAGCTGCAAAGGTTTCCCTACGTCACCTTCTTCCCGGGCCGGAATAAGCCTATCTGCACGAAGGGGCAGGCATAAGCCCCCACCTGACCTGGAGGGCGGGGGGAGAGCGGGGAATCCGGGGTAGAAAACCCCTCTCCCGTCCCGGTTCGGGTTGTTGGGAACCACGGGGCCAGATCCTCCTAAGCAACAGCCGCCCAGGCACTCCGTTCTCCGCTAGGAAGCGCCGATCGAGAGCTGGGCTGAAACTGACTAGAGTATTGTCTTTGATGTAAGTAGAGTGACCTGAATGTAACCTGCTAGCCGCGGAGCCCGCTCATTGGATAAGACGCGAGTCAACTAAGGTTTTGTTGACTGTAAACGTATTCTTAGAAGACTGGTAATTCCGACCTAATCATTGTATAAACAAATAAAGAGCCTTATTTGGGCATACAAAGGCGTGTGGTCTTTCCGATTGAACTGCGAGCCGACACGAGCTGTATTGCTCTGCCGGTTAACCCTAGAGTTGCCGAACTCACGCAAAGGATCCGGTTGCTGATCCTTCACCTGGTGGCAGCGGTGGGATAATTGGAAACCACATTTGACGGTCGGAACTAACAGGACTTCGGGCAGGCTAGTAGGTTGCTGGGGAGCGCTCAGAGCAAGGAAAAATGAATAGTCTGAGCCAAGAGCAGGTGGAGCTAGCGAGCAGCCCAGAAACCCCAACCCAGACCTCCACAATGGAGTGGGTGGTGCGGCCAAAGACGGCAAGGCAGGAAGGGGGGGAAGCCCCCTCACAGTTGTTAGGAGGGCAGGGACCCAAGCAGTGGGGTAGCCCCAACCTTACCAGTAGCGGCCGGAGAAGCGAGATAAGGGACCCAGAGGCGGAAGAGGACCTCGGCAGAAGGGTTACTGACGGAGCCATGGGGGGAGGAGGGTTGGATGCCCTCTTTCCCCAACTCAATTGGCAACAAGCCAAGGAGTTGATGCAGCATCAACAAGAGATGCTACAGATGCAGCTGGAGTTGGCCAGGCTGACCAGGGGCACCGGACAAGGGGGAACCCCTGCATCCCAGGGTGGGGGCACCACAACCCCCAAATGGGACAGGAAGCAATTCCCCACCTACCAGTCGGGACAGGATGTACTGATCTTTTTCACCCTGTTCGAGGCTGCCTGCGTAGAGCAGAAGGTGCCGGACAACTTAAGGATGTCCGCCCTGAGGACGCAAGTCAGCGGGGAACTGGCTGATCTTTTGGGCATCCACACCCAAACCGCTCCCTTGGACTATGGAGCGTTCAAAGAAGCGGTGAGAGAGAGGTTTGCCCTCACCGCTGAGCATTGTCGCCGTAAATTTCGTTACGGGCGGCCTAATCCAGGGGACACGTATGCCTCCTGGATGGCGCACCTGGGGCAGGTGTGGGACGCATGGATCGGGGCCACCGGGAGGACCTCCTTGGCGGAGGTGCGGGAGCTCCTGATCCAGGAACAATTCTGTGCCACTATCCCTGAGGACCTAGCTACGGCAGTGCGGGATCGGGACCCCCCAAATTGTAGGGAAATGGGCAAGTTGGCCGACCAAATGGGACTGTATCGGCAGCCCAAAGGACCCAAGGGGGGTAACCTCAGTCATGGCGGGACCAAGGGAAGTGTGGAGAAGGGCAACCCCAAACCTCGGGAGGGAGCCCTAGGCAAGCCCAAGGACAACCCCGGCACCAGTGGATGTTTCTATTGTAAAGAACCGGGGCACCTCAAGAGGAGCTGCCCCAAACTGATTGCAAAGAACCGCCACGCCAAGACATCGCCGGGCAAGGTGGGGAGGATGCTTGCGCCGGAGTCCCGCGAACCGGAGGAGCACGAGGAGGATCAGCAGTCCAGCTCGTCCCTCGAGGGAGACGGTGAAGATGCGGCGCGGTCCCTGAGGAGCGGAGGACAGCATTCGCTGGGGGCCATCTCGCAGGCATCATTGATGCGCATTGCCTCCCCGGAGCAGCTGCGGTGGAGCCAGGACAAATTCTGTGAGTCCATCTCTGTAAACAATGTTTCCCAGGTGGGGTATAGGGACACTGGGGCGGACATCACTGCTTTACCTCGAAGTAAGGTAAAGAAGAGACAGTTGCTAAAGGGGCGCACCTGTGCCATAAAGCCCTATAACTCTCCCAACATAGCCGTCCCCCTCGCCCGGGTCTGGGTCAAGTACAGGGGGTGGGAAGGGGAGATGGACGTTATAGTGCATGGCCAGCAAGAATGGGGAATCATCATTGGGAACGACGTTGCGTTCCGGGCTGCCCAGGTCAAGGTGGGGGTGGTGACCCGGCGTCGGGCCAACCAAGCCCCTGACCCGCAGCCTCCCAGGTCCCCGGGCCCGCCTCCCGGTCGCGGTAAAGCGGCCCCGGCAGCGGCAGCCAGCCGTCCCCCGCCGCTCCCCCCAGTTGTGGGGGAGGACGAAGACCCCGGGGGGTTCGCGCCAATGGCCCGTGATTTTGGGACTCAGAAGGCGTTTCAAGAAGAGCAGCAGAGCGACCCATCCCTCCAGGGATGTCGGGATCGGGCCAGTCAAGGGCCCGGGGTAGGGGACCAGTCCGAACGCTTTTTGTGGGAGGCGGGAGCCCTCTACAGAGAATTCTGCCCAAGGACGGGACAGGGTCCCCAACCAAAGAAGAGACAATTAGTTGTGCCTGCGAGGTACCGCCAGGCTGTACTACAACTGGCCCACGATGTGGCGTGGGGAGGGCACTTGGGACAGAAACGGACTCTGGTTAGGGTGACAGAGGGGTTCTACTGGCCCATGGTGGCAAATGAGGTGCAAGAGTATTGCCGGTCCTGCGATGTCTGCCAGCGGGTGGGGCATAACCGGGACCATCCTAAAGCCCCCCTGCAACCCCTACCCATTGTGGGCATCCCCTTTGAAAGAATAGGGATGGATATCGTGGGACCCTTGAATCCCCCCACCAAGACGGGGAAGAAGTTTATATTGACTGTGGTTGACTTTGCCACCCGTTATGCAGAGGCTTTTGCTTTAGCCTCCATTTCCGCCACCAGCCTGGCTAAGACTCTCCTCTCTCTTTTCGCCCGCCTAGGAATGCCCCACACGGTGGTTTCGGACTGCGGCACGGGCTTCGTGTCCAAACTGTTTAAAAAATTGTGGGAACTGGGGGGGGTAGAGCACCTGACTTCGGTGCCATACCACCACGAGACCAATGGGTTGGTGGAACGTTTCAACCAGACTCTGGAAAAGATGATCAGGGCATATGCGGCGAAGCACCCTGGGACTTGGGATCAAGCCCTCCCCTACTTGTTATTTGCCTACCGGGACTCCCCCCAAGAAAGCCTGGGATTCTCCCCCAACGAACTGATGTTTGGGAGGGAGCTCCGGGGACCTTTGGCTCTGTTGCGGGCGGAATGGGAGGGGGTTGCCGCAAAAGCCTCCGTGCCGGTGCATACGTTCATGCAACACCTCCAGACTGTCCTTCGAGAGGTGAGGGAGACGGCGCAGCAGCATCTCGAAACAGCCCAGCAGCGGCAGAGCGCGTGGTACAACCGGACGGCTGTGCCACGGACTTTCGAAGTGGGGGACCAGGTGTTGGTACTGCGCCCCCAAAAGACGGACAAACTGTGCTTAAAGTGGGAGGGCCCAGGGACCGTCATTGGAAGGTCGGGGGAGGTAAACTACCAAGTGGCTTTCCCGGGGCAGCCGGGGAGGCAGAAGGTTTTCCATGTAAATATGCTGAAACTGTATGTAGAACGCGGGACGAAGGTGGGGGGAGTACAAGAGTGTGTGGAACCGGGAGACCCAGATGGGGGGTTGTTGGCCGAGTGGGGGGAAGGGGGAGGAATGGAGGAGATCAAACTGTCCCCCTCCCTGTCCGAACAGCAGCGGCAGCAGATCACCCAGGTCTTGGAAGAATTTCAGCCCATGTTCTCAGACCGACCGGGATGCACCACACTCACACAACACACCATTGACACAGGGGATAGCCCCCCCATACAGTCCCTACCCTACCGGGCGGTGGGGCCTCATGCCCAAGTCGTGGCCGAGGAGGTACAAGCCATGCTGGACTTGGGAGTCATTGTGCCCAGCTCGAGCCCCTGGTCCTCCCCGATCGTATTAGTAGCCAAAAAGGATGGGGGTGTCCGGTTCTGCGTAGACTACCGGAAAATAAACAAGGTGACCGTCCCGGACCCCTACCCCATTCCCAACATGGATGTGCTGCTGGAGAGGCTGGGGGGGGCCAAGTACATCACCACCCTGGACCTGACAAAGGGGTATTGGCAGGTTCCGCTCGATGCGGACGCTGCCTTGAAATCTGCTTTCGTGACCCACCTGGGGTTGTTCCAATTCACCACCCTCCCGTTTGGGGTCCGCAATGGTCCGGCTACCTTCCAGAGGTTAGTAAACGGAATGTTAAATGGGCTGGGGGAGTTCGCCTGCGCGTACCTAGACGACATCGCCATTTTCAGTTCCACCTGGGAGCAGCATTTGCAACATGTCCGCCAGGTGTTTCAAAGGATTCAGGGTGCTGGGTTGACGGTAAAGGCAAAGAAATGCCAGGTTGGGAGGGGGGAGGTGGAGTATCTGGGACACAAGGTAGGGGGAGGTAGTGTCAAGCCCCTAGAAGCCAAGATAGAATCAGTGCGCACCTGGCCCCAACCCCAGACGAAAAAGCAGGTCCAAGCTTTTTTAGGGCTGGCTGGCTATTATCGTAAATTCGTGCCCCATTTTAGCCAGCTAGCCGCCCCCCTGACTGACTTGTGCAAGAAGCGGCAACCCGTTAAGGTCCAATGGTCAGCCGCTTGCCAGGCAGCGTTTGAGGGACTGAAAGCCTGCTTGATGGCAGCCCCTGTGCTGCAAGCCCCAGACTTTGAAGCCCCTTTTGTTCTGCAGACGGATGCCTCGGAAGCGGGGATGGGAGCCGTCTTGCTGCAGGAACGACCAGGGCAGGGGCTGTGCCCGGTTGCCTTTTTAAGTAAAAAACTTCTGCCTCGGGAGCGGAACTTGGCCACTGTCGAGAAAGAGTGCCTCGCCATAGTGTGGGCAGTGACCAAGCTTCGCCCCTATCTGTGGGGCCGCCGGTTCCGACTGCAGACCGACCATTCCCCCTTGTGCTGGCTGGATAGGGTGAAGGGGTCCAACCAGAAGCTCTTACGGTGGAGTTTAGCCCTGCAAGATTTTGATTTTTTAGTAGAACACATCAAGGGTAAGGACAACATCGTGGCAGATGGGTTGTCCCGGGCTTTCTCAGTAGGAGACAGTTAGATAGGGATTGGGGTGGTGGACCCCAATGCCATCTTTCCCCAAATGGGAGGGTGTGGAGAAAGCCCAAAAATCAGTACACACACACACACACACACATCTTTCCCCAAAGGAGGGGGCCAGGGGAGGAGGGATGAGGTCACCAGGGAGTAGCCAGACAAGCCATCAGCCCCAACAAAGGAAGACCTCGGCAGAGATCCACAACCGTCCAGGAAGGGCCATCAAGGACCATCAGCACAAAGGGCAGCCTCGAAGAGCTGCAAAGGTTTCCCTACGTCACCTTCTTCCCGGGCCGGAATAAGCCTATCTGCACGAAGGGGCAGGCATAAGCCCCCACCTGACCTGGAGGGCGGGGGGAGAGCGGGGAATCCGGGGTAGAAAACCCCTCTCCCGTCCCGGTTCGGGTTGTTGGGAACCACGGGGCCAGATCCTCCTAAGCAACAGCCGCCCAGGCACTCCGTTCTCCGCTAGGAAGCGCCGATCGAGAGCTGGGCTGAAACTGACTAGAGTATTGTCTTTGATGTAAGTAGAGTGACCTGAATGTAACCTGCTAGCCGCGGAGCCCGCTCATTGGATAAGACGCGAGTCAACTAAGGTTTTGTTGACTGTAAACGTATTCTTAGAAGACTGGTAATTCCGACCTAATCATTGTATAAACAAATAAAGAGCCTTATTTGGGCATACAAAGGCGTGTGGTCTTTCCGATTGAACTGCGAGCCGACAGGAGCTGTATTGCTCTGCCGGTTAACCCTAGAGTTGCCGAACTCACGCAAAGGATCCGGTTGCTGATCCTTCACACTAAGAATTCTTATTAATGAGGAAGTGACATAAGAGAATACTTGAATGATGACTTAGATGGTAACATACAATTGAATTCAGATATCCTAATATCTGTCAGTGTTTCAAAGAAAGCTGCTGCTCAAGACTCAACTGGCAAAAGGAAGCTTGCACATTTACTAATCTGGAAAAAACATACACCACTTTTCTCCTTATGTAATCACATAGAAGGTATAGAGTGAAGCCTATGTGACACCTGTAGAGAAGCTGCAAATCGGAATTCAAGGAATTCCTTTCATTGGGCAGTATCCAATGCAACACTACTGCTAACATAAATTATGTTGCACTGGCATAAACTATTTCTAGTGTAAAACCAATAGCATTTGCTGGTGAACAGGCTTTCTGAGGAAAGCTGTTCCACCAGCAAAAGCCATTTGAATTGCAGTACAGGTCATTTATGTTAGTGCAACATAATTGACAGCAGTAATGTTGCATTGCATACTGCCCTTAGTTCAGAAATAAGAAAGCTACTGACAATTTTTTCTGGGTTGCTTAAAGATGCACAGCAACATCTCCAGTTTGAATTGATATCCAATCCTCACAAGTTTGTAGAGCAAATATTCAGTGTTGATGCTCCACAGCTCTTTTAATGGACAAACATTCAGGAATTTGGTGAACCATGCATTCAGATTACCTTCTCTTCTTTGGCAGCACACAAACATTTTTGCTGTTGAACAAAAGAGCATGAAGATCTCTGTTAACATGATGAGCATCTCCAAGACTACGTTTGACAACAGACATTCCTGTAATGCCGTCTTCCTAAGTGGAATGTGGCTTGATAACTTGTTACTGGAAATAACTGCAATTATCAGTAGCTGACTACATAAAAGCGATGGAAAGTAGCAACATATAGCTACTTCCTTCAAAGAGAAGTGCAAGTACTTCCCAACCCTGGTTAATATTGATGGAAATGTTGTCAGTTGAATTTGGTTGAATTGGGATCTCTGTCTGTTATAAGAGGTAATATGAAACTGCCGGTAGTCGTAGAAAGATTAGTATTGCTGATTCATTCCATTCATTATATCTAAATGGAACCTCCAGTTCAGGGGCAGTATTCTTCGGAATACCAGTTGCTGGGAGCAGGGGAATCAGCAGAGGAGAACTGTTGGCTTCATACCTTACTGTGGGCTTTCCAGAAGCATCTGGCTGGGTGCTGTTGAAAACCAGTATCACAAGAGGGCTTTTTCAAAATGTTATAAACTCTAGAAGGGAAGCCATGTTAGTCGGTTATAGAAAAGGCAACAGGCTCTTGTGAAACTTTAAAGAGTAACACTAAAAGACTGAACTTTCGTAGGCAAGAGCCTACTTCATCAGCTTCTGTAGGGGCTTCCTTACAAAAACTTATGCCACTATAAATACGTTGGTCTTTCTAGTTCTTGTATGGCATGCCAAGCTACCCGTTCATTGCAGTAAGTCTGCAGCCTTGAAACTGCCCTTAGTTGCTTTTGTACTTTGGGTCTATTGGCTTTGCAGAAAGAGTATCTGATTGAGGAAGCCGAGGCAGGACTGTAAAAAGTAATGGCAGCTCCATGTGCAATGTTCCTCTGACATACTAATACTGTTGCCACGGAGATAATGATTGTCCCTGTGTCATTATCCATCTATCAACAGTAAGAGTAAATTTGCTGTGCGATATTGTTCAGCAAAGGAAGTATTTCTGTTGAACACTAAAAACTGCTACATATTTGAGTATGTAACCAGTTAGTACAGCTGTATGTTTTATGAACATACCAAAATTGGTAACACTTGCCCTTTGTGTGTGTTTTCAGGTTAAGTGACTCAAGTCTTCCTCATCCAATCCATAACTGAAGATTGAGTGTCACAAATGCAACTGATCAGGAACAGTGTTCAATACTTAAAAGTAATGCAGCATTTTGCCTGCAGATGTTGCCTTTTCCTGTTTTGAATTTTGAACAACATGAGGACAGAAGTGTTCAGTGCGACTTGTTCTAGTAAGTATGCCAAGAATGGTAGTCTTAGTCAATTCTTTTGCTGGTGAGATGCTGTACCCAGAATCTAGTCATACATCTTGTGGTATTTTTTATTGGGCAACTCAAAATCAATTAGGATTGCCCAGCAAAAATAGTCCTAGATGCTGCATACACTACACAGAGTAAGTATGCAAGGAACTAAGATGAAATATCAAGTGCTCAGAAATAAACCAAATCTTAACTTTTCTTTATCTTTGGCCTTTAGAGCTAATTCTTGTAGGGGCATGCACAGATCCCACTTAATCTGGCCATCAGTTGCTGCTGGCTGGAATTGGTGTTTCACCAACCCAATGATTTAACTTGGATTTACTTTTGAATGCTACTGTAATTGGTACTTCGAATACCTTAAAGCTCATGGATGCTAATCCCTTTGGTTTAAATTTTAGCTGTTCATCTTGCCCAATCTTGCTGTATCCTTGCATGTCTACTCATGGTGGTGCTTTTGTTCAGTGAGTCTGTTGCCTTAAATTATCTGCTGTTCTCTGTCACATGTAGAAAGCAGGGGTTCACATATTTTGGCTGGACTTAGTAGCCAGCCATTATTTGTAGTCTCTCACTACCATACCTCTCCCAAAGCTTCTGACACATTTGGAAACTCTGGGGAGATGTGTGACATTTGTCACTTTTCACTAGTAGGCAGCTGGTGTTGCTGTTGAATGGGCAAGCAAACTTTGTGTATTTTCCCCCTTTCATAGGTGGGACAAAGCTTGACCCTCCCTGCAGAATTGACTTTTGCCCCTCCTCCCCCAACATTCTACCATCACTGCTGCTATAGGTTTAACACCAATAAATGCCCAGATCCAGTGAGGAATGTGAGATTTCTGGGGCAACAGTTTTGAAATGGACTACGTATTTAAATATTTAAACAGGAATAAGCTGCCATCCTGCAAGTTCTCTAGCATCGCATTGAGCATGTGAACATGCATGTGAATGCATGGCTTTAGCATCTAACTTACTCAGGGCTTTTTTTCTGGTGGAACTCACCGGAACTGAGTTCCAGCACCTTTTCTTCTATTAATTGCATTACAATTTAATCGCCATCTACTCCCGAGGAAATGTAATCCAAGAGTTCCGGTACCTTTTTCTCCAGAAAAAAAGCACTGAACTTACTGCATTTTTCTTGTATTGAATTTTAATTTTCAGGTTGTAGGCTGGATCTCCTCTTTTGGGGGGAGGGAAGGGATGTTTTTCTAACATGTCTTGTTCTAGATTTCCTGTAGGACCAACAGAAACTATGCAAATGAAGATTGGTCTGTACTAAGAAGGATCTAAAGACAAAGAAGAGCCTATTGTAAAAATTACAGAAGTGACATTGCTTTATTTTAAAGCTGCCGCCTTAGTTCCACCTAAAGATTACATTCTGCCCAAACAACTCTTGTATTTTCATGCCAGCTGTTTTGCCATTCTCATCCATTCTCTTGAGCGTTCCTATTGCAGGAAATGCATGAAAACTGTATGCCCATCCCAAAGAAGTCTGCTAATGGGAAAAGATCATATGCTTAGTAGCAGGTGTGGGTAGATATTACAAAAGAAGAAATATACCTATTGATTGAAATTTCTGCTTTGCCACCCTAAATCATTTTATTCCACCCATGATAGTAAGTTATGGCATAAAGCCCAGTTGTAAGTTTGTTAGTAACCCAATAATTTTGTTGATATGGGAATGAAATTTGGTACACACACATTCAGAGTCTAGTTCTACATTTCAAGTTCCATGGCCAGCTGTTGATTGATTGATTGATTATATTTATACCCCGCCTTTTTTCCTGCAAGGAACCCAAGGCTTACATAATCCTCCTCCTCTCCATTTTATCCTCACAACAACCCTGTGAGGTAGGTTAGGCCAAGAGTCAGTGACTGGCCCCAAAGTCACCCAGTGAGTTTCATGGCCAAGTGGGGACTAGAACCCGGATCTCCTGAGTCCCAGTCCAACACTCACCACTACACCACACTAGCTCCAGAGAAACAGGGCGCACGAAGGGAGCCATCCCCAAGTGCCCTGCAGAATTGTTGATTGTGCAGGGAGTGTGCCCCCTGTTTCCAAGCAGAATTGTGCTCCCCATAGCCCACCAAGCAGCTGTTTGGTGGGCTGTCAGGAGCCTGATTCTTCAGATAAACAAAGCATTTGCTTCCCACACACCTTGTTTCCTAGCAGAATCGCTGGTATTTTGGCAGCAGTGACCAGGGGGCTGCACAGACAACCATGGTGGACTGCATGTTGCCCACTCCCGCTTTACGGAGTACAAGATGGGTCACCTGGGAAAACAAACTAGCACCTACTTCCACAGGTGGGTGATGTATGAAATGGCCCCTAAAATTGGAAGGACATTTCGTTTAAAGTCAAAGATATTATTGAAAGTGTTGCATGTCTTAACTACTGCTAGAAGCTTTATAGCACCTAAATAGAAAATTCCAAACCATACTGTGTTAAACTGGTTCAGTAAAATCTGGTCAACAGCTTCTAAGTATGAATTGACATATTTAAAAAATAAAAAGGAATGGAAAGACAAACTTGTTGAAAAATTGGTTTTGTTTATTCTTAGAACCTTAATTTTCAAGACAACATACTATTAACTCTCCCCTAAAATATACAGTTTTCATATAATTAAAATGAGTAACAACCTGCCTGCTTTGCTTCTATTTCCTTTACCCCTCCCCCTAAAAACCCCGGGGCTTTCCTTTTGCAACAAGGAGATTATAAAGACCCCAAACTCATATCTAACTACATGCCCCCTCCTTTCACTCAGATCCAGCAATCCTTCCCGGATGTTGTTCCCTGCCTTCTGCTCTCCACCAGTCCACACTTCACCTCCATCACTAGAGATAGGGAGAGAATATCAGCCCAGTACATAAATTGGGGTCGAAGAGTGTGCTTCTGAGCATCTGCATGATGGAAAACGTTTTTCATCCCAAGGACTGCGTTCTCGTGCAAACATTTCCAGAGGGGTAATTGTGTTTGTTGCAGCAAAGACAGCAAAGAGTGATGTAGAATATACTCCATGAAAGCCACTAAACTACTTGTTTGTTCTGTGATGCATAACCTTCTGGAAGCACACATACTACCGTAGTAGTGGAAAGGGGTCAAAGCAATACAGCAGTGAGCCCTCCCCTTTTCTCTCTATCACCTCTATTTCCTGTTACCTCTTCCTGTATCTCTTCTTCCCCTGCCCCCAGTGCAGCAGTTAGCCTTAGAAAAAAAGATCCCATTTGCGTGAGTGTGTGTGTGTGCGCGTGGATAGGCTCCAAAGGTGTTGCAGGTTCCTCGCCTCTTGCATATAATGTGCAGGAGTCGTGTATACAATGCTGTGCTTGGCAGCTCTGAAACAGCATCAGGCTCTTCAGCCTTCATCTCTTCTTAACTTAAAAGGGGGTGGGAACCTGCCGATGTTGTTGGGCTCTATTTTCCATCAATTCCAGACAGTATGGCCTGTGATCAGGGGTGATGGGAGTTGTAGTCCCAACACCTGAAGGGCCACAGGTTCCCCACCTCTTGTTTTAAAGGCTGCAGCATCTTTCATCTATATTTAACTGACTTCTGGAGTGGTTATTTGATACTCCCACCTTTTTTCTATGATAGAACTCAAGGTGGCATACATAGGGTTCTCTGCTGTCTCCTGTACAGGCCCTGACCAGACTCAGACCTGCTTCTCTTCAGCAAGCTGGCTGCTTCATGTGTGCCCTGGTACCAATTATTAACTAACTAGTGGTCCCTTCCCTCATAGCTCTGTGAAGATGGCTCACTGCAGATAGCTATTGGTCCACTTATCAGCAGGCACAGAATTGGGCATCAGTGCACTGGTCTATCTTTTGACTCTGGATCCAATTTCCCAAGGCATTATTCCTACAACCCAGCTTGGGGATGAGCTACAAAAACATTGGGATAAGCACTGCAGATGAGAGTCAAGAGTTGATCAAAAACAAGTAGGTAAGTGCTTCAGAGGGAGAACCTATTTAGTTATATTTCACCTTGAGAATTAATCATCAGGCCACAAAGAAGTACCAAATAGATTAGGGTTTTTCTTTTTCCTAAGGAAAATTTAGAACTGTGGACTCTAGAACTCTGGAGTGAAAGGGCTAAAATTGCTCCAGCCCTGATGGCTTACAATCCACCCTGTAGGCCCGTCTGCCGCCCTACGTGGATACAGCAGAGCATGAGTTGGAAGATTTAGCCTCTGTCTCATGTGTGTAACCGGCCCATGTAGTTCACACAGAGATTCAGCCTTTGTCTCCTCCACACACAGCTTGTCCAAGCGTCTCGGATTACAGCCAGCTCCAGCTTGCTCGTCCTGTCAGCTCAACTGTAATTAGGAATTTCCATAGAATCCACCACAGGGTTTTTACTACCTGTTTATATCAGAGTAAATACAATCTCCTAAGTTACAGTCTATATTGCAGATTATAATGCATAGCCAGTTCATAGCCAGTCCAGTCTAGCACACTTCATTACATGATTGCAACAAGTCAGAGACAAGAAGATGCACACACTAAGCAATCCTTCTCTCTACCACGAAAGTTACAGGAAACGAAACTTAACAATCATACTACGTCATCAGAAAGTACAAACCATGTGATCAGCTCATATTTCTTTCCCACCTACTTTTCCCATGAGAATAGAATAGTAGTGTCAGACTAAACAAGATTGTTTTTCTAGCCATCCTGTACCTTTCCAAATGAAAACACTTGTGTCACAGCTGTTGTTTTGTTACATGTCCCAACATGGAGAAGATAAAGAATGTGATCTTCACTGACACACAGCACATGCTACTAAAACACATCTGTAGATTGCCTTTGTGGGTGCGGCATATGCTTTTCATGACATTTGGAAGCCTACAGTGTGGGAGAAAATTCACAGGACTGGAATTTGGAAACAAAGTATGTACCTTAAGTGTGTGGAGAGTTTTACTGCTGATCTAACTGCTGTTCCTGCTTCGGGTTGACCAGGGAAGATTCCAAGAGGTTGTGATGGCAGACACCCCCCCCCCCAAATATTTCCCATTACTTTGTTCCCCAAATTTTCAGTCATGGTATATTAAGGCCCTACATTGCATGAATTAAACAGGTGGTTAAAGGAGACTCACTTGCTCCCATAGCAGGCATTGCTGCTCCAGTCTCCTGTCCACCGTGGAAGTGCAAGGTGTCCTGCTGCTGCCGCCTCCCTACTCTGCCTCATGCTGAGGGGTCCATTGTGGGTGAGGTGGCTCCAGGCATGGGTGGTCTCCAGGGCCACCTTGCCCACAATGCCTTGCTATGAGGAAGGACCCCCATAGAGTGTGTTATTTGGGCCCAGCAGGCTCTCTCGAGTTCCTGTCTGCCCAATGCCTCATTCTGAGGGGCCCTTTCTCAGAGCGAGGCATTGGGCCCAGCCGGTGAAGTGGGCAGGTGTCAAGGTTCCGCTACTGCAGGGACCCCTTAACCTTCCTTTGGGAGATCTCTGCCTCTCCTCAAAGCCCCTCCAGTTCCAGGAGATCAAGTCCTTTTACAGCTTCCAATAGCATGGGTGTAGGCTGTAGACGTGGTGAATAAGTCACTCCAAACTCTCAGGCTAAACAACAGCACTTTACTTACAATATTAGGGTATTTACTTAATAGAGTGGTTATAATTCAAAAGCAAGTATGATAAAACAAAACAACCAAACAAACAATCCAATGTTCTCTAGTTTCACTTCAGACTACCTAGCTCCTCTGCAGCCAGCCAGGCAGCCAGCCTCTCCCTCTCTGCTTCTCTCTCTGCTCCTTCTGCTTCTGCAATCAGGCTCCCACTGCAGCTAGCTGACCCCACCCCACCATATATAGCCTTCCCAGGAATGGAAGGTTATAATCATGTGACCTTGCACAGGAGAACTAATTCTTAACTTCTATTGGGTAAACTCAAACTCCTCCTCCCATCCAAGTGTTTGGGCCTTCAGGCTTCAACTAATCGAGGGAAGTGTTTGGGCCTTCAGGCTTCAACTAATCGAGGGAAGTGTTTGGGCCTTCAGGCTTCAGCAAACTCAAGCCTGTGTAGGCCTCAATCCCTCACAGAAGGTTCCCTTCCTGATGATGATGGGTGATACACAATTTGCCCCCCTCCCTATCTGACACCTGAGGCTAGGATCCCACCCTGTCTCATTGGAGGGCAGGCCCAACATTCTCAAGCCAGGCCAACATCCTCCACTCATCTTAGCTGCTTTCCCTGGAGCAGGGATTGAGTTCATCCATCCATTGATGTGCAGGGAGGTGCAGTGTGGGCCTTTTTTTAAAAAGTGGATTTGGAGTTGTCCTGGGCTTGGAAGATTTGGGAGATTTGTTGGCTTGCTCTGTCAGAGAGAATACAGTGGATCAAGTTCATCAGCAGTACTTCTCTATTGCAATGGGTTTAGATGAAGCAGATACAAAACAATCCTTTCAGCAAGGTTATTTTTTGCTGGAGTGAGGCTGGAAGACAAAGTTTCAGTTGTTTTGACCAGCAGGTGGGGGGATTGTGCCTTTGGTGTTATAAATCTGGAACAGAATAGGATTGTTTTCGATAGAGGAAGAGCAGATGAAGGACTTAATTAGGATGGAAGAACACCTGGTGAATACTGGACCCGGCAGAGATGGTTAAATGTGTTATGGATTAAAGAAAATATAGTTATGCTTACTGTGTACTGGATTATTTGAGATTGGGGAGAATTGTAGGACATTTTTCTGGTCTAAGCATGCATAGGATTGCACCTTAAGGTGATCACACTTGGATCCCATTGAAATCAATGGGACTTAAGTTCACCATGACTAACTTTTTGCATTGATTTCAATGGGATCCAAGTGTGATCACCTAAAGGTGCAATCTTAGACCAGAAAAATGTCCTACAATTCTCAGCATTCCCCAGCCAGCATGGGGAGTTGTAGGGCTTTTTTTGTGTGTCTTGTCTAAACATGCATAGGATTGCGTCCTTAGTCTGGGGCATGTATTTATCTTTCAGGTGCCAAAATACTTTGGGTGCTTCAGGACAAGGCTTTTATAACACCAGTGTCCTGCTTCATTCCCGGAATGTATGAGAGGGTCCAGAAAGCATCGTCTCTTCCTTTCCTGTCTTTTCCCATCACTTATGTCTTTTTTCTTACCGCAGAAAATTGGTTAAGAGGGAAAAGACAAAATAGCTGCACAATGCCTTCTGACTGGTAGCCCTAGGATCCCTCTCCGTTCGGATTTTAGGGTGGCCAAGTGCCCTACATAATAGAGAACGGTCCTCTATTTGAAAGGCTGTGCAGTCCAAGTCCAGTTTAAAGGCAAAGAGCCATAAGAAGGGCAAGCAGGGGCACTTCATTACTTTGCAGCACCTAGACAGCAGACTGGTGCAGCCCTCCCCTGGTCACACAGTCTTCCCCACTAGGATAAGATTATTGTATTTCCATTAAAATTCGAGAAATTATTCCTAAATTTGCATCTATACATATAAATAAGCATATGCAATTTTTATACAAACCTCTGATTTGGTGAGATATTTCCTCTCTTTTGACAATGCATAAATTGCCACCCTGGTCTGAAAGTCCCCTTTGTCTTTGAAATCTTCTCAGTAGAGTACAAACATCTTTCCCTGAAGAAGTCTTTGAAAGACCCATGTACCAATGTGCATTGGTGGTTCAGTGGTAGAATTCTCGCCTGCCACGCGGGAGGCCCGGGTTCGATTCCCGGCCAATGCAACTTGTGTTTTCTTTTTTTTTTTTTCTGACATTGCATTTCTTACTTCACAGTGACACGAGTGTTTTTATTACATTTGCATTGTAAATATCAACAAAACCGGTGTTGCCTAAAATAACGAAGAAATCCCACACATTGTTTTCAATGATCTAAGCAATGTGTTTCAAACAGTTCTAGATATTCATAAAACCAGTAGACAAAAGTGTAAGTTTTGGGGTGTACCGGAGGAGAACGAAATTTGAAATGAGAAAAAAAATCCACGGGACTGCAAAAAAAGCTTTGGAGATGCCGGGGATTGAACCCGGGACCTCACACATGCGAAGCGCGCGCTCTACCACTGAGCTACATCCCCCAGCTGCCTGTGCTTGCTCGGCAAGGTATATATAGTCTACACATAAACATGGTGATTCACAAGATTTTTAACTGTTTCGGGAATTGTTTTGTACATTTCTCTGAGCCTAAAAGAGCAAGAAAGTGAATGCATCCAAGCCCCAGAAGCCAGGACACTTGTGTGTGAAATACTACACGAAGACACACAAAGCAGCGCTCAGTAACCATTCCTCCAGGGTCACGTTTCACTTTGCAAAGCTGTTCCCCTTTTCTTGTCTGACAAGCTGGCAGTCTCAGTCGGAGAGGAGGATCGACCCATCATCTATTTGTGTTGAAGTGAAACTCGAGACGACTTCCGCTTCAATTTGTCTTTAGGAAAGAGACCTTAACCGCTACCAATCTTATCACCAAGGCACAAAAGTTACTAAAAAAGTAGCTTGTTTTTAAACTAAGAAGTCCGCTTGTTTTTAAGCTATGTTCTCATCTGCTCCAGCCCCAAGAATGCTGGCTCGCTACATAATAAGGGACTCTTTTTTTCAAAAAGATTGTATTAATTTTCTAAATTCAAAGACAAAAATACAAACAAAGAAAAGAAAATTACATCAGGTTTAAATCTAGATGTTGACAGGGGGTAGTAGATTTAACATATTTTACCCTTTGTTTAACAGGCAAAAATATGGGTGGAATCCATTGGCTGCTTGGAGATTTTCTAAATGAGTCTTCATAACAGCAAATTATATTTAGGACACAATCCTATACATGTTTAGACAGGAAAAACCCCTACAAATGCCAGCATTGCCCAGCCAAATGCTGGGAGTTGTAGGCCTTTTTTCTGTCTAAACTTGCATAGGATTGCGCCTTTAGGCTCTTTTCCACAATCTGAGGAAAAACTTTGATAGATGCTGCTGCATATGTCCCTGACTTGTATATTGTGGAGAAAGCCAACCTAAAACCCCTTTCTGACACACACACACTCACTAAGGTGGGGGGAAGGAGACCCGGGGGGGGGGGGGGAGACAGCCAGTCTCCACAGAGACCAAAGGGGACAAACAACATCTGCATAGAATCACCCTAGGGGGGAAGGCAAGAAGCATCTCTAGGTTCGTCAATGCTCTCCTATATCAGCCTTATCTACATAGGACTTGAATACCTCGCCAGAGCAGACACTTCGGCACCCATAAGAAAGGACCATTCAACACCACAGGATGGGACTGTTAAGCAAGTGGCTTCAAAGGGACCCCACCTTACAGGGGGAAGGCGTCACCTCACCTGACCCAAAAGGCTGCCTCTCAAGGGAGGGTGGAAACCCACCTGATTGGCTACCCACCTGATTACGGAGGGAGGGGCTACCTGAAACCCAAGGTATAAAACACCCTGCGCAAGAGAACTGAGTTGTTAGACCTGATCAGCAATCTTGCTTCATGCTTGGGGTAAGGGAACGAAGGATCGGCAACCCCGGGTAGCAGAACCCGGCGCGCTCCAGCTAGCTGAAATCACTGACCGCTTGGGTTGACCGGACCCCGGGAAACCAAGCTGAAATCACTGGCCACTTGGGTTGACCGGATCTCCGGGAAACCAAGCTGAAATCACTCACAAGCCGCTTGGGTAGACCGGACCTCTGCCGGGAACCCAGCTAGCCGCTTGGGTAGACCGGACCTCTGCCGGGAACTTAGCTAGCAGCGTGCAGTTGACCGGGCCTCTGCTGGAGCCCGAGCTGAACTAACTAGCTGAGAGCCCTGAAATCACGGTGTCCTTGAGACCTCTTGCTTGCTACTTTATACCGTACTGATAAGCTGTATTGCTGGCGTGTGTCTGGGTTTGTGAAGGTAATTTTGTAAATAAACTTGTTTTATAAAAGATACTTTTGTGGCTATAAGTTATCTCTTTGTTCTGGGCTAAGGGTGATAGTCGCTGGGGACCTCGGAGAAGGCCCGCCCCAAGACTCGCTACCCCCTTAGCATTGAACCCGCGCAGAAGACCAGGTTGTCGGTCTTCCACTTGGTGGCAGTGGTGGGATCACTTATTAGCCCAGAATATCTCCCAGACCCAAAGTAGCAAGAGCCTAAAGATCACCATAGGCGACCCAGAGCCTGACAGAGCGACTGGGGGAGCCGAGCCACGGCGGCCCCTGCCCGCAACCCCCATCACCCCGGGGTTGGCGGCGCTGATCCGGCAGACGGAGCTGCAGAGGGAGCTGCTGGCAAGTCTGGCCCCGGGTGCCCGACCCAGGGGCCGCCCTATCCCAGTTCCGACAGATGGGAGAGAGGATGTGGTGACCGAGGACCCCGCTCCTCTGGAGCCCCTCGAGCTTCCCTCGGAATGGATGGCACACGAGCGGGAGAGGATGGCCCACAAGCGCGAAATGATCCGGATGCAGATGGAGTTGGCCAAGCTGCAGCTCGAGGCGGGGAAAACTCCCCCGACTGTCCCCGCCGCTCCTCTCCCTCCGTCGTGGGACCGCAAGGCGTTCCCCTACTACAAGCCAGGGCAGGATGTCCTGATGTTTTTCTACATTTTCGAAATGGCGTGCCAGGAGCAGCAGGTCCCCGACAACTTGCGGTTGTCCGCCCTGCGAACCCAGGTCAGTGGAGACCTGGCTGACCTCCTCGGGGCTCGTCTGCGGAAGATCCTGGCAAGCTACGAGGCGTTCAAGGCAGCGGTCAGGCAACACTTCGCCCTCACCGCCGAACATTGCCGGCGGAGATTTCGAGAGGGTAGACCTTCCCCTGGGACCACCCACGTGGCATGGGCAGCCCAGGTGATGCACGTCTGCGAGTCCTGGGTGGAGGCTTCCCGGGCCTCCACCCTGAAGGAAGTTGTCGAGCTGATCGCCATGGAGCAGTTCTTCACCACCATCCCGAAGGAGCTGGCTGCTGTCGTGAGGGATCAGAAGCCCCGTACCTGTGAGGCGGCGGGGATCATGGCCGACGAGATGGGGCTATACCAGACGGCCCCATCCACCAAGGGAAGTTCCGTGGCCGAGAAGAACCCGGAGCCGGAAAAGGGCCTGCCCCGACGGCGCAGGGGAGGCCCCTCGGACCAAGGGGAACCAAAACCCTCGGTCTGGGGCGTGCTTCCACTGTAACGAGATGGGACACCTGCGGCGGGGTTGCCCCAAGCTCCAACCCAAGAACTGGGATGCCCGTCCCTCGCCGGGGAAAGTAGGACGCGTTGCGGGTGCTGCAGCCGCTCAGGACGACGACAGCGACGACGAGCGACGGTCGGTCCTCTCCCTCCATGCAAGCATCCCCAAGGATCGCGGTGCCAAAGAGGAACTCCAGGAGTGGGATTCCTACCATTCTGAACCCTGTGCATCGCTGTATCGCATCGCCTCCCCGGACCAGCTGAGATGGAGCTGCAAGCAATTCTGTGAGTCCATCTATATCAATAATGTTCCCAAGGTGGGGTATAGGGACACTGGGGCAGATGTAACGGCTCTGCCCCAGGACCGCGTAGAGAGGTCCCAACTTTTGTCAGGACGTACGTGTACGATCAAACCCTATAACTCCCCCGACATCACCGTCCCCATCGCCCGGGTCCGGATCAAGTACCAGGGGTGGGAAGGAGAGATGGACGTAATCATCCATCGCCAAAAGGAGTGGGGCATCATCATCGGGAACGACCTCGCGTTCCGGGTGGCCAAAGCTAAGATGGGGGTCGTCACCCGGGGACAGGCAAGGCGAGGGGGGCCTGCCCGTAACCGCACCGGTCCCAAAGCCTAAGCCCGTGCCCCCTCCACCACCCGGGGTGACCCCATCCCCTGCGGGGCACCCCGGGGAAAACCAGGCCATAGCGGAGCCCCCGAAGAACGAAGGGTTTGCTCAGATGGCTAAAGACTTTGGGACACAAGCCCAATTCAAAGAAGGCCAGCGACTGGACCCGTCCTTGCGAGAGTGTCGCGCTCTGGCCAACCAAGACCCCGGGGTATCCCTTGCCACCGAAAGATTTGTCTGTGACATTGGAACTTTGTACCGAGAGTTCGAGCCAAAGGGGGAAGTGGCACCAGGGCGCAAGCAAAGGCAACTGGTGGTTCCCCAATGGTACCGCCGTGCCGTGTTGCACCTCGCCCATGACGTGGCATGGGGAGGACACCTGGGGAAGAAGCGGACCCAAGCTCGAATTACAGAGGGGTTCTACTGGGGTTCCATGATCGCCTCCGACATTAAGGCTTACTGTCGGTCCTGCGATGTGTGCCAGCGAGTGAGACACAATCGCGATCACCCAAGAGCTCCCCTTCAGCCTTTTCCGGTGGTGGGGATCCCTTTTGAACGGATTGCTATGGACATAGTGGGTCCCCTGAACCCGCCCACCAAGACGGGAAAAAAGTTTGTACTGACGGTAGTGGACTTTGCCACCCACTATGCGGAGGCTTTTGCGCTAGCCTCCATCTCTGCAGCCAGCCTGGCTAAGACTCTGCTCTCTCTCTTTGCCCGCTTAAGAATGCCCCGCACGGTCGTGTCAGACTGCGGCACCGGGTTCATGTCTAAACTGTTCCAGAAGATGTGGGACCTGGGGGGGGTTGACCATGTAACTTCAGTGCCTTACCACCACGAGACCAACGGACTGGTTGAACGCTTCAACCAGACTTTGGAGAAAATGATCCGGGCGTACGCTAGCCGTCACCCGGGAACTTGGGACCAAGCCCTACCCTACCTCCTCTTTGCCTACCGAGATGCTCCGCAGGAAAGCCTCGGGTTTTCCCCGAATGAACTGATGTTTGGCAGAGAACTACGGGGGCCCTTGGCTTTGTTGCGGGAGGAATGGGAGGGGGCTGCCGGCAGTTCGCCCGTGCCGGTTCACACTTTTCTGCGGCGGCTACGGGACACCCTCCACAGCGTTCGAGAAGCCACCCAACAGCATCTGAAGGCAGCCCAGCAGCGGCAAAAAGAGCTGTATGATAACACCGCAGTAGCCCGGACTTTTGAGGTGGGTGATAAAGTGTTGGTTCTGCGTACCCTCAAAACGGACAAGCTGTGTCTTAAGTGAGATGGTCCGGGGACTGTAGTTGAGAAACTTGGACCAGTCAACTACAAAATACTTTTTGCTGGGACTCCTGGAAAATGTAAAGTGTTTCATGTGAATATGTTGAAATTGTATGTGGACCGGGGTGCGGGACTGGGCTGTGTGAAAGAACATAATGATAAAGATTTCGCTGATGGGGATCTGTTGAGAGAATGGGGGGATGGTGGGGAAATAGAAGAAATCTCACTGTCACCCGCCCTGTCCGAGGCTCAGCGGGAGCAAATGAAGCGGGTGCTGGATGAATTTGGGACCATGTTCTCAGACCGCCCCGGGCGGACCCCACTCATCCAGCACACCATTCAAACGGGTGACAGCCCCCCTCTGCAATTTCTGCCATACCGGGCGGTGGGACCCCACGCTCAGGTCATTGCTGAAGAAGTCAAAGCCATGTTAGACCTAAGGGTGATCGTCCCTAGTTCTAGCCCATGGTCCTCCCCGATTGTCCTGGTGGCCAAAAAGGATGGGGGGGTGCGGTTCTGTGTGGACTATCAGAAAATCAACAAGGTGACCGTCCCTGACCCCTACCCCATCCCCAACATAGATGTCTTGCTGGAGAAGCTAGGGAGGGCCAAGTACATTACCACCCTAGACCTCACCAAAGGCTACTGGCAAGTTCCGCTGGACGCGGATGCTGCTCTCAAGTCTGCCTTTGTCACACACCTGGGTTTATTCCAGTTCACCACTCTTCCCTTCGGAGTCCAGAACGGTCTGGCAACCTTTCAGAGGCTGGTGAATGGAATGCTGAACGGGTTGGGAGAATTTGCCTGTGCCTATCTAGACGACATAGCTATCTTTAGCTCCACTTGGGAGCAGCATCTGCAGCATGTCCGGCGGGTCTTCCAGCGGATCCGGGACGCTGGGTTGACAGTGAAAGCAAAGAAGTGCCAGGTGGGGCTAAGAGAGGTTGAGTACCTTGGACATCGGGTCGGAGGGGGGAGCATCAAACCCATAGAAGCTAAGATCGAGTCGGTTCAGAAATGGCCCCAACCCGCAACCAAAAAACAAGTGCAGGCTTTTCTGGGACTTGCAGGGTACTATCAGAAGTTTGTGCCACACTTCAGTCAGCTAGCAGCCCCTCTGACTGATCTTTGTAAGAAGCGCCAACCGAACAGGGTCCAGTGGACCGCGGCTTGCCAGACCGCTTTCGATGGGTTAAAAGCCTGCCTCACGGCAGCTCCCATTCTGCAAGCCCCAGACTTCGAATCCCCCTTCGTTCTACAGACGGATGCCTCTGAGGCCGGGATGGGGGCGGTGTTGTTACAAGAGAAGGTGGGAGAAGGGCTGCGCCCCGTTGCATACCTGAGCAAGAAGCTCCTGCCCAGAGAACGTAGTCTTGCCACCATTGAGAAGGAGTGCCTGGCCGTGGTGTGGGCCATCACCAGCTTGCGCCCCTACCTCTGGGGGGGACGGTTCCGCCTGCAGACAGACCATTCCCCCCTGTGCTGGTTAGATAGAGTCAAGGGCAACAACCAAAAACTCCTACGGTGGAGTCTAGCGTTGCAAGACTTTGACTTCGAAATTGAGCACATCAAGGATAAGGGCAATGTCTTGGCTGATGCACTCTCCCGGGCTTTCTCGGGTGATGGGCAAGTCGATGGGAAATTGGGGTGTGGGACCCCAATGCCATCTTTTCCCCGGGGGGGAGATGTGGAGAAAGCCAACCTAAAACCCCTTTCTGACACACACACACTCACCAAGGTGGGGGGAAGGAGACCCAGGGGGGGAGACAGCCAGTCTCCACAGAGACCAAATGGGACAAAAACATCTGCATAGAATCACCCCAGGGGGGAAGGCAGGAAGCATCCCCCCAGGTTCGTCAATGCTCTCGTATATCAGCCCCATCTACATAAGACTTGAATACCTCGCCAGAGCAGACACTTCGGCACCCATAAGAAAGGACCATTCAACACCACAGGATGGGACCATTAAGCAAGTGGCTTCAAAGGGACCCCACCCCACAGGGGGAAGGCGTCACCCCACCTGACCCAAAAGGCCGCCCCTCAGGGAGGGTGGCAACCCACCTGATTGGCCACCCACCTGATTACGGAGGGAGGGACTGCCTGAAACCCAAGGTATAAAACACCCTGCGCAAGGGAACTGAGTTGTTGGATCTGATCAGCAATCTTGCCCCATGCTTGGGGTAAGGGAACGAAGGATCGGCAACCCCGGGTAGCAGAACCCGGTGCGCCTCCAGCTAGCTGAAATCACTGACCGCTTGGGTTGACCGGACCCCGGGAAACCAATCTGAAATCACTGGCCGCTTGGGTTGACCGGATCCCCGGGAAACCAAGCTGAAATCACTCACAAGCCGCTTGGGTAGACCGGACCTCCGCCGGGAACCCAGCTAGCAGCGTGCGGTTGACCGGGCCTCTGCTGGAGCCCGAGCTGAACTAACTAGCTGAGAGCCCTGAAATCACGGTGTCCTTGAGACCTCTTGCTTGCTACTTTGTACCGTACTGATAAGCTGTATTGCTGGCGTGTGTCTGGGTTTGTGAAGGTAATTTTGTAAATAAACTTGTTTTATAAAAGATACTTTTGTGGCTATAAGTTATCCCTTTGTTCTGAGCTAAGGGTGATAGTCGCTGGGGACCTCGGAGAAGGCCCGCCCCAGGACTCGCTACCCCCTTAGCATTGAACCCACGCAGAAGACCAGGTTGTCGGTCTTCCACTAGTATTTAAAAATTGTAAATTGCCTTGGGAGTCTTGGCAGAAAGGCAGCATAGAAATGAATTAAATCAATAATCCATCCAACCTTCCTGTCATCTGCATTTCCTTATTAGGGTTCTGTAGCAAGGCCTGGCTACAGAAGCCTCAAGTTACTTCATCTCAAAAATCCCAGTTCTTCCTACTCATCCTACCAGGGATGTTGAAGAGTCCTTGGCCTCGAGTCACGAGTCTTTGGACCCGAGTCTCGAGTCGAGTCTCGAGTCCAAGGTCCAAAATGGTGACTCGAGTCGAGTCACGAGTCCCGAGTCACTCCCAAAGCGGCGGCCCATGGAGGGAGCGGGAGGGTCTCCGCGAGAGGAAGAAGAGCTGCCCTTCCTCCCGCGGAGACCCTCCCGCTCCCTCCATGGGCCACCGCCGCCGCCGCCGCCACTTACCATAGGCGGGTCCTTCCCTCGTCCCTGCTCCTGCCACCGCCGCTGCCACACCTGGGACGCATTACGAGCCCTCCCTGGGTTTGTAGTTCTCCGCGGCGGTGGCGCGGCCCGATCTCGCTCTTCTGAGCGGCGCGGAGAGTGTTCTCCGTGCCGCTCGAGTTGCCGCCGCCGCCTCCTCCTCCCACTCACCGCCATCTCCCTCGCCGCCACCATCACACGCAGCCGCTCGCGCCCGCGGCGGAAGTGACGCACCGGGACCCTGCTCCGGCGCGCTTGGCTGCCGCCGCTCTGTTTAAAGCGGCGGCGGCCAAGCGCGCCGGAGCAGGGTCCCGGTTCGTCACTTCCGCCGCGCCAGGACCCTGCTCCGGCGCGTTGGCTGCCGCCGCTCTGTTTAAAGCGGCGGCGGCCAAGCGCGCCGGAGCAGGGTCCCGGCACGTCACTTCCGCCGCGCCAGGACCCTGCTCCGGCGCGCTTGGCTGCCGCCGCTCTGTTTAATGCCGTCATCACTTCCGGCGCGGGCGGCTGCGTGTGGTGGCGGCGGCGGTGGCGTGATGGTGGCATGGCGTGCGATGGCGGCGGCGGTAGCTGCGAGCGGGTGGCGGTGAGGGAGACAGCGACGGCGGTGACGTGAGTGGCGGCGGTGGCGAAGTCATTGGGCTCGAGTCCCGAGTCGAGTCTTGAGTCCCATTGAAAAAATTGGGACTCGAGTGGGACTCGTGTCAAAGGGGGGACTCAGTCGGACTCGCGAGTCGAGTCGTCGAGTCCGAGTCCCCATCCCTGCATCCTACTGTCTACAACAAGACTTATTAGCAATAAAAGTTATTAGCAATATGGCTCAATTCTGCTAAGCCTAAGTAGCACAGATAGACTCCTCTTTATTAAACATTACCGTAATTATGGGTCTATGTACAAGATGTCTAACCAGAGCAGCTTTCCCCAACTTGGTGCCCTCCAGATGTGTTGGGCTACAACTCCCATCATCCCTTGGTGGCTAGGAACAATGGGGATTGTAGTCCCATACATTTCGAGGGCACCAGGTTGGGGAAGGTTAAAACAGCGTATTGCCCACGCACCACCAAACCTTCCCGCTCTCTCTCCCCACAGCTCAAACTGACGTGGAACAGCCTAAACGGCTCCCGCCTGTCCAATAATTCCTCTCCACCTCCCCCGCTACTGTGACCTCAACACCCTCGAACCAATCCCAAAGCGAGAAGTGGCTTCCCACTCCCAGCAGGGCTAGCCACGCCCACCGACTCCTCAACCCTCCCTTCGTTTCTTTTGTCCCCGCTGCTCTTCTCCGCCCCAGGATTTGTTTGCGTTCCCAACAGAGTGGCAGACCGTGATTGGTGGTTTCGAGGCTAGCCAATCAGAGAGAGGCACCTCAGAGCATGTTTGTAGGGGGGTTTGACTCCGTCATGTTGCGCGCACGCACGCGCACCCCTTGCAGAGTTTCACCTACGCATGCAGCTGCAGCAGCCCCTTTCTTATTGCTAATTAAGATTGGGAAAGGAAAGCAGTACGCATGCAGCTGAGTTAAAATGCGGATGAGTTCCTGCTGCAGAGGCTGGAAATAGTGCATTGCAAAGAGGCCGTTCTTAAAAAGTAGGTGCAAAGAAATGAGGCTTGCAGCTTAGCACTCAAAGACGAATTGCTGTTGGTTGGCCGCTCAGGTGTCCCAGTCTCTTTCCCTAGCCAATCAGAGAGGAACGACTTCCTGGAAGATCGCCTACTGGGAAGGAGAGGCTTGCCTTTAGGGAGGGGTGAAAGGAAGGAAGGAGAGAGAAGAATTGGAAGTACATGCAAAGATGAATGTCAAAAGAGTGTGCCTGCTAACGCTTCTCCTGGCACTGGCGCAGCTGGCTATATTGGCAAGGTGTCAAGATGAGGAGCAAGGGGAAGGTAAGTGTGTTCATCCCTCCAAAGACTGGTCTCCCGAAACTGGGAAAAGCTTGCTTGGGGTGTTCGTGTGCATGCGGGTTAGAAACCCCAAGAGACACGAGAGCGCCTGACGGCGGATCCTTCTGGAAATGAAAAGGTAAATGGCCTTCTGTTGTAGCGGGGGAAGGGGCGGAGGGACAGAACAAGGCGACTGGTGGAGAAGTGATTCTGAAAAATAGCAGAGAAAAGCAAAATGGGTTAAATGGAAACGGGCGAGAGGGGACGTTAGCATGGGAGAAAACAACCAGAAGACTGTTAAAGAGTTTCTTGATCTATTTAAATATATTTGCTTACAAGATATAGCTAGTACCCTTCCCTACGTACTTGCAGACCATGGGCTGTATCCAATGTCCGTCTAACTTAAATCCCAGTTATTTCGATGAGTCTACTCTGAGTAGGTCTAATATTGGGTACAGCCCCAGTTTGGTCTCTGTGCCTGTTGTTATTTAGTGCTGGCACTAAATAATTTAGTGTAGTTATTTAGCCTTGTTGCTTCTGCTGTATAAAGGGTGTTCCTTGCTTAGTTGTACGAGGATGCATTTTGCAAAGTAGGCAGATATATTCTTAAAGCGAATGCTCAGGGCAAACTTTGCTATCAGACTAGAAGACTTTGATGCTTCCAAGACTGATTAAAGGCAAAAAGGGCATTCGTCTATTTAGCCATGATAGCTCAAGTAGGACCTCTATGTTCAGGAGCAGTATACCTGGGAGTAGAGAAGCTGGTATAGCAATAGGGCAAAACGGCCTTTTCTTGGTAGCTTCCTAGAGGCATCCAGCTGCTATTGGAAACAGAATGCTGGACCTCTGTTCTGTTCCAGGAATACGATTCTTAAATTAAGTAAATTTAGGGAAGAGGAAAGTGAAAGGGCAGTTAATTAAATATTTCAACATTCTGTTCCCATACGCTTCTGGGGTTATACATGTTAAAAAAAAGCTTGCTAGGTCTCAGTGATTGTATGCTTGGAGAGTATTTAGGGAAAAGCCTGCAGAAGGTCCCAGGTTTACTCTGTGACATCTCCAGCTAAGGCTGGGAAAGGCTGCTCTCTGAAACCCTGGAGAGCTGTTGCCAGTCAGTTTGGATCTGATCAATAATCTGGTGGTACAAGGCAACGTTTTATGTATATCTCTGTATGATTTCTCAGTTAAGACTTCTCTGGTAAAGCAAAGAACTAGAATTGTGTACAGTACTGCACAGATCCTGCAGGGTTTGCACACAATAGAAGTTCATGCTGGATTGTGCCAGTTGTTTGCTCTATCATATAAATGAGTTCTCTGGAGAGACCATGTTTATAGTTTTTAACTGTTCTGGTTTAAGCACTTGTAATTAAATCAGCCTAAACCCTGTAATCAGTTCGGCTCACACATGTAAGCTGGGATCAAAGCCAGAATTCAAGGTAAAAGCCCTTTATTTATACCTGATTTAAAATAATAATGCTTTTTTCCACAATCTATTCATGGTTAACCCAAACTTCTATTTCATTTCATCTTGTTGAAGAGGGTCACAATTTATTCTGAGGTCACAATTTTTGAGACTGATAGAACTGAACGTAAGAATTGTGTTAGGAGTTGTGAAAAAAGATACCTATGCAAGTACCTTTCAACTTAGGTCATTTTGAAAGATACTTTGATAAGTTATTGTAGGTTGGGGCTTTGCCATGAATGTTCTTGGTTGCTTATCTGCTTCTTTACCTTGTATATATTAGTCACTGAAACCACCATTCTAACACAGGCAGGAATGTAAGCTTGAATATAGGCACACCTGGATTGGAGGAGTTTTTCAGGTGGCATGATTTGAGCAGTGAACTGCCTCTCTATAGTCAAAAATTTCAACAACATTTTCCATGGTTTAGAGCAGGGGTGGGCAATGTGTGGCCCTCCAGATGTTGCAGGTCTGCAACTCCCAACATACCTCACCATTGGCTATGCTGACTAAGACTGATGGGAGTTGCAGTCCTTTTCCACTGCTATTTTGTTGCATGGTGAGGCCAACCCGTTAATTCCCACCACCAGCATGTCCCACAATAAGGCTTCTATCGCAAATATTTATCATTTGTTTCTTACTAGAACCAGCTTGCACAATTTCAGACCCACTATCCTAGGAATGTTGGCCTGCCGAGTGCTTGGCAAGCCATCTGTTTTTGTTGGTCCAGGCAGGCAACAGAGAGTAGGAAGTTCATTGAATCCCTTGAGAGGACTTGGGGTGTCAGATGTTGTCGAAGCCTCCACTAGGAGCACGTTGATATAATTGAAGGCTTGTGGGGGGGTACAGGCTTGGGGGACATCTATGAAAGGGGGAGGGCTGGGGTGGAACCCATGAAGGCCTAGCTAGGGGACTGTGGACTAGGGAGACCCAAGAGCTGAATTTCACATACTGATCTGAACTAATGAGCTGAACATTTGGCTGCTGAACTCTAGTTCTGTTCTGTGACCAGGATGCCACTTCTCATTGATGGCTGTTGCCACACAAGTTGACAGCAGAAATTTTGAATGATCAATCTGTATGGTCCACCAAGTTCCCTTCCAAACACCAGGACTTCACTGAAATAGGATAGTATTTATGTGTTTCACGTACACTGTAATGGCAGACTTGGTGTATTAGAACAGATTGATTTTTCCCCCTTAATCAGAGTCTGTTACCAAAGAGGAGACTGGGGAAGAGGATGACAATGACGATGTTGATGACGATGATGATGATTCGGAAGTAAAAGAGGAAAATGGTGTATTGGTGTTGAATGATGCAAACTTTGATACTTTTGTTGAAGGCAAGGATACTGTGCTTCTGGAGTTCTATGCCCCATGGTAAGTTTAATGTTTCCAACATTTCCCTTGAAGTTGATTTACACTTATTGCTGCAGGCATGCCTGCTGCTGGGTACCATCATGAATACAGTATAGCCTTTCCGTTTTCCTTGGTATGAATTCCCATCAGCCTTTAATCATGACTAAATATGACATCAGTATTGACATTAACAGAGGTTTACACTAACCTGGTTCTGATTTTGGTTTTACTAACCTGGTTCAAACTCAAATATCAAATCCTGGTTCAGAGGGAACCTTGGTTATCTGTAACCCTGGTTAAGATGGGTGGTACTGTAACAGACAGGTGTGTTGGATTCTGAGTCTGCAAAATATTTACTTTTATTATCTATAACAAAGATGATAAAGGGACTGGAAACAAGGCCCTATGAGGAGAGACTGAAAGAATTGGGCATGTTTAGCCTTCAGAAGAGGAGACTGAGGCTGATCATACTCTTGATCACACTCTTCCAGTACTTGAAAGGTGTCACACAGAGGAGGGCCAGGATCTCTTCTTGATCATCCCAGTTTGCAGGACACGGAATAATGGGCTCAAGTTACAGGAACCCAGATTCCACCTAAACATCAGGAGATCCAGGTTCAAATCCCCGCTCAGCCATGAAACTCACTGGGTGACTTTGGACCAGTCACTGCCTCTCAGCCTAACCTACCTCACAGGGTTGTTGTGAGGATAAAATGGAGAGGAGAAGGAGGATTATGTAAGCCGCCTTGAGTTCCTTGCAGGAAAAAAGACGGGGTATAAATGTAATAAAATAAATAAATAAAATAAAATAAAATTTCCTGACTGTTAGAGCAATAAGACAATGGAACCAACTAGCTAGGGAGGTGGTGGACTCTCCCACTCTGGAGGCATTCAAGGTGCAGCTGGACGGCCATCTGTCAGGGATGCTTTGACCTGGATTCCTGCATTGAGCAGGGGGTTGGACTCGATGGCCTGGTAGGCCCCTTCCAACTCTACTTTTCTATGATTCTATTATGGGCTTATGATCTAAATTCCCTTGGAACACCATTAAAATATGATGGGAGCTACTGAGTTGATGTTGTTGTTTTTTTATTTTGAATCAGTGTACTATATCATCAGGGTTTTCTTTTTTCCTTGGTAGTTGTCTACCAGTATTAGTGAAAAAAATTGAAGACATTAAAGTATAGAAAAGAAAACATGGTGATTTGTAATGCTCAATCATTTAGATCAGCGGTCCCCAACCTTTTTGAGACCAGGGACCGGGTCCCATGGAATAAATTTTTCCATGGACCTGCTGTGCGGCCCGGGCAGCAGCGCCACAGAACCAGGAAGTGACGCGACAGAGGTTACAAAAATGCTAATCGGAGAGGCAAGGAGAGGGACGAGCGGCGGGGGGGGAGCTTGCGAGCACCGCGAGAGCCAGGATGGGGTGCTTGCGGCGCGTCCTGGCGGGCGGCGCGCACCATGCCTGGCCGCCACACCACGTGCCAAGCACCCCGTCCTGGCTCTCGTGGTGCTCACGAGCTCCAGCGAGCACCCCCCCACCGCTTGTCCCTCTGCTCACCTCCCTGACAAGCATTTTTGTAAAACTGGGCAGTGTGGCAGCCGGGCGGCGGCTGGGTGGCGCAGTGGCCAGGCGCTGCGCGGCCCAGTTCTTAAGAGGCCACGGACCGGGACCAGTCCGCGGACCAGGGGTTGGGGACCCCTGATTTAGATGGCAAGGAGAACTCATTCTGGTGAGGGGAGCACACAGCCCCCAGGTGCATTCATGGTCCATGCCTGCATTCTTTTTTGTGCTGGACCCTTGACAAGCTAACTGTCTTCAGCCATGGAACCTTTGACTGGAGAATATTTGCACACATGATTTCTGTTGCTTGAAGTGGTACGGTCCCACGGAATCTATACCACATGAATGTGTGCATAAGAGGATTTCTGTATGATGCCTTTAGTAGGCTCTGCTCAACTAGAGATGTGAAGGCTTGGAAAAAATGCTCAACTAGAGATGTGAAAGCACCTAGACCAGGGTGCAGAACCTCTAGTTTTCCCCAGATGGCCTCCACCCCCCTTTGGTGGTTTTCTGGCTTTTGTGCAGTTTTTTCCCCACTCTAAATGATTGAAATGTCTCTCCTAAGGTTTACTTACTGGCAGTAAGAATTTTAAGCTGAAATATGCTGTTTTGAGCTTGCACCCTTTTGCCTTTGTCCCTGTCACCTTTTGCCTTCCACCACTGGAATGCAGCCCTTGAAAGCTTCTTTGAAATGGAATCTGGCCCTTGGGCCAAAATAGAATCTGCACCCATGCCCTAGACTTATGACCTAGCCAAGCACCATGTTCAAATACAACCAGCACTATCCTTGCTCAAAAGCTTCTCAGTTTTGCTGTAGAAATTTAGTAGTAAAGTTAGACTTACTGAATTCTTTCTCTCTGTCCCACCCACCCCTCACTTCAGGTGTGGGCACTGCAAGCAGTTCGCTCCAGAATATGAAAAAATAGCTAAAACACTGAAAGAAAATGATCCTCCCATCCCAGTTGCCAAAATAGATGCTACATCAGCCCCTACTGTGTCGGGTCGCTTCGATGTTAGTGGTTACCCAACCATCAAAATTCTGAAGAAGGGTCAGCCTGTGGATTATGAAGGCTCAAGAACAGAAGCAGGTAAGCAGTACCATCCTTCTCCTTAGTTCTGCATTAGCAGTGAAGTGGGCATTTTGGATCTCGCTACTTTAAATACAGACTGCTGCACAGGGCCTGTAGTTTAGTCTGCATATACAAGTGGAGTTTTCTAAAATAGAAGAAGACGAAGGGTTGTTCTGCATGTTAAAAGGATGCATTGATAAGAGGGGGCACAGATTACTTTCACATCCTCTTTCTTTGCTTATCTTGCAAAAGGCAGACATCTGTAATTCCCCCGTAGGGAGGTGTGCAAGCTTTGCCCACACTAAAAGTGTCTTCATCTCCCCTTGGGGTAGAGAAGCTCATAAAAGGGATGCACAGGGCATTTGTTACATCATTGTACTCTGGAAAGTAATCCTAATGCTCAGCGTCTTACATTGAAACATTTATAAATGGCTTAATCACACTCTAGTATCACTAGACAAAAATATCCTATGTTTGCTGGAGATTTTTCTAGATTCCCAAGGCAATGGGGGATGAATTTTATCAGCAGTGCTGGTGGTAATAAAATTAGTTTTTTTTCACCCTGTTCTGTTCTTGCAGTCTAGAATTTCAGAGCAATGTCTGTTAAGAATAAGGACTTAATTTCAAGTGTTTTTGATGCCGTCAGTCCCCAAGTGGCAGATCAAGGCCAACCTGCCAGCCAGTTTTGCAATCCTGGGTTGCTGGGAGACTGATAGTGGCCTGTGCAGGCAGCAGTCATGGGCATGCCTGATAATGTTTCATAGGGCTCAATCCTATGCATGTTTAGACAGGAAAAAAATGGCCTTCAACTCCCAGCATGCCCCAGCCAGCCATGCTAGGAGTTGTAGGCCTTTTTCTCTATCTTAACCACACATAACATTGTCTTTAGCGTCTGATTTATACTTGGTATAATAGATAATATATATTATACTGATAATATTAAAAGCCAGTTCCCCAGTGTGCTGTCTCACTGTAGCATGACTAAAAACAGAATCCAAGATGGGTCTATGCTCAGGGGTCTATGCTCAGGGGTAACTTGTGACTCCCCTGTTTTAGCATACAATTTCCTTCAGCTGCAGGTAGCATAAAAATGGTGAGGGGTCATGGGAGTTATAGGCCAAAACATCTGGAGGGCCACAATTTGTCCACCTGGGTCTATGTAGCTTGGGATAGGCTTGGTTCTTAATGTCAAGGAATATTTTTAGCCTGCACCCCAGTGGTATTCCCAAGTACGCTCGTTTTACTTCTACATATGGGAATGCATTCCACATGTGTCCCTCATGGGAATGAGAAGTGCTCAGTTGGAGAACATTGTTGTGAGGGCACAACCTGTCCTGAAAAAGGATGTCCAGGTCTCCTGTGCCCTGGATCTCACATGGGGCGAGATGCTGTGTACGCATTCCTAGCATTCTGGCGGTATACAAGACAACTCTGCGTGAACCCCACACATCATCCATTTTGCAAGTTAAAAATAAAGACTCCTTCTTTGTGCCTCTTTGCATTCTCTCTTTAGAAATTGTGGCTAAAGTGGAGGAAGTTTCACAGCCTGATTGGATCCCTCCGCCTGAAGCCACATTAGTGTTGACCCAAGATAACTTCGATGAAGCAGTGAATGAGGCTGACATCATTCTGGTTGAATTTTATGCTCCATGGTAAGGTGCAACAGTGTGTTTTGTCTTCTGGCTTTCACAGATCTTACATGTTCTGTATCAAAGGAAAGAATGAGTTGGCTTTGCATCCTGATGAAGAATTACAGGGCATGGACAACCTGGCCTTATGGAATCTTTTTACTTCCAATTCCATGATGTGTTTCAACTTGGGTTGTGGTTGGAGGTGGGGGTTTGTGGTATGTGTTCATCACTGTATTGTGGCATTTATCTCTTCAGAGTTTGATCTCTTATTAGTGGGGAGTCATAATAGATATAGCCATGTATGAAACATTCACCCAGTTCTGATTCAGCTCTTTCTGGCCTTTAGTGTTAAAAACAAAAATCCTGCAGTTTTCGTAGGTTTCTGGTATGCATTCTAATTAACCTTCCTGTGTGCTATGTTTGGATATAGATGGGCATTCATTCACTGAGCTAGATCTCAATGCAGATTTGAATGACCTCTGAAGATGCGTTTGGAAATACTTTTTTAAAAGCAGAAAATACATAAGCAAGGTCCCACATATGGGTCCATCCTCTTGAAACCATATCTTGTTTCCCATTGAATAATTGTATCCCTAAACGATTTAAACCGGTTTTGGGGTGTGGGGTGGATGCATTTTCTGATATGAAATTGACTTAAAACTACATCAAGTTTTTCACTGAAAAGCATGATCTGAATTATAGAGCTGAGAACCAGTGCATTGTCTACAACTTTCCTCTCTTGCATATGCACTTCTGCATCCAGCTTCAAATGTTGATGATACCCTCAAACCTGCTGCATATCCAGGATACTTACCTGGAAAGTTGATCTGTGGCATTCATGTCTGGATCTAGGGATGTAATCTGTGTACAGTCATGCCTTAGATTGAGAGCATAATTCGTTCCGGAAACGTGCTTGTAATCCAAAACACTCTTATATCAAAACGAAATCCCCAGAAAAAAATTTGTACAGAGATTTTTAATTTAAGCGGTACTACAGTACTTGTATTGCAAGACATCGCTTGTATATCAAGTCTATTTTTAAAAAATAAATATTTAAAAATTTGCTTGTCTTGCAAAACGCTCTCAAACCAAGTTACTTGCAATCCAAGGTACCGGTATTACTGTAAATGCATGCTCACTCACTTTATGTTAACATGTTAAGAACAAAACCAGTATTATCTTTCTTCTCTATCCTCCAGTTGAGAGAGTAAATTCTCTCCATCTTAAGAATAAAATAAAATTGAAAAACCACTTCGAGAATTCTCAACGCCGAAATTACCACTCTTCCCACCTCTCTCTGCCATCCCCATTTAGGTGTGGACACTGCAAAAGATTAGCTCCAGAATATGAGAAAGCAGCAAAGGAGCTTAGCAAGCATACCCCTCCTATCCCCCTTGCAAAAGTTGATGCTACTGCTGAAACGGATCTTGCAAAGAGATTTGACGTGTCTGGATATCCATCTCTCAAGATCTTCCGCAAGGGCAAACCTTTTGACTATAACGGCCCAAGAGAAAAATATGGTATGTTAAAATGCCTTGTCTTTCATCTTTGCAAGAAACCTGTAAGTCTGATCCTATTTGCATTTTATAGACTAGGAACTGAAACTCTGAGTTTGACTTTGCTATAGGCCACATAGTTTGTCCACAGGTGAGCTGGGATTTCAGCATCAGTTGAAGTCCAGTGCTCTGTCTTCTTCTTCTTTGTCTTAGAACTGATAAGACAGTTCCAAAACTACCCATTGGAATTTCTGTATTGGAACTACATTTTTGGTGCTGCAGCATTCATACTTCACATTACTGGTCGCTGTGGGCACCTTGATTTGTAATGTTATGCATACTTCATAGTCAAGCTATAGATTACCGAGGGAGAGAGAGCAATCTGGTTTCTGTTGGGGCCTGTTCACGTAATAGGGATTAATTTTCTAGCTTCAGGGAGCCCTATCCACTCCTGCCAGACCACCAGAGGTCTGCCACAGAATGCTAGTGCATTGCAGAAGATCCTGGGGTGCACATTCAGTTCATGCAGGTTGATGGCTAAGATCGTCAGGCCTCGCCATTTCTCTGTGTGAACGGAAAGTGCATGTCCGTCTCTTCCCTGTGGTTACACATTGTGGGGGAGGGCAGATATGTGCAGGTAAATTTCCATTCCAGGAGACCTGTCCACTACAAGACTTGATTTTTCTCACTGAGAAACCCTAAAGTTTTGGAGGAACCCCAGGGTTCTCCAGATTACAGTTTGAAAACCATTGACACAGCCCTGGATTAAACATTAAGCAATATAAGCACGTGCTTAGGGCACCAAGGGAAGGGGGGCACCACAGAGTACCACAAAGTTTTGCATTTGCATTTCCACCCTTATAACAGTTTTATTTTAAAAAATGCATAAAACAGTATTTGATGAAAATTTGTATTTCTGCTGCCCTAGTTATAAGGAAGTAATTGTCTTATGCTGCTTGCTGCTATTTAGTGTTAAATAAATATAATAAAAAACAGTTTATATTTAATATAGTTGTGTGTTCTGGCGTGGGGGATGGCCTTGAAAACTGAGTTTGTAATGTCTTATTTCACATCCAGCATTTATTGATTCTTAATGTCTTGCCAGCTAAGCAGTGGAAAGGCCGAGGGGGCACCACTATTGGGCTGTGCTTAGGGCATCAGCTGGCCTTTTCCAGGCACATACTTGCATCAGCAAACACAATATTATTTTATTGAAAATATTTCTAAGCTGCCTTTGAGGGCAGGAGCTCTCGCAAGATGGCTTACAACTATAAAATTCAATATAACAAACTGATACAGTAATAAAACAGCCAACATTCATAGAAACAACAAACATCAGCACAAAACATCTGACCTTGACAGTATCAAAAGCCTACTGTACAATTGTCCCTTCACCCCAGAACGGTCCAGTAATATCTCTGTGATCACAGTAGATGGCTAGCAGCAATTTGCCAAATTGTAGAACTAGGAATATGCCATGAAAGTGATCCTGAAGCTGCTGCTAGCTATATCTGTATTTGCCCGGAAAACAAATTACGTTTGCCTAGGACTGCCTGCATGATTGAGTGTGTGCATGGTGTAACTTCAAAGGGGACAGCATAGAAAACCCAATACTGTAGGGAGTTTTTATTGTATAGGCACAGATGAGAGCAAATTTGAAGAAGTTTTAGCATGACTTTGAAACTACCTCTTGTCAATAGATTTAATGTTGCTTCTCTTGGGTTTGATGGACATGTAGATTGGCAAAATGATGTAGTTCAAAAAACAATCACGGTTGCAGAGTACAGTGATGCGATTAACTTGGGCCTTCATATCCAAGATTAAATGTAATCACTGTTTTGATGTTAGGCCTTCTTCCAATGTTACCTTTTGTCAGGTAGTCGCTATCTTCATATTTTATTAGTATTGTTTCAAGTTCTGTGTCATTTGGGTACTTTCCACGCAAGCATCTTACCCCCACCCCACCCTACTCTATCCCCATCAGGGCTGCTGACCCTGATATGGAAAGTACTTGCATGATCTGAGTGATTCACATGATGCTGAATTTGCAGCCTTAGCAAAGCACCATGGGAACCAACCTCAGACAAGCAGTAACCACACTACAAAGGTAACATTTTGGACCAGTTCTAAGTATTGGGTAAACTCTGTACTGTAAAATGATGTGTTTTTAAATTTTGAGTCCTGACTCAACGTGTTGTGTTTGGCCCTAAAGAATTATTATTTAAAAAATTTACTTTAAAGGCTTTATACACCTTTCAAAATAATACATTTTCTAGAGGGGAAAAAACAGGTTTTTGTTTGTTGGAACTGTAGGTTCCGTACTTTATAGGGTGGGGAACCAAAATCAAATCCCAGTCTTTAAAACTTAGCAAACAGTATTTTGGAGCTTTTCTACATGAGGCATGTATTGTGTGCTCATCATTCCCTACTCACAGTTGTTTACGGGCTCTTTAGACATCGTTAGGACCCTCCACTTTCGCTTCTGTTTTTACAGAGCACTTTTGGTGAGCTTTTTTTAGAGCAGGGAAAATGCAGTATTTGCGAATGCGAAGGAAAATGCTTCTTCCTCTTGTGTATTTGCACTGTTGTGCTATGCCACCATGCCAACTAGAGGTTATGTAGCAGAAAACCAGGAAAGGAAACTTCATATAGTGCTCAGATCTCAATTCTGTGACAAGACTGAAAGTAGATACAGCAGATTAACAGCTTTGGGTAGAAAAGCTGTAATTTTAAAACAATAACATGATTGTAACCTAATGTTTTTCCGAAGCAGTAACATGAGACTGTACCTTTTGTTAACAGGAATTGTTGATTACATGATAGAACAGGCTGGTCCTCCATCCAAACAAATACAGGCTACCAAACAGGTACAAGAGTTCATGAAAGATGGAGATGATGTTATCATCATTGGGGTGTTTAAAGGAGACCAGGACCCAGCCTACCAACTGTATCAAGAAGCTGGTAAACCTTTCATTTGTAAATAACTTGTCACACATTTGCTCACTGCCTAGCTACGCATGGAAAGTGTTTTATACACCTTTATGAGAATGCATACTAACAGGACAAAATTTCCTTCACCTGGTAGATACCGGTACTCAAAATTTGAGGAGTTAATATTAAAATAGTCTCTTTTTAGAGCTAGTGTTGTGTAGTGGTTAGAGCCAGTGTGGTGTAGTGGTTAGAGCGTTGGACTGGGAGTCAGGAGATCCAGGTTCTAGTCCTCGCTCAGCCATGAAACTCTCTGGGTGACTTTGGGCCAGTCACGTACTCTCAGCCTAACCTACCTCACAGGGTTGTTGTGAGGATAAAATGGAGAGGAGGAGGATTGTGTAAGCCGCCTTGGGTTCCTTGAAGGAAAAAAGGTGGGGTATAAATATAATAATAAATTTTAAAAATCTCGTAACTGCAGGTCCCTGTTGCTCTCAAGTGTTGGTTACATCCATTTTCTGACTACCTCCTCCTCCTGCTTTCTCGGAGTGGGGAGGCACAGTCTCTGCTGGTTCCAGACCAAGAGCAGAAGAACTAATATACAAATCAGAGAATACGTGGGGATAGTGCAGGGGGGGCATGAAAAAAGATGTGAAGCTATGAGAGTGAAACTTAAACAAGCTGCTTTCTAGAATCTAATACCAGGCAACAGAAAATAGTATTTGTCTGTCTTGATGGAAGAGAGCATGTATGTTATATGGGAGAACCGAGGAATTTCCCTAGTTGAAGCAGAAAAGTGGCTTCCTGATCTTGTATTTGAACTCAAAAGATTTCAGTCCTGTTCTGGTCAACCGATCTCAGAAGAACATTCTAGAACTAGGGAAGAGTACAGAAAATGGCAACTAAGGCTGTAATACTATGCATGTTTAGGCAGGGAAAAAGTCCTACAACTCCCAGCATTCCCCAGCCAGTCATGCATGCATGGGATTGTGCCTTAAATTATTCAGAGGGTTGGAGCACTTCCCCTATGAAGAGAGGTTAAGGCCATTTAATTGTGGGTTGGGAGACAACTAAGAGACAGGAGATAGAGGTTCATAAAAACGATCAACTGTGGGTGGAAAATAAGGAAATTTTCTCTCTTGGCCATCCACTGAAATGAATTGGCAATAAATTCGGGACAGACACTAGAAAGTACTTCTCTACATAGTAGCTCGGCTCAGATGGAATAACATGCTCAGCAAGAGTTGGAATCATGCACTTGGCCCTCTCGTCTCTGAGCATGGTGGAAGTTGATTAAAGGCTTCCACTTCTGGTTTTGAATGCAGTGCGTTTTGCCTTCCCTTGAGGGAGGGGAGGAGTGTATGAGGTGAGTCCAAGGCTTATGGCAGCTCATTCTCATAATGCTAATCCCCGATATCTTGTCTGGGTCAGTAAATAATTATGGAATTCACCGCCACAAGATGTGGTGATGCCACTAAGCAAAGAGGCCTTTTAAGAAAAGGAATAGACACATGGAGAGTGGGTCTGGAACTATAGGCAATATACCTCTGATTACCCGGGAGAAAGTCCAGGGTTGCCCTTCTGTGAGCTTCCAGGGGCACTTGGAGGTTGGTAGAGCTTAGTCCTTGCATTTGCATGTAAAATTTGAGAAGTGTCGTCTCACAATATGTTCTAGAGCAGGGGTGGGCAATATGCAGGTTGCATATGGCCCCCACTTCCCCCCGCTGTGCCTTTTATTATTTTTTACTGCAGAAAGGTTGGGGAAGTTGCAGTTTGCCACTGAAATTTGCCAGCAATCTGCAACTTTCTTCACTTTTTTTTCCACTGCTGCCACTGCGGTAACAGCAGCAGGAGTGCAGCCTGCAGCAGGTCCAGCAGTGGGAATTGGCCCCTGGACATCCCGAAGTTGCCCACCCCTGTTATAGAGCTTCAGGCATAAGGATGGTAATGCTATATAAAGTATTTGTTTTGCAGCTCTGCTCCAGCGATCCAATTTCCTAACTTTTTCTTTGGGGATATTCCTCCAACTTTTTTTTTTTTCAGCTAACAATCTGAGAGAAGAATACAGGTTCCATCATACCTTCAGCAGAGAAATTTTAAACTTTTTGAAAGTGGATCCTGGGAAAGTGGTGGTGATGCAGCCTGAAAAATTTCATTCAAAATATGAGCCTAAAATGCACGTTTTGGATATTAAAGTGAGTACTTATGTCAGTGCTATGTTACAGATGAGTCAGATCTATTCTTCCAGTGAGCCATTTGTGTCTCCTTATCCTTGGTGCTCCAGATTACATTTTAAATCTAGTGGACCATTTCATTAAATATATAAGTTTATTTACACTGATCCAGACCCCAAATAGTGGCCCTTGGTTGCAGTTGGTCTTGCGCTTTCATGTTGGGCTTTCTTCTGTATCCTCTTTCTGAATTGCCAGCAATCCATACAATTGCTGTGTATGAACATGACGGGAAGGCTCCTAATGGAATTGCACAGACTTGGCTCAGAACTTAAATGAAACTACTGTGTGTATATGATAAAGCAGTGTTCTCCAACCTTGGGTCCCCAGATGGCTGGGGCATGCTGGGAGTTGTACGCCAAAAACATCTGGGGACCCAAGGTTGGAGAACACTGTGCAAAAAGATAAGTATTTGATCAAAACTTGCCCCTAAATTCCACAAGTGGTGGAATGCCTGTTGCCAAGGGCAGTTAAGTTGACAAGTACAAGGGGAGGAGTCTTTTCAGTAGTGGCCCTGTACCTGTGGAATGAGCTTCAGTCAGGAGTTCATCAGGGTTTTTGCAGACTTTCAGGAAAGCTCTGAAGAAAGACCCACTTGTTCTGGTTTGGTTTTCCTCAAACTGTGTGTTTGTGCTTCTGGTTTTAGATGTAATTGCTGGCATTGTTCATTTCTATTGATTTTTTTACTGTTTTAATGTGTGCCTTTATTATGTGCTTGGGAGGATTCCACCCTTAAAGGTGGCCTAAATTTTAAATATATAAATGGTGAAAGGTTTCCCCTTAAGGCCAAGTTGGAGTGAGTTGTGGCAACTCAAATGAGTATGTGAGAATTCTGACTATGCCCACTTGAAGCAAACCTGGAGAATTCCAAGCTGAGGGCGGTATAGAATCTGAGCTCTATTCAGTATCAGGAGAGAGCAAGCTTGGAAAATGGAAAGTGGCTCTTAGCCAGGATCCAGTAAAGAAAAATGCCAATGAAGAGGGTGGCTTAGAAATCTCACGGAGGGTGGGGGGGAGGTAAAATACCGTATTGTTCCGAGTATAGGCCGCACTTCCCCCCCTAATTTGAGTCCCTAAACTAGGGGTGTGGCCTACAATCGGGATGTTGCAAAAAATCTACATCCTGCTGGAGGGGTGTGCCCACTCTGTGCCCGGCTGAGACCTGTGGCGCCCCCGGAGAGGCGCGCACCGAGGCCACCACGCCTGGGCCTCTTCCCGGCAACGCTTCGCCCGCAGGCTGCGCACCCTCGCCACCACCGCTGCCTCCTTGCTCTCCTCCTCCTCCTCTGCTTGGACGCGGGGGCGGGGGCTCCCACGGCGCCTCTGCGCCCGGCCGAGACCCGCGGCAGCCCCGGAGAGGCGCGCACCGAGGCCTTTTCTCGGCAATGCTGAAGCCATAGGCTGCGCCCCAGCCCAATGCACCCTCGCCGCCTCCTCCTTGCCGCCCTCCTCCTCTGCTTGGACACGGTGGCGGTGCCGCCGCCTCTGCGCCTGGCTGAGACACGCGGCGCCCCCAGAGAGGCGCGCGCCGAGGCTGCTGCGCCCGGGCCTCTTCTCAGTGAGGCCACAGGCTGCGCCCTGGCCCGGTGCGCCCTCACCGCCGCCTTCCTCCTCCTCTGCTTGGACGCAGGTGGCAGCGGCTCCTCCGGGCGGGGGTGGAAGATTCTTAGGTCTGGCGCCGGGAAGATCTACTGCTGCAGCTGCCGCGGCCGCCCCACCTCCTCTTTCTCTCACAGCTGCCGGCACCTAACTTCAAGGGTGCGGCTTATAATCAGGAGCGGCCTATACTCGGAACAATATGGTACATGTATGTATTAGTTCAATCTATATACTGCCTTCCGCTACAAATAGCGCCCAAGGTGGCTAACAGTACTAAAATATGAGATGAACTACAACATTGTAATTAAAACATAATAGCAAATTGGTTACAAACATATTAATAAAAAAGAAATAAACTGCGCCCACCAGTTGAAACCTACTTCAGCATACAGTTCAAAAGCCAATATAAAGCCATTACCATTTACTTAGAAGTGAGTCCCTCAATGTTTTTTAAAAAAATATTTTATTTACTTTTCAAAACAAATTATAACAAAATATATATATAACAGAATACAAGAATATCACACAAATATAACATAAACAACATACAATAAATCATGAAGTGCTCCCCCCCACCCTCCAAGGGACCAATTAATATACTTCTATCCTCTTGATCAAATAAATTCTAAATTCCAAAAATATAACATATCTTGACAAGGCATGTTACCCTTCCCCTTTATTAATACATAGTCTAGTAATTGATTCCATATCTCCATAAAATTATTCTTCTTTAACAATCCTTTTTTGCATTTGATACTACTAGTTAGTTTATCATTTAGGGCTATGTCCCAAACTTCCTTATACCAGTCTGTTATTAGGAAAACATGTTGTACTTTCCTATTTCTTGCTATCATTAGCCTGGCCGCAGTTAACAAGTTTACAATTAACTCCTTCGTATTTTGGTCACAAATAAGCTTCTCCGTTATTGATAACAATGCTAATTTTGGACAGACCTCTAAATTAGTACCAATAATTTTCGATATTTCTGTAAAAACCTCTCGCCAAAACGCCAATACATTTTTACAACTCCACCACATATGAGCATATGTCCCTTTTTCCTGACATCCTCTCCAACAAAATGCAGAACAATTATTATCTACCTTGGCCTACAACTCCCAGTATGCCCCAGCCGTATATACTCAAGTATAAGTGGACCCTAATATAAGTCGAGGCCCCTAATTTCACCCCAAAAAACTGGGAAAACTTATTGCCTCCAGTATAAGTGCGCTGACCCAAGTATAAGTCGAGGGGGCATTTTTCAGCACAAAAAATGTGCTGAAAAACTCGACTTATACTTGAGTATATACGGTATTCTATTTAATCTTACTGGAGTTAAATACCATCTCCAAATTAGTTTATAAAAATTTTCCTTTATCCTAATTGACATCATTTTCACAATCCGTCTATCCCATATATTGTTCCACCCCACCTTCGAGGTCACCTCTTCAAATTCATTATCCCATACTGCCTTAAGCTGATCCTCTTGTTCTTTTGCTTTTTGAATCAAGAGTCCCTCAATGTTATAGCAAGAACCTGTCACCCAGCTGCCCTGTAACAATTGCATATCAAAGAAAGTGTGAAAACACCATGATGGAACTTTCTTTTATCTATTTTTAAATTTTTGACAACTTTTTACAATTCATGTTGATTTATTATATTTATATAAACTTTAAAAACTATTCAATACTTAAACTTTACAAACTGTTCACTAATCATGCTGTAACAGCTACTCCATAAAGAGAAAGAAAAAACAGAGGAAGGTTTTCATTAACTCTACTGTATAAGCATAATACAGCAAAGTTTGGTGGATGCTAAAACCTTGAAAGATAAGGGTGTGATTACCATTGGGTATTTGTATAATTATACATGATTTATACTCTATGTTACAGCATGATTAGTGAACAGTTTGTAAAGTTTAATTATTGAATAGTTTTTAAAGTTTATATAAATATAATAAATCAACATGTATTGTAAAAAGTTGTCAAATTTAAAAATAGATAAAGAAAGTTCCATCACGGTGGTGTTTTCACACTTTCTTTGATATACTTGTATTTCCGTGATTCTCCTTTGTTATCAGCCTGTAACAATTGCAGGCAGGCTCTCCGTAATACAGCATGTTATCCTGAATCCTTTAGCTTAGGGGTGGGGGACCTTTTTCTTCCAAGGGCCACGTTCCCTTCAGGGAAATCTGTTTGGGGGAGGTGGGAACACATGCCAGTGATAGGCAGGGCTGGAACCAAAAGTGGGTGGAGCCAAAGCCATCCCCACACTTGCTTTCTCTTGCACGTGCATGTTCATGCCCCCTCCCAACTTTTCCTCTCTCTCCCACCCTGCCCACCACACACAGCAGGTAGGCTTTTAAACTTACATTGGCATCAATGAAAGTTTTTCTTAAAACACGAGTTGCCATGCAGGAAGGGGAGGGTTAGCCCTTCCCACCCAGATGTGTCCCCCTCCTGCAAACTGCCCCTTGGTGCAGCAATTGGGTTTCTAAAAGGTTTCCATTGGCAGCAGCAGAAGCTTTTTATTTTAGGCCTAATTGCTGTGGCAGGGAGGGAAAGGTGGGGATGCTGTGGGCCAGAGAGGAAGGCCCCGTCGGCTGCATCCAGGCTGGAAGTTCCCCGCCTCTGCTGTAGCATATATCCTTCCACTTAAGCTTCCTGAGGCTAACCGGTGTGAAATATTTTCAATGAACTTCATAGACTGTAAGGTTCTTCGGGTGTTCTTTAAGTTAGGATCTGTACATGAATGACATTCTTTGTGATGTGAACCCTTTCAGGCATCCAGGGTTGCAAAAAACCATGATTTTTTGCGCACACACAAAAAAAATCGATTTTTAAATTTTATTTAAATCAATGATTTTTTTTATTTAATCAATTTCCCCCCCAAATTTTTAAAGTAAAATTAATTTCAAAGTTTCAGGCAAGCACATGTATAAATAGCCTACACTTAATAGTTAAGAACTCCAAATTATACAGAAAACACTTTCCTCTTTTCTTTCCTTTTTTTTACGTTACCAGTATTATCGGTTACTAGGCTACCTACATTACAGGGTTGCAAAAAATCATTATTTTTTGCAAAAAAATTAGAAAAAAATCAATTTTTAAAAATTTAATCAATGATTTAATCATTGATTTAAATCATCCTGATTTAAATCATTGCAACTCTGCAGGGATCACACACTCTATATTTTTGTTGCTCTAAACAGGAATCCACTGATGCTGCTGAAGTGAAAGGCCACATTTTAAAACATGCCTTACCTCTTGTTGGTCATCGCAAGACTGCCAATGATGCTAAGAGATACACTAAGAAACCTCTGGTAGTTGTTTACTATAGTGTAGACTTCAGCTTTGATTATCGTGTTGGTAAGTATACCTAAAAATTGTCATCTTTTAAAGACGTGGTGCAGAACAAACAAGAAATCTCTTAACTTCATTGTGTGTGCTGTCCACAGCTACTCAGTACTGGCGAAACAAAGTTTTAGAGGTGGCTAAGGACTTCCCAGAGTATACTTTTGCAATTGCTGATGAAGAAGACTATTCTTCTGAGATAAAGGATCTGGGACTGATTGACAGTGGAGAGGATGTTAATGCTGCCATCTTTGATGAAGGTGGCAAGAAATATGCCATGGAACCAGAAGAGTTTGACTCTGATGTGCTGAGGGAATTCGTTTTGTCATTCAAAAAAGGTAAATTGTGGTTGGCTTGTGGACAGTCTTTCCTTCCTTTTTAGTTTGGGTGTAGAGTGACTAGTCCATATGTAATAATCCCTTGGGGCTAGTACTTTTTCTCCCAGGAGCTCAAAAAACCTGGATGTAACACCGTGTAAAGAGAATACTCCTAGCCTTCTGATCTTCTAATAGGTGGAGTAGGATTTCACCAAAAATCCCTTGGGACATCCTGTCTTATTCTTTGCATGTCTGATGATGTTATTTGGTTAGGGCATTAGGGCAAGACCTTCATTAGAGCCACCCAGATTGTCACAAAATAGTGAGCAAGATGTTGAATTCTTCAGAACTGTTCACCAAGTTGGATGCTAAGCAGAAAGTGTGGAGTTGTGGAAGGGGGAATGGCGTGGTGATCTTTGGTTTTTCTTTCCTGTGGACTAACATGTTTTACATGCCAAATGCTGTGGAAGGCATTTGCTGCCAAACTGAAGAAGCCAGTTGCATGATCACCTGTGGCAAGTAAGAATCACCCCTTGGTGACCCAGGAAGGAAAGCTTTACAAAAGTTGGGACTGTGTCTTGCGTTTTGATTTAAGGCACTAATAAAGCTACTAGCATTGGTGGGCTACTAACTTTTGTGTGTTAATTCTGCAACGGTAATTCTAGTGGACGTGGTCTTTGTATGACAATGTTCCTCTATTTCTTTTCCTAGGTAAACTGAAACCCATTGTGAAATCCCAGCCCTCACCAAAAAATAACAAAGGTCCTGTGAAGATTGTAGTTGGTAAAACATTTGAGTCCATAGTGATGGATCCAAATGCTGATGTTCTCATAGAGTTCTATGCTCCCTGGTGTGGACACTGCAAGAAACTTGAGCCCGTCTACACTGAGCTGGGTAAAAAATACAAGAACCAGAAAAATCTGGTCATCGCCAAAATGGATGCTACTGCTAATGATGTCCCCAATGACATTTACAAAACGGAAGGATTCCCTACCATCTATTTTGTTCCCAGCAACAAGAAAAACAATCCTATTAAATTTGAAAGTGCGGAAAGAGATTTGGAGAGCTTGAGCAAATTCATAGAAGAACATGCTACCAAGTTAAGCAGGACAAAAGAAGAACTTTAGGTGGAACAAGGATCGTGCATAACAGTCACTGCAAAGTTACTGACAGGTTGATTAGGGGAACAATGCAGCATCTGGAGCAAAGGGGATTTGGGGTAGCAAAACTGCAGTATGAGATTTTTGTATTACAAAACAAATCTGAACACTGAACTTTTTGATGTGAATCTTTTTTTATTAGTTTGCCAGTTTTGATCGGAGAAAAAATACATTATTTTTTGTGACTGACTTGAGCTTGATTCTTTTCTCCCTACTCCAAAGCAAAGCTTTAATAATACCTTAACAGTTATCAAGCAAATATTTGCCAAACAAGGTTGTTTGTGTCTCTTTATTAACAGAAGAATGGGGATGTGTAAATGAAGAGTGCCTCTCTTGTGCTTGGCCAGATATGTGGCAATATATGAACTGATGCTTCCAGGTCTTTCTCTTTGCATGTCTTCATTCAGAACAGAAGAATAATTCTAAATGAAAGTGGTGTCTGTGCTTTATTTTAGCAATTGACCTCCCATCCAATCACAGTTCCTGTGACATTCATTTTTAATGTAAGGGCTGAAGCAGACTTTACTTTAAATCTGTGTCTAGCAGCTATGTCTTTTACTGCAGAGTAGGCACTGGGGCCCCAATCCACATTGGGACCCTAGCATGAGGCGTAGGGTGGCTTCTAAGATCTGGATTGGGGGGCCTGTGTCTACAGTAAAAAGGATGTAGCTGCTAGACACCGATTTAAAGTAATGTCTGTTTTGGCTCTAAATCACATCAATTTGTTGGTTGGCCAGGAGTGACATCTGTTGTTGGCCATTGCAATGCAAACATCTTATGTGGGAGTCAACATATATTCCAAGGTAATACTATCTGCCTCTGTGTTTCCTGCTTAACTGCCCCCCACCCCCTAAATTCCTGCTAGTGTCTTAATTTTTATTCATCTTTTGCAAATGTTTGGGGTGGTGCTCATGCTCTGCATTTCAGACTGTAACCAAATGGGAAGCTGGTGCATTTACTTTTTCCTCCTAGTTGGCCAGTAGTACATCCCTTCCTGTGTCAGTTTCTCTTCAGTAAGTTACACTTCTGTTTCTTGCTGTTGGAGATACTCATCTGATCTGTACGCCTGATGCTGAGCTCTTTTTAGTATTGCAAAGTGCTATTTGAGGTGACTCATTCATACACAAGTTCTCATTTTCGCTTAATGCTGTAGTCCTTGCATGATGACCATGCCTGAATGAACCAGCCCTAAATATGCTTACTAGGGGGTAAGCCCTGTTGAACACAGTGGTACATACTCCTTATTCTGTGATCGAGTCAACCTGATGCAGGTTCATACATGTATTTTTTCTTTTGGAGAGACTACAAAGCCATGCATAGAATTGCATCATCATCATCAGGCGATCACTCGTGACCGAGTAAGATTGTCTTCCGGGATAAAAGGAGGAAATTCTAAAGAAGATTGTGTAGACTCTAGCGATGGGTCCGTAAGTGACTGTGGAGGCCAATTCTAGATCCACACAGCTTCCCACAGTGAGGACACAGGTTACCAGATAGAAGATGGTCCTGTAAAGGATTCATTTGACGTGCTTTTCGCTTAGCACGTTTCTCCCTTTCACCTTGCACTCGGGCTTCTTCAAAGTCCATGGAACCTTTGTGAAAGGCCAACCTCCATTTAGATCGTTCATGGGCCAGAGCTTCCCAGTTTTCGATGTTTATATTGCATTTTTTTAGATTAGCCTTATGAACATCTTTAAACCTCTTATATTGACCACCGATATTCCGCTTTCCATCCTTGAGTTGGGAGTAAAGTAACTGCTTTGGGAGACGGCAGTCAGGCATTCGAACAACATGACCGGTCCACTGAAGTTGGCGTTGAAGGATCATTTTTTCAATGCTAGTAGTCTTTGCTTCTTCCAGTACACTGACATTTGTTCGCCTATCTTCCCAAGTAATTTGCAGGATTTTCCGGAGGCATCGTTGATGAAACCTTTCAAGGAGGTGGAAGTGACGTTTATAGATAGTCCATGTTTCGCAGGCATACAATAAAGTTGGTAATACAATGGCTTCATAAACCAGTGTTTTGGTCTTCTTACAAATATCCCGATCCTCGAACACTCTATGTTTCATTCGAGAAAATGCGGCACTTGCGGAGCTCAGACGATGCTGGATTTCACTGTCGATGTTAGCTGTAACAGAAAGATAGCTGCCAAGATAGAGAAAATGATCGACATTTTCCAGTATTGTCCCGCCAAGCTGGATAGATGGCATCACCAAAGGATTGGCTTGCACTTGCTGATGAAGCACTTTGGTTTTTTTGATGTTAAGTGAGAGACCAAGTTTTTCGTATGCTTCTGCAAAAGCATTTAGGATAGTTTGGAGATCATCCTCTGAATGTGCAGAGACCACATTATCATCAGCATACTGAAGTTCCACAACGGAGGTTGTAATTACCTTACTTTTTGCTTTCAGCCTGCTGAGATTAAAAAGCTTTCCATCTGTTCGATATATAATTCCCACACCGGTGGGAAGTTTCCCCTTGACAAGATGTAAAACCATGGCGATGAAAATGGCAAATAATGTTGGGGCGATAACACATCCCTGTTTAACACCTGAACACATCCCTGTTTAACACCTGAAAGCCATGCATAGAATTGCACTGCCACTTTCACTGTAGTGAACAGTTGGGTGCCATGGGAAGTAAGAAGCTTAACTTTAGGCCAGAGAGCACATCCCTGAGCTTCCAGTCAGGCCTGGGAAAGGGAGTGGGAAGAAAAGGAGTTGGAGGATCTCCCGCAGGAGTATTTCTTCTGAATGTAGCAAAAGCAATTTGTTGGGCACAAAGCCCTATTGTATAATCAAGGTTTCTTTAAGGAGAGATTGCAAAGCTATTTCAAATGGGCTTGAAACACTACATAATTTTTTTTTTTAATGCCATGCTATCTAGTCTCTATAGCCTTGACACTAAGGTTCATATAATCTTGCTAACTGCATATGTTTGACTACTTTGGCCAATCACATCAGTATATACTATACCTGTAAACACTTCCTGTCTGCTCTGAATTTCAGCGTCTACATGAAACTTATTTCCTTCTCTGTAATTCTTGATTAGCCACAAAGTGTTTAAGAAGCTGCTTTATAGATTTCATAGATCATACAGTTGGAAGGAGCCTACAAGGCTATCGAGTCCAACCCCCTGCTCAATGCAGGGAACTAGAGGAGGGGTCTCCCATCCAAGTAATAACCAGGCCTGACCCTGCTTAGCTTTCCACACTCAGACAAGCTGAGCCAGCGTAAGCCACCTTTTCTTCATATTTTAATTCAACCACCTGCATGGGGATACTGACCCCAGCAGATTCTTGATCTATGCTACATGACAGTCCTATCACTCATATAAAGTAACACAAAGCTGCACTTTCCATAAGTTTTAAAACAAGTTCATCTAATTTTAAATTCTGTTTTAGCATTGTTTTATTCTTTTAAACTGTTTTTATCTTGTTATTGTTCAGGGCCCTGGAATCTGTTTAGATGTAGAGTGGTTTATAAATGTTGTAAATAAATAAGTAATAAATCCAGAAAGAGTGTGCATCTGTCCCAGGCTAAATTAGTGAGGTGTGAAGACCCTTTCCACTTAAATTGTGGCTTAGGGTAGTTGAATTCTATCCTGAATTAAGTTCTTTTAATTGCTGCCTTGTATTGCAGACCACAATGGGTTTTGCCTAATAGCTTTTAAATATAAATTCCCAGTACATCCCAAAATGTGAATACTGTACATTAAAAGAAGAGTTGGGGTGCTACATGTTAAGTATAGTTTCACCTCAGACTTCCATCTGTCAGACCCTGACCTAAACATGGCTTCTTTTGATGTGATGACTAGCATGTAGCCAAGTGCTCAGTAACTTGCAGGATGGTCCACAAATACATGATACATATCTAAGACCATTTTGTAAAGCTGTTTGTTACTGCCGCTGGGTTACATGGGGGCTTTAAAGAATTCTCTCTAGGAACAGCTGGTATATGTGCTAGTGTCCTGACCGTGTTTACATTAATTTGAACCAGTCATTATTAGAAAACACCTATGGAATGAGATGGTTTCCTGACTAAGACAAGATACAGCTTTAACAGCTTTTAAGAAATTGGTCCAAACCAAATCTATGTTGCCTTTAACTGCCGATTCCTAGATGAAAGAATTGGAAGCAATATGTACAAGGGCAATGGAAGGCAGAATGGGCTTGATTATTCAAGAGTCTCATTGTTACTGTTGAAGATCCTGTCGTTTTTGCATACTTTTCCAAATAATGAAACTATTGAGATGCCTTAAAAATGAAGTACATGCTACTAGCATAGCAAATCTTACAACGTGGCTTGTAAGACTGTCCTCCAGAATAAATTAATAACTACTACAGAATGAATGAACATTTTAAATCATTTAAACCATAGATCAAAGTGACAAAATCCATAGTCACTCATTAGCATAATAAATACCTTGAGGCCAACATATATGCTGATTACTGAATAAATCAGAAATTGTCAGGCTTGAAAGAAATATCTTTGTAGATGAACAAGCAGGTTGAGTGGGGAATGGATCATGATCAACTATTATGCTGAGCTGTTGCATGTATGCAGTGATGGGGAAATCGATGCCTGTTGAAATTCTGTTGTCAGGATATGGGTGGCAACCCTAGGTAGGCCATAGTAAAGCTCTTCATTCAGCTGCAGGCTCTGTTCACCACCAGCAACACACACACACCTGGCCTCTAATGCTACCTTTCTCTTCTGATCCTTAATAACAACCACAACCCAGAGTAAATCATCCTTTAGGTGAGAGATGACTCTACTGCCTGTCCACTATGTGCTTCTTGATGAACATCCAGAATGTTTGAAAAGGAGGCTTCTGTTTATAAAAACAAGGTACACACCCCAACGAGCTGTGGGTAATACCTTTTTGGCACTTGTCCCCATGTGCTTCTTCTCAAGCACACCTTTCCCTTTCAAACATCATTATGGTTACCAAGAAGCACCTGGTGGATGAACAGCCTGTGCATCTGTTGTGTAAACTGTAATTCTCCCCCTCCAAAACCTCAAAATTTGCAGAGTTATTGATACTACAGTACACTATGCAAATATAATTGCTGTGATATGCATAATTTGTCTTTTTCACAGATGAGCAATGCCCTGTTCTGTGAGTGGAAGGGCAAACAGGCAAAATAGTGTGTCCGACTCCTGCCTTGAGTCTCTGCCTTAGGCTTTTTATTTTAAAATTAAGTATTTTCCCTCTCCACCTCCAACCAATCAGGAGGGCAGTTTCTTGTTCACCTTTGCCCTAAATTCCTTTTCCTAAGCTCTTCCCCTGACCTGCAGTTGAATTTCCTGCAAATCTTCCCCCCCCCTCCCTCTTGACTCGGTAACGTATTAAACTTTTGACCTGAGCTGCCTGCAAAACTTTGGGTTCATGAGCAGACATCCAGTCTCCAATAATGTGACCTTTTGGCTGAAACTGACTAGTGCGTGCGCGCGCACACACACACACACACACACACACACCATTTTAACTTATAGTATCCAAAACCCAAGCTAAATGCAAAAATGGATGGAGAATGGTTCTGTTCCTTCAGTCTCTTATTGAAATACATGGGGGGAAACCAGCCTGGGGCAGAGGATCAGTTACACACCAACAAAACACAAGTAAAACCTGGGATGCACAGGGTTACTTTAGAAGTGCGGCTGGGGCATGCCTCATGGGATCTTTGACTTCCCACCCCTCATTCTTTGCTACTTAGAGAAGTTAGTTTCACATTACAGGCAGTCCCCAGATTACGAATGAGTTCCGTTCTTAAGAATGTCTTTAAGTCAAATTTGTATGTAAGTCGGAACAGCGTTCTATATGTTAAAATCGGCATTTATGCAAATTGCGTAAATTACGCAAATTGCGTAGTATACTACGCTATGTAATCTACATAAGCGATGTAGTGCTGGGGAACCCAGAAGTCCGTTCTTAAGTATGGGTTGTCTGTAAGTCGGATGTTCTTAACTGCCTGTACTTAGCACCCTCACCAAAAATAATTTTTCACGCAATACCTGCACAGCAGGGTTTATTCTAATGTGCAGCTGGACACATTTTGTGCATCTTCATTTTCCCTTCTCTTTTTTTCCTGTCCTTCCTTCCTTCTTTCCTTCCTGTCTCTCTTTCTCTTAATTTCTTTAATCATCCTCATTTACTCTTCCCTCTTTCATATTTTTATTTTTTTTCCATTAGAAAAAATGCGGGAGGCGCCCACACATTGGGGACGGGGGGCTGCACTGGCTTCTTGTGCAGTTGAAAAAAACATGTTTAGAATAAATCCTGCTGCATACTGTGGTTTTCCTCCCTCCCCTCCCCTCCCCCACCTCAAATCATTCTTTAATTTACAAGTGTCAAATTACTTTTTGTGAAGGATCAACAACTGGATCCTTTGCGTGAGTTCGGCGCTTAACGGGTTAACTGGCACTGAGTTACAGTCCCGTACAAGCACAGGAGACCGCCTGGGAGGTCTGTACGCACAAGAGGAAACTAGAGCCCTTTAAATGACCAAATAAGGCTTTATTTGGTTACACAAGATACGGAGCGGAACTAACAGCTTTCTAGGAATACTACAATGTCAACACAACTTCAGTTGACCTCTGCGTTTTATCAATGAGACAGGCTCCTACGCTAGCGCATTGGGATTAGTCAGTTACCTTAGACCAAAGACGTTACGTTAGTCAATGTCAGCCTGGCTCCGGGTCGGCCGATCCGGGGATGGGAATGGCTTGCTCTAGCTGCCGCCTGGAGGACGAATCTGGTTCTGAAGTACCTTGGGTTCCCAACAACCCTTTACCGGAAGGGAGAGGGGTTTTTTACCCCTGAGTTCCCGCTCCCCCCACCCTCTAGGTCAGGTGGGGGCTTATGCCTGCCCCTTCGTATCAGGTGGGCTTATTCTTGCCCGGGACGAAGGTGACGTACTGGGTACTTTACAGCTCTTTGAGACTGCCCTGATAGTTTGATGGTTCTTGATGGTCCTTCTTTGGGTTTTGTGGAATTCCACCGAGACACTCCATTGTTGGGGATGCCGGTCTGTGACCTCATCCCCCCTCCTCGCCCCCTTCCCTTGGGCGGAGACTGGGTGTGTGTGTGTGTGTGTAGACTCGTGTCAGGCTTTCTCCACACCCTCTCATTTGGAGAAAGATGGCATTGGGGTCCACCCCCCCAATCCCTATCTAACTGTCTCTTACTGAGAAAGCCCAGGACAACCCGTCTGCTACGATGTTGTCTTTGCCCTTGATGTGCTCTACTGAAAAATCAAAATCTTGCAGGGCTAAGCTCTACCGCAACAACTTTTGGTTGGACCCCTTCACTTTATCTAGCCAACACAAGGGGGAATGGTCGGTCTGCAACAAGAACCGGCGCCCCCAAAGATAGGGGCGAAGCTTGGTCACTGCCCATACTATTGCCAAGCATTCTTTCTCGACAGTGGCCAAGTTCCGCTCTCGGAGTAAAAGTTTTTTACTCAGTAGGCGACATGGCACAGCCTTTGCCCTGGCCGCTCCTGCAGCAAGACGGCTCCCATCCCTGCTTCTGAGGCATCTGTCTGCAGGACAAAAGGGGCTTCAAAATCTGGTGCTTGCAGCACAGGGGCTGCCATCAAGCAGGCTTTTAACCCTTCGAATGCTGCCTGGCAAGCGGCCGACCACTGGACCTTAACGGGTTGCCGCTTCTTACACAAATCTGTCAGCGGGGCGGCTAGCTGGCTAAAATGGGGCACAAATTTACGATAATAGCCAGCTAGCCCTAAAAAAGCCTGAACCTGCTTCTTCGTCTGGGGTTGGGGCCAGGTGTGGACTGACTCTATCTTGGCTTCTAGGGGCTTGACACTACCTCCCCCCACCTTATGTCTTAGATACTCTACCTCCCCCCGCCCAACCTGACACTTCTTAGCCTTCACAGTCAGCCCAGCGTCTTGAATCTTCTGAAATACCTGGCGGACATGTTGCAAATGCTGTTCTCAGGTGGAACTAAAAATGGCTATATCGTCCAGATATGCACAGGCGAACTCCCCCAACCCATTCAGCATCCTATTCACCAGCCTCTGGAAGGTAGCCGGACTGTTCTGGACTCTGAAGGGCAGGGTGGTGAATTGGAACAACCCTAGATGGGTCACAAAGGCGGATTTCAAGGCAGCATCCGGATTATTCAAGCGGGACCTGCCAATAACCCTTCGTCAGGTCTAGAGTAGTAATGTACTTGGCTCCCTAGCCGTTCTAACAGCACATCTATGTTTGGGATGGGGTATGGGTCAGGGACAGTCACCTTGTTAATTTTCTGGTAATCTACACAGAACCGAACACCCCCATCCTTCTTGGCTACCAACACTATAGGGGAGGACCAGGGGCTAGAGCTGGGTACAATGACTCTAAGATCTAACATGGCTTGGACTTCATCTGCAATGACTTGGGCATGGGGCCCTACCGCCCGGTAGGGTAGGGACTGTATAGGGGGGCTATTCTCCGTTTCAATGGTATGTTGCGTGAGTGTGGTGCATCTCGGACGGTCGGAGAACATAGGCTGGAAGTCTTCTAAGACTTGGATAACCTGCCTCTGCTGCTGTTCTGACAGAGAGGGAGACAATTGGATCTCATCCATTCCTCCCCCTTCCCCCCATTCTGCCAACAAATCCCCGTCAGAGGTTCTTTGATCTACACATTCTTGCACTCCCCCCACCTTCATCCCCCGTTCCACATACAATTTTAACATGTTCACATGAAATACCCTTTGCCTCCCCGGCTGTCTAGGAAAAGCCACTTGATAGTTCACCTCCCCCGACCTTCTAATCACGGTCCCCGGACCCTCTCATTTCAAACACAATTTGTCTGTTTTTTGGGGGCGCAGTACCAACACTTGGTCCCCCACTTCAAAAGTCCGTGGCACAGCCGTCCGGTTGTACCATGCGCTCTGCCGCTGTTGCGCTGCTCCGAGATGCTGTTGTGCCGTCTCCCGCACCTCCCGAAGGACAGTTTGGAGGTGTTGCATGAAGGTATGCACCGGCATGGAAGGTTCTGCTGCAACCCCCTCCCATTCTGCCCGTAAAAGAGCCAAAGGTCCCCTTAGCTCCCTCCCAAACATCAATTCATTGGGGGAGAATCTCAGGCTCTCCTGGGGGGAGTCCCGGTACGCGAACAACAGGTAGGGGAGAGCTTGATCCCAAGTCTCGGGGTGCTTAGCCACATAGGCTCGGATCATTTTCTCTAGAGTCTGATTGAACCGCTCCACCAGCCTATTTGTCTCGTGATGATATGGCACCGAAGTCAGATGCTCTACACCCCCTAATTCCTACATCTTTTTAAACAATTTGGACACGAATCCCGTGCCACAGTCCGAAACCACCGTGTGGGGCATTCTTAGGCAGGCAAAAAGAGAGAGTAGAGTCTTAGCCAGGCTGGTAACGGAGATGGAGGCTAGGGCAAAAGCCTCGGCATAGCGGGTGGCAAAGTCAACAACAGTCAGTATAAACTTCTTCTCTGTCTTGGTGGGGGGATTCAAGGGTCCCACAATGTCTAACCCTATTCTTTCAAAAGGGGTGCCCACAATGGGTAGGGGTTGAAGGGGGGCTTTCGGGTGGTCTCGGTTATGCCCCACCCGCTGGCAGACATCGCAGGACCGGCAATATTGCTACCATTTGCTAGCATGGGCCAGTAAAACCCCTCTGTCACCCTGGCTAATGTCCGTTTCTGTCTTAAGTGCCCCCCCCCACGCTACGTCGTGGCGTGGGCCAACTGCAGTACAGCCTGGCGGTACCTTGCAGGCACAACTAATTGTCTTTTCCTTGGCTGGAGACCTAGTTCGGTTTTTGGACAGAACTCTCTGTAAAGGGCTCTTGCTTCTCACTTAAACCGTTCTGACTGGTCCACTGCCCCCAACACTTGACTGGCCCGATCCCGGCATTCTCGGAGGGACGGGTCATGCTGCTGCTCTTCTTGGAAAACCTTTTGAGTCCCAAAATCTCACGCCATTGGGGCGAACCCCCCTTGGTCCTCCTCCCTCACTGAAGCTGAGGGGGGCGGAGGAGAACAGTCGGTTGCCGGGGTCACTTTACTGCGACCGGGACGGGGAGTCGGGGGGCTGGGAGGCTGTGGGGCAGGGGCTTGTTTGGCCTGACGACGTGTCACCACCCCCACCTTGACCTGGAACGCAATGTCGTTCCCAATGATGATCCCCCATTCTTGCTGTCTATGTACTATAACATCCACCTTCCCTTTTCATCCCTTGTACTTGACCCAGACCCGGGCAGGGGGAACAGCTATGTTGGGGGAGTTATAGGGCTTTATGACACAGGTACGCCCTTTTAACAGCTGTCTCTTCTTTACCTTACTCTGAGGTAAAGCAGTTATGTCCGCCCCGGTGTCCCTATACCCCACATGGGAAACATTGTTCACAGAGATGGACTCACAGAATTTGCTCTGGCTCCAACGCAGTTGCTCCGGCGAGGCAATGCGCATCAGGGATGCTTGCGAGATGGCCCCAAGGGAATGCTGTCCTCCGCTTATCAGGGGCTGCGCCGCATCTTCTTCTTCTAGGGACGAGACCGATTGCTGATCCTCCTCGTGTTCTTCTGGTTCGCGGGACTCGGGAGCGAGCATTCTTCCCACCTTGCCTGGGGCTGTTTTGGGGTTGCGGTTCTTTGCGAGGAGCTTGGGGCAACTCCTCTTGAGGTGACCCGGTTCTTTGCAGTAGAAACAGCCACTGGCGCTTGGGCTCTCTTTGGGCTTGCTTGGGGCTCCCTCCCGAGGTTTGGGGTTGCCCTTCTCCGTGCTCCCTCTGCCCCGCCACGACTGAGGTTGCCCCCTTTCACTCCCGTGGGCTGCCGATACAGCCCCATTTGGTCTGCCAACTTGCCCATCTCCCGACAGTTTGGGGGGTCCCGGTCCCTCACCGCAGTAGCCAAATCCTCTGGGATAGTGGCACAAAATTGTTCCTGGATCAGGAGCTCTCGCACCTCCGCCAAGGTGGTCTTCCCAGTGGCCCCGATCCACGCATCTCAAACCTGCCCCAGATGCGCCATCCAGGAGACATATGTGTCCCCTGGGGAAGGCTGCCCGTAACGAAATTTACGGCGACAGTGTTCGGCGGTGAGGGCAAAACGCTCCCTCACAGCTTCTTTAAAGGCAACATAGTCCAAGGGGGCAGTTTGGGTATGAATGCCCAAGAGATCGGCCAGCTCCCCGCTGACCTGTGTCCTCAAGGCGGACATTCGCAAATTGTCCGGCACCTTCTGCTCTTGGCAGGCAGCTTCGAACAGGGTGAAGAAGATCAACACATCCTGCCCAGGTTTGTAGGTGGGAAATTGTTTCCGGTCCCATTTAGGGGTCGGAGTGCTCCCACTCTGGGGTGTAGGGGGTCCCCCCCCTCCGGCGCCCGCAGTCAGCCTTGCTAACTCCAGCTGCATCTGCAGCGCCGCTTGCTGATGCTGGATCATCTCCTGCTGATGTCGCATCACTTCCCTGGTCTGTTGCCAATTTAGTTGGGGGAAGAGGGCGTCCAAACCTCCCCCTCCTATGGCTCCACCAGCAACCCCTCCGTTGAGGTCTTCCTCTAACTCGGGGTCCCTCCTTTCGCCTCTCCTGAGGCTACTCGTAAAGCTGGGGCTACTCCATTGCTTGGGTTCCTGCCCTGCCAGCGAGGATGAGGGGGCTCTCTCCCCCTCTTGGTGTGTAGTCTTCAGCCGCACTACCCACTCCATTGTGGAGACCCGGCTCCCCTCTCTTCTTGGGGTCTCTGGACTGCTCCCTAGCTCTAGCTGCTCTTGGCTCAGGCTATTCATTTTACTTTTGCCTGACTACTTTCCAGCAATCTGCTAGCCTGCCCTAGACCCTATTAGTTCCGTCCATTAACTATAGTTTCCAATTGTCCCGTCTGCCACCATGTGAAGGATCAACAACTGGATCCTTTGCGTGAGTTCGGCGCTTAACGGGTTAACCGGCACTGAGTTACAGCCCGTACAAGCACAGGAGACCGCCTGGGAGGTCCGTACGCACAAGAGGAAACTAGAGCCCTTTAAATGACCAAATAAGGCTTTATTTGGTTACACAAGATACGGAGCGGAACTAACAGCTTTCTAGGAATACTACAATGTCAACACAACTTCAGTTGACCTCTGCGTTTTATCAATGAGACAGGCTCCCAGGCTAGCGCCTTGGGATTAGTCAGTTACCTTAGACCAAAGACGTTACGTTAGTCAATGTCAGCCTGGCTCCGGGTCGGCCGATCCGGGGATGGGAATGGCTTACTCCAGCTGCCGCCTGGAGGACGAATCTGGTTCCGAAGTACCCTGGGTTCCCAACAACCCTTTACCGGAAGGGAGAGGGGTTTTCTACCCCTGAGTTCCCGCTCCCCCCACCCTCTAGGTCAGGTGGGGGCTTATGCCTGCCCCTTCGTATCAGGTGGGCTTATTCCTGCCCGGGACGAAGGTGACGTACTGGGTACTTTACAGCTCTTTGAGACTGCCTTGATAGTTTGATGGTTCTTGATGGTCCTTCCTTGGGTTTTGTGGAATTCCACCAAGACTCTCCATTGTTGGGGATGCCGGTCTGTCTGGCTGCTTCCCCTGTGACCTCATCCCCCCTCCTCGCCCCCTTCCCTTGGGCGGAGACTGGGTGTGTGTGTGTGTGTGTAGACTCGTGTCAGGCTTTCTCCACACTTTTGATTACTTTTTATAAATGGTTGCTTTTTCTTTAGACTGTAAAAGTGTCTGATTAATGAAGGCATACATGCAAGCTACCAAAGCAAAGTTTTAAAATTAAATGAAAATCCAGAGGTATGGTGTTTGCTTGTGGACTTTTCACAGAGCTGGTGTGTTCTGAATTAAGGGGCTTCTTCCATTACTTCCTGCATAGCTATTATAATCCTGAAAAATATTATCCCTATAAGGCATAATCATTTAAAATAAATGTATATTGGTAATGTGCCAAATATACAGAGAATTGACCCATTCCCAAAGGAACAACATAATGGTCGCAGTCAGATACCCCCCCAACCCAAAACAAAACAGATAATTTCTGCACACATAAACCTGTGTGGTTGCAGTAAGCCATTCAAATACAGTAATACCTTGGATTGCAAGTAACTTGGTTTGAGAGCGTTTTGCAAGACCAGCAAATTTTTAAATATTTATTTATTTATTTTAACTTGATATACAAGCAAAGTCTTGCAATACAAGTACTGTAGTACGGCTTAAATTAAAAATCTCTGTACAAATTTTTTTTGGGGGGGATTTCGTTTTGATATAAGAGTGTTTTGGATTACAAGCACGTTTCCGGAACAAATTATGCTCTCAATCCAAGGCATGACTGTATAGCAAAACACTTCATAGTGAGATTCTGGCTTTTGCATACTTTTGCCAATAAATTCTTAAAGAATTGCACACTTTATACACAGACAGTTCTGGTTTGTCTTCTATCATCATCATCATCAGGCGATCACTCGTGACCGAGTAAGATTGTCTTCCGGGATAAAAGGAGGAAATTCTAAAGAAGATTGTGTAGACTCTAGCGATGGGTCCGTAAGTGACTGTGGAGGCCAATTCTAGATCCACACAGCTTCCCACAGTGAGGACACAGGTTACCAGATAGAAGATGGTCCTGTAAAGGATTCATTTGACGTGCTTTTCGCTTAGCACGTTTCTCCCTTTCACCTTGCACTCGGGCTTCTTCAAAGTCCATGGAACCTTTGTGAAAGGCCAACCTCCATTTAGATCGTTCATGGGCCAGAGCTTCCCAGTTTTCGATGTTTATATTGCATTTTTTTAGATTAGCCTTATGAACATCTTTAAACCTCTTATATTGACCACCGATATTCCGCTTTCCATCCTTGAGTTGGGAGTAAAGTAACTGCTTTGGGAGACGGCAGTCAGGCATTCGAACAACATGACCGGTCCACTGAAGTTGGCGTTGAAGGATCATTTTTTCAATGCTAGTAGTCTTTGCTTCTTCCAGTACACTGACATTTGTTCGCCTATCTTCCCAAGTAATTTGCAGGATTTTCCGGAGGCAACGTTGATGAAACCTTTCAAGGAGTTGGAAGTGACGTTTATAGATAGTCCATGTTTCGCAGGCATACAATAAAGTTGGTAATACAATGGCTTCATAAACCAGTGTTTTGGTCTTCTTACAAATATCCCGATCCTCGAACACTCTATGTTTCATTCGAGAAAATGCGGCACTTGCGGAGCTCAGACGATGCTGGATTTCACTGTCGATGTTAGCTGTAACAGAAAGATAGCTGCCAAGATAGAGAAAATGATCGACATTTTCCAGTATTGTCCCGCCAAGCTGGATAGATGGCATCACCAAAGGATTGGCTTGCACTTGCTGATGAAGCACTTTGGTTTTTTTGATGTTAAGTGAGAGACCAAGTTTTTCGTATGCTTCTGCAAAAGCATTTAGGATAGTTTGGAGATCATCCTCTGAATGTGCGGAGACCACATTATCATCAGCATACTGAAGTTCCACAACGGAAGTTGTAATTACCTTACTTTTTGCTTTCAGCCTGCTGAGATTAAAAAGCTTTCCATCTGTTCGATATATAATTCCCACACCGGTGGGAAGTTTCCCCTTGACAAGATGTAAAACCATGGCGATGAAAATGGCAAATAATGTTGGGGCGATAACACATCCCTGTTTAACGCCTGATCCCACTTTAAATGGAGCACCATGAGAGCCGTTGTTGTCCAAAACCGTTGCCGTCATGTTGTCATGGAGAAGTCGCAAGATATTAACAAATTTATTGGGGCATCCAATTTTCATAAGGATAGTCCAGAGAGCTGTACGGTCTACAGTATCAAAGGCCTTAGCCAAATCGAGAAATGCCATATAAAGGGGTTGATTTTGCTCCCAGCATTTTTCTTGGAGCTGACGTGCAGTAAAAATCATGTCTACTGTCCCTCTAGAGGGGCGGAAACCATATTGAGTTTCAGGGAGGATCTCTTCTGAAATAGATAGAAGACGGTTTGCGAGAATCCTAGCAAATATTTTACCTGCGGTTGCTAAGAGAAAAATGCCCCGATAGTTTCCACAGTCTGTTCTATCACCCTTCTTAAAGAGGGTGATAATTATGGCATCCCTGAAGTCTTCTGGGATCTCTTCTCTTATCCAGATTTTTTCGATGAGTTTATGAAGATGTTGTACAAGTTCGGGCCCCCCTTCTTTAAAGATTTCAGCAGGAATCCCATCTGGTCCACTAGCTTTGTTGTTCTTCATTTGATTAATGGCTTTTTTTACTTCATCCAAAGTGGGGAATATTGCAAGTTCCTCTTTAATTTGTTTTTGCGGGATTTGCGAAAAAATCTCATTATCCACCTTAGACTTACGATTTAAAAGGTCATAATAATGCTCTTTCCAACGCAGTGCAATAGACTCTTTGTCTTTTAAGAGTTTGGTGCCATCTTTTGATTGTAAAGGGTTTGTACCATAGGTTCTATAGCAACGTTCTACAGCAACGTAGTGAGGAAATAAAAGTTTTTTTCCCCCAAAAGACTAGTCAAGTGCAGTAGTGGAGAGGGGGGAAAGAGAGAACAAGGAGATCAATCTGTAACTGACTGTGAACAATCAATTGAAATTGAAATAACCCACTACCATCGGACCAGTCCGAAAGCCACGTAGGCTTGCTCTTTATTTATATGTCTCATAGGTCACGTTTTTTTAAGATATAGTGAAAATGTCCTCGTTATAATCTTTTTTTTAAAAAAAAATACACACTGAGAAGTTTTTAATGCATGTTATTAACCACCACCAACAAAAAGTAAATATTCTTTGTGCCAAAGATAAGCTTGCAATGAGAACCTGTGTGTGCCCTGGTGCATGTTGGGAAGCCAATATGCAAAACGAAGCAGAGAGCGTAGCTCCGGCGCGTGTGCGGCAAACAACAGCTGAGGAAGGTTTGTGAATGCCGCTGTCCTGTGTCGGCTTGCTAGTGGTGTTATATATAGTACTGGTCGTTGGTATAAATAAATGAGTTGCCAGCCCAGCAAGGCATGCTGCTCTTATTATGCTAGCTTCAGCCAATACATGACGTTTGCTGTTCCCCTGGGAGAGGGACCGTTTTGCAAATGTGCGCATCCCCTTTGTGTACAGCAGCCTTCCCCAGATGTGTAGGACTACAACGTCCATCATCCCCAGCCGGTTGTTAACCAGTGCTTTAAAATACAAATTTTATTCTTCCCGCAACCTGATAACTTCCACTATTCTTTTGCGATTGTATTATCCTTTGTTCTAGATCGAACGATCTTTAAACCTATAAGGATCTAACAATCTAAAATTAATTCATAATCACCCCGTTCTCCTCGCCTTTCCCTTATCTCCTCCTGATCTCCCCTCTCCGTAAATTTAGATCGTTAGATCCTTGGGGGCAACAAATGGATGCAACAGTCCTCCTTTTTCTTTTTCATCTCTAGTCCTCCTATATATACACGGTATATATACGGTATATACTAGCTGTTGCCCGCGGCTGCACTCCCGTAGATTTTAGGATTTGGTACAATAGAAAAGAGGCAGTGTCTCTGACTGAAAGTGTAACGTTTAGGCTGGGTGCTGGCAGCAGAAAACTTTTCTGACAGAAATATCTGATCAAAGAAAAATCAGGTTAATCCTGAGAGTCTACAGGTGATGGAAGAGTGACCGTGCCAAGTTTGGGGTAGATCCGTCAAAATGTGATGGAGCCTATGCACCGCACACACAACAGTCATTCAGTCATTTAAAAAGTTTCCCTCCCTTTTCACCCCCTCGGAGAACATTCTAAATGGCCTAGGGGAGATTTGCATACCCACCCCCATTGGCCCCTGCAGGAAGAATTTATTTTATTTATTTATTTATTATATTTATACCCCGCCTTTTTTCCTGCATAGGAACATTCTAACTAAGTATCGTATGGGCTATTTGCATAACTGCTCCTATTGGCTTCTGCAGCAATTATGAGGTGAGGCCGATTTGCATAGAATCATAGAATCATAGAAAAGTAGAGTTGGAAGGGGCCTACAAGGCCATTGAGTCCAACCCCCTGCTCAATGCAGGAATCCAGGTCAAAGTATCCCTGACAGATGGCTGTCCAGCTTCATTCACTTGTGCGTTGTTGCCAAATGCACAAATACCGCAATCATTTAAAAACCCGCACACACCCTTATACATGCTGGGATGGAGAGAGAGCCACATGTTTCTTCACCATCGGACAATTTAGCGCTGGGAACAAAGAGTGACTTACTTCCGAGTAAACATGCAGAGGGTTGTGCTGCAAGTTATTTGTGGAGTCACAAAACATGCTTACGCGAAAAGCAATCCCCGCTTGCAATGGGACTCACTCGGCCTTCCCCGACCTGGCGCCCCCCAGATGTGATGGCCCACACCTCCCATCATCCCCACCCATGGTGGCTGGGGGTGATGGGAGCCGTAGTCCAACACATCTGGAGGGCGCCAGCTTGGGGCAGGCTTGGGGGCTGGGGCCAAGCACCCAGCTGCCTCTGCCTCCCGTTGCGCTCGACGCTCTCTCCCTGCTCCCGCCCCGGCCAGCGCTCAGGCCTCGCAGACCCGCCCGCGCCCCCCAGGAAGCGCTGCCATTGTGGCCGCTTGGCGACCAGCCCACAAGGCGGCCCTTCCCCCCATCCTCCCTCCGGGGCTGGGCCTCGGTGGGACAGGATTTGGCGACGTTTACCGGTGGCGCGGCACGGATGGCGGCAGATCCCGGCGCGGCTTCACTCGTGACTCAGCGCGCGCTCTGGCTCTGCCATCGCCCAGCGGCTCCTGCGCATAACTGCTCCCCTGTTGTTTTGCCCATAGGAGATCATAGAATCATAGAAAAGTAGAGTTGGAAGGGGCCTACAAGGCCATCGAGTCCAACCCCCTGCTCAATGCAGGAATCTAGGTCAAAGCATCTCTGACAGATGTCTGTCCAGCTGCACCTTGAATGCCTCCAGAGTGGGAGAGCCCACGACCTCCCTAGGTAGTTGATTCCATTGTCTTATTGCTCTGACAGTCAGGAAATTTTTCCTGATGTTTAGGTGGAATCTAGGTTCCTGTAACTTGAGCCCATTATTCCGTGTCCTGCAAACTGGGATGAACGAGAAGAGATCTTTGCCCTCCTCTGTGTGACATCCCTTCAAATACTGGAAGATATGAGAGTGGGGTGATTTTGCCCCCCTTTTTTTCATCCCCTTAGGGACAGAATTTCCAAAAATCCTTCCTTAGTGGGTGTCTATGTCATAAAAACTATGTTCCTTCAAAATTTCACGTTCCTCAATTAAGGTTTGAGCTCACCTACATTTATATTTTATATATATAAAATACAATCCGTGTATTAATTCCAACCAAAGTTATACACTTTTAAGACCTTTTATTTCCACTGGAGGCCTTTATGCACATGTGTTGAAATCAATGGAATTTTAACAAGTGCTCATCTTCGGTTGCATTGTGTGCTATATATGATCTTTCATGCGTGCGTGGATTTTTTATTCTAGAGCAGGGTTTTTCAAACTACAGCCCGTGGGCTGGATCCGGCCCGGCGTGCCCTTCCATTCGGCCTGGCGGCCGCCCACCCATTTCCACGCGGGCTCACCAATTAATCTTCACTCTCCATGGAGAGCTGCCCGTGCCGCCCGCGCTGGTCCTGGTGCGTCACTTCCGGTGCGGCGGAAGTGACGCAACGGGACCCTGCTCCGTCACGCTGGACCCCCACGCTCTGTTCAAAACAGAGCGCGGGTGGGGGTCCAGCGCGCCGGAGCAGTGGCTCCAGCGGCGGCACGCAAGACCAGGTAGGTGGCGGGGGTGTGGCGGGGTGGGTCCGGCGGCGGCGGCGGTGGTCCGCCGGCAGCGGGGGGGTCCTGGGGGGGCTTTGGCGGCGGCTTTGGCGGCTGGCGGCGGCGTGGCGGGGCTTTGGCGGTGGCGAGGCTTTGGCGGCGGCGGCAGTCCGGCGGCGGCGGGGGTGGTCCGGCGGCGGCGGGGTGGGTCCGGCAGCGGCGGCGGGTGCAGGTACGGCGGCGGTGGCGGGTCCAGTGGTGACGGGTCTGGCGGAGGGGGGTCGGTCCACCCAGGCGTCCGGCGGCGGCGGCTCGAGCGGAGCGGAGAATGCTCCGCGCCGCTCAGAAGAGCAGGATCGGGCCGCTGCCGCCACGGAGAACTTCTGGCCCATGTGGCCCTGAAGGTTCTCACAGCCATTGGTGGCTGTGAGAATCTTCAGGGCCACATGTGTGACAGTCAGTGGGCAGGGTGACAGATGGTGGGGCCAGGAGGACAGGCATGGACTATCTCTTTCTCTCTCTCTCTCTCTCTCTCTCTCTCTCTCTCTCTCACACACACACACACACACACACACACACACACAGAGAAGAGCAGGTGAGGGCTACTTGTGGCCCTCCAGATGTTTTGGCTAACAACTCCCATCAAAAAGAGTGTTTGACTGGGATTCGGGAGATCCGGGTTCTAGTCCCTACTCAACCATGAAGCTCACTGGCTGACTTTGGGCCAGTCACTGACTCTCAGTTTAACCTACCTCACAGGGTTATTGTGAGGATAAAATGGAGAGGAGGAAGATTATGTAAGCCACTTACATAATGGGGGGGGAGACACGGTGGGGGAGATGCGGCAGAGCCGGCGGTGGCGGGGTGCGAGCCGCACGGAGCCCGGCGAGCCTAACCACTATGCCACACTGGCTCTCACTATGTTCTCTGGGTACCAGGTCTTCCTGACCTACCCCAGGGAATGGGTTTGTACTTTTAAGGCTGTGATCCTTTGTAAACTTACCTGGGCAGAAAGTCTCCTTGAATTCAGTGAAACTTACTTCCAAGTAGACATGCATAAGATGAGGCTGTAAGGCTGCAATCTTATGCACATTTATGTGGAACAAAGTTGCAGGATGTGGACCACCAGCTCTGTGGCTGGTAAATACTGCTCATCACTCATACTAAAAATATTGTATTGCTTTTTCCTGTTTTTTTTTGCACTACAAATAAGATATGTGCAGTGTGCATATCAAGCTTTTCTATACCTTTTAAAAATTTTATGTATTTCAATTTTAGACAGCAAATTAATTTATAATTAATTTATTATTAATTTATAATAACCTTCCATTTTATCAAGTAAAAAAAAAGAACCCGGGTCCTTTTTTTTTACTTGATCCATTCGTTCATATTTTTTCCAAACTATAGTCCGCCCCCCCCCAACAGTCTGAGGGACAATGAACTGGCCCCCTGTTTAAAAAGTTTGAGGACCCCTGTTCTAGAGCATGAGAGGGGGTTATCTTTGTGTGTGTGTGTGTGTGTGTGTGTGTGTGTGTGTGTGTGTGCGAAGTGCTATTAATTAAAAAGAAATACCTGGTGGTTTAAGATAATCTGTGTGGGTGGATGTGTTTTAAGATTAATGCAGTCGTGCATTTAAAATGATCAGGAACTGAAGTCTAACCTCGAAAGCAAAAGACTAGTCAAGTGAAGCAGTGGGAGTGGAGAAAGAACAAAGAAACCTGTAACTGACTGTGATCAATTAATTATAAGTACCACTGCAATCGGACCAGCCAATGTAGCCACGTGTCTCAGAATATATTTATAGCTGTAGATACTTTCTGCATTCAGGTCATAGTGTACATTCTACACGCTAAGTTTGAGTATTAGCATACTTATACTTGTTTGCTTCTAGTATTACGGCAAGTATTTAGACGGTAAACAAACCAAAAGCCCTTCTTCTCATGTGAACTCCCGCGCCAGAGACAATGGGAACGGAGTGTTGCATTATGGGTAGGTTCTATGCAAATGCAGACGCTTCGCAGATCAAAAAATGTAAGCGGGCTCACGCTGCCCACTTGGTATTCCGTTAACCTATTAAAGTAACGTGGCTTCGATTGTGCTGAGACGAATTGCAAATGATCGGGGAAGGATACAACCGAACGCTTAAGCAATCAAATCAGCATGCAATCATTTGCAGATAACACAGCTAGAACTGGGAATGGGCGGAATCCGACCGAGGAAGCTAACGCAGGCATGCAAGCCTTTCGCTCCGTTTCTTTTCTTTATTTACTGCTTAAGGCACAATCCCATGCATGTTTAGACGGAAAAAGGTCCTACAACTCCCAGCATTCGCCAGCCAGCCTTGCTGGCTGCGGAATGCTGAGAGTTGTACGACTCCCCCCCCCCTCTAAACATACATAGGATTGCACCCTTAGCTGTTCTGTGGTCTATAACTGACTGCAGCAGTGGCGTTCATTGCTTTTGCATCCATCAGAATCCAAACGAAAACACTGTAAAGGTTTTCCCGAAAAGCACACTCTTTGAAACGTTGTTCCTTGATCATTTCGCTCTCTCGTGAACCCAAACACCCCTCAATATGTTTTTGTGCAAGAGCTAATATCTGAGTTGCATCCAATGTTAGTCTAATTTAAGTTCCATTCATTCCAGCGTGTTTACTCTAAGCAGGGCTAACATTGGATACAACCGTATGCGATTGTAGCTGTCTCTTCTATTCTGAACTGAGAATGCAATTTATGTCTAGTCCAAAATATATTCACAGATGAAAAATATCTTCACAGAACTATAGGAGAAGGATTTGAGTGGTCTTTTCTTCCCTATTGGACTATTGATCGCTTTGGAATTTCTTTCATTCTATTTAAGGTTGCTATCAATGTTTCTTCTGACAAGGCTCCTGTGCCTTTAACAGCTAACAGGTATGTGAAAAGCAGAAATTCACCAGGTGAAGCTTTCCCCAGAATATAGGCACAGTGTTGGGGGAAAGTATAACCAGCTGAATTTCTGCATTAACACCTGTTAAAAACAGAGGAGCCCTACCCAGAGATGAGAAGAAAGGTTGCAACCTACCTGTGCTGATTCTCACCTACATTTCAAGTATCAAGAAGCAAGATCCTGATCTGAGAGGCCAAGTTATAGGAAGGACAGTCTTCTCCCACATGTTATGATAGCCATTGGAGGCCTTGCTCTGTGTCCCTCTGCCTTCAGAGGCCTGATTGGTTGGGACAGGGCCTTTTCAGTATCAATGCCACGGTTGAGGAATGATGCTGCTCAGGAATTTTGGTTGGTTCCCTCTCTTTTAGCCATATGTTGCCAAGTTTTTTGCTTGTTTTACTTTGCCCCCTGTTGGTCTGGTTTTAACTCTCAGTTCCTTTGTATTTTATTGTGATCTTACTGCAATTTTATTGTCTATTCGTTCATTATTACATTTATATCTCCTCTTGCAAGGAACCCAAAGTGGCTTACATGGTCCTCCTCCTCTCCATGTTATCCTCACAACAGCCCTGTGAGGTAGGCCTCCTTGTAACTGAAAGGAAGGATATAAATTTTATAAATAAATGAGTCAGCTACCCATTAATGTGACTTGCTGTTTGTGAAAGCAATAGAGCAGGATGTACTTTACTCATGAATATCAAGAAGTCTGGAAACTACAGGATGGGCCTTTAACCCAGTGTTTGTCTTCTAGTATAGGCAGAGTATAACTTAGCCCTGCATCATCACAAAAGTCATTATTATGAAGTCAGCTATGAGGTCAGCACATTCTCTGTCGGATGAATTGTCCAGTATTAGGGATTCCCTTCAGGCTAGCACATAGCTCATGGCCAGGGAGGGACCATGCTCAGCACAAGAAGGAAATGACGAAGAGGGATAGTGGAAACTGGGAAGAGATTCAAGTGAGCAAAAGAATGTAGGTACATGCCAGAAGAGATTTGAGAATTGTGACTACGGGTCTGTTCAAATATGGCTTCCATGTAAGAGCTGCCATAACATGATTCTGCCTTGAAGGCCACTTAAAGTGTTAGGGAAATGCATCACATTATTGATTGTGCCACATGGTAAGTTGTTTGTAAACATTATGGCTTCCCCATAATGCTTTGTGGCTTCCATGTGAGCGCTGCCAAAATGTGTGAAGCAGCATGAGGCTAAGTGGAATCATAGGTAGAATAATAGATTATATAGTTGGAAGGGGCCTACAAGGCCACCGAGTCCAGCCCAGGAAACTAGAGGAGTCTCCCATCCAAGTAATAACCAGGGCCTAACCCTGCTTAGCTTTCCACACTCAGACAAGCTAAGCCAGTGTGAGCCACAGGCCTAGAAGTGTGTTACTTAGGCCGAGACAATCTAAGACATTTTGCTGCCTGAGGCAAAGGACAAGATGGCGTCCCTTCCCATTCCATGTACAGAAGCCAAATGAACTGGCAGTTCAATCTTATTCAGCATTGTGGCAGGACAGTCCCCCAACACACCTGAGGGCAGGAGGCCGACTCAGGGAACACAAGGTAGGCCACATGGCATACGCAGCTCTGTCATCGAACACTTAATTGCCATTCTACACACACACACACACACACACACACACCAGCATCTGATGCCTGAGATGGTTGCCTCACTTTGCCTAATGATAGGGCTGGCCCTGTACTTGGATCAGTGTGGCTGAAAGGCTGGGGAGCATTTCCTATTTCTAAGTCACCATTTTGGTCATTTGTTTCTCCTTTCTTGTTGGGAGGCAAGTTTATCTTGGAAGTTTATCAAGTACAGGGCACAGAACTGTGATGCTGGAATTGCTGTGGTTCACTGTTGTTGCCCGTTGCATAGTGAAACACAAGCCCTTTAAAAAATCAATACAAGAGGATAACATAGACTTTATCAATTTATTTATCCTGGTACTATTGGCTTCCATGCTATGTGCAAATGTATTTGAATTTTAAGAGTCCCCCAACATTCCATGCATTGGTTTCAGTGACTGGGTTTGCATGACACAGTAAACCGCAGTAGGTTAATCCCTACTGACATTTAGCATGTCGTCTGACCCCCATGGGGCTTCTAAATCACCCTGAGAAACCATGGTTTGCGGTAGGGTTATGCTAACCCTAGTAGGTTTAGCATGTTGTCTGAACCTGGACAACATGCTAACCCTACCACAAACCAAAAGGGGCATAGTGCCCCCTGCCCAGAATGGCAAACAGTGCCTGCCACTGGGCACGGGGCCCTGGTTGATGACAGCTGTCGTGCCCCTGCCCATGGGCAAAGCGTTATAGCAGTAAGTAGTGAGGGGAGGAGGGAGTGTGAGAGACGTGTGGAATGCTGAGATGTCTGTTGATTGGCTGAGAGAGTGAGATGGCGGGGTGAATGCTGAGATGTCTGTTGATTGGCTGAGAGAGTGAGATGGCGGGGTGAAGCCTATGTTATAAAAACTGTGGACGGTGCTGTTCTGAGAGGAGTCTGAGGAGGAGAGAGGGGGTTTGTGAGAGGGTTGAGAAGTGTCTGAGTGGAGTTGGGAGCGGGAGTCTTGTCTGGGAGAAGTGGAGATCACAGAGAGAGAGAGAGGGAGGGAGTTTCCAAAGTTTAGAATCTCTTAACATCTATTTCCCTACCCTTAATTGTAATTAAATAAACTTGTTTCATTTTTTAAACTTAATAGGAGTGGTCTACAAGTTACCCTGAAGGGGTTGGTGGCAGCGGAGGAGATTAAGAGAATGTTGATTTTTGAAGTGCTTGCAGAGGTGGTGACAGGAGGTGCGGGGAAAGACAAGGTGGAGGTAGGAGGGAGGCCTGACAATAGCCAGCCAAGCGCCCAAGCAGCACTTGGCCGGCTGTCATTGGCTTTCCCATGTGCTCCTGCCGATGTCCTGCATTGGCAGGAGTGTGTGGGGAAACTACTGGGCTAGAACAGTGATATATATATTTTTTATTACAAGTTTTAAGTTTATTAAGAAATTAAAACACACACACACACAAACACTACGTACAACAAAACTAAACTAAAATGGACTTCCGATTTTCTCTACAGCAAATGTAAGTAACAATAGTTTCTCGTACTCTATAATTACAAAGAAGTTTCCCCTTTTTTCCAGTAAACCAAAATTTTCTTCTTATTCGACAAACCCACAAAGAACACAAATCATTTTTTAAATTTCTATCCAAAAGACTATTAGAGGTTTCCATTCAACCCTTAATATTAATTATTCTCTAAATGTTAACTAAAGTGTCAAGATCTTTACTAAGCACTCTTCTATTATAAACAATAATATGCATTTCATTCACATATATTAATAAAATCCCATAGCTTCTTTTCCACCTATTAACCATTAATCCCAGACGGGACAAATTTTAATTTCAATCTTCTTATCCATCCTTCCTTTGTTACACATCCCAACATAAAATTTATATATCCATCCCTCATCTTGAGAACATTCTCTTTAAAAGTAAAACATGACTTAAATTTCAGGCCTTTTAGTCACACAATTTCTCACTATTTCATTAGAACAACATATCCCCATTTATTAAATCCCTTCCATCTGTATTCCATCACGTATTCTCCCCCAATCTCAAATAATCCAGTACACAGTAAGCATAACTATATTTTCTTTAATCCATAACACATTTAACCATCTCTGCCGGGTCCAGTATTCACCAGGTGTTCTTCCATCCTAATTACCGTTAAATCCTTCATCTGCTCTTCCTCTGTCGAAAACAATCCTATTCTGTTCCAGATTAATCAGTTCCTCCACTTTGGCTTCTTGAGTCATTTCCACTCCAAACCTCTCATCCAATCTTTTTTCAAGAGCATCGATCCTGTCTTCAAATTTTTTAGCGATCTGTTCCAATAAGTTGTAAATCAAGTCAAGTGCAGCCATTCTGTCTCCTTTAAACCTCAATACAATCCAGCAGTCCCGATCTGTACTTTGTTCTGTTATCTTTTATTTATGTGCATTCCTCCCTGCCAGTCAAAGCAAAAATAAGAACCTTCCCACAACAATCTGGTCCGTCTCTATAACACTTTTAATTAAAGAATTAATTAAAAAATACAAAGGAAAAAGAAAATTCAGAGAAGCCTCTTTCCCATTTCATAATAAAGAAAAAAAAAACCTTACATACAACTTCTCTTTGTGAGGCTGTTCACCCGAATCTCTCCTTCCCCTTAATTATCTCAAGAAAAAACAGGATCTTATCATACGAAAGATCCAACTGCTGTAGAAAATATCTCTCTATAAGTAAATAAAAGCACTGAATCCTTAGAGAAATGCGGGCAGGCAGACTTTGATCTCCAACAGCCGCGATCGAGCAAGCTGTAAATCCTTCATTTCAGATCCTTCCTGCTAGTTAACTGTTGAAAACAGCAGATAAGCTCCCGAAAAGTGACCTTTAGAGAATAGAAGGCTTATCTCTAGATCTTCCCTTTGGTTCAAGGAAGACAAATGCCTCGCTCCTGGCCAGTTTCTGAGCCAGGTTGTTCCTTCAGCTATTTAGTGAAGAGGTCAGTCGTCCATTTTCCCTCACCGGAAGTCCTAGGCTAGAACAGTGATAAGCCTGACACATGTTGGTTATTACTTATTCCACAAGGGCTATCACTTAGTACTGTTTCAGACAATCATGAATATAGGAAAGCCACATGTGGCGAGGCAGTAGGCATATAGCATAACTTGTGATGCAGGTGTATATTTGTACTTCTGCATATGCAGTACACCTAACTCCTATTGTCCTCCCAACATGTTTTTTGAGGCAGAAGGATCATGGGAATTGGATGTATTCTTGCAGGCATATGCCTACATCACACTGTGTCACTTAGCTGGTCTGGGCATAATTTTTCCTTATTCATTTCTCAAAGATGTGAGTAGGGAACTGAGAGAAACAGTGCCCCACACAAGTCTTCTTAAGGTCTGCATGGCTCTGGACACATGTACCCTGTCAACACCATGTGTACTGTCAGCAGGATATCCGTATCGAGGAGTTTCTCTACATTGAAATGGGTGTCCTAATTTTATTTATTCATTTTTATTTATTGACAACATTTATAGACCGCTCCACACCTAAACAGATTCCAGAGCAGTGATTCCGGAGTGGTGAATTTTCTTTAAATACATTACTTTCATAAGAACTACATATGACTTTGCCATGGTCCAACTGCTCAGCCCATCATACACAACCAGTGTCCTTTCATTATTGGCAATGACAAGGCACAGGACTCGCTGTGCTTACCATCCTCCATGGCTCACAATGGGATGCCTCCCTGCCTGGCTCAGTTCTGGTATCAAAGCTGGGCTGGGGAAAACTGCTTAAAAGCAGCAGAGTGTAGCGAGGCACTCCTTTTTATTCATTTGTTCAGTTTATGGGACACCCTATAACAGACGTCCTCTGCTCAGCTTACAAGATAAACAAGAAAAATGAAAATAAACACAATTACAATAAGAATACAATAAAGAGAGCAAATAAAAACACAACTATAAAATCAGTAGTAGATCACATGAAAACAGAGGAACAAAAATTCCGCAGCACTAAATTAAAACAGACAGCAGAGGATTTTTTTTTTTTAAAAACCAACAGTATAAATAAAATCACTATATAGTTTAAAAGGCCTAGGAAAAAAGAAAAGGTCTTTGCCTGCACCAGAAAACATTACAGTAGGTGCAAGTCAAGCCTCTCTGGGGAGAACATTCCATAGCTGGGGGGGGGGGGGCACTACAGATATAGCTCTTTAGGACACAATGCTATGCATGTTTAGACAGAAAAAAAAGGCACGCTAGCTGGGGCATGCTGGGAATTGTAGGACTTTTTTCTGTCTAAACATGCATAGGATTGCACTCTTAATCTGTAGCCACCTACTATACCTCACTTGGTGAGGGTAGTCAGAGCAGGGCCTCAGATGATGTTCTCAAAGTTTGTGTAGGTACATGTAAGGAGAGGTGATCGTTTAGATCAGGGCTCTCCAACTTTAGATCCCCAGATGTTGCTCGACTACAGCTCCCAGAAACCCTTGCCATTAGCCATGCTATCTGGGTATGCTGGGAGCTGTAGGCCAGCAACATCTGGGGACCCAAGGTTGGAGAGCCCTGCTTTAGATACTGAGGTCCCAAGCCTTGGAGGGTTTTGATCAAAACCAGCACTTTGAATTGGGCCCAGAAAGGGACTGGGAACCAGCACTAGCATAATATGATCATAATGCCCAGTCTGAGTTAGCACCCTTGCAGCCATATTCTGTGCCAATGGAAGTTTCCAGATGGTTTCAAATGCAGTCCCACATACAACATATTACAGTAACTAAACAGGTGGTTACCAACAAAGGTAGGGTCATAGCTAGCATACCAGCCTAAGCTGGTAGGAGGCACTTCAAGCCACAGAGACCACATCTGCCTTTGGTGACAGTGCTGGATCAATTAGCACCCACAAACTATGAACCTTTTCATTACAGGGAGTGCAACCCCTTCCAGAACAGGCTGAATGCCACACATCTGGGCAGATGAACCACCTACTAACACAGCAGTGAGGAATCTCCAGTCCACATAAACTTGGGCTTTCTCTGTGGGCCCCACCTCCGCCCCAAGCCCCACCTCTGGTCTGGAGGCTACCAAGGGCTTGGGGAGAAGCTGGGGGAAAGGAATCCAGTTGTTCTCTCCAAGATCATGATCGTAGAGAACAAAGGGATTCCCCCTACTTAATGTCCTGCTCCACCTCCTATTAGAGAGGTTGCCTGGTGCACAGGGGGATCCCCTTGTTATCTCCAGCCATAGATTAGAGAGAACAAGGGAATTTCCCCTTACTTAGGATGCTGTTCTGGAGCGAAGTGCTTCCCAATGGGGGAAGGGGACCAGGACGTTAAGTAGGGGGGATCCCCTTGTTCTCTATGATCATGATAATGGAGAGAACAAGTGGATTCCTCTCCCCACCTCCTCCCCAAGTCCCTGGAAGCTGGCCTGGTCAAAGCTGGTCCCTGCTGAAGTGGCAGCTGCAGAAGCACCAGCTGGGGGGCTTAGACCACCCCACGTCATCTCCAAGGTGCAGGGCAGGCGAAGCCTGTCCCCAGCTGAAGCGGCAGCTGGAGAAGCTCCAGCCAGTGCTTCAGCTGAGGACTAATGATGTTTAAGATCAGCAAGAGAGGCCCATCTCACTTGCCCAGCTGTGAGGGCAGTTAGATAGGCGAGTACATGAAAGATGGTCTTTTCTGCAGTGGCCCCACACCTCTGGAATGAGTTGCCATCATGGGGGGGGGGGTCCGTCAGGCCCCATCATTGCAGACTTTTAGGAAGACCCTGAAGACCTACCTGTTTACTCTGACCTTCCCCTAACTATGTTTTCCTGTAGTGTTCTGCTCTGTATCTGCAATTATGCTGTAGATTTTTAGTAACATTTTATTGCTGGTGAATGCTTACTGCTTTATTATTGTATCATTTAAAAAAAAAATCATCATTGTGTGTTTCATAGATCATAGAGTTGGAAGGAGCCTACAAGGCTATCGAGTCCAACCCCCTGCTCAATGCAGGAAACTAGAGGAGGGGTCTCCCATCCAAGTAATAATCAGGCTTGATCAATTTTAATGTTGTAAGCTGACTTGGGAATGCTTCTGCCCTGAAAGGTGGCCTAGAAATATTTTAAATAAAATGAATAATAAATGTCGGCCAGGTCCATTCATGTGGTGTGTACCACCCCCATGGGGGTGATGTACACTGCGCAAAGCTAGCCAAGTTCCTTTCTCCATGCTGAGAAAGGCACAGAACTCCTTGGCAAAGTGGGTGGGGTGATGACCTCAGTGCACATGACCACAGCCACTGCCATCAGTGGGGTGGGGCCATGCATCTGGCAATTTGCCCCCCCCCCCATCTGCAACTTGTTCCGCACCTCGGCACTAACAGCACCTTCATCTTCTTTGGTTTGAGCTTTGATTTATTAGCCCTCCATTACCACAACCAGACACTCTTTTTGTATAAAGAGTAGTTCCTCCTCTATCATTTTATATGGCAATGGGGCAATAGTGTATTTAATGTCCGTTTGTTTGCCTCACCTGTCTAGATTGACCCCAGGTCAGATTGCAAACTAGAACTGCAGGTGAAACCAAGTGGATATGGGGGAAGTGGGGTAAAAAAAAAAAAGACCAGTCAAGGTTAGCAGTGGGGTGTGACTTAGGTTAGTTAAACTAACTGTAATAATTTCTGATAACCCACTACTTTCGGACCAGCCAGCATATGAATTTGCTCAGCTTCTATATATAGTTCTCCACATGTGGTTTTCTTCAGTTAGGATGATTAATTTTTAACAGGCAGGTCAGAAGAAGAACTGGTGAGTGTGATTCACACTGCATATCAGAAACTAGATTGAATGAATGGTTTTGCTTGCAGTTGCTAGCAAAATCAAAGGGGAAAAAAGGATATTTGTATTTCAGAAACTTGCATGATGGGAAATGTAAGCAAGTTACTGAATAGCAGTTTCTCTTCTCCTTCTTGTGTTGAAATATTGCTGCAGCTGACACAGCACCTACTGCTGCTTGACAAATTAAATAAGCAGAACGTTCTGGCAATGTAAAAATGTGTTCTTGAGGGAACTTTCTTTTATTTTTTTAACTATAGATATGATCTGTGTGTATTTGGAAGGCTGTGTGAGTTCTCCATTGATACTGGTCATAATAATGCCAAAAGGTTTGTGTTGTCAAAATACAGCAGATGGCAGTAATGTACAAAGAAAATTAAATCTGTAGCTATATATTCTGGCTTGTTGTTCACAGTGGGCTGGCCAGAGATGTCCAGAAGTTTCTGCTTTGTTATCTGACAAGTTGACTTTGCCACAATGTGTAGTATTCAACAAGTGTAAAAACAGAGATTTTTAAAAGTACCACCTGACTTTCATGCCATTTCAAATGTCATTTTAGATTCTTTGCACACATTAGCCTCTCCCCAAAGCCCTTTTAAGTTCTTATTAAGATGCACTTATGCAAAATATGGCAATCTCCCCACAGATCATTTGTCCAGGGAAAGGGTCAAAGAGCCAGTGTGGCATAGTGGTGAGAGTGTTGGACTGGGACTCGGGAGATCCAGGTTCTAGTCCCCGCTCAGCCATGAAACTCACTGGGTGACTTTGGACCAGTCACTGACTCTCAGCCTAACCTACCTCACAGGGTTGTTGTGAGAATAAAATGGAGAGGAGGAGGAGGATTATGTAAGCCACCTTGGGTTCCTTGCAGGAAAAAAGGCGGGGTATAAATATAAAAAATAAATATAATAAATAAATAAATATAAAACAAAAGCTAATAAAAATAAATGTACTGTGCAATCCTATACATGTCTGCTCAGTCGTAAGCCCCACAGAATTAATGGGTTTTCAGTCAGTCAGGCGATCACTTGTGACCGAGTAAGATTGTCTTCCAGGATAAAAAAAAGAAAATTGACAAAAAGGAGATTTTAAAAGGAGGAAAATTCTAAAGAAAATTGTGTAGACTCTAGCGGTGGGTCCGTAAGTGACTGTGGAGGCCAATTCTAGATCCACACAGCTTCCCACAGTGAGGACACAGGTTACCAGATGGAAGATGATCCTGTAAAGGATTCATTTGACGTGCTTTTCGCTTAGCGCGTTTCTCCCTTTCACCTTGCACTCGGGCTTCTTCAAAGTCCATAGAACCTTTGTGAAAGGCCAACCTCCAGTTAGATCGTTCATGGGCCAGAGCTTCCCAGTTTTTGATGTTTATATTGCATTTTTTTAGATTAGCCTTAAGAACATCTTTAAACCTCTTATATTGACCACCGATATTCCACTTTCCATCCTTGAGTTGGGAATAAAGTAACTGCTTTGGGAGACGACAGTCAGGCATTCGAACAACATGACCGGTCCACTGAAGTTGGCGTTGAAGGATCATTTTTTCAGTGCTAGCAGTCTTTGCTTCTTCCAGTACACTGACATTTGTTCGCCTATCTTCCCAAGTAATTCGCAGGATTTTCTGGAGGCAACGTTGATGAAATCTTTCAAGGAGGTGGAAGTGACGTTTATAGATAGTCCATGTTTCGCAGGCATACAATAAAGTTGGTAATACAATGGCTTCATAAACCAGTGTTTTGGTCTTCTTACAAATATCCCGATCCTCGAACACTCTATGTTTCATTCGAGAAAACGCTGCACTTGCGGAGCTCAGACGATGCTGGATTTCACTGTCGATGTTAGCTGTAACAGAAAGATAGCTGCCAAGATAGAGAAAATGATCGACATTTTCCAGTATTGTCCCGCCAAGCTGGATAGATGGCATCACCGAAGGGTTAGCTTGCACTTGCTGATGAAGCACTTTGGTTTTTTTGATGTTAAGTGAGAGACCAAGTTTTCCGTATGCTTCTGCAAAAGCATTTAGGATAGTTTGGAGATCATCCTCTGAATGTGCGGAGACCACATTATCATCAGCATACTGAAGTTCCACAACGGAGGTTGTAATTACCTTACTTAGGATTGCAGCCTAAAGCAGTGTATATTCAACGGAAGGGGGCTAAAACATCCCTGAAATGTCCAGTACTTAAAATCTGGATTCAGATTTTGTAGCTTGAGCCTACATTTAGGGTTGCTTCACCAATCTTTATTTGGGTTTATTTCAGACCAGATTGAATTTTCTTTCCTTTTGTCAGAATGATTTCAGTCAACACATAGTGACCAGCCATGTGCATATGCTCACAGCATGCCCATGTGCCAGAAAGCCTACGAGTGTCTGCATGAGATGAAGTGACAGAACCGCTCACTGCTCTTCTGGAGTATGGTGCATGAGGAGCATATGGGCATGACTGCTAAATCGTGATTCAGACTGGTTGATAAAGTCAGCCTGGTTTGAAACAAGCCCAAGTAAGGACAAGTTGTGGGTTGTCCTGAGCTCAGCTCAGATAGAAATGCAGTGATCTCGATGAGTTTTCCATAGTAGGCAACTCCCACTGCACTGAGCTCTTGATCACAGTGCCGACTCCAGGTTTTTGAGGACCCTTGGGCAAGCCACCCTCTATGGGGCTTCCTGAGTGTACCTTCTCACCACCATAATCACCAGCCGCTATTGATTCTCATCCTCTTTCTCATCATTACTCCTGCTTGCTTGCTTGACAAGCAGAGAGCCAAGGAGCAAGTAGGCAGTGACATCTACTGCTCCTTCTTCTCACCACCACCATTTTCTGGGCCAGAGAGAGAGGCAGCTTAACAAGCAGGTTGCAATGATGAAGAGGAGGAGCAAGTCCAGGGGGCTGTTGTCAGTGGGTCCCTGCTGGTGCCCAACCATGCCTACCTTGACGCTGGCCCTGCTTGATAAACTCAAAGTTGAGGGGAGTTAATCATGAGTTTAAACACAGTTCTGCTGAAATCCAAAAGAAAGAAAGAAAGAAAGAGAAAGGAGCAGGGTCTCTTTTAACAGAAAAAAAAGCATGCAGGTAAGAATCTTTATGAGAAAAGCACTCAGGGTGTAAAGACTGTGGTGAGATAAGAGTTCTACATCCCCCTCACCCATGTGCACCTTTTGACATTGAAAATTGAACCCTCACCCTCTTCCTTCTATATGGCTAGGGCAGCAGATCCATAGTTACTGCAGCTCAACCATTAAGCAAGCCATACATTTAAAAGTCTATTTGGTGTTTCCCATTCCAATAATGCTTTATTCATCATTTCCTTTGTTTGCTTACTCTGATTTCAGAGCTGTCAATTCTTTCCTGTGGTCTTCTTATGCAGAAAATGTGCTGAAGAAGCAAAAAAAGAAAACAAAAACTAAACCAACATTTAAAAACTCCACCCTCTCTTTCTGCCATATTTCCTGTTATAACCCTGCCTGTAACTTCAGTTCCCCTAACAGTTCAACCTCAGCCACTCTAAGGTCTCCTGTTCCTTTAAACGACTCTCCCTATTTTCCCATGCTGCCTCTTATGCCTTGAACCTCCTCACAGAACAATATAGTACCACTACTTTCCCCTCCTCACAAATACCCACTTGGTGTTGCTGAGTGAGTGCGTGTGTAATTTTGATTAGGGCCATGGCATGGGAGGAAAGGTACAGGCAGATGTATTGTACTTATCATTTCCCCACTCTGCTGCAATAGCAGCTTCAAGGGGTGATTTCAGTCTGGGAAACAGACCAGTCTGGCCAAAAGGCCCAAAGGGCAGCAAAGCACCATGAAAAGCTCCAAGTGAGTTTATTGCAACAAAGCCCACTTTGAAGCCTTTTATGCCTCCAGGGCCAGATCCCATTCTCTGCTTCTTCTTTGAAGGCTGGAAGGCCTTCAAGGGTCAGGCCTCTCACTTGGAATCTAGCACCTCTCCTCTCAGATAGGGTGGCCACTTACGAATCGCCCCCAAAGAGGAAATGCAGCACCAAAAAAGAGGGCAAAAGAGGACACAATTTTTTGCATAAAATTTTCAGATGCTAATTTATATGTATAGATGCAAATCTAGAAACCCTACTTATAATTTAATTAGAAATAACTGTCTGCATAGTGTGGAAAACTGTGACCAGGTGACCTGTGTGCCTTGCTCAATCTGCTGTCCAGGTTGATGGGCAACCTCAAGGCCCAGCTCTTCCTTCCAATGGTTCTTTATCTTTAAACTGGACTTGGATTGGACAGCCTTTCAAATAGAGGATGCCTTCAAAATAGAGGACTCTCCCCTGCAAAAGAGGGCACATGGCCACCCTACGCATTCCCTCCAGGCCTGTTGCCTGCACTGATGAGACAACATGGGGATGTGGCTCCCTGGTATGAAGGGGATTGATTTCTCAGGGGCTGCAGGCTCTGAGGGTATGGGCTCCAGAGGTCCCGATTCATGAGTTTCTGACCCAAAGGACCATGATCTGATGGTCTTGGGCTCTGGCTCAGGCCCGGTCATGATGCTGGGACCTGGGTCAGCCTCCAATGCCTCTGTCTCTGGTGTTGCTAGTCCAATGGATCTGGCTGGCCCTGCCTCGTCTGAATGGGAGTTAGACCCCAGGCTACTGCTCAGGATGGGGGTCCTTGCACAGCATGGGAGAAAAGGATTAAACCCCTTCTGCTCAAACAAAACAAAGGCTGTCAAGAAATTGAATCATGGACCTCCCACATCATGTACTTATCCCTCAGGCAAACTTGCATCCGTGATTTGAGTTATGACTCAGTAAATCTAGTTTAAAAAATCAACAACCTAAGAGCCTTGAAAATAAATACTGGGTGAAATTCACAAGCCATTTTGTCTAAAGTGGTTCCAGTGAGGTCCCACTGACATCTACCAGATTGTCCCTCCAAACCAGAAAAGAGTTCGTGGATTACTTATTTTCTAGCTTTTATGTACCCTTTGGTTTGAAGCTTATAATGAAGGATAAAAAAAAAAAGTTTGCTAGAGTCTTAAGACAAAGAAGAAAATTGTGGGTTATCACTCCCTTCAGGTGCTGCTGACAAAATGGTTGCTGCTTTTAGATGTGCTGACTCATCTATGAGTCATGAACCGATAATTGCTTAGCATCCAGGGCTTCATGTTACAGAAAAACCTGTTCCACAGTAACATTAGTGTTACTGGGAGACACAGCAACACTGATACCAAAGAGTAAATGGACACAAGAAATAGCATCTCTACACTGGAAATGGAAAGAACCTCTTTGAAGTACGTGCTATGCTGCAGTTGTTTTGACAATTAGGGATGCTTGATGATGGCTTCTTCCATTATATCCGTGAAATCTCCATCATGCCATGCTATTTTAAAAACTATTTAGTTCTGTTTTATAACAGAATCCTTCACGTGGCCTGTTCAGGGTGACTCATGAGCCATTTCTTTTTCATTTTCAATATTTCTCCATATTTTGGATCAGGAACAGGAGAAGACACCTTGGCAGATCAGATCCATGTAGGCCAGCATCCTGATTCCAAGAATGTCCTGCCTGATTTGTTTGCGAACCTCTCAAGCAAAGCATGAAGGTAAAAGCCCTCTCCTGATATTTGGCCCCAGCATCTGGTCTTTAAAGGTATAGTGGCTGTGGACATGGAAGATCTACGTATTTAGCTGAGATGGCTACCCACTGTTGATAAACATGTCCTCCATGAATTGTCTAATCCAGGGGTGCAGAACCTCAGGACCACCTGGATTCCCAATCTGGCCCTCCAGGAATCCCCAGAAGGCTATGCTCCCTTCCACTGGCCCCACCCTTCCCCCAACCACCAAACATTTGGTGGTTTCCCTGCTTTTGTGCAGTTTTCCCCCCATTCTATAAGGTTGTAATGCCTCTCCTAAGGCTTAGGTACTAGCAATATGGTTGTATTTTTGGTATTTTGGCCCCACCCACTTTTGCCTTTGGCCTCAGCCACCACTGGAATGCAGTCCAGGAGAGTGTCTCTGAAATAGAATTTGGCCCTCAGGCTGAAAGAGATTCAACACCCCAGGTCTAATCTAAGGGTCTAACTGCTGCGTTGATATAAGTTGGGGGTGGGTATGATTTTTCTGTGGACAAGAGATGGGCAGGCAGCAATGAGAGTGCTGAACCCCTCTTCTGCCTATACTCCCCACCCACTTTCCCCTCCCTCATCCAAGCTGCTTTTCTCCTGGAAAAGCTCTAAGACAATAAACAAACTCAGCAGCTCAGGCGAGGCAGTTTTAGGAGAAGTCGATACAGGGGCAAGGGTTCTGTGCTCCCTTCCCATATGCCCCTTATCTGCTTTAAATGACTCACTCCTGTTTTAAGCATGTTTGGCATGGCCTACGTTCTAAGACACAGCTTGTGCCACCATCATAACTAGCTGGCGTCTATAAGGCTGGAATCCTATAGCAGCTTACCTGAGAGTAAATTCCACTGAACTTGGTGGCACTTACTCCTGAGCACACATGTGTAGGATTGTTCTGGAAGCCACTGACTATCTCCCCGTCGTGAGGCAGTGAATTACATATGCTAATTATGCGTTGTACAGTCATATACTTTGCACAAGTTTCTGTGGATATATTCTGCCATTGTGTATATGTCTATGTGTAATTGACAGTTTTACCTCTTCTCTGCCAATTACCATTTAACCATAAAAGAGGCGGTGGGTGGCCTGTTTGCTCAATTATATATAAACACACGAGAGATGGGTGATTAGAAATCATGGGGTGAAGTGTGGTTGGTTGCATACAGATATTTATCACCGGGGTGGCAAACTTGTGGGCCTCCAGATGTTGTTGGACTGCATCTCCCATCAACCCTAGCCAGCATAGCAAATAGTGAAAGATGATGGGAGTTGCAGTCCAACATCTGATTTACCAGGTGGTCATTTACCACAGTGTATGTGTAACCCCGAGGTCAGGGATGGGCACAAAGTAGATCTCCAGATATTCCCAGAAGTCCCTGTCAACATAACCAATTGTCAGGAATGATGGGAGTTGAAGTCCAAAACATATGGAGATTTACTTTCTGCCCAACACACCCCAAGGTAAAGCAGTCATCACTAACATCCTGCCAACTTAGGAGGTGGGGGAACTTTACAATAACACATCTGTACCTGATAAGAAACGTGGGGAGGGAGCAGTAAAATTGTCATCGCCAGTTGGAAAGAATTTATGCCAAGTAGTTATAATGCAGGGAGAAGGGATTGCATTTTTATACTGTTGTGTCAAATCGAGAGAAGGCCATCACTAGGCTTTTGTTCATCTGATCACTAAACAATTATCTTTGTATAATAATTTGGATCAGTCGGCATTTGTACACTTAGCAAAGTAGGGCATGCCTACCTACAAGGCAGGGGCTCTAAGAGTAGTGTATGGCTAAAGAAACCATTCTGAGTTGGAATGGAACCAGCAAAGGAGGCAAACATCTGAATTTTTGCAGCTGGCTAGGATGTGGGGACATGAAGAGCATGCTGTTTGCTTTGCAGGGGACGTGATGCTACTTTATAATCTAGCACTGTCCGAGTTGCCTCCCTGTACCTCCAAGCTCAACAGGTATATTTGTAAATAGATATTACAAAAACACCATGGGGTCCAATACTCTTCTGCACACAAGGGAAATGACACTGCAAAAGGTTGTCCCTGAGACTTCCTAGCACTTGGGGAAGTGGGGGAGCCACACACACAAAAAATCATGCTGTCTTGTTAGGTGAGAAGGCATGTCAGCCCCCCTTGTTCAGCGACTACCTAAGGTATTGTTAGTGCAAGGATTATACTTCACATTATATAAATATGCTGAACAAGAATATATTAATTTTTAACACTGCTCAAGAGTCTATCTCTCACATTTTAATTCTAATTGTTCTAAAGGAGAGCATTTTTTGTTTTAAAGTGTTATGAACAAAGAATCAAAAAGTCCGTATAAGCCAAGAGAGCAACACTTTGTTTTTAGAGGAGCGAGAACATCACAGCACATCATGTGAAAACAGCTGCTTCTGATGAGTTTGTCCTTGAGTCCAATGTACAGCATAAATATTTTCCAGGCACAGCTGCTAAACCACAGGAGCTGCTAAACTTGAATTTAGCAGTAGAAGGTTCACAGAGAACCACAGAGGATTCCTTAAACATTCAAGTAAAAATATGGCATTAAGTCAACTCTGTCGTCTTTTCGGCACCAGGTTAAGACTGCCCTCTTCTCCCAGACATTTAATGGCATTTATTGGCATGATGGGGCATTTATGTCAGCTGTTTTAATTTATCTAATTTGTATTGAAATTATATTGAAATTGTTTTAGCTGTTAAATTGTTTTTAAATTTTGTATACAGGCAGTCCCCAGGTTACGAACAAGATCCGTTCTTAAGAATGACTTTAAGTCGAATTTGTATGTAAATCGGAACAGCATAGCGCTCTATACATTAAAATCAACATTTACACAAACTGCATGGTATACTACTCTCTATGTAAACGACATAGCACCGGGGAACCCAGAAGTCCGTTCTTAAGTATGGATTGTCTGTAAATCAGACGTTCTTAACTTGGGGACTGCCTGTATTGAAAAAAAATGGAGTATTTTATTGTATTTGTGGTCTGTGGTTTTTGTATATTGTTATGAACCACCCAGAGAGCTTCGGCTATTGGGAGATAAAGAAATGAAACAAATAAATAAGTCAGTAACATGTTTGCAGAATTGGATTTTCAAGTGCTTTTGTTAGTAATTGTTCATAGCATAGTAGTGGGTCTTCAGTAAGCATCTAGGAATATCATTTATTTACAGTGCAATCCTAGACATGTTTACTCAGCAGTAAGTCCCACTGAATTCAATCGGACATACTCCCAGGTGTGTATAGAATTCCAGCCTTAGTTTACTTTCCCTGCACAAACTATATCTGTCCCTAGTAGTGGTATGCATTGAATTCATCCGAATTGGATTCTTCCAAATCTCGAATTCAGAATCAAATCGGGCTGATTTGGGAGATGTCTGAGTTGAAGTGGTGCTCCTTCAAAGCAGACCAAATCTGAATTTGATCACTGATTTGGAGAGAGACAGACAGTGCCTACAAAAATTGATACATTTCTCCCCAAGCTCTCCATATAAAGAAAATACCATGGTGGGGTGAGGGGGGAAGATAGAAAGAGGGTGAGATTTTGTGACTGGCAGCTTTAGCTTCTAATCATAGTGAATGGTTTTACCAGGACTCTCTAATCCGAGTGCTTTGGGGGAGGAATGCTGCTGAAGTAATATATCACAGGACTGATTCAGTGTTCAGTGCTCTTTTCTATTTCTCTCTCCCAAGAACAGGAACCTTCAAAGAGTTTTGGTGGAGTCTGCAGGTCCTGGGAGGGTATTAGCATTGGGTGCATGTTTGGAAAGTGCTGCATATTCAAGTCCTTCTGCAGCTGCCACTGTATCCTCCATATTCATCATTCACCCCAGCCCTATTACACTTCCTGTAATTTTGGTGCAAACTGAGCAGAAAACAAAAACAAAATCTGTTTTTCAGTTATCATAACTCCCTAGTCCCCCTGCACCTATCCTTCTGAAATTTTGCAGGTTTATTGCCTAGGGACACCACTATGACATATGCCACTTTCATACAAATTGCCACAAACAAACAAAACCATGGAGAGAAAGGAGAAGTTAATCACTTCCTCCCACCCCCTATTTGAACACTCCCCTTCCATAAAAAATGCTCCACCTCTCCTTTTGAAATTTTCCAGGTTTCTGAACTAGAGCCAGCTCTATGCTGTATGTCATTTTCATAACAATTGCCCACAAAAAACATAGAGGGATAAAAGTGTCTGTTTTTGGAAACCTCCAGGCTGTAAAAGCTGCTCTTGCACAAAGTTCCCTGCACCTATTCATTGGAACCTTGGCAGGTTTGATCCCCTCAGAAGGGGCAATTATACCTGAAAATGTTATCCAATTCTGCCAAAAAATTAAAAAGTTATTGGCAGTTACCCATATATATCTACATCTATATCTATATCCATGTACCACAAAAACCCTGAGAGGGAAAAACACAGGACTGACAGGAGAAGACTTCAAGGCCTCCTCCAACAGGGCTCTCCCTCTTCCTCAGGGCCATCTACCATCAACTGCCCTGTGGGTAGAATTCCAGGAGAGAGATGAGAGGTACATGAGGAAAATACCAGACGCCTGTTCCTCTTCCAGCAGGACTCTCCCTGCCAACCAAGTGCCCTGTGCGAAGGATCTTGATGGTTTATTTATTTATCTTTAAAATTGTTAATATTGTTTATTCTGATGTCATTATCTTTATATTACTTGTAAGGTAGGATTTGTATCATGGAAGGTAGCATATAAATAATTGTAATAAATAAATAAATAAATACCTGCACCTATTTGTCTGAAATTTAGCAGGCATAATCCCCCCATAAGGGGCCACTGTGCCTCAATATTTCATCCAATTCTGACAAACAGAAAAAAGTTATAGCCATTTGTGGATTTCTAATTATAGTCAATTGATGATTTGAATTTCCAAGTTGAAGCAGCGGCCTCCAAATTGGTTAGATACAAATCATGCTGTTTTCCGAATCACCAAATTGGGGTCTGAACCGAATCATGTGGTCAGTGCACACCTCTAGCCTAGCCTTCCCCCATACTTTCTTAGTCACTTCTACTTATGTTTTAATACTTAGTAAGTTGTTACATTTATACCTCACCTTTCCATTAAAAATGCCTAACAACTGTTACATTCACAACAGAAAATAACCAGTCGACACAACATAATAAGCTACAACACACAAAAAACCCTGTCTAAATCAGGTGAGAGCAGATAAAAAGAAGAAAATGACAGCCAGTTAAAAATACAGATTAAAATATAGAGCACCAGAGAAGAATACATTAGTTCAATGTCAACCTGGGGAACTTGGAAAATGAACCAGACCACCCACAGAACCTCTCCTTGCTCCTATGTAACGCCAGGTCAGTTAAAAACAAAGCAAGTATCATCTATGACCTCCTTCACGATGAGGAGGCTGACCTGGCATGCTTCACAGAGACCTGGCTGGGAGAAGACAGTGGCCCGACATGGGCCCAGGCCCTCCCAGCTGGGTACTGTGTTAGTGAGCAGGTGAGGGAAAGTGGGCGGGGGGGTGGAGTAGCTGTGGTCTACAAAGACAATCTCAACCTGACCAGACTTCCTGTTCGGGAATTGAATCACATTGAGTGTGTGATTCTGAATCTGAAGACCAAGGATAGACTAGGGATTCTGTTGGTGTACCAGCCACCCCGCTGCCTAACAGACTCCCTGGCCGAGCTCACGGAGCTGGTCTCAGAGCTGATGTTGGACTCGCCCAGGCTTTTGGTCCTGGGCGACTTCAACATCCCATTTGGGACCAGTTTGTCAGGTGCAGCTTGGGAGTTCATGGCATCCATGACAAACATGGGCCTATCCCAATTGGTCTCTGGACCCACCCATTCAGCAGGTCACACCCTCGATGCTGTTTCCAGTTCTGAACAGACAGATCTGTGGGCGGAGGTGATCAATACCTCTGCATTGTCATGCACAGATCATTTTCTGGTTAGGGTTAGTATCGCGGCTACTATTCGCCCCTGCAGGGGTGGTGGGCCTATTAAGATGGTCCGCCCTCGAAGGCTGATGGATCCTCTTGGATTCCAGGAAGCCTTAGAGGGGTCTATGGCTGGTACCGTCAACAAACCTGTTGAAGCCCTGGTTGACAGATGGAATCAAGATCTAACCAGGGCTATTGACATGATCACCCCCAAACATCCTCTCCGGCCCGCTTCTAACCGGGCACCCTGGTATACAGAAGATCTCAGGGAGCTGAAGCGGAAAGGACGACGACTGGAGCGCAGATGGCAGAAAACTCGACTCATATCCGATAAGACACGTCATAGAGAGCATCTTCGCTCCTATGGGGTGGCAATACGTGCAGCAAAGAAAGCTTTCTTCTCTGCACGCATTGCGTCTGCGAATTCGCGTCCAGCAGAACTGTTCAGGGTGGTGAGGGGTCTAACACAGACACCTACCCCCCTTAACCCGATTTTAGAGCCTACGGTTGCTCGCTGTGATGCCTTTAACCAGGGGTCCTCAAACTTTTTAAACGGGGGGGCAGTTCATTGTCCCTCAGACTGTTGGGGGGCTGGACTATAGTTTGAAAAAAATATGAACGAATGGATCAAGTAAAAAAAAAAGGACCGGGGTCCTTTTTTTTTTACTTGATTAAATGGAAAGTTATTAAATTAATAATAAATTAATTATAAATTATTTTGCTGTCTAAAATTGAAATATGTTAAATTTTAAAAAGGAATAGAAAGGCTTGATTTGCACATATCTTATTTGTAGTGCAAAAAAACAGGAAAAAACAATACAAGGATCATCACAGCCTTAAAAGTACAAACACAGAGACGGGGGGGGGGTCCACGGAGCCACGACCCCTCCTGACTCCTCCATGGACCATAAGGGGGGCCGGCGTGTGTGGGACGAGGGGGTGCTGTTTGAATTTCTGCACTCCCCCCCGGATCTTGGGCCACACCAGCTCCGGGTTCTGCTGCTTGGGGTGAGCAGGGCAGCGGCAGAGCCGAGTGTGGAGGCCAGAATATGGGGCGCAGTTGCCCCCCCTCCTGCACCAACAGGGTTAGAGTGGCCAGCCCTGCGGGCATCAGGGCTGGTCCCGCTAGGCCAGAGGTGACTGAGAGGGGCTCCCCGGCGTCCACCCCACCCCCGCCGCCGTCCTACCTGGCCCCCTGCACGCTGCTGCTGCCGCTGCCTCCGCCCGAGTATGACGCCGACGCCGGAGCTGCTCCATCGCGACCATCCTGCACCCCGCCTGCGCTCAGTTTTGGCGGGAGGGGGGACCGTGGCATCTTAATTTGTTAGCTGAGCGGCCACCAGCAGCTGGGAGGCGGCCGCCGAGAATCCGCTGCTCCGCGCGGCCGTAAACAGCTGAGGGGCGGCCGGCCACGTGGCACACCGGCAGGAAAGCCCCAGCTAGGAAATGGTGCCGGTGCCGCACTGACCACCGGGCGGCCCTCGCTAGCTCAGCCGCTCGGCGAAGGGGGTAGGAGGCAAAGCAGCAGCCGCTTGTGAGAAGGCGGGGGAAGGCAAAGCAGCAGTTGCTTGTGAGAAGGCAGGGGAAGGCAAAGCAGCAGCCGCTTGGGCTATCAGCAGGGCTCAGGAAAGCCCTAGGTACGCCCAACAGCTGGGCCCAAGCTGAAAGCGGTGGCAGCGGCGGCGGCGGCAAGCGAAAGCCCAGCCCAGCCCGCCCCCGGGTCCGCCCAACAGCTGTGCCGAAGCCGAAACAGCGCTGAAATGGCGAGAAGTGATTGGGCGAAAGTGGCGGCGGCAGCGAAAGCCCAGCCTGCCTCGGCCCCAAACAGTGGGGAAAGCGGGAAAACGGCGGCGGCCAAAGCCCAGCCTGACGCCGTCCTAGGCACGGTAAAACTCAATCTACCCACTCTCTTCAAATAAAATTAACAGTTTACGCAAAACGTAGGCGAGACACACGAACAAAAGTGTTCGTTTTGGCGGGGGGAACAGCCCTGTTGCCCTGGTTTCCCCCGCCAAAAACAGAGCACGGGGGTCCAGCGCGACGGAGCAGGGTCCCGTCGCGCGCTGGAAGTGACGCGACGGGACCTTGCTCCATCGTGCTGGACAGCTGGAGCCCACTGACCAGCCGCCCGCCAAGAAGGGAGGACGGGCGCTGTCCGCGCCCCGCCACCAGCTAAGCCGCCCCTCCTCCCCTTCCCCCCCGCAGGAGATGCAGGGCAGCAGGCGGGCAGGCGGCCCGTGCCCCCCCGCCGGCTCAGCCGCCCCTCTTGCCCTTCCCTCGCAAGGAGTCACTCTCTATCGGCCACCAGGCCGGATGAAAAGACCCGGCGGGCCGGGTGTGGCCCGCGGGCCGTAGTTTGAGGACCCCTGCTGTAATGCTAGTCTTGAAAGCAGTATCAGTTCCACTAAAGCAAACAGCATACTCTTGCAGCTCTCCAAGGCTGCTTCTGTCAGCTAACTGCAAATCATATTTTTCTTATTGTTCAGCTTCAAACTGCCCTTTGCCCTCAATGGCCATATTCAAGCTGCTCTACTGTTTCCTTCACCAAACAGGTTAGGTGTGTTATAAATTCCGTTAGCTTGCAGCCGCCAGCTGTCTACAGTGGTTAAGGAACCACTGTCAGTGAAGTATTTCAAAAATGCAGAAGCTAATTTTGTATACCCAAAAAGCATATTTGCAACAATATGTTTGAGGGAAACAAGATAAAAATTTGCTAAAAGTAGCAACATATGTGGTAGTTATCAATTCTAGAAGTGAGAATTTGACATGTTTATTTTTTCCTATCATTTAGGTTACTTGATCTATAAACATAGGTATGAATGGAAGCATCTTCTTAGCATTAATAAATTAGGAAACTGATAGACATTGGGATTATTAATCTCCTTTGTTAGAGCAAAAGTAATATGTAAATTGTAAATCCTTCCTTTGGTATTATTTTTACAATTTTCACCACAGATAAGTTGAACTGGGCTGTTCCATTTTTTCTTGAAGATGTAGTCCAAGCAGATGATATACTTCCATCTGGATGACTAGGTTATGTAACATGAAGATGGCCCAGGTAAAGTGATTCATGTGCTTCATGAAGAATACGAAACTCAACCTTTGAGTGTGGTTTATCATGTTACCTGAACGCAGTCTCTCACTCATCGATCTTGAGTTCCCAAAGCTGGTCAGCAAGTTCCACGTATCCAATGCATTTAATGGAATGCAATCCATGCATTTATGTCAAATGCAAACTTACCATTTGACATAAACCTGAAACATATAAATTAATTTGAAATACAACAATCCTGCTCAGTGAAACTCCTAAACAACCTTTCAACTAATTAGGTACTATAGTAGCATGCTGTGAGAAACTCCTTAGTGTTAGCCATTGGGTGGAAGTGACTTCAAAACTTCTGATTTTGCTCATAGTTTTGTAATGACAGTGATTTATGTTTTTCCTTGCTTTTGTGGTTCAGATGAATGGTGTCTGTGAAAACTGGAAACTCCGGTTGTACCATGATGTGAAGCTACTCACATAGTTATACTGTCTTTCAGTATGTGGTTCCACGGTGTGGTTGAGGAGAAGCGATACAAAATAGCAGAACTGAAAATGAAAGCTTTGGTGTGTGGAGTAAGTGTACAAGATTTCTTTACGGCAGTGCTTCTCAATTATTTTCTGTCATGCCCCCCCTAGGAAGAAGAAAACATTTCGCGCCCCCCCCCCCCCGCGCGACTGTAAAGCAGTGATGGCAAATCTTTTTGAGCCCGAGTGCCCAAACTGCAACACAAAACCAACTTATTTATTTCAAAGTGCCAACACTGCAATTAAACCTGAATACTGGGGTTTTAGTTTAGTAAAAACAACTCATACAGTTGTCTGAACTAATTAACATATTTTGTCTTAAAAGAAAAACACAATAACAGGGCTTTCAATGATACATTTTTTAAATAAAAAAAACATCAACTCAATTTTTTTAAATAGTACTACATTGTACACATAGCCTGAAGGTAATTTAGGGGGAAAGAGGGGGGGATTGTGAAGAAGCCAGGGAGAATGTGGGGAAAGGAGGAGGAGGTGCTGGCTAGGAGGGAATGAGGCGGCTGGGGGGCAAGAATGAGGCGGCTCCATGGGAACGCACGGGCAGGGATGTAATACGAGCCTTACCTGGGCTCTTCCGATCGTTCCTGCGGCGGCCCGATCTCACTCTTCTGAGCGGCGTGGATCGTTCTCCACGCCGCTCAAGCTGCTGCTGCCGTCCGTCGCTCTTCTGAGCGGCGTGTTCTCCGCGCTGCTGAAGCCGGCTCCGCCGTCGCAGCCCGTCGCGTCATGCCCTGTGCGCTGGATCCCCGCGCTCTGTTTTTGGCGGCGGCGGCGGCGGGGGGGGGGAACCAGGGCAGCAACAGGACTTAAACAGCCCTGTTGCCCTGGTTCCCCCCCGCCAAAAACAGAGCGCGGGGATCCAGCGCACAGGGCATGACGCGACGGGCGGCGGATCCGGCGTGCAGGACATGATGCGACGGGCAGCGGCGGGTCCAGCGCGGCCGGCACGGAGGCAGCAGGTAGGCCCGTCGTCCCCGTCCGCCGCATCACGGCCTGAGCCCTGGCGCGCAGCATGACGCTGCCTCACGCGGGCCTACCAATTGGTTTGGCCAATCAGGCGCGCCCCCCTTTACGGAGCCTCGCGCCCCCCCGGGGGGGCGCGCCCCACTATTTGAGAAACACTGCTTTACGGTAACTGCTGCAACTGCTGAACATCATATCAACATTTCTGTGATAATCCAATAATGTATCAATGTACACAGGCACTTGTGTGCATGTCTACATCTCTCCCTGCCCTCATGTGAATCAACAAGACAGTGGGCCAATTCACACATAACAGGCAATCGTGGGTTAATTAACCATGGGGTAATTCTGGATTGTTTAACCTGTAAACAACCCAGAGTGTCCAGGACTGGGTGTCACTCTACCTACCTATGAATGGGGCAACTGTAGGTTGTTAATTGAAAACAGAAGAGATGAGTGTGCTGAAGGCAGCACACTTGCTTGCTCCTACTAAATTTTGACAATTCTTGGGTTAATAAATCCATGATTTCCAGTTATGTGCAAACTAGGTCACAGTTGAGCTCTTCCTTTACATCAGGGGTGGGGAAAATGTGGCCCTCCAGATGTTGATGGACTGCAACTCCCACCACCCCTACCCAGCATAGCCAACGATGAGGGATGGTGGGAGTTGCAGTTCAGCAACTTCTGGAGGGACACACATTCCCCATCCATGCTTTACATGCACCTATTTAGCATCCAAAGTATTGTGAACAATTTTCAAAAGTGGGAGTCGACTGCAGATATACCCCCTCCCCCACAATATAAGGATACTAGCTCAACTAACAGGGATGTTGTAAGGTTTACTTAAGTAATGTATGTGAAGTGATTTGAACCCTGTAAAGATCTATATGAATGGTAAGTAAGATTATTAATGTAATGTCCAGCTCTACAATAGATTCTGTTAGCAAAAAGTATCACCTGTTTTGCAGCTAGATTGCCGTTGTGTCTCTAGAAACTGGGCCGATATCATGTAAGAGAGCAAACAGCTGCCAGGTGGCAACATTTCTTCCTTATCATCATTGGCCTCATTTGTAGTTATATCACCGATTTGCCGATAAGTATTCCATTAAGAACTGAGTTCATAAAATAGTATGGCAGGAAAAATCTTCCACTCCCCTATACTGAGGCAAGATCTTCTATATATACCTAGACCTTTTCATCCTCAAAGGCTTTCTAGGTTGTTTGCTGCTGCTCATGATTATTTTACTGCTGCTAAAGTTGTGTTTTTATTGCTTTTTTGTATTTTTACTTTTATGAGTTTTGTATTCTTAAAATATTGTATGTTGCCTAGGGCTATCTTTAGGAAAGGAGGCTTAAAACATTTTATAACCAAATGAATTAATACAAAAACTGAGACTCAATCCAGATAAGACGAAGGTACCGTTAGTGGGTGGTTCGTCTGCCCAGGCTAAGTGATATTCAACCAGTTCTGGATGGGGTTGCACTCCCCCTGAAGGATCAGGTTTGTAGTTTGGGGGTGCTCCTGGATACACAACTGTCACTCGAGGCACAGGTGAACTCGGTGGCACGGAGCACCTTTTATCAGCTTAGGCTGATATACCAACTACGTCCTTATCTGGACAGAGATAGCCTAGCTACAGTTATCCATGCTCTGGTAACCTCTCATTTGGATTACTGCAAGGCGTTATACGTGGGGCTGGCTTTGAAAATGGTCCGGAAACTTCAGCTCGTCCAAAATAGGGCAGCGAGATTGTTAATGGGGACTGGCCGACGAGAACATATTATGCCAGTGCTTTCTCATCTGCACTGGCTGCCTGTCTGTTTCCGGGCCCGATTCAAAGTGCTGGTACTAACATTCAAAGCCCTAAACAGCTTGGGGCCAGGGTATCTGAAGGATCGTCTCCTCCCATATGTACCTGCCTGGACACTAAGATCTGCATCAGCGGTCCTTCTCCTGAGAGCCCTTGCCAAAGGAAGTGAGGCAGGTGGCTACCAGGGGGATGGCATTTTCTGCTGTGGCACCCCGGTTGTGGAATAAGCTCCCCAAAGAGGCTTGCCTGGTGCCTACATTGTACTCTTTCTGGCGCCAGGTGAAGACCTTTCTATTCTCCCAGGCATTTTAATCATCTTATCATTTTAATCTTGTCGTTTTTAACTCTGTTATTGTAACTGCTGCTGCTAGCTCTGTTGTTTGTTTTTAATCTGTGGTTTTAAATTTTATATTTATTTTATATTGTATTTTATGGTTTTAACTGTTGTAAACCGCCCAGATAGCTTCGGCTATTGGGCGGTATAAAAATATATTAAATAAATAAATAAACCCGTATGTGCACCCCCACTTACAGAAAGATTAGTGGAAATAATCCAAATTATAACAAGCAGAGAACAAGGTATACAACGTTTAAACAATGTGTTTGATTTGTTGAAGCCATGCTGTAAATGTAAAGTATAAAAAGGCTTGCACGCCCCACTTTCCTTTGTCCAGCTCTGATTTGGGCATGCACCCCTGCTGGTCCTTTTTGCGCAGAAATAAACTTTGAAAAACCTCACTACTGGGTGTGTGCTGCTTCCCTCTCCTTGAACATTGGGTTCTCTAGGGAGAGGACTCAGAGCATTCTTGTGCAACACCATGTAAGGGACACCAACAAGAGAAAGAATACTGTTAGAAGTTTGGCTGTGTTGTAAATAAGGGTGCTTCCAGATCTATGGTGCTATCACCCTACCTCATTCATGGAATTATTTGTGGGGGCTCCAGACATTGTTGTCTGCAACTCATAAACCTTCTGTGTTTTCCTACCACTTCTTCTGTCTTTTCTCATACCACAGAAAATCCGTTAAGACAGAAAAGATGCAATTGCGCTGCACAAGCCCTTCTCATTGGCAGTGTTAGGAGCCCGCCATCTGGAAGCACCCTGAGCCTATCATTTGTGTTTTTGTACAATCTGCCACCTATTTATTTAGGTAATTTTTATACCGCCCAATAGCCGAAGCTCTCTGGGCGGTTTACAGCAATTAACAAGACAGTCCCCTGCCTGCAGGTTTACAATCCAAAAAGACACGACACACAAGGAAAAAGGAATGGGGAGGGAAGAAGGGGGAATATTAATGAATACTCCTGGCAAGGCTGGTTGAATGGCCCTGCACTCCCTCTCTTCTCCCTCCTCTCAGCCTGCTGGAATGGCTGCTGCTGGTGGCAGTTGAGGGAGGAGGAGCCTTCAGGAGGGCGGCCTAGTGTCAACGAAAAAGCTTAATGATCTTTCATGGCTGGAAATCTCTTTCCAGCCTATGGGATGTCACACTTATCAGAGTTTGAGAGAGGGAGCACGAGAGATTGGAGCAGTTTTGAATTTGGGCAGAGCTATACAGTCAGTTAGAGAGGTGAGAGGTTGACTAAATTGGAAGCAGCCTTGGGGACTATGGAGGATCCGTGCTGCTCCCTGCTTTAGAAGTTAGCTTGTTTCCAGTATGCTTTGCTTATGTCAGTGTTCTCCAACCTTGGGTCCCCAGATGTTTTTGGCCTACAACTTCCAGCATGCCCCAGCCAGCTGGCTGGGGCATGCTGGGAGTTGTAGGCCAAAAACATCTGGGGACCCAAGGTTGGAGAACACTGGCTTATGTACTTGCAAGTGAACAGAAAGAAAAGACACACCAGTTTCCAGCGCTCTCTCATTACAAGGAAACAGACCCGGTAAAGATCCTATCACTTGGGGAAGTGGGGTTAGCCCTTTTGGTAACAGTATGTTGTGTATAAACAATTGAAAGTATTTGCTTAAGGAAGCTCCACGCACTAGAGCAGAAATCCAAATCTTGCTAGGGCCATAACCTGTGAAAGTTGGAGGGGGGAAATGCAAGGCCATGAAGCAACTGTCTGCACAATTTGGGCTTGCTTAGAAGAGAGTCATGGCAGCTTCTGACCCTGCATTTGCAGCACTTAGACAGCAGCTGTTGCAACTGCACACACCTAACAACAAACTGGATCATATGGGACGTTTCATAAATGATTCACATTCTTATCTAGACATTGTTTTTCAAGAGATAAAATTTTTTAGGAAGAGGTTTAGTTTCATGTTATTTATGATATTTTTTAGCATAAGGTAGGCTGAGACTTGCTATTTCAAAAGATCCCTAATGAAACTACTCAGGTCAGGGGTCTCCAATGGAGCCCACACAGCTCTTCACTCCCTGACCCCTTCAAAAAAACAAACGAAAACTGAAAAATGTTAGGGTGCCACGTCCTGCTTCCTGCTCCTGAATCTGCCAGTGATCTGCTGTTCAGTGGGCAGGAAGAGAAAGCAAGGTAAAAGGGAGAGAAAGAGCGAGGCCAGAGACTGGGAGTAAGGGGAAACAGCAAGATAAAGGGGTGAGTGGGAGAGAAGGAGCAAGGCTAGGGGTTAGGAAGGTAGAGAAAGAAGGCTAGGGGCATGGAAGGGAGAGAAATAGCGAGGAAAGGGGTTGGGGAAGAGGAATAGCAAGGCTAGAGGCTGGGAGTGGAGAGAGAACAAAGGGGAAAGGTCTGTGTGGACGGAAGAAGAAGCTTGGGCAGGCCAGGAAGCAACTCTTTCCATTTCTCCCTCCCTCCCAGCCTCTAGCCTCACTATATCTCCCTCCTCACCTCTTGACTAGCCAGGCCCCCACAGCAGCCATTATGTGACTAGCCACATCCTCCATGGGAGCCATTTTGTGGTGGTGCCCAGAGCAGTTTCTCAAATTCCCAAATGTGCCCACGGATCCAAAAAGGCTGGGGACCCCTGACGTAGGTAAAACTACCGACTTTGGTTTCTATTGACTTTTTTTAAAAAAAACCTAGCACAGCATCTAAATTTATCTCCAGCTTTGTTAATGCAAAGACTGCCTAGTTGACCTCTTCTGTTTTCCACCAACAAAGGAATCTGTCTGGTATACCCAGGATGAAGAGAGTTATGAGTTAACAGCTGAATTTTATATTTTCAACAAATGGAGTAACAACGACTATCTCCTACTTTCCCATTCCCAGTAGTCCTAGGAGCACAGAAACCTGAAACCATCACATCACCTGGCAGAGCCCAATTTGAATGTTTGCAAATCCTCCTCCTCCGTATCATCTTAAGACTCCAAATACGCAGACATCCTCACTACAACATCCAGTAAGCCTCCCCCCACTTCCTATTCTCCCGCTTTTTGTAACATCTTGCCTGATGAAGAGATCTGTAGATCGTGAAAACTTGCACGTTTTTTGTTATCTTTGAGTTGACCTATTAAAGGTATTATGGATCTTGGATATTTTATTTTCATGGCTAATATAGCTGCCTTTGTTTTTTGTAAAACATTACATGTAAGTTTGCATTTGCTTTCTGTGATGTGTAACTCACATGGCAAAAGGCCCTTTCTTATCTACATAAACTAATCCAGTCCTATGCCATTTCCCCCTGCAAATAGCAGGCTTCTCAGAACAAACATGGGTATGTTTTAATTCGTACACAGATGCAGCCTTCTGGTTTTAGATATTACTCATGCCCTCATTACATTAGAGGCAACTTTTTAGCAGTTGTCATAGGAAGCTTGTTTGCACCTGTATGTGAATAATGATTGTGAAAATGCAGGATTTGCAAATATTTTTACCCAACCTCACCAAGAGGCTTAATCAGTTAAATAATCCCAAAGAGTACCATTAACTAAAGTTGACTTGAAGGACATTTTCACCTAAAACTGATGTGGGGATACATATTTTTGATATATGGGAGAATTCCTTAACCAGGGATAAGAGGACAACTGGACAGTGGGCAGATTACTCTAACATCAACATAGCCACCTGCCTTAGGCCCATTACCTGCTTGCCTGTGGCTCACGCTGGCTCAGCTTGTCTGAGTGTGGAAAGCTAAGCAGGGTCAGGCCTGGTTATTCCTTGGATGGGAGACCCCTCCTCCAGTTTTCTGGATTGAGCAGGGGGTTGGACTCGATGACCTTGTAGGCCCCTTCCAACTCTATGATCTATGAATCTGGGGCCATGTTGTGATGTAAGAAAATACCTTTATATCATTTTCAAGAGAGCCAGCATGGTGTAGGTCAGAGGTACAGAACCTCAGGCCTGGGGCCAAATTTGACCTGCCTAGGCTCCTAATCTGGCCCAGGTGGCCATGCCCCCTTTCCCCCAACCACCAATTGTTTGGTGGCTTCCCAATTTGTGTGCAATTTCCACCCATTCTACAAGGTTGAAATGCCTCTCCTAAAGCTTAGTTACTGGCAGTGAGAGCTTTAAGCTAAGATATGCTGCTATGTTTAGCATTTTGACCCTGCCCCCTTGCCTTTGGACCCACCCCTTTTGCCTTAAGCCCCACCCAACACCTGAATGAGACATCTGAAGGCTTCTCTGAAATAGAATTTGGTCCTGAGGCTGAAAGAAGTTCTGCACTGTATGTGGTTAGAGCGCTGGATTAGGATTAGGAAGACCTAGGTTTGAATCCCTACCCAGTCATGAAGATCACTGGTTGAGCCAGTCACCATCTCTCAGTCCAACCTACCTCAACAGGGTGGTTGTGAGAGTTTGTGGGGGTGGGGAGGAGAAGAACCATGTATGCTGCCCTGAGCAATTTGGAGGAAGGGTGGGATATAAATGTAATACATACATACATTTTAATGATATAGATAACTTAAAAACATTCTCTCAACCTTTTGGAAGCCCCAACTGATTTGAAAATATTATAGTAGGCCTGCACCACTTGTGATCTGTCAACCTGAATGGCAGCCACATCCCACATAAGGTAGTTCACCTGGGGAACAATAACCATGTTTTTTGCTGCTTGCTGCTAGGATTGCAAAATGAGGTATGGGGCCATCAAGTGCCTGACCAGCCACCACGTATGGCTGGTATGCAGCATTCAATTTGGTAGGTCCCTATTACAAACTTACAGGAAACCTTTCAGTTAATGGAAATGCCACACAATTGGAGACAACAGATTTTGTTTTGAACCAACAATGGGAGTACACTTGAGACTGCAAATTCTGTATCTTCCTCCTTCGTACCATTGGCTGAGGTGACAAGTAGAAAAGGAAAGGGAGACAATGTTCAAACATGCCATTTATACCATGCTGTTGCTATATATCAGGTCTGCACACTCTGTGATCCATCAAGCAATGTATTGTATCCTGTGATGTAGTCTTCCCAGTTTTGTAGTTCTGGGCAGGCAGCACAACCAGCTTTGGCTAGTACCTGGTAGGCCACCAAATATTGCTGATAGGGTGTGTTCTATTATAGTACAAGTCATAGAATCATAGAATAGTAGAGTTGGACTATATAGCAAGGGTGTTAAATCTCTTTCAGCCCAAGAGCTGAATTCAGTATTGGAGAGATTCTCAGGGGCTGCATTCTAGGGTTGGGCAAAATGGGGTGGAGCCAAAGGCAAAGGGGGCAGGCCAAAATACAAAAAAGAGAGAGCATATTTTATCTTATAGTTTGTATTGCCAGTAACTAATGCTTAGGAGAGGAATTTCCACTGTTTAGAATGTGGGAGGGAACCATACAAAAGCTGGGGAACCACAAAATGATCGGCAGATGGGGAAAGGTGGTGGGGCCTGGAGAAGGGGGCATAGCCACCTGGGGAACTCGAGGGCCAGATTGGGACCCCAGGCAGGCTGGATTTGACCCATGGGCCTGAGTTTCTGCACCCCTGCTATATAGGATTACCATCTCTTTGATTTGTGTGTGTATATATTGAAAATTAAATTGCTATGCAGCACCCTCTGCTGGCATTTCCAGCATTGCCACCACAGGAATACTTCCAATTTGACAAAATTCAAAGAACATGCCACCAGGTAGGAAATAGCATGCATATAGATTGTCACGTGTGATGTTTGCATGTGCCTGACCACTTACATTGTGCTCTTTCTGGCACCAGGTGAAGGCCTTCCTATTTCCCCAGGCATTTTAATCTTTCAGTTTCTGTTTTAAATCTGTTACTGTATTTTAATCTTTGTATTCCTGCTAGGTTTTACTCGGTTTTTACTTCTATTTTATACTGTAGTTTTAAACTTTTATAGTGTATCTTATGTTGTATTTTGTGGTTTTAATTGTGCTGAACCGCCCAGACAGCTTCAGCTATCAGGAGGTACCAAAATGTAATAAAATAATAATAATAAATAAAGAATGCATATATTTTGCAGTGCATGCATGTGCTGGGGAGCCACAATTGTGCCTTTTAGGAATTTTAATACGTGAAGTAGTTCAGTCATTGCACAGCATAATCTGTTCCATGAATTGTCCATGGATTGGAGGGAAGCTCTTGCAAGGCCAGTGGCTCTTTGCCACAGTGGACAGCTGGGTGAAAATAGTTATGAGTAGACTGTGGTATAGGTGGCCATGTGTCCTACCTTACAGAGGATAGTGCTCTATTTGAAGGGCAGTCCAGTCCCAAGTCTGAGTAGAATTGATTTAAAGAACCATATTAAGGTCAAGCAGGTGCCTTGAAGTTGCCCATCAACCTGGACAGCAGACTGAGCAGGCACACAGGGTGCAGTCTTCCCCACTGCGGTGAGATGTATTGTATTTCTATTTAAATGATAGTAGTTATTTCTAAATGTGCATCTATACCTAAAAATTAGCATATCCAAATATTATGCAAATCACTGTCCTCTTTTTTAGTGATGTGTAAGTGGCCACCCTATTGTAATATAAGCCTTGATGTCGTAAGTGAGAACTGGATTTTAGTCTTATTATTTTACATGAATGATTAATTTTCCATATCAAGTCATACCACTGGGTTGCTCATGCATCTGATGAAGTAGGGCCCAGCCCATAAAATCTTATACCAAAATAGTCCTTAAGGTGCCACAGGACATTGGGTAGCTTTTGGTTGTAAATACCTGAGAAGAAATAGGTTAGAAATACCTAACCTACCTCACAGAGTTGTTGTGAGGATAAAATGGAGAGGAGGAGGAGGACTATGCAAGCCACCTGGGTCCCTTGCAGGGAAAAAAAGGCGGGGTATAAATATAATAAATAAATAAAATAAAAGAATAAATATAAAATACATAATCAAGGCTGTTTAGAGTTTGACAGTATCCTTCTAGGATCCAAAACCTATTTGTTTTCAGTGCTATTTCATTACTCTTAAGGTATTTATCTCCTAGTAAACAGTCTTGAAGGTATCCCAGATCAGATTGTGAAAAATATCAGCACTTTGGTAAATCCTGCTTTGTCTGCCAACTTGTCCCTTTTTTTGCTATATCCAGCCTGGTGACATGGACAGCTTCTCTGCATTGGTTGAGTGCAAAATGCACAAGAAAATCAAATTGCACAATATTTTGAGATAATACAAGGCAGATCGGAGAACAGATTTTGTCTTTAATACTAGGGGCAGGGAGGGGGGGAAGATAATGGAGTTATCTGTGAAATTTTGGCTAGGTTTTCTACAGAGCAGTTAGCAATATGTGCCAGCTTTTGTGACAGACTGTGGACCAAACTAAACATGATAGCCGTACAACCCAACACGGTCCATGCTGAATTCTACAAAGTGTGTGTGTATGTGTGACTGAGTGTGTGTGTGTGAGAGAGATTTAAAGCACAGCATGGGCAGGTGGGAGTGGTGCAGAACCCTTCCCCAGCCTGCACTCCCCCCATCCCACAATTGCTATTCTCAAAGTATTTTTCTCCCATTGGGTTCAAAGACCCATTACTGAACTACGATATCTACTATCAATCATAACTTCTTTTTACACTTTGCTTTTTAAAACCTCTGAAGTCTTAACTAAGGGCCAAATATGACAGTCTGTTGTGTTTTATGGTTGTCTTAAAACTAGGTCTGGCCCCAAATATTTTGCTTCCTGAAGCAGGGGAGCAAATCAAATGCCCACATGCCTCCCCTTCCCTCTGTAAATCAAGGTGGATAGTACCGAAGGCTGGCCAAATTATTTTGGCATCCGAAACAGAAAATCTCACAAGCACCTCTCCCCCTCCCCAACAGTGAAAATCTGATAATAATAAAATAAAGAAGTAACAATTTGCTGCCTTTTCATGACACCCAAAGTCCATTGCATAAGGCAGCTGCCTCACTCTGCCTAATGGTAGAGCCGGCCCTACTTAAAGTAGCTCAGCAATCATAAGCATATTTAGTGAGAAATAGGTCATCTCGATTTGAATGGGTAAATATGCTTAGAATTGTAGATCAGGTCATAATTTTATATGCTTTACTGGTGAAAATACTTTGTCACTGGTGTTGGTTTTGGGCTGGTGAGATCTGAGTTAAAATTCCCCTTCAGTCATGAAGCTGCCTGGATGTCCTTGTGCCATTCACTCTGTCTCAGCTTAATATACCTTGCGGGGCTAGTGTGTAGATAAAATGGGATAACCACATGTATACTGCCCTGAGAACCTTAGAGGGAGGGCTGGATACAAGTACGACTGATAATAATTTGCCCCTCAGTCTCTGGAAATTATGCGAGGACCACACAAGTGTATGGCTTCCTGAATAAGCCATGCAGTCATTCAGTCATGCATAAAAATGATCACAGAAACACATAATGGCACAGTAGCTTATTTACATAATTAGCCCCTGATTCATTCACTCCATTGAATTAGTCATCTGTACTTGCTGGGCTTGATTCTGAGCTCTCAAGAGAAACTGGGAGTAATGCCAGACAAATCAATAGAGTTACAAATGTGCAAAGAGTCAGGAGTAAGCCCTTGTTTCCAAACACTGAGCTATGAAAAATAAATAACTAAAATATCAAGGAGCTATTTTTTAAAAATTAAGTGGGCTTTAAGTGGTGTGTGGGCACCGTCTGACACACACAGCACATGGTGGATTTTGCTTTTAGCATGAGACCTGTGATGAGAGATCAACAACCTCCTCCTCTCCCAGTTTTTTGAATGCACACCACTGTGACTCACTGCAGAATTTGGTTGCTTATGCATAATTAGTGGGATAGCTTTTAACTATTCCTTCCCACTGTGGATCAGAATAAATTTTCTACAAAAACACATCTGCTCCGGTTGCACTAAAGCTGTAACCTTATGCATACTTACTTGGGAGTAAGCTCTACTGAACTCAATGAGATTTAGTTCTGAGTTCAGCAGTATGCAAACATTATTTGAGCAGTGGGCCATTCTATGAGTGTACTCACCAATGTCTATACAAATTATTTTTTTCCTCCAGGGTTGAGTGCAGGGAAATCTAGTTCTACTAGTTTGCAGCAGAAGCTGGCTGTACACAGTACTGATTGCCTGATGGCTGTGGGATCATGAACTCACTTCTCTCCCTGCCCCCACTATCTTCAGACAAGCTTTGCAATTTGAAACAAAAATTATAGTTTTTTTTAAGGTGACAAATAAATGTTTAAATTAATAAATGTACATGCAACACTTAAAAAGATAAAGACAGCCCATCCACAGCATGGAGGGAAGGAACAAGACTGGAGAGTAAATAAGCATTCAAATTGCTGTTAAGTATATCTGTCAATTGCTTTGCAAAGTGGGAGGCCAAACTTACACCATGGGAGGAGATCCTGCAGCGACTCCTGCTTTTAGTGTATATTTCTGCACAGCCTTGCTCACTATGTAAACTAGTTGCGGCCAAAACTTTTGACAGGTGTGCCAGAGGTCAGGTCCATACATGCATACACATGCACCCACACAACTCTCCCTTCAAACATACAAATGATGGAGGAGAAAGAATTAGGTTGATAAAGCACTATCCTCCCAAACAGCCACTCTAATATTTCCCCCAAAATCACTTTTATTACAGCATACCTTTATGTAATATCTCTCTTGAATATTTGCTCTTAGCAGTATATTATTATTGATTTTAGAAGCCATTACCCACTGACTCCAGGCACTTGGACAGGGTCTCAACTACCGATGTCCCATCGAGCCCCGTGTGGCATAGCGGACCGAAATCGGCCCGCTCACGCCCGCACGAGGCTCGTCTGAGCCTACCTGCTTCTGTAGGTGGCTTGCCTCTCTGCGGCGAGCCGCCCGCGCCGGTCCCGTCACTTCCGGCACCGGAAATGACGCGATGGGACCCTGCGCAGGCACGCTGGACCCCCGTGCCACGTACTGCGCCTGCGCAGGATCCCGTCGCGCGTGATCTGACTCAGTATAAAGCAGCTTCCTTTCTTCCTATGACATCCAGAGGGCCACAAGCTACACATTTCTGAACTAGGATATAAAGAACCCGATTATACGGAGTCAGACCAATGGTCTATTTCACCTAGTACTGTCTAAGCTAGTATGCGGCAGCTTTGCTACCTTTAGCCAGAAATACTAAGTTAGCCAGAAATACTTTAGCCAGAAATACTAGACTATGTTTATAGACTAAGTTAATCTTCATACGACACATATGTTCTGTTTATGTATGTAACTCACATGTCTCAGCTTGCCCCATCTTCAGGACTCAAGATGCAGAGACAACCCAAGGCACTTGGAAACTTGAAGCAGAAAATCCAAATGGAGCTCTCCATGGTGATAAAATATATTATAATAAGCAAAATAATAGATCACTTGCTGCCCTTTAATGCCCTGGGACTGGAGGGTGGAAAGGAAACATACTCTGGGTTCTGCCATTGGTCAGGAGATCTAGGGCCACTGTAAGGTCGCTCCTGCTGTCTCCCAGGAATATCAAAGCAAGGGGGAGATCAACCTGGCCCCAACCATCGGCCAAAAAAGAAGCAGCTTCAGGGAGCTCACTTTGCCCTCCCTACCTGGAATACCACTCAGCTCTAACTGATGGTTGCCCTGAAATTGCAGAAACAAGGGGAAAAAACACTCTGGCCCTATCCATTAGCCAAAGTAACAGGAACCACCAATTCACGCAACACAAATTACAGAAGATCAGCCTGACCTGAACTGGATGTGAATTCCTGCCTATAGCTCGCCACTTTGTTCTGGCCATGATGAAGAACTGATTTCCCTCCTCTATCTTTTCCCTCCATTCCCTTTCACTTGTGTGTCACATCTTTTAGTTTGTAAGCCCAATGGTTTTTTTTTATTTTTATCTTTATCATTATTATTATTGTGAAGGATCAGCAACCGGATCCTTTGCGTGAGTTCGGCAACTCTAGGGTTAACCGGCAGAGCAATACCGTCGTATCGGCTCTCAGTTACAATCGAAAAGACCACAACGCCTTTGTATGGCAAATAAGGCTCTTTATTTGTTTTTAACACTGATTCGGTCGGAAATTACCAGTCTTCTAAGACTACGTTTACAGTCAACAGACCTTAGTTGACTCGCGTCTTACCCAATGAGCGGGCTCCGCGGCTGCAGGTTACATTCAGGTCACTCTACTTACATCAAAGACAATACTCTAGTCAGTTTCAGCCCAGCTCTCGATCGGCGCTTCCTAGCGGAGAACGGAGTGCCTGGGCGGCTGTTGCTTAGGAGGATCTGGCCCCGTGGTTCCCAACAACCCGAACCGGGACGGGAGAGGGGTTTTCTACCCCGGATTCCCCGCTCTCCCCCCGCCCCCTAGGTCAGGTGGGGGCTTATGCCTGCCCCTTCGTGCAGATAGGCTTATTCCTGCCCGGGAAGAAGGTGACGTAGGGAAACCTTTGCAGCTCTTCGAGGCTGCCCTTTGTGCTGATGGTCCTTGATGGCCCTTCCTGGACGGTTGTGGATCTCTGCCGAGGTCTTCCTTTGTTGGGGCTGATGGCTTGTCTGGCTACTCCCTGGTGACCTCATCCCTCCTCCCCTGGCCCCCTCCTTTGGGGAAAGATGTGTGTGCGTGTGTGTACTGATTTTTTGGGCTTTCTCCACAATTATTATTATTATTATTATTTTTTAAATCGCCCATCTGGCCGGTCACCCGGCCACCCTGGGCGATGTACAATAATTAAAATACAAGAAAATACAAGAAAACACAAAACTACATTAAAACATAATTAAAACACAATTAAAAATATAAGTTGGCCTCTCTTTTTATTCTTGTGAGCTGCTTTGGGAGACAACAATTGTTTGAATAGTGGGATAAAGATACAGTAAGGGCGCAATCCTGTAGCCGCTAGCTGGAACTCCCAACTTTGGAGCACCCTCCCTCCGCCCTTAGAGTCAGCATGGAAAGAACCATGCTGGCTGTGGCTCCGAGGTTGGAAGATGACCTCGGAGCAGGTGTTCTGTGGGCATTCCAGGGGGCAGGGAGGGGAGGAATAAGGTTCTGCCATGATACACAGTATCCTGGTGGCACCTCAACCTCTCCTCTGCATGAGCAGACTTAGACTTAGAGGGCTGAGGAAAAGACTTAGAGGGCTGAAATTGGCCGTCTAAGCCTTTTGTAGGGCAGGAGAAGCAAGGAGGTTGCTCCTCCCACCCTCAATAGGATGTCCATAATCCTTTGAGTTCAGAGGGTTATGGGCAGCCTCATTGGATCACACTGCCTATAAATAAAAAATAAATGCCCACAAATCAGCCACATGAAGTAGGTCCTCACCCTGAGTAATGGTAAGGCTGGCCCTAGGGCAGTTGACACAATATTTATTTAGATCGCTAATATACTCTATCCAGACAACAAAAGTTGTCAAAACTTTTAAAAACATTTTAATTAGAAGAGAAAAATACATTTAAAATAAAGTGTGTAGTTAAAGTAAATGGCTCGGTCCTGGGCCCAGTGCTCTTCAACATTTTTATTAATGACTTGGATGAGGAGGTACAGGGAATGCTTATCAAATTTGCAGATGACACAAAGTTGGGTGGAACAGCTAATACTCTGGAAGACAGAAACAAAATTCAAAGTGACCTTGATAGGCTGGAGCGCTGGGCCGAAAACAACAGAATGAAATTTAATAGGGATAAATGCCAAGTGCTGCACCTAGGGAGAGGAAACCAAATGCAGTTACAGAATGGGGGACACTTGGCTCAACAATACTACAAGTGAGAAGGATCTTGGAATTGTGGTAGATCACAGAGTATGAGCCAGCAATGCGATGTGGCTGCAAAGAAGGCAAATGCTATTTTGGGCTGCATTAATAGTATAGGTTCCAAATCGCGTGAAGTGATCATTCCCCTTTACTCGGCACTGGTTAGGCCTCATCTTGAGTACTGCGTCCAGTTCTGGGCACCACACTTTAAGAAGGACGTAGACAAACTGGAGAGGATTCAGAGGAGGGCAAAAAGGATGATAAAGGGACTAGAAACAAGGCCCTATGAGGAGAGACTGAAAGAACTGGGCATGTTTAGCCTTCAGAAGAGAAGACTGAGGGGAGATATGATTGCACTCTTCCAGTACTTGAAGGGTTGTCACACAGAGGAGGGCCAGGATCTCTTCTCGATCATCCCAGTTTGCAGGACACGGAATAATGGGCTCAAGTTACAGGAACCCAGATTCCACCTAAACATCAGGAAAAATTTCCTGACTGTCAGAGCAATAAGACAATGGAACCTAGGGAGGTGGTGGGCTCTCCCAATCTGGAGGCATTCAAGGTGCAGCTGGACAGCCATCTGTCGGGGATGCTTTGACCTGGATTGCTGCATTGAGCAGGGGGTTGGACTGTAGGCCCCCTCCAACTCTACTTTTCTATGATTCTATGAAGTAGCCAGCTGCTTGTCCTACCACTAAATGCTTGCTCAGACAAAAATAAATCTTGCATTATTTCTAAAAAATTACTTGGACTGCTACTTTTCTGCCTTTTCCAGGTGTGGTTTTGACATATACAGTGACATAGCAGTAAGGTGAACATATTGCCAGTTGGCACATCTTCATCATTACCTTTCCTGTGAGCATCATTTTATCAACATTTTTGAAAGTCAATCTTTTAATTGGTGCTACAATGCTCTTGGAAAAAAATAATTATCCACACAATAGCAATTAAATGTCCTTATGTGGGGCTGCCTTTGAAGATGATTTGGAAACTTCAGTTGGTGCAAATTGTGGCCACCTGGATTCTAATAGGAGCCAGAAAGTCTGCACAACTACCACCATTTTTGTGCCAGTTGCATTGGTTGCCAATATGTTTCCAGGCCTAATTCAAAGTGCTGATGTTAATCTTTAAATTCCAAAATGGTTTCCCCATTCTGTAGATTTGTCCTAAAACACATTCCAACATTTTTAAAGAGTTGAAAGTAATCACACAATTGTGCTTAATATATAACCACTTTAGGCACATTCAATAATTGATTTAAAAAATCGAACAAAGGCTCCTCAGGTTAATTTAACCTTCCCTGGGGCTATGTCATGCCTACTAGTGTGGACAGAACATAGGGGGATTTATTGTAGACACACAGAAAGCATTATATCCTGTCCCTATCCCGAAGTGTGGGAAAAATCAATGGCAATTCTACTTGTAGTTTACAGTGGAAAAGCAGTAATTGGTTAGTGCTAGGAGCCTCCTGTCTGGAAGCACCCCTCGACTGTAATGTAAGGGAGGCTTTGGGTGTACAGGGGTACATACAATTTGTCTGATTTCTGTGAACCTTCCACCTCCAATAGCTGGAAGGAAAGCAGAAATTGGGCAAGTCCCACTGACGTCCACATAATTAATTTATTTATTTATTCAATATATTTATTCACCGCCCATCAGCCAAAAGGCTCCCTGGGTGGTTTACAAAACAAAGCAACACAAAAATAACAAAAATAGTATAAAAACACAAACATATTAAAATATAACACGATAAAAACAAGCAGCCAAAATAAATTCAATCCAGAGGTACAGTGGCGATAATAAAAGGAATAAAATCAATCATTAAAATATTGGGCAAATAAAAAGGTCTTCACCTGGTGCCTGAAAGAATACAAGGTAGGCGCCAGGCGCACCTCCTTGGTAAGCTGATTCCAGAGATGGGGTGCCACAACTGAGAAGGCCCTTACCCTAATAGCCACCCTTCTAGCCTCTTTTGTAGGGGGCACTCTGAGAAGGGTCTCCAAAGATCTCAGGGTTCGGGCAGGCTCGTATGGGATGAGGTGTTCCTTCAGATAACCTGGCCCCAAACCGTTTAGGGCTTTAAATGTTAATGTAAGCACTATGAATTGGGCCCGGACTTCAATTGGTAGCCAATGTAAATCATAAGAGGACTGGCGTAATATGTTCTTGTCGGCCAGTCCCCATTAGTAGCCTCACTGCCATTTTGAACCAATTGAAGTCTCCAGACCGTTTTCAAAGGCAGCCCCACGTAGAGCGCGCTACAGTAGTCCAAACGAGGTTACCAGAGCATGGATCACTGTTGCTAGGCTCTGCTTGTCCGGATATGGTCGTAGTTGGTAAATCAGCCTAAGCTGATAAAAGGTGCTCCTTGTCACCAAGTCCACTTGTGACTATAGGGACAGTTTGGAGTCCAGGAGCACCCCCAAACTATGGACCCTGTCCTTTAGGGGGAGTAAAACCCCGGCTAGGACAGGTTGAGTATCATCCCTCCGGACAGATGATCCGCCCACAAACAGCACCTCTGTCTTGTCTGGATTGAGCCTCAATTTATTGGCCCTCATCCAGTCCATTACCAGGCTCAGACACTGATTCAAAACAGCCACTGCCTCACCTGAATTTGATGAAAAAGAGAGGTAGAGCTGAGTGTTATCCGCATATTGGTGACACTTCAGCCCAAACCTCCGGATGACCTCTCCCAGCGGTTTCAGGTAGATGTTAAAAAGCATGGGGGATAAAATGAAGCCCTGCGGTACTCCATGGCATAATTGCCACGGCACAGAGCAATAATCCCCCAGCCCAACCTTCTGGAATCGGCTGGTCAAGTAGGAGCGAAACCACTGCAATGCTCCAACTCCCAAACCCACCAGCCTCTCCAGAAGGATACCATGGTCGATGGTTATTACTTGGATAGGAGACCCCTCCTCTAGTTTCCTGCACTGAGCAGGGGGTTGGACTCGATGGTCTTGTAGGCCCTTTCCAACTCTATGATCAAATAAAATATCGAAAGCCGCTGAGAGATACAGGAGAATCAACAGGGTCGCACTCCCCGGTTCTCTCCTGGTAAAGGTCATCCCACAGGGCGACCAAGGCAGTTTCTGTTCCAAAGCCAGGCCTGAAGCCCGATTGAAATGGATCTAGATAATCCGTTTCCTCCAAGAGAACTTGGAGCTGCTTGGCCACCACTGTGGGATCTTGCTGGCACCTGTGGCTGATTGGAGCCAAGGCCGGCCCAGCCGACCTTGGCCCATCCCTTTTCCCCCAGTGAACAAGAGCAGGGGGAGCTGTCTGAGGAATCTCAGCTGCAGGAGCTGGCCTTGGGCAATGAAGCTGACTGGGGGGGGGGGGGAGGGACTTCAGGCTTTCATCTGGTCTCAAAGACGCTAGAAGCACATGGCAGAATGACACAGTAGTCAGAAAGAGGCGCAGCAGGCGTCTTCAAGCAAGGTACTCATGCCAAGACCCAAAGTCAGACTCGGACTGATATCGAGGCTCGTGACAGGACATATATTGGAACTTCTGACAGGCTTCCATTGTAGGAAGCAACAAATCTGACTCCTGGCACTCTTTCTACGCTCCTTGAACCCCTCTACTTGATACATACATACTACATACATACATACTACTTTTGCACTGCTTAATATCCTAAGATCTCTAAGTAATTCACAATTTATTTATTTCATTTCTATACTACCTTTCTGCTAAGGCACCCAAAGCGGTTTACAATGTTTAAATACTCAAACAAACAATACACACACATAGGCCGCTCAAGAAGATCTGCCATGGACGGCCTTCTCCCTGTCCCATCAGCCAGAGGAACCAGGCTGGTGGGGGCAAGGAGGAGGGCCTTTTCTGTGGCAGCCCCCAATTTATGGAATTTGGACTGCCATTGGATTTATGGACATTAAGTTCACCCTTCATGAAGGTAATGAAGGGGAACTGATTACTTCTTTTGGCTCAGCTAACGAGTAACATTAAAGACTCTGATTTAAACAAAGTATCTGGTGTGTTGTGGCCGGGTCAGGGCAACCATGCGCTCAACCACCTTGCCCTGGAAAGGGATATTTGCAACAGGTCTATAGTTGTTCAGGTCTTCTGGGTCCAGATTTGGTTTTTTTACGAGTGGCCTAATCACAGCCAATTTCAATGCAGCTGGCACCACCCCCTCCTTTAAGGCAGCATTCACAGCCTCCTGGACCCAGGTGCAAATCCCTTCCTTAACTGGAACATAAACTAAAGATAGAATCGGGCTGCACATCTCTCCCATTAAAATCAACGGTCTGTATCCAATGTTAGTCCTACTTAGAGTAGACCCACTGAAATGAATGGGACTGAAGTTACACTAACATTCGCTACAACCCAATGGGACTACTTAAGTTTGGCTGAAAAATACCTATAAGAATATAAGCAGGCAGGGACCTATTCTTTTTTTCATCTATAGACTGTCATGTTGATAAATCTATAGTAAATCTGTTTTTCTATACATCTCCCTATATCTAAGATGATGTACAATAAGGACACGGTGTGCAGCAGGGCTTAATTCCAGGGTACATATGGTTGCAGCCCAAGTTTCTGGCGTGTGGAGAGATTAAGGCAGGGATGTCTTCGTTGCCGATATTACTGTGTAATACGCCTTGCAGATTGATAGCGCTGAATTAATAATAAAAAACAAAATTCAGAAGATTTAGGTAATTCCCATGGCCATTCAGTCATATAATTTCTTTGTTTAGCGGCTGATTTGAGATTCTTGGGACTGCCAGGGTGCCTTAACTCGTATTCGAAAAATAAAAATGGCAAGCCCGATCCTTAGCAGCACAGCTAGGAGCGCTTAAGCCCCTCGAACTCGAGAAGCTCAGACGCTGAAAAACTCCGCATAGGATCGGGCCGTTAGTTGAAGAAATGGCTTTGCCCTTCTCAAAGGTGGGCGGCGACTGGCCAGGCTTAAACAAGCAACAGGCGACGGCGGAAGCCAGGCGCAGAACCCTACCTGGGGGCATGTGTGTTCTATTCCTCCTCGCGCGCGCGCGCGCGCAAAGCCAAATCCAGCTGTTAGAACCGTTAACGGCTCCCGCCTTGAAACTGAGCGGGCGGGCGGGCGGGCGACCCGAGCCCACGCGCGCGCTACACGGGCTGGACTAACTTTAATTCTCTCTCCCGCATTTAAGAAAATGGGAGACTTCACGCTTCTTTCACTCACCCGCACGGTGGAAACTTGAAGGGAACGAGGTGCTTAAAGGTGGGCAATAGAGGAAAGACATTTAAAACGGGGGTGAGGAGGAAACTCCCTCCCCCTTCTAACCAGCGCGAGAACAAAGAACTTCCCTCTCTCTCTCCTCTTTCCCGCCCCGCACGTGGGGGGCGAAGCCGACACCCCACCCCTCGCTTGCTCCTGGCACCACCTCCTGCCGCCACCGATTGGTGGAAACCGAGCCCCGCCGGGCAGAAAGGGGGGCCGCTTGTCCAATCCGGACGACGGCAGGTTCTCTCCAATGAGAGCGGTGGCCATTGGGCCGCCGCCGGGTTTGGCGCTCTGTTGTCCGGAGCTGAGGACGAGAAGAGGGAGACGGGTGAAGTCAGCCTGGCGCGCGGAGAGTGAAAGGCGCGAGCGCGGTGGGCGGGAAGCGACCGAAGAGAGGGACGCGGACGGGTGTCGGCACTGCCACTAGGGAAAGGGGTGAGCGGACGGACACGGAGAAGAAGAGAAAGAGGGAGACACACCCGCTCAGGGCTCTTTGTCGTGCTTGGGGGCGGGGGATGGGGTGCACGCAACTCGGGTGGGGGCTATCTATAGGGTGAGAGGGGCGTGGTTTCCTATGAAGGACAGTGTGAGGGCGGGGTCTTTGTGGGGGCCCCTCCCCCAACGATTATATAGGGACTTACATTGGAAGGGGTTAAGTGTGTGTGTGTGTGTGTGTGTAGCAGTACAGACGAGGCTGTGAGGAAAGAACAGGTGTGGGGAGGAAGGCTTGGTAGAGAAAGGGTGAATGAGGTGGCGGTGTGACAGATCGAGGTTAGAGGAGTCGGTGGGAAGAGAAAGCTGCCCCTATGGGATTGTAAGCATAGGCATATCATTTTCTTCTTTGTTCAGTACCTGGTGCACATTTAGGCTTTCTATAAACAATATTTCGATGTCATGGGCTAATATGTGGCAGAGCAGTAACTGGCCATCAAGTTTGATGCTTGCTAAATGGGTTTGTGATGGAGGGTGTGTTTGAGCCTGGCGGTATAGGGTTAAGTACCTTGGTGAACACTAGGGCTTGAGTGTTCATAAGAGTGCTTTCAAAGGGGCATCAAGGGATGCAGCGTCTTGGGATGTGGTGACACTGGGAGGAAGAACCTAGTATGAATGGTCCGAACGGTCCTTTGTTTAAATTGGTGCTGTCCAGCCTTTCCCAGTAGGTTCCTCATGGAAGGGAGTGCACAGATCTCCTGCAGACACAATGGAGCGTCTGAATAGGCAGCTGGTGAGGAGTTGGAAACCCATCTGCAGAAGGCAGGGAGAACAGGTTATATTTTTAGAGATGGGATGCATTCCTGTTCTTCCCTGCTCAATTCCAGCAAAACCCTCTTCACTGGATTCTATATTAGGATGCAAGGACTGTTTGAAAGAGAGGGCACCTTGCAAATGACTGAGAATTCAAAATTATTTAATTTGCACACGACAGAAATCTCATTTGTTGGTAACAAAGGGAAAAAAGCCCTCCCAAAGGAGGTTCTTTAGTTGAGAGGAGCTTAAGCCTTCTGAATCTTACTATCTTTCTAGTTTTCCAGAATCTGAGCATTTGATGGGAGATGAGTTGCCAATGAGGAAATTTTGATATTCTCATCTTAGATGAGTTGTTGCTATTGTTATTTCCAAAATGTTTGTGAAAAGCACAACATATCAAGGCTGTAATCCAATACACACTTCTTTGGAAGTAAGTTCATTTGAACTGAATGGGGCTTGCTTCTGGATCTGGTCCTGTTGGTATCAGTGATGGATCTAATCACTGTGTACAGTAATACCTTGGATTGCAAGTAACTTGGTCTGAGAGCGTTTTGCAATTTATTTATTTACATTTATTTATTGCCCATCTGGCTGGCAAACCGGCCACCCTGGGCGATGTACACAAGATAAAAACAGGATAAAATACATTTAAAACAGTATAAAATTTTAAAATCTTAGCCCACCCCATATTCCCGCCTGAACAGCCAAGTTTTTAGTGAGCGGCAGAAGCTCAGCAGAGAGGGGGCATGGGGGAGGTAACTCGGGAGAGAGTTCCACAGTACGGGGGCCGCCACAGAAAAGGCCCTCTTCCTAGTCCCCACCAGTCTAGCTGCTCTGGCTGAAGGGACAAGGAGAAGGCCGTCTGTGGCAGATCTTGTTGAGTGGCCTACTTGGTGTTGCTGGAGACGCTCCTTGAGATAGACTGGTCCGGAGCCGTATAGGGTTTTAAAGGTCAAAACCAACACCTTGAATTTGGCTCGGCAAGCAACTGGTAGCCAGTGCAGCTCCTTGAGCACTGGAGTGATGTGATCCCGCCGGCGGCTGCCTTTAACCAGGTGAGCCGCTGCGTTCTGTACCAGCTGTAGCTTCCGAACCGTCTTCAAGGGTAACCCCATGTAGAGTGCATTACAGTAGTTTAGGCGAGAGGAGACCAAGGCATGAACCACTGATGGGAGCAGGTGATTAGGAAGGTGGGGGCACAGCTGCCGTATCAGATGGAGTTGATACAGCGCCGCCCGGCTCACAGCTGACACCTGAGCCTCCATGGACAGGTGGGAGTCTAGAATGACCCCCAAGCTGCGGACCTGGTCCTTCAGGGGTAGATGTACCCCATTCAGCACCAGGTCAACATCCCCTAACCTTCCCTTGTCCCCTCCAGAAGTACCTCAGTCTTGGGGTTCAGCTTCAGCATGTTCCTTCCCATCCAGCCACCCACTCCAGGCACTTGGACAGGGTCTCAACGGGCAACCTCGGTGAGGATATGAAACAGGTAGAGCTGCGTGTCATCCGCATACTGATGACACCGCACCCCAACCCTCCTGATGATAGCTTCCAGCGGCTTTAGGTAGATGTTGAATAACATCAGGGAGAGGATGGAACCCTGCGGCACTCCACAAGTGAGCGGCCGAGGGTCCGTAGCCTCCTCCCCAAGAATTGCCCTCTGGTACCTTCCAGAGAGGAAGGACTCCGGAACCACTGCAATACAGTGCCTCCCACGCCCAACCCCTCCAGGCGGTCCAGGAGGATACCGTGGTCAACGGTATCAAAAGCCACTGAGAGATCGAGGAGGACTAGAAAGGAGCATTCGCCCCTATCCAAAGCCCTCCTCATATCATCCACCAACACTGTCTCCATCCCATGTCCAGGCCTGAAGCCCGACTGGCATGGATCTAAATAATCTGCTTCATCCAAGTGTGCCTTCAACTGAGCACCCACCACCTGCTCGATCACCTTGCCCAGAAATGGTAAATTGGAGACAAGACAAGCAAAATTTTAAAATAAATTTTGACTTGATAAACAAGCGACATCTTGCAAGACAAGTAGGGATGAAACCACTCGCCTCGAGCGGGCGTAGCGGGCTGAAATCGGCCCCGCTCACACCTGCCAGAGACTCGCTTTGATATAAGAGTGTTTTGGATTACAAGCACGGTTCTGGAACAAATTATGCTCTCAATCCAAGGTATTACTGTACTTTTAAATTTTTGTGGCCAGATTGAAGCCTGATAGACAGTGATAGATTATCCCAAATAATATAATCCTGTACTGGGGTTTCACTTAAGATTTTTTTTTATCAGTGGAAGCATTACATAAGAATATAAGAAGAGCCATGTTGGCTCAGACCAGTGGTCCACCTAGTCCAGCATTCTGTTCACACAGTGGCCAACCAGCTGCCCACGAGACCCTACAAGCAGGATATGAGTGCAATAGCACCCTGCCACCCCATGTTCCCTGGCAACTGGCGTACATAGGCATACTGCCTGGAAATACATTATTTGTATTTTAGATAATACCCGTATGTAACACAGTAGGTACCATCTAGGAAGAGGCATTCTCTGCTGTTCGTGATTTTGACGCACTGAGCAGAAAACTTAAAAGAAAATAGCATGCTTAACTGGCTTTTCATGATGATTTTCCAAAAAGTCACGTTGTAGGTAGACATCGCTTTTGTCATACAGCAACACTAATATTGAGAAAAGTCTACTTAACTCTGTACTGCTTGGTACTGCTTTTACTCATAGGCTGGGTGCTCACAATTGGGAAGGGAAAGAAGCCACAGTGGCTTCTTTTTCCCACCCCACGCATGCCAGTCATGCACCACCTCATTTCCATAATTATCTGCACCATGTGTGGGTTGTTGTGTCATCTAAACCCTAGAACAAGCCATGGGTTTGGAAGCCACCCCCACTGCCCACCTTGCTGGGTTTGAACAACACAGCAGCGCAAGTAAATGAGGTGGCGTGTGACTGGCACGCGTGGGGTGGGGAAAAGAAGCCACCTTGGCTTCTTTTCTTTCCCTTATCATGTGAACCTAGTCATTGTGCAGAAAGTCACAAGAGGATTAACTTTATGCACATTGATAGGGTATGCTTAAGCAGTTTTTGCAGTATTTGATTTGATAAATACATTTAGCACTCGGCATTCTGTCTCAGTGTGTCCTTTATGTAAATACTATTTTTAATGCAAAAATTAGTACCTCACAAAAGAGGTACCAACCTCTTTATTGTAGTATTCCTTAGCATTAGCTATAGTCTAGTAGAGAAGGGCCTTGCAACTCCTTCTGCCCCACCAATTAGTCCACCCTACTCTTGATCTTGATTGGGTTTTTTGTTTTAAATGAGATATGCAGAACTGATTCATCAGCCTTCATTAACATAATAAAATCAGAGTAAAATGGATGTCTCTAAGCAATATCTCCTTAAGGATTTTGCATAACCCAGCAATTTAGCATTGTATGAAAGGGGTGTATGTCTGGTATCATTTATTTGTATTGGAAAAAAGAGAAGCAGCTCCCTGAAAAAAATATCCAGATACTATGAGAGGACGTACGGTATGTGTAACATATATTTAGAGATAAAAATCTTAGAGGTTGTGTTTGACCCACAGAACAAGTATTTCTTGTGTTGAGCATTGTCATATTTTAAGTGGCTCTGTTGTAAAGAAACTAGTGCTTTGTGTACTGTTCATGAGCTAAATGGTTGTTTATGAACTGCAAATAGTTATTCAGATCACTTTTGTGCCTTGCTTTCCCCTTTTCCCACTATTGCAATGTGCCTACTTTCACAGCCTCCTCCCTACACTGACACACTGCAGTGCACTTGCCCAACTGGAAAGTGTGTTGTAGCTTTATGTTGGCTACTGTCCCAACCCCAAACTGTCCCATCCCCGTTAAACAGGCCTGCACAACCTGTGACCCACCAGTTTGAACGCAGCCCACCAGCCATGTTTTGTGGTCAGCAGGTACTTGATGTCCATCCCCCACTTTGACATTCCCAGGTAAGCAGCAAAACAAAAGGTTTATTGAGCCCCTGGTGGGTTCTGTCTGTGGCTGATGGACTGCAGTTTGGGTTTGGTGGTCACAAGTTGTGCATATCTGTTGTAAGACTGTTGCAGTTGCCCTTCCTAGCTTTACATCACACTTTCTGGCTCAGGCAAACATTTCTGCAATACATTTTTTTATTTTGAGTTGGAAAGAGCATTGCATGTGGCATCTTTTGATGTCAGTCCCATAATGCCTGCAGTGCTGTTGACTCAGTGTGTATGTTCTGGGATGTAGCTTTCAACTAAATATTTAAACCTTTTTGATGTAGTAGTAGAATTTTCTTTTTCTAAATCATAAACAAGCCATTCTTGTAGTTACTGAAAATGAATGTACATGTGGTATGCAGGTCAGTATGCAAGGTAACTGAGAACCAAAACATCTAAAAGTCATGCACAGTTTCCTTTCCTCTTACATAATATTCAAAGACTGTGTTTGGTGGTAGCATCTACAGTTGGGTCCAAAAAAATCCTTTGTCACAAGTAAAAGATGGATAGCACTATCTGGCTCTCTTGAAGCAGACAGTGGCAGTGTAGTTAGCTGATGTGACAAAGTTGCAGAGTACAACTGTATTGCTTTGGGATAAATTGGTTTTGGGGGTGGGGAGAGGTAAGCAGGAACTCAGTCACCAAAGAAAGAAGCAAGAACAGGAAGTTAGGTATCAAGCAATATTTGTAAAATGAGAATTCTTTTGAAACCAGCAATATAACTTATAAGTATGTAGGCAATTATTTTTTTAAAAAAACAAAGTCTTCTATCTTAAAGACTAACAATTTTATTATGACATAAGCTTTCGTGGACTGCAGTCCACTTCATGGTTGGGGGTGGGGATGGAGATGGGAGAGAACAGTAAACAGTGAAGTCAGAGGGAAATTAAATGGAATGCTGAAAGTATATAGACAGTGATAATTACCTTAACAGTGACCATTCACAAAACAGTTGTTGGGTGATAGACTTAAACAGCTTAAACAGTAATTCTTAGAACAGTGTTAGTAATATTAATCTTACATTTTGTTAGGCTTATTTTAAACAAGTATTACTTGTTTTAAAAACTTTTTTAAAAATAGGTTTCTCTTGGAGCAGGTCTACAGCAAATGCAGCACCACTAGACATTTGAGTTCTTTTAACTGAATATTTGCTGCTCTTGATGGGATTGCCTGGCCACTTTAGTGTGCTGTTGTCTCTTTAAATTTGGAGCTAAGTGCACCTGTGTCAATTGCAGTGCTCACAAACTTACGGTAGCTTCATTTCGCTAAAGTGGCAGTGAAAAGAAAGGGAGAAAGAATGCTTGCCTGAACACTGTGGCTGGCTTTTTTATTTGTGTATCGAACACTGAATCAGAACATTTGTTAGTTCTGCAAGGAGGACTTGGAGGACTAATGATTTTTGTTTTTCAATAAGTGGTATATCACCATCTCTTTAATTTGAAGACCTAAGAAGGATATTTAATCATCCTTGCACCTAACAGGCAAAACATATTAAAGAAGGAACTGGATTCTCTCAGAAAACTTTGCTTGTAGTCTTTCAAATAAAAAATGTACTGTCAGTGTGAATTCTTGGAAATATGAGCTTCTTGTTAGAGTAGAATTGTTAGATCCTGACCTCTTATGTGGCTCAAACTAATTCAGGTGGCAATTCTAACCCAAATTTCCTAAGAAATAAATATGGCTAGCTTTGGGCTATGAGGCAGCAACACTAAACACACTTCCTGTATTCAGTGCACATTTACATGGAAGTAAGCTCTGTTGAACAAAATGGGACTGACCTTTGTGTAAACAGGCATAGGCATATGCTGTAACCTTTCTAGGAAGTAAGCTCCCTTGAAGTTGTGTGTAAACCTGGTTAGGATCAGGCTTTAGAAAGGATTGGATGGCAGCTAGCCTAAGTATGGCTGTTAAGAGAAATGTTAAGTTAAGTTTCTCTAAGTTAAGAGAAATGAAGTTCAGATCTCAGACAAACATCTTACGAAATTATTCAGAGCTGCACATTGTATCTTAACATTTCCATAACACAGCATTTAACTGCATTTTATATGATCAAACTATGGGAATTTCAGTTTGGTAAATGCGTATAAAATGGAAGTAGTAGTTTGTACAGGCCTCTGGATAAATCAACTATTTCAGGATATAGGCACCATATCTTGAAAGGTTTAACTTTTGGCTGTGAATAACTTCATAACACTTGTGTTCAGCACTCAGAACTTAAATGTTATGAAGTTCTTCTTTCATAATACAGGCCTGTGGCTCACGCTGGCTCAGCTTGTCGGAGCGTGGAAAGCTAAGCAGGGTCAGGCCTGGTTATTACTTGGATGGGAGACCCCTCTTCTAGTTTCCTGCATTGAGCAGGGGGTTGGACTTGATGGCCTTGTAGGCCCCTTCTAACTCTATGATCTATGAATCTGTTGAAGAAAAAAGTATGTTCCTTACATGTTAGAGAACATTGCTACAACTTCCACTGTACCACACAGTGATTTTATGTTTGTTGCATAATTTTATTTCATGAGATAATTTCATGAACAAATGGTTGGCTAAAGGTGTGATGCATTTTTGCTATCCTTTTGTCTTGTATTTTTCTATAGATACTTAAAGAATATCGCTGAAGCTTTATCAACCTCCACTGTGTTTTACTTGGTTTCATTTGTTTATACTGTCATGCTATTTTTGTAATGTGGCTAATAAGCATGCATACAGTTGTATTTGACAGTCCAGTCCTAGGCAAGTACTTGGAAATAGTGCTGCTACTGAATTTTGAAAAGTGAGCTCTCACAATATGAATTTTCTGTATTCTGGTTCTCCTCCCCTGGAGCCCATTTTGAAAAAAAACCCCAAAAGCTTTTTTAAAGTTCAGCCCACCTTCTCACAGTCCTGCTTTGGTAAGTGGCAATGATGGAGGGGGATGCCTTGCCGCAACCCAGGCCTCAAGATTGAGTTTTGGCTGCTGCAGCAAGCATGTGTGGCATCATCCAGTCACTGACATGGGGAAGCATAGGAAATGTCATCGCTGGGAGGGCTGGTCTGAATGCTCACAGTCATGCCCAGGCCTCAGGTCCACAATTGCTGTAAAGCCCTCCCTGCCTTCACCTTCCTCAGTAAGTTTTTGGTTTGGAGGCTGGGCAGCTTGCAGGGGGGAGGTTGGCAGGGATGCCATCGGGCATTGTTGTTCTTCCAATGACATAATTGGAAGCAAGGTAGGGCACAATTTGGACCAGAAATGGACCAGAGCCTAAAACAAGTTAATTTGAGTGTCTAGTAGGGAATCGCCAACTTACCGGTACTTTGTTTTAACAAGATTTATTCGAGTCACACCCCTAAGGCATTCAACAGTTACTATTTAGAAATCCTGCTATGTTCAATATAATTTACTTTCAAGGAAGTGTGCATAATATTGCAGACCAACTGTTGTTGGGTTACAAATATGACACAAATGTTTTCTATAGTTAATGTAGTAATGTAAGCCTCTTGAGTTATAGGTATAAAAGTGGTCCTTAATGAAACAAGATGGATCTGGCATTAATTTTCCCTGTTCAATAGAATTCCAAACACTGTTTCTTAACCAGATTTCCTTTGATTTCTAGGTTTCAGATAGGTGGATGTGTCATAATCAAGGTTCCTAAAGCAACATAGTCTGCCTGGTTCACAAACCAGATATGCTGATTAGGCAAACAAGACTTGCAATGTCTGCATATCAGATTTGGTTTATTTCCATTGGTGCAAGAAAAGGCAGTGAAATACCATCTTGCCTGACTGTCATGGCCAGAGAAGGGTTTCATACATCAGACCCATTTATTTTCAGTGAACACAGACATTTTGGCTGGGGATAGAAGTAGGCTACTGTCCTTCAGATATTTTGAATTTGAGGGAGGGTTGCTTCTGAACTCTATCATGTGCCTTCCTTAACCCAACATCGGTAACCTGTTCCACAGATCAGCATATTAAGTTTGATATACATAGCTGAGTGCAGCCTCCTGCTGCATGAAAGGACCTGTGGATTGTGGTATTAATCTGACTTGGGATATTATTCCAACTGGCAATAGAAAAGAAATGAAAGAATAATGCAAAATACCCATATTTAGGGGGGGGGGAAACAAAACCCTAATACCTTCCTCACACCTCTGCATGGGGAAATGTGCTAAAATGACATTTTGGTGGCCATATTACATTTTTCACCTAGTAAACTTTCCCTAGGCCAACACCCTTCTAAGGTACAAAAATGGGTGTAAGACCTTTGTTCCTGTGAAATGGCCACGGAATCCTGTTTTCCTTTACTGAGTAGACATTTAAGCACTTACAGTCAAACTCCAAAAGTCTTTCTCAAAGCTATGAAGCATGTGTGTGAGGGAGAATCTCTGCTAGTAATTAGAAATTGAACATGATACCATAGAGATTACAATTTGGAATTCTAACATGTCTGCTATATCATAGGATCATAGAGTTGGAAGGGGCCTACAAGGCATCGAGTCCAACCCCCTGCTTAATACAGGAAACTAGAGGAAGGGTCTCCCATCCAAGTAATAACCAGGCCTGACCGTGCTTAGCTTTCCACACTCAGACAAGCTGAGCCAGCGTGAGCCACAGGTCTGTATATATAAATTGTATATATCAACTGTATAAACTGGCTATATTGCAAACGGTGCTATTGGCACCTTGAAACAATAGGATTTTTTTTTAGTGACTGAATTCGCTAGGTTTGAGAAATCTAGCCACTCAGTGCAAAATATATTGATCCCTGTTGAAAGCTAAAGAGAAAAGCAGTGTGTTGAGTTTTCTGAAAAATCTGTAGAGAAGGATCCTGAGTGATGGGTGTGATGAACAAACCTCTCCCCTACATCTTTCTAGAAACATCTTTGAACAAAGAACATGGCCAGCCTAGACCCACATTTACATCTTTATATGTTCCAGAATGACTCTCCAGTTTCACCTCCCCTGTAACTTCGCTTATGCAAAAGAAGTACTGTAGAGATTGGACCTAGAGGATGCATGACCAGGTCCTACCAGGCTAGAGATTGGTCAGCTCAGTTTGAACTTCCCTCCCTGGGAACTGCTCAGCCCCATAGAAAACCCTTTAGCTGTTTGAGATTTTCCTTGCTCTTCATATGGGAAGGAGAGAGGCAACATGAGCCTAGCTATGCCAGGAAGTCCTGGGTATGGGCCTCATCCCTCTCCCCAGCCAGTTTGATGTTTTGTTTTGTTTTTAAAGCAACTATTTCTCAACTTCCCTTTGTTTAGTTCTTTAATAAATATATTGAATTGGAAACTGGAATTTATTTGATTGTCTTGCCTAGCCTGGAAGTTGGCTTATTCATGCACTAGACTGCTTGGCAAACATGCTGGTGCAGCTTAAGGAGTTTAAAGGAAGCTCTGAAAAAGGGGCCTAAAAGCCTGTCTTCTTCTATGGGTAGGATAAGAGATATTAAAAAGACATGGGAGTGGTGGCAGTGGTGTTGCATCTGAGGAAGAGAGACAAAAGAGTGTCTTGCAGGCTGTCCTACCTCAGGGTAGAGGTGCAGACATACCAGTTTGTCACAGTGGGGAAGTTGGCTCCATGTCCAAAAAGGCCCTGCCTCTTGTCACTAGCCACTTCATCTCAGGTGGGACATAGGGACCTGGTTCGCATGTTGGTTTAAAAGCTGATGGGTTGTTTGTGCATGAGCAGACATGCTAAACAACCCAGCAGTTAACACATAGTTAACCCATAGCCCCTAAACAATGCAGTGGTGCAGGTTCACATGTCACACTCCACAGCCAGCAAAGGAGCCCATCATGGGTTGTGGGGTAAAAGAGGAAGAGGCAGGTGTACTGGAGGCAAAGCAAAAGTGGATGGGGTCACCACATTCTCCACTCTCTCTCATTCACACACTTGTGCATGTACATGCACACACAGACTCCTGCCTCGCACACACAGCAATTAGGCTTGAAAAATCTTCCCATTGAAGCCAATGAGAGGCTTTTTCTAGCCTAATAACCTAATAACAGGGGATTTTTTGGGACGGGTACAATGTGAGGGTAGGGTTATCCCTTCCCTCCCAAGCTGCAGCCCTTCCCACTGAAAATCCCCCCCCTCTGTGCAGCAATTGGGCTTTTGAAAAAAAAAAAAAAAGTCCATTGGCACCAATAGAAGCTTTTCAAAAAACAAACCTAATTGCTCTGTGGGGCAAGGAGGGGCTGTCCCGTGGGGCAGAGGTTCCCCAGCCCTGATGTAGATGTTAAACAGCATGTGTGACAAGCTAACTAGTTCCTCAGCAACATCTTACAGAACTTACTGGTCAGATAGGAACTGAGCCACCAGAATGCAATTCCCCAGTTTCCATCCCAGACTAGTACTCCAGAAGGATATCTTTGTTAATGGTATTGAAAGTTGCTGTGAAGTCCATGCTAACTTATGGGCACTTGCATACATTCAGTAAAAACAAGGCAGCCCCTATGCTCAAGCTTATAATCTAAAACACATGATACAAAAAGAAAAAGGGGTGAGAAGGGAAGTGGGGAAGAAAAGCTAACCCCATGCACCAGTTCTTAAAGTTAAATATGATGAGCTGAAATTGAAACAGTTTAGGGAGGTGAGGAGTGAAATGGAGTGGCCCCATTTCCCATCTTTCTGCTGCAGCTTGATGGATTGAAATGGATTTCACCTAGGTATGTCTGAAGTTGTCTTGCCACCATCCACTTGAGTGAAAGGGAAACATTGGCCCCCAAAGTGAATATTAGTAGTTATACAATAAAGTCCCCTTTCCTCAGGAGGTCATTAATTATCTCAGTTGACCATCCTACCAGATGAGATGTAAGTAACTGGGATGGGCCAAGGTTGTGCAAATAGGTCATGGAACAACCTATTTCAAGCACTCTGTCCTTGTCCTCAGCCCACAACAACTGAAAGTCATCAAGCAATGGTGAGGAGACAAGCTTCTACAGTGGTGTATGAAAGATGTAAGCAATTTTATCTGTTGAATGCTTTGCAAGCAAATCACAGCAAGCTTCTGATGGTAAAATATTACTTTGAGAGGAGATCTGTAAAAATTCCCTCACTATTTGGTTCTCTTGGATGGCTTTGCAGATGTGATGGTGAAGTAGTTACACTTTGCTGTTATTACCACAAAGTAGGCTCTATCCCTGCTTTTCCCAACGTGGTTTCCTCTAGATGTTTTAGACTACAACTCCAAACATCTCTGACCATTTATCATGCTGGCTGGGGCTGATGAGAGTTGTGATCCAAAACATCTGGAGAGCATCATATTGGGGAAGGCTGTTCTAGTCCAAGATCAGTCATGTTTGCTATAACTTTCTCCCCTTGTGCTCTATCTGTCTTGTCTGAAATTTTGAATTTTAATTCCGCTCACTTGCAAAATAGATAGTATTTCTCTTATTTGGCTCAATGTACAGTGACCAGTTATTTTAAAAGATTGTAGGACCTCTTTTATCAAAAAGAATTAGCCTAATTGCATCCCCCTATCCCTGCATAGCCCCTATCAATGGGACTCTCCTTTTGAGATTCTCATCTCACATACCTGAAATAGGAAGGGTGCACAACCCTGCATATGGCCCTCAGTTGCTCCCAGTGCAGCTTGTGAAGCCAGCAGCATCCACCCACTTTTCTCCTGCAGCCCAACTGCTCAGTGCCAGCTTCTTCCCCAAACCCTGCCCTCTCTCCTGCCAGGGAAAAGCTCTTATCTCCAGTCAGCAGTTAAAAGCTTTCTCCTGCTGAGCACTGAAAAAGGCAGCTGAGAGATAAGAGTTTTTCCCCAGTGGAGGAGATGGTGGAGCCTGGGAGGAAGCTGCTGAGTAATTCAGTCCTGCTTAATTTTGAGTAAGCAGAGGCTTGCCCTGTTTATGTCTGAGTAGACATGCAGAAGGGCTTGGTACTTTAGATGCTATTTAAAGGTGCTGCTGACTGATTTAGTTCTACTTCTGAGGAGAACAAAGTTGCCCATCATGGTAGTGGTGGTGGAGAAACTACGTGCCCCGCTAGTGTTGGTGTGCGCGCGCATGCATGTGGTATACACGTATGCAGCCCCTAGTGCCCTGCCAGACATTGGATGCAGCCCTCAGGGCAGAAATGCTTGTGCACCCCAGGCTAAAGGCTGTGCAAAAGTCCTTACTCAAGGGATTTCCAAGGAGAGGCGCCTAACTGCAGAAACAGTCATAAATTGATTGTGTAAGCAAGAGTTGCTGGCTTGGCCCTGTCACTTAATTGTCAAGTCCAGCATTAGATATTGCTGCTGCTAATCCATAAAGGCTTGAGATGGTGTTGGGTTGCAAGCCTGCAGGTGCAATCAAGAGGTGCAGTTTGCCAATGGTCCTTGGGTGAGTATACATGTGGCTGCAATTAGGAAAGATTTTTTTGTTTCATTTAAAAAGGCAATACAAATTGCTATATATTTCATGCAAATAAGAATGGGCATCACAGTTCTGATAACATGGGCATGTTGGACAATAGTTGTCCTTCTAATCGTGTGATGTGCAGATTTCTACTCTACACTTATGCAAAGAAACACAGTGCCCCCTTCTCTTAAACGTTCTTCAACAATATTCTTTCAGTGCTCTAGCAGAGCTTGCAAGTGGTAAGTATGGTTAACAACGGAATTTGTGCCAGAAAATGAATGAGAATGTAACCTATGATAAAATAAAGGTACACAAGGATCTTAATCGTTTGGTTAACAAACACTGCTGGTTGTCATTGCCAAAAAGACATACCGGTATGTAATTGTAATTTTAATGAAATAGTAGTTCATTTTGTCCTGGTATCTGATTACCCAGCTGCTTTGGGCATTCCTTAATCTGCTCAAATGAATGAGACTGGGATTTACTGGAAATAATAGAATGAAAATCCCGTTATTTTTTATCATAATGTGAGGGGGCTGTTTTAGTCTGTATATGTTTCATCCCAGTGGTTTCATCCCTTTGCTATTTTGTACCATATACAGTAAGTCACTAGCTTCTTTTCCCACTATGTACCAGTTCCAGGTAGTTAGGATAAAGCTGCATAAACTTATACGTTAATATTTCAGATGCAATTGTAACATGTTCCCTGTTACGTCCCACCTGAACATAGAAGTGATGGGTTGCACCAGAGCTTATTTAGGCATGTCACAGCACAAGCGGTGAATACTTAGGCGACCAACAAGTGCCAGTTTGTTTTTGTTTACTTAACTTTTGTGCCACAAGAAAAATATTTTTCACCTTCACAGTGTTGAATATCTTGTGTACATCAAGTGGTATCAATGCCAATTAAATCCATTTCAATTCCAGGTAGTGGTGAGAGTGCTGGACTGGGACTCGGGAGATCCGGGTTCTAGTCCCCGCTCGGCCATGAAACTCACTGGGTGACTTTGGGCCAGTCACTGACTCTCAGCCTAACCTACCTCGCAGGGTTGTTGTGAGGATAAAATGGAGAGGAGGAGGAGAATTATGTAAGCTGCCTTGAGTTCCTTGCAGGAAAAAAGGCGGGGTATAAATGTAATAAATAAAATAAATAAATAAATGTGGAAAAGTCAAAGTGGTGGTGGGGTGAATACTTTTGCAAGGCACTGTATCTTCCAGATCCCATAGAGAAAAAATGTATACATAGCTGTGTCCTGGTATATTCATACCAATTAATTTTAATATTTGATATGTTTGGTGTATATTGCTGGTATTGTTTCCCACATCTACAACAGTTCTTCTTCGTGGTCTCTGTGCATCACACATATGGGCTCTGCGCCTGCGCTGAGCTTCCTTCGGAAATTCTTTAGCTGAGGCGAACTGGGCGGGAGCCCCTCCCCCATCGTGCCTGCTCCTCAGCACGGCTCCCGCCCATTCCCTCAGTTCCTCTTCGACCGCCTATTGCTATAGTCTTCTTCGAGGTTCTCCATTCTTCTTCGGCTGAGTATAGAAAAAATAGTATTTTTTCCTCTACTTTTTCCTCACAACTTTACTCCTTTCTCCTCCACTCTTTGTCCTATAAAAAAAAAAAAATTATCCTCGTTGTTGTATTGTCCTATACCTTTCTTCGGCCTAATCTCCCTTCAAAGCTTTTCCTCTTCTTTAGAATGGCTCTTAAAGCCCCCTTTAGGAAGTGCTCTGGCTGTAAGGCTAAATTGCCTCCAGCTGATGGGCATTCTCTATGCCTTATTTGCTTGGGCCAAGAGCATATTGTAGAAAAATGCAAGCATTGCCAGGCCTTTACGAAGCCTACGAGGAAACAGAGGGCCTTAAAGCTAAAGACCTCTCTCTGGCAGCAGACACTATCTGCAGCAGGCCCCTCTATGCCTCGGGCAACCACATCTAAGGTGGCTACGCCTCAATCTGAAGCCCAAGGAGAAACCACCTCCCAGCAAAAGAGCAAGAAAGCTAAAAAACGCTCTAGGGAGGAAGGGAAGGAAAGAGATGTCGCCAAGGCAAAAAGCCCAAAACATGGCCGACCTCTCTCAAAGCCTGCAACTCCCGCCCATTCGACAGGGAGCCGCGCGGTGTCGGCATCACCGGAGAGGATCGAGAGACCAGCTTCGAGCTCGTCTCACCGATCAAGATTGCCATCGACAGGCAAGGGACAGACCTCTGCACCTCCGTCTCCCCAGAAATCCAAGGAATCTTCGGTGCATGTCGTGTCTATTTCGGACGGGGAGATATTAGAATCCCCAACGCCGGTCCCAACAGTCTCTCCGAGAACAGAGAGCGCACGCCCGCCACGGCGTTCCGTCTCGTCGACTCCTCCTCGACACCGAAGCGGGAAGTCCCTCTCGAGATCGATGTCTTCGTCTTCGCGCTCCTCTTCGCATCGATATGCGCGTACCTATCGAAGGGACGATGTACGCCGCCAGCAGCGCCACACTCCTCCTCGGGACCGAAGGGAGAGAGAAAGCGCCGACATCGATGCAGGAAGGGACCGACGCGATCGATCTCGATCTCGACAACGCTCGGCTGGCCAGTCGATTCGACGCCGTAGCTCTCCCGATGTCGTCCGCCGTCGTCGAGATCGAAGCAGCTCTTTCGATGACGACCGCAGCTCTCGATCTCGATACCGTCGATCCCATGATCGGTCCCGACGTCGCCGCAGCCCTCTCGAGATCGAACGCCGCCATCGCCGCAGGGAGAGTTCCGTCGACATCGATCGTCGGTCTCGGTCTCGTCGCCGATCTACCGACACCGAGCGCTCGCCTCGACACCGAAGCCCGCTCGATGTCGAACGTCGCGATCGACGCCGTACAAGTCCAGCCCCAGCAAAAAACCCAGGAAAATCAGTGGCAAAGACAAAGCACTTAAGTGCCACTGCTAAAACAAAAGCACCACCAGCGGAATCCTCTTCAGACATGCCTTATTCAGAAAGTGATTCTGAGTTGTCAGGCCTGCCCGATACCTCTCCTGATCTGCAAGTAGAAGCCCAAACGTCCACTTCCCCAACAGAGGACTTGGGTACTTTCTCTGATCACATTATGAGGATGACCGCGGCACTGGGGATCGAGACACAAACTGAAGAGCCAGAGATGGAAGACCCAGTATACAGTTTCATCCTGGCCACACAGACATCTCCCACGCTGGTCCCATATTTGCCCTACTTATTAAAAACTGTGAAGAACACGTGGAAGACCCCAACAGCAATTCCACCAGTGGGCAAGAGACTGGAGTCGCTCTACAAGGTGCAACCGGAAGGGGTAAAATTCCTATTTTCGCACCCAGCACCAAATTCCATCATTGTGGAATCAGCCCAGTCTTCGTCCTCTAAGCAACACTCTACCCCTACAGACCAGGAGGGGAAGAAGTTGGATACCTGTGGCAGGCGTATTTACGCGTCCGGTTCCCTGGGGTTAAAAGTTAGCAACTACCAGGCGATCATGGCGCGCTACCAGCACTTCTTAATAGAGAAGTTGGGAAACATTTGTGACGACCTGCCAACAGAGAGGAGGGACCTAGCACGGACGCTACAAGCGGAGGCTATGAGCATCTCGACGATGCAAATGAACAACGCGAGGCATCAGACAGACTGCCATGCAAGGTCCCTCATTGGTGCCGTCGCCTTGAGACGCCATGCATGGCTCCGGTCAACAGCGCTAAATAATGATGTCAAGGCCAGAATAGAGAACCTCTCATTTGATGGTGAGGGTCTCTTTAATGAGAAGACGGACGACTCATTAGATACCGCTCAAAAGGCCAAAGTATCTGCACAAAAGATGGGTCTTGGGAACCTACCGCGGCAAAAACAATTCAAACCGCGGCAGTGGACCAGGTTCCCTGCTCCTTCAACTCCTTTTCGACCAAGGTACCACCAAAGAGGACAAGACACACGTCCTCAGACAGACAGACTGCTGGAGCAAGGAGACCTTTCCAACACACGAGGTACCAGGGTACTAGGAGGACTGGGGCAGCAGGCAAACGTCGCCTTTGACTCCTCCGCCATACCCAAAAAGGAATATCAACTGGACTTGACAAACAAACTGGCTATGACAAATATACTGGACGTGACAAAACCACCAAATTTGACAAACCCAAAGGACATGACATTAGAGCCAAAGCAAATAGTGTCCTACACAGACAGACTTGCCGCATACCTCCCGTCGTGGCACACCATCACGACGGACCGCTGGGTCCTCAAAATCATCCAGCACGGGTACCAGATCGAGTTCGACGTCCTCCCCCCTTTCCTCGGCATCAGTACCACACAGCCCACTCCACCATTGTTGGAGGAGGTGGACGCTCTGTTGCAGAAGGGCGCCATCCAGCCTGTCCACCCACGTCGCCTCCAGGAGGGGCTCTATTCTCGGTACTTCACAGTGTCGAAGAAGGGAGGAGGACTTCGACCGATCCTAGACCTCCGACTTGTCAACTTCTTCATAACAACAAAGAAGTTCAGAATGGTCACCATCCAGTCGATACTGCCTCTACTTCGCAAGATGGATTGGTTCGCGTCGATAGATTTGCAAGATGCATACTTTCACATCGCCATTCATCAAGACAGTCGGAGGTACCTGCGGTTCAAAATAGGAGACGAGGCGTACCAATTTGTGGTTCTTCCCTTCGGCCTCTCCACCGCTCCAAGGGTGTTCACAAAGTGCATGGCGGCAGTCTGTGCGATCCGTATCTCGACGATTGGCTGGTCGTGGACTCGTCAAGACTTCGCCTCAAGTCAGCTCTTCGCACAACACTGAACCTGCTCGAAGAACTAGGCTTGTGTCTCAACGCCAAAAAATCAATACTAACTCCTACCAAAAAAATTCAGTTTATAGGAGCGCTACTGGACTCTGTTCACGAGCGAGCGTACTTACCCCTAGACAGAGTGGAGAAGGTACTCTCCATTGCCAAATCAGTATATCGCGCCACAACCAGCTCAGCAAGGACGATCCAACGCCTTCTTGGGCACATGGCATCAACAGTGCAGGTTGTGTGTTATGCGCGTCTACGCATGAGGACTGTCCAAAACTGGTTTATCCGTACATACAATCCTCAAAGACAGTGTCCTTCGGTTCGCCTCTCCATTCCAAGGAGCATCAAGGCTGACACTCCTATGGTGGTCAGACAGAAGAAATCTTGTACAAGGTGTACCATTTCATCCGTTGAAACCAACAAAGATTCTGACAACGGATGCCTCCCTCCTGGGCTGGGGAGCGCACTGTACAGGACACACAGCTCAGGGCACTTGGAATCCTATAGAGCGCAAAATGCATATCAACATGCTAGAACTGTCAGCAGTGTGGAAGGCCATGAAGGCACTGGAGTCACACCTGCACAATCAACACATCCAGGTAGTGACAGACAACACGACCGTCGTTGCCTACCTCAACAAACAAGGGGGAACGCGGTCGTTGAGATTGTCGAGGCTGACCCTCAGAATTTACAATTGGACAATTCGAAGATCCATCTCCCTCGTGGCGATTCACATCGCAGGCAAAGACAACACATTGGCAGACACACTCAGCAGAGTGTCATTGCAATCCCACGAGTGGCAGCTGGATCCAGAGATACGCCATTGGATCTTCTCAATCTGGGGTCATCCACAAGTAGACCTTTTTGCCACCTCGGAGAACACTGCATGCCGCCTTTTCTGCAGCAGAGCAGCGTCGGATCCAGACTCCATTACAGACGCCTTTATGATGCAGTGGTCGGGGCGTCTATTCTACATCTTCCCACCTCTCCCTCTGTTGACACGGGTCGTCTCGAGAGTCTGGACCGACAGGACGGACTGCATCTTGATAGCGCCGTGGTGGCCCAGGCAGCCGTAGGTTCCCTCAACTTCTGCACCTCTCCAGAGGGGAATACCGGTCGCTTCCAATCATCCCAACGCTGCTAACGCAAGCACAAGGCAAGATTCAGCACCCGGACCTAAAGAGCCTCTCCCTCATGGCATGGAGGATTCGACACTGATGGTACAAAACCTGCCGATAGCCATCCGTAGTATCTTGCAAGCTGCCCGCAAGCCATCTACAAGGGCGTCTTATGCTAGAAAGTGGATAGTTTTACGAACTTTGTGACCCAGTTGGGGCAGGACCCAAAAACTTGCCCAATTCAAACAATTTTAGAGTACTTGCACACACTGATGCTGAGAGGCTTAAAATTATCGTCAATAAGAGTGTATCTGGCAGCAATTTCAACCAATAGACCTTATACCACCACAGGAACAGTCTTCACTCACCCGTTAATAAAACAGTTCCTGAAAGGCCTGCGAAACATCATCCCTCCAGTCAAAAACTTGATACCGGGCTGGGACTTACCACTAGTGTTGCGTGCTCTCCAGCAGAAGCCATTTGAACCGCTTGCCACCATAGACCACCGCTTGCTGACATGGAAAACTGCTTTCCTGGTCGCCATCACGTCAGCAAGAAGGTCAAGTGAACTCTGTGCACTAAGAGAAGACTCTCCCTATATGGTCTTCCATAAAGACAAAGTAATTGTCAGGCCTGATTCTTCTTTTGTCCCAAAAATGGTGTCTGAATTCCATACCAACCAAGACATAGTCCTTCCAGCATACTTCCCAAACCCAACTACCGACTTGGAAAGGAAGATGCATGCACTAGATGTGCGACGTGCCCTGGCTTTTTACAAAGATCGAACTGCCACGTTCAGGCAAACATCGCAGCTATTCGTCTGTTATGGCGGCAAATCGAAAGGTCAGCCTGTGTCCAGACAAAGATTTTCAAAATGGATTGTAGAAACAATTACTCTCGCATACCAGATAGCGCACAAAGAGTTACCTGGTTCAGTGAGAGCACACTCAACCCGAGCGCAGTCTACGTCCGTGGCGTTTGGAAAAGGCATCCCTCTACCAGAGCTATGTAGAGCAGCCACCTGGTCCACGCCATCGACATTCATAAGACATTATAGACTTGACCTTCGAGCTCGGGAAGCAAACGCCTTTGGCCGGGCAGTCCTCTCATCGGTGTTGCAGTGATGTGGGCCGCCGTCCCGCCACCGGTAAGTCAGCTTGTTACTCTGCCCATATGTGTGATGCACAGAGACCACGAAGAAGAAGGACAGGTTGCTTACCTGTAACTGTAGTTCTTCGAGTGGTCATCTGTGCAGTCACACAACCCACCCATCCGTCCCCGCTCGGCGTCATTATCGATTTCGATGGACCTGCCAGTGGAGACTGGGTGCGTCGCTCCAGTTCATTATGCTATGAATGAATATGTTATTTAGTGTAATCCCACGACAAACAGGGGTTACACCAACATGTATCTCTCGGTTCATGGGGCCGCAATAGGCGGTCTCAGGGAACTGAGGGAATGGGCGGGAGCCGTGCTGAGGAGCAGGCACGATGGGGGAGGGGCTCCCGCCCAGTTCGCCTCAGCTAAAGAATTTCCGAAGGAAGCTCAGCGCAGGCGCAGAGCCCATATGTGTGACTGCACAGATGACCACTCGAAGAACTACAGTTACAGGTAAGCAACCTGTCCTTTTGTGCTCTGCTTATGGGGTTTTATTGCTCAAATTGGTATGTCACTAAAAAGGCACCAAGCTGTTCATTGCACTCGCAGTGATCATTTGGATAAATCCTTTGCCCCGCTTTCTATCTTGGCCTTTATCTTCCCCTTCCTTATTTTTATAAGGTTTTAACTTGTTTTTTTTAAAAAAAACAAGTTTAAATTCTCCTCCTCTTTTTTTAAAAAAAAAAACCTGGGTTGTATGCATGTTCACCAGTTTCAGATGGCATTAATTAATTTGTATTTCTTTTTTTTAACCATGCATGTACCTATATTGTAGAAGTTACCAGCCACATTCCCATTATCATAAGTGATCATGTAAACTTAACAAAGAAATGTTGAGGTCTGAAAACTTATTAAGTTTATTAACACTGACTCTCAGCCTAACCTACCTCACATTGTTGTTTTGGGGATAAAATGGAGAGGAGGATGAGGATTATGTAAGCTGCCTTGGGTTCCTTGCAGGAAAAAGGGGGGGGGGTATAAATATAATAAATAAATAAATCCTTATTTTGCCTTCTGGGTTTTGATATTCTTGGCTCCCAGACAATATATTGCTACAATATTAAGTCATTTTTATCCCATCTTTCTGCACATTGCTCGCAGGGCTCCCTGTGTCTGGCATTCACTTCTTTTTAAAAGTGCACAAGATCCTGTTCACAGAGCTCCCACTTCACATCTAGTTTAACAGTTAGGATGGTTCCAGATAGAGAATTTTTCAGATGTTGAGCATGCTGAGTCAACCCACCCAATTCAGCACAGCCTCTGTATAGCTTGTGGATAATTCCATAGTGATGCAGCAAACAGCATATAAACAGCAAATTGGGATATCAGCAGTGTCAGCATAGGTGACACAGTCCAACCAAGGGATCGTCCAGGAATTGCTGTGCAACTTTTCATGTTGACTTTTCCTCTGGGTTCTGCTTCCTGCACTTCAGTGCTAAATTGCAGTTGGAAAGATGCCATTTGGCTGCAGCTTTGGAGTTACAATGTCTTCATTCCAAGTTTACATTATTGAAAAACTGAAAAAGTTGAGAAATATTTTCCCTATATAGATATCAGAGCTATACACCTTGAATTTGGGGTGCATTTTTAGTACCAAATGTAGTAAACATTTGTAAATATTTTGTTCAGAATTCTGGCTTTGGTTATATGTTAGTTCAAGATTCATGTCTGTGAGCATAGAAATCAGTCTCTGCAACCAACCATGACCCCTCCCAGTGTCTGTATCACATGGCCCTTAACAGAACATATGCCTCTGAGTAAGGATTAATTGCATATACTAATAGCGAACTGAGGTGCTGTGTTAAGACATTTATGTAGCCAAAATAGTACTGTTGAGAAACAAGTGGGAGATACCAGCATGCTTGGGAGAACCTCAAGGTTTATAGAAGTAGAAAAGGAACATTAGGGAAAATACCTGAAGGCCCCCCCCCCCCAGCAAAACACCAACCAAATGAGGACTGTGCAAGCTCAGTGGCCACAGAGTGCTCAGAGTTTAGAAGGGGGGGAATGGATTAGAGTATGCTACAAGAAGGCATGGCTGTCTGGGACCATGAACAGGAGCACTCCACACTGCAACATTTTGTTGCTGGCCCCACTTGTTATAACTGAGTACTCTAATTTTACAGTATAATCCAATTATTTTTAGATTTAGATGGCAGTATCCAGTGGGGGTGCTCCACCTCCCTGGTTCCGTTGCACTCACTGAAGCAACTAGGTACTTGTGCAGCGGGGCTTTTACACTTCTAAAAATAACCCCAGAAACTAGCGGAAATGCTTCTTTCTGGAACACATCAGTGGAGTTCCCTTCTGGGAGCTCTGCTGACCTGCCCTGTTCCAGAAAAGAGCATTTCAGGTTATTTTTAGAAGTGTGTACAAAAGTTGTACGAATGGTCACTCCCACAAGTGCATGAGCACACTAGGATATTACCAAATGAATCTAAATAACAAGCTCACCAAGCCAGCCAGCTATTTTAAATATGTTTTGTTTTATTTTGAAGCTCTGGAGGTGTTTCCATTTTCTTACCCTCTGATTATGGAAGGACTTTTTACATTTAACAAGATTTTAAAAATTAATAATAAAGCACTTAAAGTTTTCTGGGCACTGTCCAAAGATTAAAAATACTGGCCTTGCTTGCTGTCTTATATTAATACAAAGTAGGAAGGATGGGGAAGAAACATGAAATAAATATGAAATAAAGCAAATTCAAACAATACTTCATAAGTAACATAATAAATACGATTTGTTAGCAAAGCATGATGTACTATTACTGTTAAGTGGAGCTACAGTATAAATTAACATAATGGAAATGTGAAAGGGAAAATTTCATTTTCTTACAAAATTGTCCTGATTAAGTAGAGCTTTCTTTGCTGACATTAAAGGTGGCCACTCTTGAACAAAGAAACTTCAAAGGTAGATTGCAATGTGTAACAGCTGAACTACAATTCATCAAGAGGTTCAACTCTATCTCCCGTGAACAGGGGCAAAGTATTTTTAAAATCATGCTACATGTAGTAGTAGTAGGCGATCACTTGTGACCGAGTAAGATTGTCTTCCAGGATAAAAATTACAAAAAGAAAATTTTTAAAAGGAGGAAATTCTAAAAAAAATTGTGTAGACTCTAGCGATGGGTCCGTAAGTGACTGTGGAGGCCGCCAATTCTAGATCCACACAGCTTCCCACAGTGAGAACACAGGTTACCAGATGGAAGCTGGTCCTGTAAAGAATTCGTTTGACGTGCTTTTCGCTTAGCACGTTTCTCCCTTTCACCTTGCACTCGGGCTTCTGCAAAGTCCATGGAACCTTTGTGAAAGGCCAACCTCCAGTTAGATCGTTCATGGGCCAGAGCTTCCCAGTTTTCGATGTTTATATTGCATTTTTTTAGATTAGCCTTATGAACATCTTTAAACCTCTTATGCTGACCACCGATATTCCGCTTTCCATCCTTGAGTTGGGAATAAAGTAACTGCTTTGGGAGACGGCAGTCAGACATTCGAACAACATGACCGGTCCATTGAAGTTGGCGTTGAAGGATCATTTTTTCAATGCTAGTACAGTAATACCTTGGATTGCAAGTAACTTGGTTTGAGAGCGTTTTGCAAGACAAGCAAATTTTTAAATATTTATTTAATTTTTTTTTACTTGATATACAAGCGACGTCTTGCAATACAAGTACTGTAGTACGGCTTAAATAAAAAATCTCTGTACAAATTTTTTTGGGGGGATTTCATTTTGATATAAGAGTGTTTTGGATTACAAGCACGTTTCCGGAACGAATTATGTTCTCAATTCGAGGCATGACTGTAGTCTTTGCTTCTTCCAGTACACTGACATTTGTTCGCCTATCTTCCCAAGTAATTTGCAGGATTTTCCGGAGGCAACGTTGATGAAATCTTTCAAGGAGGTGGAAATGACATTTATAGATAGTCCATGTTTCGCAGGCATACAATAAAGTTGGTAATACAATGGCTTCATAAACCAGTGTTTTGGTCTTCTTACAAATATCCCGATCCTCGAACACTCTATGTTTCATTCGAGAAAACGCGGCACTTGCGGAGCTCAAACGATGCTGAATTTCACTGTCAATGTTAGCTGTAACAGAAAGATAGCTGCCAAGATAGAGAAAATGATTGACATTTTCCAGTATTGCCCCGCCAAGCTGGATAGATGGCATCACCAAAGGGTTAACTTACACTTGCTGATGAAGCACTTTGGTTTTTTTTGATGTTAAGTGAGAGACCAAGTTTTTCGTATGCTTCTGCAAAAGCATTTAGGATAGTTTGGAGATCATCCTCTGAATGTGCGGAGACCACATTATCATCAGCATACTGAAGTTCCACCACGGAGGTTGTAATTACCTTATTTTTTGCTTTCAGCCTGCTGAGATTAAAAAGCTTTCCATCTGTTCAGTATATAATTCCCACACCAGTGGGAAGTTTTCCCTTGATAAGATGTAAAACCATGGTGATGAAAATAGCAAATAATGTTGGGGCGATAACACATCCCTGTTTAACACCTGATCCCACTTTAAATGGAGCACCATGAGAGCCGTTGTTGTCCAAAACTGTTGACGTCATGTTGTCATGGAGAAGTCGCAAGATATTCACAAATTTATTGGGGCATCCAATTTTCATAAGGATAGTCCAGAGAGCCGTTCGGTCTACAGTATCAAAGGCCTTAGCCAAATCAGTAAATGCCATATAAAGGGGTTGATTTTGCTCCCGGCATTTTTCTTGGAACTGACGTGCAGTAAAAATCATGTCTACTGTCCCTCTAGACTAGAGGGACGGAAACCATATTGAGATTCAGGGAGGATCTCTTCTGAAATAGAAGAGGGTTTGCGAGAATCCTAGCAAATATTTTACCTGCGGTAGCTAAGAGAGAAATGCCCCGATAGTTTCCACAGTCTGTTATATCACTCTTCTTAAAGAGGGTGATAATTATGGCATCCCTGAAGTCTTCTGGGATCTCTTTTATCCAGATTTTTTCAATGAGTTTATGAAGATGTTGTACAAGTTCGGGCCCCCTTCTTTAAAGATTTCAGCAGGAATCCCATCTGGCCCACTAGCTTTGTTATTCTTCATTTGATTAATGGCTTTTTTTACTTCATCCAAAGTGGGGAGTATTGCAAGTTCCTCTCTAATTTGTTTTTGTGGGATTTGCGAAAAAATCTCATTATCCACCTTAGATTTACGATTTAAAAGGTCATAATAATGCTCTTTCCAGCGCAGTGCAATAGACTCTTTGTCTTTTAAGAGTTTGGTGCCATCTTTTGATTGTAAAGGGTTTGTACCATAGGTTTTTGGTCCATAAATGGCCCTTGTGGCCTTAAAAAAGCCCTGTGCATTATGAGATTCTGCAAGTTGTTGAATTTCTTGAGCTTTCTTTTTCCACCAAGCATTCTTAAGTTCTCTTGTTCTTCTTTGGACCTCAACCTTTGCAGTGGCGTAGATTTTTTTTCTTGGCAGCGCAATTAGTATCATTTTGCCATATTTAGAAGGCTTTCCTTTTTTAGTTTATTATATATTTAATCTCATCATTTTCATCAAACCAATCGTTATGTTTCTTGGTTTCATATCCAATAGTTTGTTCACAAGCTGCAGTAATGGAGGTTTTCAGCTTAGACCAATGGTCCTCAATGTTATCAGGAGGTTCCGTAGGTAGATGTTCCTTAAGAAATGATTGAAGATGAGTTTGCTTAATAGGATCTTGAAGGGCGTGGATGTTCATTTTACGCCTTGGTTTCCTTCCTTGAAGCCTACGTTGGGGAGTAATGTTGATAACCATAGTGGACCGGATTAGTCGGTGGTCTGTCCAGCAGTCGTCGGCACTCACCATGGCCCTAGTAAGAAGTACGTCGTGGTGATCTCTAACATGGACAATTACATAGTCCAGAAGATGCCAGTGCTTTGACCGTGGGTGCTGCCATGATGTTTTAAACTTATTCTTTTGTCGAAAGAGTGTGTTTGTAATAGAGGTTATGCTCTGCACACTTAGACAAAAGTAAGATTCCGTTCGGGTTGCTGTTACCAACTCCGTCTTTTCCAATAGTTTCTGGCCATAAATCAAAGTCACACCCGACTCTTGCGTTAAAGTCGCCCAGGAGAATAATTTTTTCCTCCTTAGGTATCTCTGACAGGAGAGTGTCCAACAGGGCATAAAAACTTTCCTTGATGTCTTCATCAGCATCTAATGTTGGCGCATAAGCGCTCAAAATAGTTACCTGCTGGTTATTGGCGAGCTTTAATTGAAGGGTTATCAGGCATTCGTTAATGCTGGTAGGAACTTCTGACAAAGAGTTCACTAGCTCATTTTTTATGGCAAAGCCTACTCCATGTATTCATCAGTCTTGCTCAGGTAGTCCTTTCCAGAAGAAGGTATAACGTCCTTTTTCTTCTTTCAACTGTCCCTCTCCTGCCCTTCGAGTTTCTTGAAGTGCTGCTATGTCAATTCTAAACCGTCTCAACTCCCTTGCAATAATAGTAGTCCTTTGCTCAGGGCGTTCACTATTTATGTTATCCATCAATATTCCATGTTCCAAAATTCAAACGTCTTTTTCGACCGCTAAAATGGTGACCCCACTGGACGCGGTAATCCAGTCGGGAGAAAGAGGTAGACTATGTTTAGGGCACCTTTTCTAGCCCCCCTCCCCATACGGGGTGAGCAGAGTGGATCCTAAATAGGGCTGCTCAGTCATGAATACATCTGCCGAGCTGCTCGACTACCTCGTTCCTTGGACAGGGCGACTGAATCTGCATCCACCGCCCATGTGCTGGTCTGTGACTAGTGGCTTCCGGGTTCACAGTCCTGCCCCCGTCGCCATTCGCCGGTCGCCATGGGACTTTTTGTTTGTTTGTTTGTTTGTTTGGGTTGGAAGACGCCTGTGCGTGAAACTGTTTTATGTGGGGAGACCGGTGCACAACGAATCACCACACAAACTTGACAGAGTATGGTAATGATCCAATGGCACGGTTACCATGACAATTGGAAAACCATTCTCTGCTGCAGCCTTCATCCGCCTTCACAGCCGTTGTAATATAGGTTTAATTATCTTCCGCCTTTTCTGCCGTTGAGGACTTTATGTTTTGGATCATTCTTTGTCTGGTTCTTCTTTGTGGTCTCTGTGCATCACACATATGGGCTCTGCGGCTGCGCTGACCTAGCTTTGGAAGATTCTTTAGCTGAGGCGAAATGGGCGGGAACCCCTCCCCCACGGTGCTCGCTCCTAGCACGGTTCCCGCCCATCCCCTCAGTTCCTTTTCGACCGCTATTGCGACTAGCAGCCTTCGAAAGGTTCTCCAGGATAACTTCTTCTAAATGGCTGAGTAGATTACTATATATACTTCTTGATCAACTATCTTCTCCCCCTCGTCTTCGTTCTATCTTAAAAAATTTTTTTAAAAAAGTTCGCTCTTCGTTTAGCTTCTTTCTAACTTTCCCCCAGGAACCATGGCCCTTAAGGCCCCGTTCCGAAAATGTGCACACTGCGGGGCTAACCTACCCCCAGCGGACGGACACTCTTTATGTCTCTTGTGCCTTGGACTGGAGCATATTGTAGAAACTTTTCGCCATTGCAAAAAATTCACTAAGGTGACAAGAAAACAAAGAGCCTTAAAGCTAAAAACCGCCTTATGGCAAGAGACCCTTTCGGCTGCCGGCCCATCTATCCCACGGGCAACAACGACTAAAAAGTCTTCTTCATCGGGGGCGAAGGGAGCCGAATTGGGTGAAGCCCGCCAAAAGAAGAAAAAATCCCACAAACACGGGGAGTCTAGCAGAACAAAGCTTCTGACAAAATCTAAAGGTTTGTCCCCGGCTAATTCACCACCGCTGGCTAAAGAGCTAACCGAGACTCTAAAATCCCAGTCGTCGACAAAGCACTCGACATCGATGCACAGAGACCTGTCGACACCGAGAACCACGCAACCGACAGAGACGGTGGAAATTGTGGCGTCGATCTCAGAGGGGGAAATCCCGGACTCTCCGGTCAAGAAGGTGCGGTCTGTACAATCGACCCCTTCAAAGACCAAGGAGAAATCATTACCCAGGTCTACAAGTCGCCAGGGCAGCAGGTCTCGATCGGAAGTGTCTCACAGACAGTCCTTCCGCTCTAGAGATGGCTCTCCCTGCGAGAGGCACAACGATGCTGCATCTTGATCCCGATCACCTCGGTATCGAGCAGAACACGAAACCCGAAGTCGACGTGCCATTAGCACATCCTACTCCGAGGAATCCTTTAGACTCTGAAGGAGCCACGCCAAAAGAGTGCACAGTCCAGACGTGCAGGCTGATGGAAACCGCAGTCGACGTCGGGGTTCTGCCGACCGCTGCAGAGCTTGATGTCAAACGCTCTCGCCGCAGAGGCTCAGTCGACGTCAAACACCCTCGCCATCAAAGCCCTTTGCCCGATGTCGACAACCGCCGAGTTTCACCAGCCGCCGACAGCTACCGCTACCGCCGGACCCCGTCAGTCGACATCGATAAACGTTGTCGCCGGAGCCCTTCCCTCGACATCGATCGCAGACGCGATAGTGCAATACGCCGTCGAATTAAAGCTCATCCTTCGACATCGAATATCGCTGTCGAGACTCACCGCGCGAGGACCATCGCTGCCGGAGCCCATCCCCCAACGGCAACTATCGACACCGTGATTCTTCACAAAGCAGCCGTCGCCACCGCCGGAGCACAACACCTGACACCGGACGCCACCAACGTCGATCCCATAGCTGCAGCCCACTCAACATCGAATGTTGACGTCGACGAAGTTCCACCACCTCTGATCCTCGCAAAAGACAGCGGACTACACATCAAGCACGTCCTGCAACGTCTCGCAGCTCACCACGGAAGGCTTTGTCCAAAAGGAAGCACTTGGAAAAGACGGCAACCTCATCCAAGCGTATAGCACCTGAGTCTTCTTCCGACGTACCGTATTCAGATTCAGATTCCATGCTATCAGGCATACCCGATTCTTCACCAGACTTACAAGTGGAATCAAGGGCGGCAGTGTCCCCATGAGAGGATTTAGGAACTTTTGCCGACCATGTATTGAGAATGACAGCATCCCTGGGTATAGAAACTGTCATCGAATCCCCAGACGATGACGACCCAGTATACAACATGATGCAGTCAACCCAGACTTCAACAGCCCTGGTACCCTACCTACCAGCACTACTGAAAGTTGTAAAAAATACTTGGAACAAACCAGCGGTAATCCCCCCAACGGGTAAGTGACTTGAGTCCCTCTACCGTGTCCATAAGGAAGATGCCCAATTCCTATTCACGCACCCGGCTCCAAATTCAATTATAGTTGAATCCGCCTAATCCACCTCAAGCAAACAGCACACCACACCAGTGGATCAGGAGGGGGAAAAGCTAGATGCCTGTGCAAGGCGTGTATACTCATCTAGCGCCTTAGGACTCTGAGTCTCTAATTACCAAGCGATCATGGCCAGGTACCAGCACTTCCTGACCGAAAAGCTGGGTAACCTCTGCAAAGAACTATCAGAGGGAAAAAGAGAATTAGCACGTGTGCTACAGGCGGAGGCCCTCAGTATGGCAACCCTCCAAATGAATAATGTAAGGCATCAAATGGACTGCCACGCGAAGTCACTCATCAGTTCGATGGCCCTCCGTAGGCACGCATGGCTCCGCTCGACCCTGCTAAACACGGACGCAAGGGCACTAATCGAAAATTTGCTGTTCTATGGAGAGGGATTGTTTAACACTAAAACCGACGACTCCCTTGACGCAGCCCAAAAGGCTAAAGTCACTGCACAAAAAATGGGTCTTAGTGCACCAACAAGGCAAAGGTACAAACCAAGACAGTGGATGAAATTCCAGGCAACAACACCATTCCAGCCGCGTTTCCAACAAAAAAATCAGGACTCGCGAGCACAGGACCGCTAGTCCACTGGATTTAAGAAACCTTTCCAAGCCAAATACCAAGGCCCAAGGACGGGTGCCTCTTTTGGCAAGCGGCGCCTTTGACTGCCTACCTATGCGCATAACAACACCAAACATGACAAATACCTGGACTGTGACAAAACAACCTATTATGACAAAACCATCGGACTTGACAATGATACCTGTTTCAGACATAGGCATTTCCTACCAGGACAGACTAACCGCGTACCTACCGTCGTGGCACTCCATCACGACGGACCGCTGGGTCCTCAACATCATCCAGCACGGGTACCGGATCGAGTTCGATGTCCTTCCCCCTTTTCTCGGCATCAGTACCACGCAGCCCACTCCACCATTATTGGAGAAGGTGGTCTCTCTGTTGCAGAAGGGCGCCATCCAGCCTGTCCACCCACATCACCTCCAGGAGGGGCTCTATTCTCGGTACTTCACAGTGTCGAAAAAGGGAGGAGGACTTCGCCCGATCTTGGACCTCCGACTTGTCAACTTCTTCATAGCAGCGAAGAAGTTCAGAATGGTTACCATTCGCAAGACGGATTGGTTTGCGTCGATAGACCTGCAAGACGCATATTTTCACATCGCCATTCATCAAGACAGTCGGAAGTACCTGCGGTTCAAGATAGGAGACGAGGCATATCAATTCGTGGTCCTCCCCTTCGGCCTCTCCACTGCACCAAGAGTATTCACCAAGTGCATGGCAGTTGCCTGCGCAAGTCTACGGGCCAGGGGAATCCGGATCTTCCCCTACCTCGACGACTGGCTAGTGGTGGATTCCACGAAACCTCGCCTGGAGTCAGCTCTCTGCACAACATTACACCTACTCGAAGAGCTGGGATTGTGTCTCAACGCAAAGAAGTCTGTCCTCACTCCGGTCAGGGAGATCCAGTTAGGAGCCGTTCTCAACTCAGTTCAAGGCTGGGCGTATCTACCACAGGACAGGGTAGACAAAATACTTACCCTCTCGAAAAGTCTATACCAGGTTCGCTCACCGTCAGCAAAGACAATCCAACGTCTTCTCGGCCACATGGCCTCAACAGTACAGGTTGTGAATTATGCCCGCCTGCATATGAGGACCCTCCAGAACTGGTTCATATGTTCCTTCGATCCGCAACGGCAGTCTCCTTCCACTCGCCTCCCCATTCCAAGAACGGCCAAGGCAACTTTGTTATGGTGGATGGACAAGAGAAATTTGAACAAGGGAGTCCCCTTTCATCCATTAACACCAACGAAAATACTACCGACGGATGCCTCCCTTCTGGGCTGGGGAGCGCACTGTGCAGGCCGTAACACTCAGGGAACATGGAATTCCATTCAACGCAAGATGCATATCAACATGCTAGAATTACTTGCTGTATGGAACGCCATGAAGGCACTGGAGTCCGAGCTGTGCGACCAGCACATCCAAGTGGTCACAGACAATACAACCGTCGTTGCTTACCTCAACAAGCAAGGAGGCACGCGGTCCATGAGGTTAACGAGGCTGACTCAAGATTCTCCACTGGACGATCCAAAGATCCATCTCTCTCATGGCGATTCACATCGCAGGCAAGGACAATACCTTGGCAGATGCTCTGAGCAGAGTCTCCCTGCAATCCCACGAGTGGCAGCTGGATCCGGACATTCGCCATTGGATCTTTTCAATTTGGGGTCATCCTCAGATAGACCTCTTTGCCACTTCAGAGAACACCGCATGCCGCCAGTTCTGCAGCAGGGCAGCTTCACATCCAGAGTCCATTACAGACGCCTTTATGATGCAGTGGTCGGGGCATCTATTTTACATCTTCCCACCCCTTCCTCTGTTGACACGGGTCGTCTCAAAGATATGGAACGACGGGACGAACTGCATCCTAATAGCACCACGGTGGCCCAGACAGCCGTGGTTCCCTCAGCTACTGCACCTCTCCAAAGTGGAATACCGGTCACTTCCCATCATGTCAACTCTGCTAACTCAGGTCCAGGGCGAGATCCGACACCCAGACCTGAAAAGTTTGGCGCTCATGGCATGGAGGATACGGCACTCCTAGTGCAAGACTTACCCCTTGGGATACAGGACGTTCTGGAAGCTGCCCGCAAGCCATCAACTAGAGCATCTTATACCAGAAAATGGCTGGACTTCTCCAAATTTGTCGATGCATGTGGGTAAGACCCAAAGACTTGCACAATTCAAACTATCCTAAATTACTTACACGCTCTAATGATAAGAGGTCTAAAACTATCGTCTATAAAGATGTACTTGGCAGCAATTTTGGCCAATAGACCCTACTCTATTACAGGAACGGTCTTCACTCACCCGCTGGTGAAACAGTTCCTGAAGGGCCTGTGGAACATCATCCCTCCAATTAAGAACTTAATACCGGGTTGGGACCTTCCACTAGTGTTGTGCGCACTCCAACAAAAACCGTTTGAGCCGCTCGCCACCATAGACCACCGGTTGCTAACGTGGAAAACAGCTTTCCTGGTTGCCATAACGTCAGCAAGGAGGTCCAGTGAAATCTGCGTGTTAAGGGAAGACTCGCCTTACATGGTCTTCCATAGAGACAAAGTGATTGTCCGTCCAGACCTTTCTTTCACACCAAAGGTAGTGGCTGAGTTCCATACTAGCCAGGACATAGTACTGCCGGCTTTCTTCCCGAATCCTACTACCAATCTAGAAAAGAGGATGCACGCATTGGATGTTCGTCGTGCATTGGCCTTTTACAAGAACCGAACAGCCTTGTTCAGGCTGTTGACACAGCTGTTCGTCTGCTATAGTGGCAAATCGAAAGGCCTACCTGTCTCCAGGCAAAGATTTGCCAAATGGATTGTAGAGACAATCAAGCTCACATACCAATTAGCCAACAAACAATTGCCTGGTACAATAAAAGCGCATTCAACCCGAGCACAATCAACGTCCGTGGCGTTTGGGAAAGGCATTCCTCTGCAAGAACTGTGTAGAGCAGCCACCTGGTCCGCGCCATCGACGCTTGTCAGGCACTATAGACTCGATCTCTGGGCTCGGGAAGCGAACGCCTTTGGCTGGGCAGTCCTCTCATCAGTGTTGCAGTGAAGTGTGCCGCCATCCCACCGCCGATAAGTCAGCTTTTTTCTCTGCCCATATGTGTGATGCACAGAGACCACGAAGAAGAAGGACAGGTTGCTTACCTGTAACTGTAGTTCTTCGAGTGGTCATCTGTGCAGTCACACAACCCACCCATCCATCCCCGCTCGGCGTCATTGTCGATTTCGATGGACTTGCCAGTGGAGATTGGGTGCATTGCTCCAACTCATCTCATTGGGTGAAAATGATACTACTGTTATGGTCCAAGGATATATATGATAACACCACATGTGTCCCTCGGTTCATGGGGTCGCAATACGTGGTCTCATAGGAACTGAGGGAATGGGCGGGAACCGTGCTAGGAGCGAGCACCGTGGGGGAGGGGTTCCCACCCATTTCGCCTCAGCTAAAGAATCTTCCGAAGCTAGCTCAGCGCAGGCGCAGAGCCCATATGTGTGACTGCACAGATGACCACTCGAAGAACTACAGTTACAGGTAAGCAACCTGTCCTTTCTCTCCCCGGACCTTACCGCCATGGGTGACCCTACTGGGAGTACATAGCTCCCGACGGCATTGCTCACAGCGTCAGAACACACAAGCCCACTCACCACTTCAAGGTGACGATCCGGCGAGAGGGATGCTACATGTATGAATTAGCTCGCCAGTGCAAGGATATCTGTGTTATCACCCATCAACTGTTTTGTGAATGGCCACTGTTAATAAGGTAATTATCACTGCCTGTACTTTCTGCATTTCATTTCTGTCTGACCTCTCTGTTTACAATCCCCACCCCCAACCATGTGTGCATACACACACATGTAACTCAGCATAGCATTTCATGCATCGGATGGACTGCAGTCTATGAAAGCTTATGCCATAATAAATTTGTTAGTCTTCAAGGTGCCACAAGACTCTGTTATCTTTGTGGCTACCCCTCTGGAAAATGCCTGCCAATAAATTTGAAACAATTGCATAATAGAATATAGGGTTCTGTGCTTGACTTTTCCACACCTTATAAAATATAATGTTCAAGAGACAGCTGTAATACATTATAAAGGTGCACATAGGTTAAGCTAATCTTTTGTGATGTATGGAGGTACTTTTGTTTTAACATGTGAAGAACAGTTACAGGAATCTTGAAAGTGCTAACATTTTGTTTATTTGTTTTATTTCATTTGTATACTGCTCAATAGCCGAAGCTCACTGGGCGGTTCGCAACAGTACACAAAAACACTGGCTTTCCTGTGGCCCTGCTTCCCCTCTCATCTCCCAGGGTGGTGGTGGTGGTGGTGCTGTGTGTGTGTGTGGGGGGAATTGCCAAGGGGGAAAAATACTTTCCCTACTCGCTGTAGACTATAAGGAGTCACTTCTCTGTAAAATGTGTCATTAATTCTGCTCAATCAGGGCAAGACTTAGCCTACTTCTGTTTGCTCGCCATTGCTATTGTTTGCACCAACGAATGTGAAAAGTATGGAATGGTTCCGGTTTCTTGGGAGTATTTAGGGTCACAAAAATTGTTCTAGGGGTTAATTATATTGGACATAGAGTTGAAGAGGGAATGCATATCATTGTGTCAGTTATTTGATTGCATGTTATCAATGTTAACGTGAGTGACATATCCAACCTCCCCCCACCTTTCTTCTGGAAAGGCCTCTGAACAAAAACCATGCCCAGAGTGCGATGGACTCCCAAATCTCCATCTTTACATATTCCTCCATGACTCGATTGATGAGATCACCTAGGATACATGATCAGTTCCTCCCAGGTTAATGATTGGTCAGTTTGAATTTTCCAACTGCAGCTTGTTTCTTCCGTGACAGGCCAGAGTTTCTGTTTTGCATGCCATGCTAAACAACCCCGGAATGTCTCTAGGTTGTTCAGCTGCTCCTGCTTCCAGCGGGAGTGATCAGGCAGCTTGCACCAGCACACTGCTGCATTTGTGACAACCCAGGGTTTTAAAAACCCTGTGTTGTCATTCAGTGTGAACCAGGTCATTCTGTGCATGTGTTCTTTGTATATAGTGGGGCTTGTCAGCTGAAAGGAGTCTCTGAAAGAAATCAGTTACCCGGCGTATAAGACGACTTTTTAACCCTGGAAAATCTTTTCAAAAGTCGGGGGTCGTCTTATACGCCGAGATCTTTTGCTCGAGGCTCGAAAGATAGCTCCCTTCTAACTCTGAATATTATAAACCCTAGCTAGCTCCCCATGTCCTTCAGCAAGAACTTCTCACACAAAGAAATGTAGTAACAGTGATTGAAATGCAAAACCTAATGCAAAACCTAAGTCACAGCAGGGGGTAAAACCTGTTTAAGAGAAATGCTAATTTGAGAACAACAGCTCTTGCTTGGGTTTGTAATGCAGATGTCTGGGAGAACACCTTTTTATGCTTGCAAAAATCGTTAGGTCTGTCTGTTCTGTTCACTCAGCATACTTATCTCTATGCAAAAAAAGCCTTTGAGTTAAATTAGCAAAAATTAGCAAAAAAAGCCTTCGAGTTAAATTAGCTCAAAAACCGCCAGTTTGGTTGACAGCTTAGAAAACAAACAGCATGGCAGCTCCCATTGGTTTATTGTCTTATCCTTCCTTTCAGCTTTAGAGTGAATTAGGAAAAGTTTAATCCACTTGCACTGTTTTATGTTTACATGTTTGATGACAAACAGCCTTAAGTTTATAAGTGACAGTTTTCCTGCTAAGTACCTGCATGTCATAAGCATTTGAATTAAAATTACCATGTTGAAATCAAATCTGATGCTTTTTTAATTTTTATTTGGTGTGCGTTGGAAGAGGGGTAGTCTTATACAGTGAGTATATCCCAAACTCTATATTTTAACTGAAAAAGTTGGGGGTCGTCTTATACGCCCAGTCGCCTTATACGCCGGAAAATACGGTACCTGAGACTTTTAAGAAGCTAGTCAATCACTGCATATCCTTGGTTTTCATAGCCCCTGTTTATTGTGATATCAAAGCACCAGGGTGACACTTTATGCTGAACAAGTGTGGACTGGGAAATAATGCTGGTTTGTATACAGTAGTCTTATTACAGTTGTTACAATTTTGAGTAGGATCTACAAAAGAATTTTGTTGAAGGAGAAGAGGAGGGGCAGGGAAAAGAGGAGGAAACTTTCCACCTTCATTTTACTCTTCCTCACAAGTGATGAGTAGACCTCCCTATTCTAATTCATAGTTCTTCCACAGATTGGCTGGGCCGATCTTCCAATTTTTCAGAATATATTTTCTATGGTTACTTTCAGAAGTGGCAAATGTGCAATTTGCTCTTGCTGCAGCATTGCAGTCTATTCTGCAATGTTTATTAAAGCCCAGTAATGGAGCTTGCCCTTCTGTTCTTTGCTGTTCTGTTTGTTTGTCTTTCTGGTCTTTATTTCCATAGAAGCAATGCACACTAGCATTTCAGCGCCTTGAAAGTTCATGCAAAGTTTTTTTCTTGAGCATGCGATGGTGCTCACTATGGCATCAAATATCCTTTTAGTTAATGGAAAGGTACAGGGCATGAAATTGACATGGGTTTAATCAGTCAAAAGTGACTGATACATTTTAGGATAAGAGGATTAGAATCTGCATTGGTAACAGCCTAATCCTATACTCCCATGCTTTTGATCAGGCTTGCGCCTCTGATGAGGTGGAGTGGTCTTTTTCTATTTCAACTATATACAAAATTAAACTTTGGACAAACTTTTGTAGGCACCCTTACTAAACTCTTCTCCAATAATCAGGCAGCCATGAGAATTAATGACTCCAGTTCAGAAAAAAAATAAAAATTAACAGGAACTAAACAATGCTGCCCACTATCCCTGCTCCTCTTTGCATATGTCACTTGATCTATATAAAGCAATTGAAGTTCAGATAAATGGAACTCACCATAAGGTTATGGTGATGACATAATACTAACATTAACAAAGCCAGAACAATCTTTGAAGGAAAGTATCAAGGAGTTTGAGTTATTTAGTGAAATAGCAGGCCTGTGCATTAATTACAAAAAAAGCTGAACTTCTGGTTATAAACTTACCTGCAACATTAAGGCAGGAATAACACAATAAGACCAACTTAAAATACAGTAATACCTTGGATTTCAAGTAACTTAGTCTGACAGCATTTTGCAAGACAAGCAAAATTTTTCAAACAATTTTGACTTGATAAACGAGCAAGGTCTTGCAAGACAAGTCCCAGATGTAACCGCTCGCCTGGGCCGAAATCGGCCCCGCTCACGCCCACCAGAGACTCGTTTTGATATAAGAGTGTTTTGGATTACAAGCATGTTTCCGGAACAAATTATGCTCTCAATCCAAGGTATTACTGTACCTGGGAATAAAGATATCAATTAATGTAATGAATTTATTGAAACTAAACTTTAACCCTTTAGGGTGCAACTCTGTGGGGTTGCAACCCGCTAGACAGAAGCCTCCGATCTTGGAAGTTTCCAAGAATCCTATGCCCTGTTGGGCTGTTGCCAGGAGGGCAGGGGGTGTGACAGAAAAGATTTTCGTCCCTCCATCCTCTCTCTCTTTTTTTGTTTTTTTTTAACTTTTTCATGCTGCCAGGGCCAGGACTGGATCCCGGCCTCTCCTCTCCTTGCCCACTGAAATGCCCTCTTTTTGACCTGACATCGCTTTTCTGACCGCAGAAAGCATGTATCATGTTTTTTTCTGCAGCAGCTGCAGGGGAACAGTGAACCTTGAAGTCCCCCTCCCACAGTCATAGCAGTGTTTGTGGCTTCGGGAGGGGGAATCCAAAAAATCCTGTGTCCCTTGGATGTTCTCCCAGGGACCATAGTATTGCACCATTAATCAAACAAATAAAACACATGATGAGGATACAGGCCTGTGGCTTACGCTGGCTCAGCTTGTCTGAGTGTGGAAAGCTAAGCAGGGTCAGGCCTGGTTATTACTTGGATGGAAGACCCCTCCTCTAGTTTCCTGCATTGAGCAGGGAGTTGGACTCGATAGCCTTGTAGGCTCCTTCCAACTCTATGATCTATGAAATCTATGGACTGGTTAAAACTGGTTATTCTGGCTTGGGAGAGTAATGGCAACTCAAATGATACTACTCCCCAGACTCCTGTTTTTATTTCAAATTTTACCAATACTTGAAGAAATGATAAAAGCATGTCAATGAGTAATATATATTCAAAGGCAAAAAAACCAAGGATTGGGGAAATTGCACGATATAAGGCTCCTGATGAAGAAGGTATAGGGATGCCGAACCAAAAATTGTATTATGAGGCATACCAACTCAGAACAGTTGTTAAGGATCATAAATGACTATGATGTAGTGACTTGTAGGTTACTATTAAATGCAAGAAACAAAACCATAAACATAAAATCAGTGGGATACCATTCTTGATACAAACCCCACCAGTCCAGAATCCATTTCTTGCTTTAATATTGAACGTCTGGAGGAAGTGGTATATGAAATTGTCACTGCTAATCACCTTTGATTCCCTTCCGCACCTTTTATTTTTGGATCCTGATAAATTCCAGTATTACATGGCATGGAAATCATGCAACCTATACAGGTTACGAGACCTTTAGATAGGGGTCAATCCAAAATCAGATGCAGAGCTCACTGAACAATTAGGAACCATACGGTTTAATTGGCTTAAAATTACCCATTTTAAGTGCAACCTTATTTATTTTGCAGATTCCAAAGTGGTGAACTTTGAGATAAGAGATAAAAGAATAAAAACAATGCATTAAAAGCAGGATAAGAACAGGTTGCTTACCTGTAACTGGTTCTTCAAGTGGTCATCTGTACATTCACACATATTAGGCTCTGTGCATGCATCGAGCCTGTTTCGGGAAAGGTTCTGTAGCTGAGGATTTTCGGCGGCAACCCCTCCCCCACCGTCCTACTGTGCATGCCTCTAGCGCAGTGTTCTCCAACCTTGGGTCCCCAGATGTTTTTGGCCTACAACTCCCAGCATGCCCCAGCCAGCGTAGCAGTTGTAGGCCAAAAACATCTGGGGACCCAAGGTTGGAGAACACTGCGCGGGTTCCTGTCTATTCCCTCAGTTCCTCTTCAACCACCTTTGTGGGTGCCTCGGAGGGGTCTTTGCAGTCTTGAAAGACAAGGAACAACCTGGAGTTGGAGGGTCTCTCCCTGTTCATAGAATCATAGAAAAGTAGAGTTGGAAGGGGCCTACAAGGCCATCGAGTCCAACCCCCTGCTCAATGCAGGAATCCAGGTCAAAGCATCCCTGACAGATGGCTGTCCAGCTGCACCTTGAATGCCTCCAGATTGGGAGAGCCCACCACCTCCCTAGGTAGTTGGTTCCATTGTCTTATTGCTCTGACAGTCAGGAAATTTTTCCTGATGTTTAGGTGGAATCTAGGTTCCTGTAACTTGAGCCCATTATTCCGTGTCCTGCAAACTGGGATGATCGAGAAGAGATCCTGGCCCTCCTCTGTGTGACAACCCTTCAAGTACTGGAAGAGTGCTATCATATCTCCCCTCAGTCTCCTCTTCTGAAGGCTAAACATGCCCAGTTCTTTCAGTCCCTCCTCATAGGGCCTTGTTTCCAGTCCCTTTATCATCCTTGTTGCCCTCCTCTGAACCCTCGGTCTGACCCGGGGGAGACACACAAACAATCTGGAGAGCTGGAGAAGATGAGGCCGACGTGGTGGTGGCCTGAGGCCGATCAACGGCTTCCAGGACTTTCCACCAGAAGACCACCCGAAGTATATTGGAGCGGTTTCTTCTGGCCTGCTTCGTGAATGCCTGGCAGTGGGGGCTCGTATCCACTATGTGCCCCTCACTTTGGCAAAACAGGCAAAAGGAGTGGCCGTCCGTCGGCGGCAATTTACTTCCACAGCAGACACACTTGCGAAACGGCGTTCACGACCATCTGCTTCGCTCCAGTGCCTCACGAAACAAGTGTGAAGAGTAAAACAAATGAACAAATTTTAAAAATCCAACAAAAAAGGAGGAAATATTAAGAGAGATAGAAGGAGAAGAATAAAAAAGATCGAAAGTTTGACCTCAGCGATAAGTTGTCAAATACGCAGAGAAGCTCCTCCGAGGCACCCACATAGGTGGTCGAAGAGGAACTGAGGGAATAGGCTGGAACCGCTAGAGGCATGTGCAGTAGGATGGTGAGGGAGGGGTTCCTGCCTAAAATCCTTAGCTCCAACTGACAATTCCCTGGGGCGGCAGACTCTGGCCTCATCCATCGGCCAGAGAACCAAGGGCCATTGGGAGGCTGCACCCCCTGCCTCCCAGGAGTAACATCACAGCAAGGGGGAGACCAACCTGGCCCCATACATCAGCCAAAGAAGGAACAGCTGCAGGGAGCTTGTTTTGCCCTTCCCTGCCAGTGAAAAGAAAAAAAGAAAGAAAAACCTATAAGAACCTTTTAAACTAAGAACTGATACCTGAGTTTTGCATTCTTCCTCCTCCCTCCTAATCCCTTTTCCTTTTGTGTCATGTCTTTTAGAGGGCAGGGGCTGTCTTATTATTAATCTTTGTAATTGTAAACCACTCTGGGAGCCTTTTCTGGCTGAAGAGTGGAGTATAAATGCAATAAATAAATAAATAAAGGTGCCAAATAACTAATTAACATTAGAACAACTTAAGATCATATAATAAGCAATGAACTTTATGTAATCACCTCTGATTTTACATGTTGATTGTTTAGTTCGTTAGCAAAATCTTTAATAAAAATATTTATTTAAAAAATTGTACAAGTTTTATTTATTTTTGTTTTTTCTCAGTTGCATGTGGAGAGGTTCAAGCCATTAGTGGGCTTTCTTGAAAAGGCTCTCTATAACTCTTAAATATCCATTGCTCTATACCAAACATACACATCACAGATTTGAAATTGTCTAATTGCTTTTTAAGGTACTTGAGCAACAAAGAGGTTGTAAATGTAGTAGAAATGTTTACTTTGTTGAACTTAACATGAGTAAATTGACTTCCTTTATTTTGGCTTGGTATGCTTTCTGTTTCTTCAACTTATCCACTTGTAAACTTCTATTTCAGCAATGGTTTATGCAGTAATCAGATTACAAAGTAATTGCTCTTTTGCAGGTCAATGTAAATTAGGGTCTTACTCTAGATTTCTACATCACTTGAATAATTTTGAGCAAGGTGGCCTTCTCAATTACAAGCTAGCACTAAACACCTTTTTCCTATGCAGTGTATGCTATGTCATGGGGTGTGTGTGTGTCAATTGCACCCCCCAACCCCTGAAAAAGAAGAATAAAACTTTTTGTGCCAGTTGTCCACAACTCCATGTTCCAGGTATTACTCGACCATGAGGAGGTGTGAATTGTCAAGTGGTGTTTCAGGAGGAGAGCCTCCTTAATTTAGAAAAACAACAACCTACAGTATTTTTTCATGTATAAGACTATACTTTTTCCTAAAATTGTTAGACTAAAAATTGAGGGTCGTCTTATACACGTAAGTAAGCTGAAGAGAGAACCGTGCGGTTGCAAAACTGCCCAGTGGGGGGCGTCTTATACATGGGGGCGTCTTATACACGGAAAAATACGGTATGTTTGTACTCTTATGGCTTTTGCAGTTAATTCTGTGCCTATTGGAATGACTGGGACAACTGAAAAGCCATCCACATAAGGTGCTAGAGATCAAAGTGATAGAGACCAAATACTGTTTAAGTTTACTAGACACCTATCACGTCTACAGTTGCTTAGCCCAGAACCTGTTCTGTCTATTTAGTGTGAGAAAGGAGTGTAGAGGGTAAAAAAATATATATTGCCTATTTTCAGAATAGGCAAGTTATTCTCTTTTCTCAACACCACCACAAACGGTAAATAGTACCCTGTAGGTTTATAAAACCATATTACAAGCCTGAATTTTTAAAAAGGGTCCCATCCCCCCCCCCCCCCGGAACCTTCTTTGTGACTCAGTAAAGTGTTAAAAAAACAACTGTCATTTTCCACAAAACTTACTAATCCAGCTTTTGGGATCAATTTGGCCCTAGCTGCAAGACTCTTACAGTGCTTTATACTGTATTAGAATGGTACAATTGATGAACAATTTGTGCCATTTAGCCGAAGATGCCCAATAAGGCAGTATTTGTCATCCAAGCCTGCAGAAGTACGGTATGACATAAAATTATTGCTGTATTACTTTTCTAAAATATCGTATGTTTATGATGCTGACATACTTAAGGGTGCCCCAGCAGCTTAAAATCTAGGCCAGACAGTGGTTGAGTAGCTAAAACCATATTTATAGGGACCTATATGAACTAACAACTTACAACCTTTTCACCAGTGTGCCACCAGCCTGGGAACTAGCTAAGAAAAACCCGATTGTGGTTGACACATTAAAAACAACAACTAGAAATACCCGCAGTAGTCCTTGCTCACAAATTCAGACGTATGACATAAAGAAACTCAAAACTGGTAGGGCCTGGCACTGCTGAAACCAAAGACACAGGAGGTTGTCATCTTTGTTGTCAATACAATGTCAGGGAGTCACAGCAAAGATGTGCTTCATGTAAGCATTTTGTCCTCATGCAGTTGTAAAATGTGATGATTTTTATTAGTGTGATTAGGCTGCTCAGGTAGCATATGCTAATGCTATGGCTGCAAGGTCTGTGAGATTGGTGGTGGTTAATAGTAATTCACAACCTATGATTATTGTACTGTTATACTTATGCAACTGTTATATGTATGTTAATGTCACAATACGTTTCTTGTTTGTTTTTTAAAAAATGAGATAATTTAGACCCACATACCATCTGTGTATGTTTTTTAAAAAAACATGTGGAATTGTTGACCCTGATACTGGATTGGTACAGGCAGTTTTTCTAGTGATGGAGGGTTAATATTTCCTAATACCGTAATACCTTGGATTACGAGTAACCCGGTTTGCGAGCTTCTCGTAAGACGGGTAAAATTTTAGCATAAATTTAAATATGAAAGACGAGCAAGTCTCACAACACGAGCCGCTGCCGCATGTGGCTCCTGTTGCGAGACTTGCTCATCTTTCAAATTTAAATTTATGCTAGAAGCATGTGGAGGCGCTGGCGGCCAGCTCCCCGTCAGGGAGCCCTGGGGAGATGCGGCACGGTGTGACTGCTCGCTCGGCCGGCGCCTCCCACTGCTTTGCTGAGCTGGCAGGGAGTCCCATGGAGGCGAGGTGCGGCTGCTTGCTCAACCGGTGCCTTGCGCTGCTGCGCCGCCTCCCGCCTGGGAGGCCGCGCAACAGCGCAAGGCGCTGGCCGAGCGAGTGGCCGCGCCATGCCTCGCCTCCACGGGGCTCTCAGGCAGGGAGCCCCGTGGAGGCGGCCGCTCGCTCTGCCAACACCTCGCAATGCTGTGCCAGTCGAGCGAGCGGCCGCCTCCACTGGGCTCCCTGCCCGGGAGCTTTGCTGCTGTGCTGGCTCCCGGGCAGGGAGCCCCGTGGAGGCGCGGCGCGGCCGCTCACTCTGCCAGAGCCTCACGCTGCTGTGCCGCCTCCTGGGCAGGGCTTTGCCAGCTCCTGAGCAGGGAGCCCCATGGAGGCACAGCAGTGCCTCCACGGGCGCTTTATTTTTATATAAAAATAAAGTTCCATGACTTCTTTCCAACTGCTTGTCCATTAATCCCAAATATTTCCTAATACTTTAAGGGCACAATCCTATGCATGTTTAGATGGAAAAAAGGCCTACAACTCCCAGCATGCCCCAGCCTGGAGCATGCTGGGCATTGTAGGCCTTTTTCCCATCTAAACATGCATAGGATTGCACCCTAACTCTATTTTTAAACCTCTTAGCAATTCAACTTGAAAAGCACAGTTTTACAATGATTCTCTATCATTCTTCATCTTCTTCCACTCTATTATTTTTTTTAAAAAAACAACTTTAGTCATGCCTTTCTGCCTAACACAGGCCAATGCAGCTCAGAAAATTTATTCATCACAATAAAAATAAACATAATAATGTTATAAAAAGAACGGAATAAGAATAAAAACTTTAAATGTCTTTGAAATGTGACATCCAGGTTAAATTAGCTGGTGGTCTCATTAGTGAGGCAATCTCATGCTTGGGAGTGGGAACTGAAGTCCATGACAGCTCTGCTAATGACAGTTGCTGTTTTCCAGTGCCTGTGATCACTCTACATTTGTGGCTAATGAGTTGCTTGAATTATTTGCTATGAGCAGAAGCTGTAACTTTTTACCACCATTCAACCCACATTTGAAAGGTTTGCAGTGGTGAGCTTAGTGGCAGCTTCTGCTCTTAGTGAACAGTTTAGATCTATTTGCTGCAAGCACAAGCAAGGGAGAACAGCAACTGCCACAAGATGAACATCAGCCAAAGTGTCAAGGTTTGTATTTCTTGATACTTTTGTGGCTTCTTGAACACATACCATTAGAATGGAGTGGCAGCAGCTTATCATGAACAAATATTCCTGTAGGCTATATCACAAACATTTATGTCCAAGAGACAGATGAGTGGCATGCATAGATGTTGGACACCTGGGACTGACTGTGTTTGATTTTATATCCAATTTCTATTCCTTGCAGAGGCAATCATGGGTCAAACCGGAAAGAAATCTGAGAAGGGACCAATTTGCTGGAGGAAGCGTGTCAAATCAGAATATATGCGACTTCGGCAGCTGAAGAGGTTCAGACGGGCAGATGAAGTAAAGGTAACTAAGACACCTAATCCCAATAATAAGGTATTAAGATGACTCTTATTTAGTATTAATGTATTTTAATACAAAGTAGTTAAATGTCGTATCATGTGTTTGACTATTACCCCATATATTGGTTCTGAGAGAAGCTACCATGACACCATTTAGTAATAAGATAAGGCTGACTCTAGCTGAGTTTCAGCAATTGCTTATGTTATGATCTATGTAGCTGTTTTTATTACTTTGAACAGCAGACTCCCATGTTCTATTGCAATCCACTTTTGAAAGTCCCCTCAGTTTCAAAAGTGGCCTGCTATGTGACATGTAGGGCTGCTGTTAGAGAAACATAAGCTCAAAGGGCATCTTGGGTGCCTGGAATTAGTGTGATTCTTTGGATCCCAGCCAGTCTGTCCAGACTCGAGTTATACTTACCATGTATTGATGGAGTAAGCTGAAAACTGTATACTGCAATGCTGCATTCAAAAGCTTACCGGTATATACAAAGGAGTATATTAAGCATAGATTTAAGTGTAAGTTCTAAAAGTATTAAAACAGCTGTCTGAAGAGAGTTCCAATCAGGGGTTGGCTCCAGGATCTGCTTTCCTCCAGATGAAGGGCTCTGTTAACTGAAGGTCACTTCACCTGATTTTTGGAGACCTCCCCTTTCCCTCACACTTCAGCTCACCTCTTTGTGAGGCATTTTCAGAGAGTTGGATGGGCTGCTGTGGGAAAAAGGAGGTAGTGAAGTCTACTTGTGCCAGTTAATCCAGTATAAATCTGGATTCAATCGCAGAGAACGTAGTGTAACACTTTCATCATTTAAAAGTATTTATTCACTTTAATATTATTTTTATTTATTATTATTTACATTTATTTAATATGGTAAATAATGACTACTTTTTCTGAATTGTTATGTTGGGGTCAGATGAGCTGCTTTGGAAGATTAAGATTATCCACAATACAGATTATTTAAATTTAGCTCCATATAGTATTAATAATACTAAATACTAATATACATTTTCTAAGTCCTCAGAGTGCTTCATATACATTGTGGGATTTACTGCCATATATGCAGTCACTTTTCAAGACTTCTTTCCCAAAGCAGCAGTGTCTCTCCCACTCCACCCCCACCCCATTTGCTCCCAGAAGTCAGGGGACATGCAGTGGGAACTGGAACAGTGTGAAGGGCTGTAGTCAGAAGTGAAAATCATGGATGTTTCAGTGCACTAGGTCTGAACATGGAACTCTTTTGTTCTTGGTCATTTTCCTAGTAATTACCCCCATATTGCAAATAGGGGTGCTGAGGTTGAGAGACATGGCTGCCCAAAGGTGCCTCATGAGATTACTGGCTCATAGGTTCTGCTATTAAGCTGTACACACCAGCTCAGTATTGCCACACTGGTTTTGCTGCCTGTAGCATTGGCATAATGAAATGATTTATTATTACACAGGCATAACTCTTGGTACATACCTTCCTAAGCACTTACATGCTGGTTAGCAAGTCTTGCGCTTGAGTGCTTCTTTGTACTCTCTATGCATCATACATATGGCTTCTGTGCCTGCGCAGAGCACTGTTTGAGAACATTCTAAAGCTGAGAAGCTTTTGCCAAGAACCTGCCCCCTCCAGTGTGCATGCTCAAAGGGTGGGGTCCTGCTCTTCTTGCTCAGATGGAAACATAGGAGAATTCAGCTGAGTTGCTATCTCACTTTCTTTGAGTTTTATTCCTTTCTTATTTCTTTGTCTTTCTGCATTTCTGTTTTGCATTTTTAATGTATTTGCATTCCTTTGCCTTAGGGCTTATGGCCCTAAAGGCCCCAATTTGAAAAAGGTCTCATTGCAGGAGCAAGTTGCCCCCTAGAGACAGGCACTCCTTTTGTTTTCTCCAGGAAAGGCCATAACATTTACTCCTGCCTGACTCTTGTCAGGCGCTTACTAAACACGCTGAAACTTTTCCTCCAGACTCTTGAGTGTTCCTCTGGGAGCGAGAACTCTGTGGCAGAATTGTAGATCTCAGCCCCGACAACTGCCCCACATGTTGTTTGCTCCCATATGCATGACTGGTTACTTACCTGGTTCTTCGAGTGTTCATCTGTGTATTCAGACAAACTGCTCCCCTCATTCCCTCTATTGGTGCCTCAGTGTATTTCCTGCCTTCTTTCCTGTATGGCTGCAGAGGTGGTCTCCAGGAATTGAGCAGGAAGAGTGGGGACCACGCCCTTTGTGCTTGTACATTGAGGTGTGTGTGGTTCCTGCCAAAAGCTTCTCAACTTTAGAGCGTTCCTGAACTGAGCTTGGCACAGGCCTCATATGTGTGAATGCACTGATGACCACTTGGAGAATCACAGTTACAGGTAAGCAATCTGTCTATATATGGTGGTAAAATTCCTAGATAGGTTTTTCTCTTACTTTGTCAGATCCAGTGAAAATATTGAGACAGGGAGTGTTTGAAAGTTGTTATAAGAAATGGTTCTTATGCATTTTTGGGGGGATCTGCAGGATGAAGGAAAAGACTACAATATATTGTATTTCCTTTTCTCTTTACCCAATCTGTTCTGTACAGTTCTTTAATCCTTTAATGAAGTTGGGTTTAATTCCTCGTTTTGTCTTTGTTTGCTCTGAAAAAGGCTGGTAGTGTGTTTTTGTCTTTTGTTTGTTATGGTGTCAGGGCATCCTGAAAGTATACTGTGGACCAAAAGCAGGATGATAGAATACCTTTGATTAATGAAATCTATGAATGTATATGAAATCTATAGCAGGTATGCTTATATGTATATAATATAGTCTTCCACAGTGACAATGGGCATTGTTTGTAGATACCTAAATAAATAATGTGTTGGGTTCTTATCTGAATTCTGTTTTTAAAACTTGTTTTATTTCCAGAGTATGTTTAATTCTAACCGTCAGAAGATACAAGAAAGAACAGAAATCTTAAATCAGGAATGGAAACAACGCAGGATACAACCTGTACACATCATGACTTCTGTGAGCTCATTGCGTGGGACCAGGGAGGTTGGTTAACATGTGTTGTAGAAGTCCAGCTGCAAAGTTGTCAACACATTTTTGTTTTACTGGAGGAAAGTTGGTCAGGATTTTTCTGCAGAATGACAACATAAGGCATTCTCTGTTTATGGGCAGGAGAACAGTCAATAATGGAAGTGTCTTCCCCTGAATGTTGAGAGGCTTGTTTAATTGAAGTTTTCTGCAAGTGAGGAGCTGATCTCTAATTTCTTAAATTTGCCTTTGTTTTCTGGTCAGAGATAGTAAGCTCCTGTGTGTGTGTGTGTGTGTGTGTGTGTGATTCGTAGGGGCCCCACCTTGGCATGGGCCCCAGATCTTCTGAGCTGTGCCCCAGAGCTTTAGAGATGCCCCAGTTGCCATCATCTGCCTTAATACAAGCCTGTGTCTGCTGTCTGAACTCGTAGCCTTGCAGTTACTAGGGGACCTTAGGACTCACTCTCTTAGCAGACAAATGGAGAGTGTAGCATGAAGGTACCAGCCTTTTAAACTACAGGGGAGACTGCCCTCTTTCCTTCCACAGTCTGCTCATTATTTTCATTAAGTCCAGAGTCCAAAATTGCCTAACAGCACCACTGGCTTTCTTGGAGTGTGCCTGACTCTGCAGAGATCTGCCCAGCCAATTGCTACTGGGCAATGGCACTTGTGCCCTGGGCCATTGTAGGCATCAAGTCCCCTACAAGAGGAAGAGCAAGCACATTGGCTGCTCACGTATCAGATGGAGTGCCAGAGGCCTTCTTCATCTGTTGCTTTCTCCAAGCTAGCCCAGGCCCCTTACCTTGGGGGAAAACAGAAGTGGGTTTGCTGGCAAAAAGTTTGAATAAGCAGCAGTGTCTGAATTTGGGGCAGAGTAACATGAGTGTACAGCCTGCCCTGGCTTAATTGAGTGTGTCTGGAGCTCCTTGGCTCTGCAATCACCTTTCTGGAGTGCGCCTACTTTTTGTGTGATCCATGTGGCCAGATTCTGGTGGGCGCATGGTCCTCCTTGGCATCAGGGGTTTGCACTGGGCTAGAGAAAGGTGAATAGTGTGGGAGGAGGATAGGTGCTTCTTACTCTTTTGTGTTCAAAAGCCTTGTGGTAACTTAATGACTCACAAATTTACTATGGCACAATAAGTTTTTTGACAAGGAAATACACAGATTTTATGACTGCATATTTCCCTGTCAGAAAACCCTGTTTGGCCTTGCGAAATCCCTGTTTTAAAGGAAACCCTTTCTTTTGACAGCTGCCACGGGTCTCTGCTCCTATAAATGGGGTAGGATGCATTTTTCCCCTTTCCCGAGCACCCAGAGTCTTGGGAAAGAGTGGAAAAGTTGGAGGACACTGAAAATTGTCTGGTCCACACTTCAAAACTAGAGGATCTTGTTGCGAAGGGAGTGATATACTCACCACCCCCTTTTGCAAGCAAAGATCTTTTCATAGCTTTGCTTTTTGCTTGACTGTCAAGTGAGAAACAAAGTAACCTATTTGCAGCCTTGCTTGCTCAATATGCATGGCTGGTACCTTCTGCACTTTGACAGCAGACACTTACCACAACATTGAGCAGGCAAGACTTTTCATTTCGGTCACCTGCAAGTGCTGTAAAAGACCGATTTTTAAAAAATGAAAATATTTGCACATATTTATGGCGCCTTAAAAATAAAAAAGGTGGCAAACCAGTGATGGATGCTCCAATGTGCCATGAAATCTGGATATGTCTCTGTCAAAAAACCCTGATTAGTGCTGTCAAAAACCCTGTTTTAAAAGGAAGCCTGTGCTCCTTAAATGGGGTGGGTCTCACATTTGCACTTTCCTGAGCACTTAGAGTCTTGGAAAAGGGTGGAATAGGTGGTGAACACTGAGAAGTCAGGTACAAACAAACAAACAAAAATTAGAGGATCTTGCTGCGAAGGGGGTGATCTACTTGCCACCCCAATTCACGAGCAAAGATCCTCTCATGGCTTTGCTTCTTCTTTGTGGTCTCTGCATCACACATATATGGGCTCTCTGCGCCTGCACGGAGTTTGTTCGGAGATTCTATAGCTGAGTAATAGAAAATCATGCAGGAACTCCTCCCCCATCACACATGCCAGTAAGGCGCGGCTCCCGCCCGATCCCTCAGTTCCTCTCAACCACTCTCGCGTATAGTCGTTAGGAGACTTCTCTCCTCGCTCACTGCTGAGCTTGTTCGTAATTTTATACTTTCGTGATTATGGCACCCCGCACGCCCTTCCGGAAATGTGTGAAATGTGGGTCCAAACTCCCACCGGCCGATGGGCACTCCCTCTGCCTTTTTTGCCTCAGTGAAGGGCACGTCGTTGAGACATGCCACCACTGCCAGGCCTTTACCCGCCAAGCGTGCAAACACAGGGCAGACAAACTTAAGGCAGGCCTATGGCATAAAGCGCTCCAGGCTACAGCAAACTCTCCACCACAAGGGGAAGCGGCGTCTTTTAGACCTAAGACCCCCCCCTTCCCACACGGTCACCTCCGAATGCCCAGCAACACCGGGCAAGTTGGTGGAGGCAGAACTATCTGGGGATCAGCCCCATAAAAATAAGGACAAGGCCTCCCGCAAGCGCAAACACAAGGATCCCAAAAAACCCAGGGATCGTAAGCGCCACCATGACCTAAGCTCCCGAGGGCCGTCCGACAAACCGGCTGCATTGGTAGAGATCGAACCACCTCGACCTCCGAGCCCTCAACACCGACTCCTCGAGACCGAGATGCATGGGACCGGCTCTTGCTTGTCGACACCGAGACGGACTCATACCCCTTCTGCTGCCCTAGCCTCGGTATCAGAGGGTGAAATAGTCGAGTCCCGACGAGCACTTGACACCGGTGGAGGCACCCTTGATATTCAAGAGGGCATTCAAATTTCGGCTCAAGCCGATTCTCACGATGGGGTGGGCCAGCTGACCCTCCACTCGGCCTCCCCCTCCGACCATTACAGGCACAGGTCACGTTCCCCCCTCCGCGGGGAAGGATCAATTTACTCCCTCACCTCTACAACCAGGTCTCACTATGCAGCCAGGCGTGACGACTTCCGCTACGTGTCCGAGAGGGACCTCTCCCCTTGGACTGACCAGCACTATCATTACCAACGATATACTCGGTACCGAGCTGCATCTCCGTCACCGCCTCCGGTTCCCCCGAGGAGGTCTTCACTTAGAGCACCACCTGCCAGATCATCGATAGCGGATCGACTGCTGCTGCCTCCAGCTCACTCAATGCCAGCTACGGTACGGAGCCTTTCTCCTTCCTCCGTAGGATACGGCTCCGACTGACTCGATACTTTCACCTTCGAATGAATCGACGTCCCCGGAGGCTCAGACGTCCTCCCAGACCGCCATCTCCCCGTCAGAGGATCTTGGCCGGTTTGCTGAACATATACAAAAGATGGCCCACGCCCTTGAGATCAAGATGCAAGTTGCCTGAAAAGAAAGAACTTGATCCCATCTACAATGTTCTTACAGACACTGAGTCAACCCCGACTCTTATACCCTTTCTACTCACTCTGATGGACACAGTGAAGGGAAGTTGGAAAGCCCCAGCTTCCACTCCTGCCACAGCTAGGAGGCTAGATTCCATGTACACAGTACGTGAGGAAAACGCCAAGTTCCTCTTTACGCACCCGACCCCAAACTCTATCATAGTGGAATCCTCCTTGTCGTCATCAGGGAAGACCCACTCCACTCCACCCGACAAAGAAGGGAAACGCTTGGACGCTTTCGGCAGAAGGATCTATGCGTCCAGCTCCCTGGGACTGCGGGTTGACAGCTACCAGGCCACGATGACCAGATACCAACTATTCCTCTGGGAGAAGATTGGCGCACTCTACACCCATCTCCCGGAAGAGCAGAAAGAGTTTGCCAGAGTCTTCCAGTCTGAGGCCTACAGCATCGCCCACCTTCAGCTTAACACCGCCCGCCACCAGGCAGACTGCCACAGCAAGTCCATGGTGGCAGCCATCGCACTGCGGCGGCATGCGTGGTTGCGCTCCACCTCTCTGACCCAGGAGGCGCGCACGAAGATTGAGGACCTACCTTTCGACGGTGAGGGCCTATTCCATTCTTCTACCGACGACTCTCTCGACGCAGTCCAGAAGGCGAGGGCCAACGCCAAAAATATGGGCTTGCCCCCCCAATCCAAACCTTACCGCCCACGTCACTGGTACCGTTTTCTGTCTCCAGGACCCCAATTCCAGCCGTATTTACGGTCGAGCGATCGTCATCCTCGTGAGCAGCAGCCTTCGGCGCCGAGACGTTCCAATACCCAGTCTCGGTTCCGAGGCTCCCGTAAAGGAGGAGACTTTGCCAGGCGGCGGGATTGACGCTACCCGCCCCCACGCCAGCCCTTCAGCATCACGGATTCTCTACACAGATCGCCTGTCCTGGTTCTTCCAGCTCTGGACCTCCATCACCACGGACCGTTGGGTGCTCCAAATAGTGCAACAAGGTTACCGTATAGAGTTCGATCTCCTCCCTCCTTTTCTAGGAACCCGTGCCACGAGACCAATAGTACCGCTCCTCCGGGAGGTTGAATCCCTGCTAGCCAAGGGAGCGATCTGACGAGTCCCTACAGCAGAGCAGAACACCGGCCTATACTCTCGGTACTTCACCGTACAGAAGAATGGTGGACTTCGTCCCATACTAGACCTCAGAGACGTGAACTTCTTCATCACTCCTCAGAAGTTCAGGATGGTTGCGCTCCAGTCGATCTTGCCCCTCCTCCGCAAGACTGACTGGTTCGCGTCTATCGACCTCAAAGACGCCTATTTTCACATTGCAATCTACCAGGACAGCAGACGGTACCTCAGATTCATGATGGACACCGTCGCCTATGAATTAGTCGTCCTCCTGTTCGGCCTCTGTACGGCACCGAGGGTCTTCACAAAATGTATGGCCCCGGTGTGCGCGTACCTACGTGCGAAAGGGATACATATATACCCTTAGCTGGACAACTGGCTCATAGTGGCCCAGTCGGAAACCCGTCTCCGAGCGGCGCTCCAAACCACGCTGGCACTCCTCGACGATCTGGGCCTTTGCCTCAACATAGAGAAATCCTTTCTAAAACCCACAAAGCGCATTGAGTTCATCAGCGCAATCCTCGACGCCGACGCTGGCCGGGCATTCCTACCGACATGGCACATTACAGCCATACTCACCTTAGTGTCAAAACTCATCCGCAACAATTCATCTACGGCGAGGTCCATTCAAAGACTCCTCAGGCTCATGGCCTTGACGATCTCTATCGTCCCATTCACACGCTTGTGCTTGAGGACCCTGCAAGCCTGGTTCTTAGCCGCATTCGATCCCCAGACCCACAGTCCCAAGGTACGGCTTTGCCTTCCGTATCATGTCAAACGTGCACTCCGTTGGTGGCTGCAGTCACCTCACTTCTCACAAGGCCTTCCTTTTCGGCGACCGGAGCCGTCGGCCTTCCTCACCACCGACGTCTCCCTTCTGGGCTGGGGTGCCCATTACGGCAGCTATGCAGTACAGGGCACATGGACTGCCAGAGAAAGGAAGCAGCACATCAACTTACTCGAACTGCCCGCCATCTGGAAAGCACTCCAGTCTCTGGAAACACACCTACACGGACACCACATACAAGTAATCTCAGAAACACGACGGTAGTCTCTTATATCAACAAAGAAGGCGGCACCTGCTCCCGCTTGATGCTCGCTCTTATGCTCCGACTGCTCCTCTGGGCACTGGACAGGGACATGTCACTAACGGTGATCAACATAGTGGGCAGACTCAACACCTTGGCCGACTCACTCAGCCATCGCCCCTTTCAGCAACATGAGTGGCAATTAGACAACCAGGTCCGCTTCGACCTCTTCGCCATCTGGGGGATGCTGAGGATCGACTTGTTCGCAACGATTCACAACACTGCTTGTGCGGTGTTCTGCAGCCACAGGGGCCGGGACCCACGATCCCTCACAGACGCATTACTCCTAAGGTGGCACAGGGGCCTGCACTACCTCTTCCCCCCCATACCCCTCCTCACCATGGTCGTGTAAAAAATCGGAACCGACCGCACCGACTGCATCTTGATTGCCCCGTGGTGGCCGAGGCAGCTCTGGTTTCCGAGCCTCCTCGAGCTATCCAGGGGCCAGTATCTCACACTGCTGACAAAACCGACACTGCTCACGCAGGAGTCCGGAACAATTGTGCACCCGTCCCCACGGACGCTCCGTCTTACCGCATGGCGCATCCACTAACGACCTCAGCACTACCGGTGGCGGTCGCGGCGGTCATAGTAGCATACTAGCAGCTCGCATCTACTCGCCGTTCCTATTCTTCTAAATGGGCAACCTTTCAAGCCTATGCGACGCTACACCACATCGACCCACTATCCTGCTCCGTGCCGTCTGTGCTCCAATACCTCTATCACCTCATGTCGTGTGGACTGTCCTTCTCGTCCATTAAAGTGCACCTCGCCGCTATAGCAGCATTCCGACCGCTTCCCCCACTGGGGACCATGTTCACAGACCCCCTAGTCCGACTTTTTCTCAAGGGCCTTTGTAACCTAAAGCCACCAATTCGTTCCATCGTACCGGGCTGGGACCTCCCTCTAGTCCTCCGTGCCCTAACGGGCCCGCCCTTTGAACCACTGGCCACTATCGACCTCCGACTCCTGTCATGGAAGACCGCTTTCCTTGTCGCCATTACCTCTGCGCGCAAGTCAGGGGAACTGTGCGCTCTCTGGGTGGATCAGCCGTTCATGGTGTTCCATAAAGACAAAGTCATCCTCAGACCGGACGTCTCATTTCTGCCCAAGGTGGTTTCGGACTCCACCTCGGACAGGACATAGTCTTACCAGCCTTCTTTCCGAATCCATCCTTGCTGGTCGAGTGTTCCCTCCATATGCTCGACGTCCTGACGGGGAGTGAGGGGGAGGAGCTCCCGCCCGATTTTCTTTTACTCAGCTATAGAATCTCCGAACAGACTCCGCACAGGCGCAGAGAGCCCATATATGTGTGAATGCATAGATGACCACTCGAAGAACCACAGTTACAGGTAGGCAACCTGTCCTTCTCACCTGACAGCTTACCATTTGACAGCTGTCAAATGGGAAGCAAAGCAACAAATTAACGTATTTGTAGCCTTGCTTTATCATTGTCCGTGGGTGGTGCCTCCTGTACTTTGACAGGAGACACCATCCAGGGCACTGACAAGTCAAGGCTGTGAATTGGATAGTCAGAGTTGCACAGGTCCAACAACAACAACAACAAATGAAAACATTTGCGCAAATCTTGGACGCAAACTTTTTTTTCAAAAATTGGGTGGCGAGCTAGTGACAGCCGCTCCAGTGTGCTGCCTTGGCACTTTGAAGGAGCTGTCACTGGCTGTCACTTTGGAGATTTCAAAAGTGATCTCCAAAAAGGATAAAAGGGAAAACAAGCCACAGCGACCACAACAGGGGTCATGTTTGACTCGGGGAGGCAATGGCACTGCGTGCCAGTGATGGATGCTCCAAAGTGCCGCTTGGGCAATTGGTGGAACGACTGTCACTGGCGGTGGCCCAGGCGAGCTCAGCAAGAGTGGCAAGTGGGTTTTGCTGCCCTTGATGAGTGGCATGCTCGCTGCTTCTCTGTACCCACAATGGGGTTGCTTGCCCAGGTTTGGATGACACAACAACCCCTCGTAGATCAAACAATCCCTAGAACACGCCACCCTGTGGGAAGCGGTCCAGGTTCGCACAACACAACAATCCACTGTGGCTAGTTACGCAGGATGGGTTGCTGTGTCATGCGAACCTAGTCGTGTGTGTGTGTGTGTGAGAGAGAGAGAGCTACATAAGGAATGAGCCAATCTGAACAGTAATGAGAGCAAACACCTGTTTAAGAACTCTTAAATCTGTTAACATTTGTTACAGAATTAATACCATACAACTTAGCCCCTTGAAAATCTATATCTTTATTTGTTAAATCAGTTTTGTGCTGCTCTCCCTGTTTGAAAACAATTTACTACAAGTAGTGTGATTTCATTTCTTCTCTCAGTGTTCTGTCACCAGTGACTTGGATTTTCCAAAACAAGTCATCCCTCTTAAGACTCTGAATGCTGTTGCCTCAGTACCCATAATGTATTCTTGGTCTCCCCTTCAGCAAAATTTTATGGTAAGTGGAATATGGACACTAATGATGCAATCCTATACATGTCTACTCAGAAGTAGGTACCACCAATTTCAGTGGGCCTTTCTCCCAGATAAGTGGGTGTAGGATTGCAGCCTAAATCAATTGAAATGGGAACCAGCAAATGAGTATGTTTTGCAGGACAAAGTAGCTGAATAATACTTGATCCCAGTTTTCCAGTGTGCTGTAACTTTGACATTGCTGCCATGCCTCTAATGGGTATAAGTAGCTCAGCAATCTTCATTGTATGTTGCCTGATAATATTAATTTATTTTATTCTTGTGCACAAATACTCACTTTTGCAGAAAACTTCTGAATTAATTTATCCTTTGAATGGACAGATTTTTGCAGGATAATGCTGGCATGATATCAAATTGCTATTGATGTATCAATCACTCTGGAGATTTCTGAATGTGGAAAGGTTTACAAAACTTAAATTGTTAAGAAACAAGAATTGTAGGAAGTCATAGCAACTGAATGTTGTTCTGGATCTAAAGCTCTCCTGTTCCCCCAGCATGTCCCTGAAACAGGTGAAAATGTACGCTAGCCCCGGAGCTGGTGTATTTATTTCCCCCCTCATTGAAACCAATGGGAGGGAAAATGTGAAGAAGAAAAAAGAAAGGGGAAAAAAAATCTACACACCTCTGCCTTCCTGCTATGAGCCTGGCAGAGCTTTGGATCTGACAGTTTCCCTGCCACAGTTTCTCCCTTCCCTGACCCTGCCCATTGCATTGATTTTAGTGGGGAGAGAAGCATGTGTTTAACTTTGTGCCAGTGAATTTGATGGGACTTAACAGTACTTAACTTTGGCTGAATCATGATTTCTTTGATTAACATTTTTCATGTTACTGTGTATGCCACTTTTCTGCTAAAAATATAGACCTGCCTGATCCTCCCAGGTAATGGTAATGGCTTACAGTATTGGACATAAAGGTAATGTAGGGAATCCTCATCTTGTTGCATTTAGAATAGAGTCCCTAACAGAATGCAGATGTGCTTCCCCTTCTTGTACTCATCACAGCTGTGACCACACAGTGTTTCTTTGAGTTAAGATGGGGCAGAGCATGCTTGGAAATTGAGGAACCTCTTGCATAAGCCGACCTTTAATCAGCTCTGCAGTGGGTAACTGCTCATCATAAAATGGTTTTTAAAACTGGGTAAGAGGATATCTGTGTCCCACTGGGTGTGGGAGCCAGGTACCTCAAGGAACATCTGCTCCTGAATCAACCTGCCTTCCAAGTTCCTCTGCCTTAGTATTATATATCTTATTATTTTTATCTGTAATTTACACTGGAAACTGACACTGAAGTCAGTAATATATATTACTGTAAGTCTGTAATATATATTACAGATATATTATACACATATGTGAATGTGTATAAAAATTCACATATAAATAGAGTTGGCATGTGGCTTGAGCAGTTGCAGTGCAAACTGTTGTTTTTAGTGCAGTGACCTGGTTTGCACATAACATTAACCCATGGTTTATTTAATACTAACCCATGGTTTCTTGCCCTGTCCAGGATTTGTCTGGCAGACGATCGAATAAACCAGGGCTCTCCAACCTTGGGTCCCCAGATGTTGCAGGACTACAGCTCCCAGAATCCCTTGCCATTAGCCATGCTGGCTGGGTATGCTGTGAGCTGTAGGCCAGCAACATCTGGGGACCCAAGGTTGGAGAGCCCTGGAATAAACAATGGTTTCTGTTCTCAATCCATCGCCCATAAGAAATTGCTTAATATGGATGAATATGTTGTGTGATGTTGTTGTTTTAAGTGTAGATAAGATGCCGTTCTTAGGTGACATTGTTGTCAGTAGTGAAGGTGGTGTGGAATCTCAGTTTGGTTAAGATATTGATGGAATAGTTGCTTTTGAGGTGTGAGTTGTTGGTTGCTCTGCCATTTGGCTCTACAATACCATGCCAAGGATGGAAGAGTGTGCTCAAAATGCCTACAGTTTTACCTTGTGTTTGTGGCAGAGGAACATTTGCTTTGTTATATCTCTTATTCTATTTTTAGGTAGAGGATGAGACAGTTTTGCATAACATTCCTTATATGGGAGATGAAGTTCTTGACCAAGATGGAACATTTATTGAAGAACTAATAAAAAACTATGATGGAAAGGTACATGGAGACAGAGGTGAGCTATGATGTGTATATTTGTAGGTTAATTGCCACTAGTAGCCAATATGCTTGCCTGTCTTGGTCAACTTACATTTGTTTATTAAATATGATAATTGGTATTATTTCTAAAAACATAATTATTGTACTAAATCACATGCTTGCCATTCTGCATGAAACAGAATGATTGTATTGTATCTTATCTGGCTTTTCAGATAGTTCCATCTGGAGAGCACAGGAAAATAATTTATTATGTTTTATTTCCCTTTTGTTATGTTATGTTGATGCTACTTGTTTTACAGTGCAATCCTGTACATGTCAACAGAAGTAAGTCAGTGGGTCTTACTCACATGAAATTGGGAATAGGATTGCAGCTTTAAATGTTTCATTTGTAAGCTGCTTTGAGTTATCTATAATAAGTGAAAACAGTGATAAGTGAAATGTGATATATACCGCTATCTCTATATCTATCTATAATTTTTAACATGTGAACAGACCCGGCTTCACATGGGATGGAATAGCCCTTAGTTTGATACAACGAAGCCTTGAAGCAAAGTTATGCAACTGTCAAAGCTGGACACATTGTGCTTGCTTCATCTGAGTGAAGCCACATCCTCTGGCACCCCTAGGTACAGCCATGATGCACCCCTATAACCTCCTGAAGGAGGGGTCTTTCCATTATATTCCCCTTGGAAGGGGTGGTTTTTCATAGCCTTGGTGCTATGGCGCTGACAAATGGGTAGACAGACACACATCCTCTTTTATTATTACAGATGTATAATCAATATAGCTCTTAAGTGACTTGGCTATCCAGTGTCATTTACAGGAGAATTGTCCCAATGAATTTCTATGCTGTGGTAGGCAAGTTGGTTGCAGTGAATAGTATGCTCATAGCAGAGCCTTAAGGAAAGGAAGTAAAGGACCATTATCCCATCCAGAATCTAGCAAGTACTTTGAAAGACTAAATAACAAGTTTTAAAAATGGAACTGAAGAGCAATAGCTACAGTTCTTATTAATTTGTTATGATCATTATTATTTGTTAATTTAGTCTCTTTTTCTGGGTGTTGGACTATAGTTGAGGTATACACTGCCTCTTAGCATTCCTCTTCAGTTTTTGCATATACTTAATTTCAGAATGTGGATTTATCAATGATGAAATATTTGTGGAGCTGGTCAATGCTCTTGGTCAGTATAGTGATGATGATGATGATGATGACGACGATGAAGATGATGATGAAGACGATGATGACAATCTTGATAGGAGAGATGAAAAGCAGAAAAATCGAGAGGCCAACAAAATAGGTATGTTAATAGGGTTCAGAGATCTTTGTCATGTGCTGGTTTGAATATATACACAGTCTGATGTTCCAAATTTATGTTTTTAGTAGAAGAATACCACCTTGTATATTTTTTTTCCAGAGAGACCATGGTCTGGGAATGAATTTTGACATGATTGTTCACCATTTCATTACCACAATGTTGAGTGATTACTTGTGTGTGTGTAAATTTAATTGCAGGTCAGACACTTATGTTTATTGTTAATTTAATTAAAAGTACTTAAAAGTGGACATTGACTCTCAGTGCAAGTATGTCTATTTGAGGGATTTCAACATTTTTGGGCGCATTTGGCATTTTGAAAAGGTATCCTGGGCGTCACCACAACTTGACTGCTGTAAGGGGATGGGGGGGGCAATCACAAAAGTGTTAGGAGTGCCACCCCCTCTGTGTGCGCGCGTGCGTGCGCATGAATGTACACCTTGTGTGTATGCTACCATCTCCCTCTCTCTGGCTCATTTTTCTCTCTCTCCCCACGCGGATGAAACTGAATGGAGTGATTTCTCCATTCATTTGCATGAGATGAAAAAAAGCCCTCCCTGCCAAAAAACAGCTGGGGGGGGCGAAGTCCACCCCCCACCAAGGACCCTGTTGCCTCAAGGCACCTTGGTGTGTTGGGCCTGCCCATCCATCTGATTTTTGGCAGGGGGACTTTTTCGCTGCCTATACAAGACAAAAGACCATTGCCAAGGACCCTGTTACCCCATGGGTCCTTGGTGGGGGTGCACTCCCCCCCACCCGCCATTTCTCTGTAAGGAGGACTTTTCCCCTCCTGTACAAGTGAATGGAGGAATTGCTCCATTCCCTTGCAGGCGGGGGGGGGGGGGGATAATTTGGCAGGCGCCTCAGCCTGGCCTTGTGGGCACAGTGGCGCCCACTGGTGCCACATTGGGGGGCCCTGGTCAATATGGTGTAATGTATAAACATTGGATCTGGGGGTTCGTGGCCCTGACCATCTCTCAGTTCAACCTGCCTTACAAGGACTCATTTGATTGAAAGGTGGGTTATAAATCGTTAAAATAAACAAATAAATACAAGGCTGTTCGAATAAACTAGGATAGCCCCTATGTGAGTTGCTATTTCTCCAAGGGAGGGCTGCAAATATAATTAGTGATTTTTTCAAAAATTACGTTATATGGTATGAACTAAAGCAGGGTGGGCAGAAGGTAGATCTCTAGATGTCTTGGACTTCTAGCTCCCAGAAATCCCCTTGCCAGCATGGCCAATAGTCAGGAATGCTGGGAGTTGAAGTCCAAAACATCTGGAGATTTACTTTCTGCCCACCTCTGAACTAAAATACAAATATATTTTTTTAAAGTAGGCAATTAACACATTGAATTTTGAGTGTTGAGCTAATGAATATGTGTGAATCAGCAACTTCTGGAGCAGCTCACACCATTCAAGGTTGAAGACCATCAGTTGCACTGCAGTTGGAAGGCTGCCCATGAAGGGCAGCTCTGAATAATCCTTGTCTATAGGTAGCTGTTTATATATATACCAGACCCTAATATTTAGAACTGTAACTTGCTTTGACTCCTCTAGGTAGGATGGGGCATAAATTGTAATAAATAAGTTGCCCTGATCTGCTTTAATGTGTTGACAGATATGCAATCAGTTGTTACTGAACAACCAAATGGCAGTTTTTCCCTGTTTCCCTGAGCCTTATTACTTCTGGTACCTCAGATTATCTCTGTCTCCATGCAATGCAAAATAGCAAAAAAGTCTTGGAACATTCCTTGAATTTTAGTGTAAGCATTATATTTGCTAATACAGTCAGATGAATCTACAGGGGTGGGCAACCTGTAGCTTGCAGGCCACCTGCATGGCCCTCAGAGGCTGTCTATGTGGCCCACCAAAGGTGCCCAAAGTACCCCCCACCCCCAGTTCCCCCTTCCGTGTCAAGGCGGTGTGATTGTGCTGTGAAAGCATCTGTCTGCTCACTTCCCCAACTTGCTTGGGCTTCTGACAGTCAGTGAAACAGCTGCTTGGCTGGCTGTCGGGAGCTTGATTATGCTGGAAAAGCACGGTGCAGGTAGTGTCATCCCTGCATGCTCTCTTCCCCAGAACAATGAATCCCAGTGCAGCCAGGCTCACTGTTTCTCTGCTGCTAGCGAGCTGGTGTGGTGTAGTGGGTAGAGTTTTGGATTAGGACTGGGGAGACCCAAGTTCAAATCCCCACTTGGCCATGAAGCTCTCTAGGAGACTTGGGGGGCAGTTACCATCACTCAGCCTAACCTACCTCACAGAGTTGTTGCAAGGATAAAATGGGAAGAGGACAGTGTACTCCCCCCCCCCCGCCCCGAGCTCCTTGGAGGAAATACAGGATATGAATGAAATGAATGCTAATAGTGATGGGGAAACAATAATCCCAATTGGGATTGCAGGAGGGGGGTTAGTTTGCACACACACACCCCGATTACAATGAAATAGCAGTTCTTCAAGGCCAAGAAAATAATCCACTCCTTGTATAAAACAAGGGATTTTCAACCCTGTCAAAGCAAGTATAAATCTAAGAAATTATTTATTTATTTATTTATTTAACACATTTTTATACCGCCCAATAGCCGAAGCTCTCTGGGCGGTTTACAACAGTTAAAACCATAAAATACAATATAAAATAAATATAAAATAAATATAAAATTTAAAACCACAGATTAAAACAAACAGCAGAGCTAGCAGCAGCAGTTACAATAATGGAGTTAAAAACAATTACAATATTAAAATGATTAAAATGCTTGGGAGAATAGAAAGGTCTTCACCTGGCGCCGGAAAGAATACAATGTAGGTGCCAGGCAAACCTCTTTGGGGAGCTCATTCCATAACCGGGGTGCAACAGTAGAAAAGGCCCTCCTCCTGGTAGCCACCTGCCTCACTTCCTTTGGCAGGGGCTCTCGGAGAAGGACTGCTGATGCAGATCTTCGTGTCCAGGCAGGCACATATGGGAGGAGACGATCCTTCAGATACCCTGGCCCCAAGCCGTTTAGGGCTTTGAATGTTAGTACCAGCACTTTGAATCGGGCCCGGAAACAGACTGGCAGCCAGTGCAGATGAAAAAGCACTGGCATAATATGTTCACGTCAGCCAGTCCCCATTAACAATCTCGCTGCCCTATTTTGGACGAGCTGAAGTTTCCGGACCGTTTGCTTTCCCAGCATAATAAGAAATAAGAGCAGTTTGAGCATTATTTTGCAACTATAAGAAAAGCCAGATTATTTTGCTGTATGTATTCAGTCTTGTCCTTGTTCTGGGATGGTCTGGTTAAAAGAAAATGGAAGGCGTTACACACTCTCAAGCATTGTTCTCTGGTTTTTAGGGGAGGGAAAATGTTAATGTCCTATTAATCATGGACACTGTTATCAGAAGCAGTCGGTTGAACATTTTTTTTGACCTAGAAAGGATGAGAGGTCAGTGTAGAACTTTGTACCTAATGCGTCCTTCCAGTCTGCCTGCCTCACACTTTGAGACACAGCAAGTGTAAAGGTTCTTAAGAGACTAGAAAACATGTTTTCATTGTCTGTGTTTCTATGTAAAAGAGAGCCATCCTCCTCGGAAATTTCCTTCTGACAAGATATTCGAAGCCATATCCTCAATGTTTCCAGATAAGGGTACGGCAGAGGAACTGAAAGAAAAGTAAGATGTTATTTTTTAAACTGCATAATACAGCATTTCCATTTCTTGAGAAGTACTATAGCAGGCCTGCCAAACTATGACCCAACCAGTCAAACACAGTCTACAGTCAATAAAACTCCTGCTTAAATAGGGATCCTGTCAGGCTCCTGGCTAGAAAAACATGGCTGGTGGGCTGCATTTGGGTTGCTAGTCCTTGGGTTGTGCAGGCCTACGCTTGTTGAAATTGGTTGTCTGGAGAGCATGCAGCTGGAGATTGCAAAAATGGTTATAACTGTATACTAGTTAAAGTGGCAATGAACAAGTCAAATAGGTTGAAAGTTTACCATGGAGGTGGTATACAGTAATACCTTGGATTGCAAGTAACTTGGTTTGAGAGCGTTTTGCAAGACAAGCAAATTTTTAAATATACAAGCGACGTCTTGCAATACAAGTACTGTAGTACGGCTTAAATTAAAAATCTCTGTACAAAATTTTTTGGGGGAATTTTGTTTTGATATACAAGTGTTTTGGATTACAAGCACGTTTCCGGAACGAATTATGCTCTCAATCCAAGGCATGACTGAGTCCCTGTTGAAACAAATAGGATTTGGGCTAGGACAGTGATGGCGAACCTTTTTGAGCCCGAGTGCCCAAACTGCAACACAAAACCAACTTATTTATTTCAAAGTGCCAACACTGCAATTAAACCTGAATACTGAGGTTTTAGTTTTAGAAAAACAACTCATACAGTTGTCCAAACTAATTAACATCTTTTGTCTTAAAAGAAAAACACAATAACAGAGCTTTCAATGATACAAACAGTTTTTTGTTGAAAAAAAAATCAACTCAAAAAATTATTATAGTACTACATTTGTATGCATAACCTGAAGGGAATTTATACAAACTTTTTAAATAATTAGGCACATGTATTTTTGGATAAGGGATTCTCAACTTGTAATATGATTATATGCCAGACTGAAATTGTATGGGGCAAGCTTTACCCCGGTCCTTTTCCTGCTTCTACAGGTGTTGGATTAGTGAAAGTAAAAGTCAACCTGTACTAGGATGAGCAAGATAAACAAGAAAACTAAATGTGCTTAACACATTTTAAACACTTTATGTCTTGGACTGCAAACACTACATTAGGTAAAAGTTTGCATTGGGCATGTTTTTGCACAATTAATGTGATTTTTGCTATTGCATGCATGCTGATAATTTGTCAAACCTTGGCTCATACTCCGTTAGTTTGAGAGCAACACATGCAGCACTCAGGTCAACTGTTAGGGCTTTACATCCAAGCCATGTTCTGTGCATCATTCTTCAAAATCTTTTAAATGTGATAACAATGTAGAAAAGAATTCTGTAACAGGAATTCTAGAATAAAATCATTCTTCTTCGTGGTCTCTGTGCATCACACATATGGGCTCTGCGCGTGCGCGGAGGCCGCTTCGGGAAGGTTCTATAGCTGAGGTAAATTTTGGGCGGGAACCCCTCCCCCCTGCGTCTCCCTTGCACGGGTTCCCGCCCTCTCCCTCAGTTCCTCTTCGACCGCCATCGCATGTGGCTGTTCTTTCGAGAGGTTCTGGAATTCTAGTCTTGGAATTCAGCTAGGTTACTGCTTTTTAGAAATTTCTTCGTTAACTTTCCCCCCGTTCGTCGTGGGATCACCAGAACGATTATGGCTCCGAAAGCCCCCTTTCGCAAATGCGTACGGTGCGGGACGAAGCTTCCTCCGGCTGATGGACACTCGCTGTGCCTCACCTGCTTCGGCGAAGGCCACAATGTGGACGCTTGCCATCATTGCCAAGCGTTCACCAAACAAGCGAGGAAGCACAGGGCGGACAAACTGACGGCCATTCTGTATAAAAAGGCCCTACAACCGCCCGCGGAAAAGCCTATCCCTTCGGCTAGGCCTAGTACGCCACCGTCGCACACGGTCTCCTCAGCGGACGCTCAGGAGGCCTACATGGCGGCGATGATATCGAAGAGCAAAGCTAAGAAGGCTCGTAGAGAAAAGGAGGAAAAAAGGAAGAGCAAGGAGCGGAAAGATAAGGCAAGGAGATTGGCAAAGAAATTAGCTTCGTCTCTCTCGGGATCGAGATCGACAGTGGCTCCGGATCCGACGGACGTCGTGACCGTTGAATGCCCGGCTGGGCTACAATCTCCTCCCGCACGGGTTCCCTCGGGCTCGAGGGACCCTCCTCCTTGCTCTCCACCAAGAATCCCCTCGGGATCGAGGGAGACTGGGCTGAAATCTCCTCCTCCACGGGTTCCCTCGGGCTCGAGGGACCCTCCTCCTCGCTCTCCACCTAAAGCCCCCTCGGGATCGAGGGAGGCTGCCCGGATCTCTGTATCTGAAGGCGAGATACCGGATTCACCTTCGGAACCGAGACCTACGACCACTGGTCTTCCGACTCTGGCATCGGAGCCGAGAACTGTTCTCCCAACTCTAGCCTCCCCGGTTCGTGCGATACGGGCTCGTACTCCACGGACTCGATCTAGCTCTCTCGAGATCGAGGAGGTGCTGATCACCCGGGACCGGGCATCCTCAAGGTCATCCGATTCTCGTAGAACCCGAGACCCCCGGCGATACAGGGAAAGGTCTCAGGATTCAAGGGATTCGAGATACTCCAGGGCGTCTCGCTACAGCTACCACCGGAGGCACTCCCCTGTGTCTGAATACAGACACCAGACCAGGGTGTACCTGGTCCCCGAGAAGGGATGATAGACGCTCTCCACCGAGACAAGAAGGGGTGCGTCCCGACCCCAGAATGTCCCCGCCGGTCCGCGCTCTAGCCCTCCCTTCTCAAGTGGACGAAAGAGAAGATCGGCTAACTACGGCCTCGATGGCAACTGTATCCCGCTCCCGTAGGTCGTCGACCCCGGGGTCTCCCATAACGGACTCGGACTCGATCGTCTCGTTGTCCCCATCGTCCACATCCCCGGACCAGAACGTCTCCACTCAAGCCGCCGTATCCCCCTCTGAGGATATGGGCACCTTCCAGGACCAGGTCCTCCGGATGGCTCAAGCCCTCGGTCTGGAGACGGCGGTCGAGGAGAAGAAACAAGTAGATCCTCTCTTTGACGCGGTTTCCAAATCATCTTCGGGCCCGACTTTGCTCCCTATCACCTCGACGATGCTGGAGACGGTGCAGGGATTGTGGAGCTCGCCATCCACAGCTCCTCCTGCGGCAAAGCGCCTGGACGCTCTTTACAAGATTAGGCCAGACACAGCTAAGTTTCTCTTCTCCCATCCCACCCCGAACTCGATGATAGTTGAATCAGCACAATCGAGATCGGGCAAACAGCATTCCACTCCGTCCGACCCCGAAGGAAAAAGGTTAGACAACTTCGGATGAAGAGTCTACACCTCGAGCGCCCTGGGGATCCGGGTTGCTGGGTACCAAGCCACGATGGCTAGGTACCAACTCTTCCTTTGGGAAAAGATGGGAGGACTGATTGACTACCTTCCGGACGAGAAGAGAGACTTGGCCAGAGTCTTCCAGGCCGAGGCAACGAACACCTCCAGACAACAGATCCATACTGCCAGACACCAAGGGGACTGTCATGGGAGATCCCTGGTGAGTGCAGTCGCTCTCCGCCGTCACGCCTGGCTAAGGTCTTCTACATTGACCACGGAAGCTAAGGCCAAAATTGAGAATCTGCCCTTCGACGGAGTCGGCCTCTTTAATGATAAAACGGACGACTTTCTCGACGCGGTTCAGAAAGCCCGGGTGAATGCGAGGAAGATGGGCCTACTCCCACAGACATCTTCCAAGACGTTCAGACGGCGCAGGTGGACTCCATATCCTCCTCCAGTAGCTCCTAATCAGCAGGGTCAACAACTCCAGCAGTGGCAGGACAGTTGTACTCGTCCACAGCAGCCCCGGGCACCGAGCCGTCAGTACCAGCAGCAACGGTACCGGGGCTCTCGTAAAGGAGGCGACTTTCAAAGGCGTCGGGTTTGACGCGACCCAAGGCACGACCGACACCTCTACTCCGATCCTTTCGGCTCAACCTCAGTTCGGAACTCGACTATCCCTCTTCCTACCATCATGGAAGAAAATTACCACCGATCGTTGGGTTCTGGACATTATCCGGCAGGGGTACAGGATCGAGTTCGATTCTCTCCCACCTTTTCTTGGCATCCGCACCACGCAACCATCCCAAACGCTGCGGGAGGAGGTCGATTCCTTGTTACTCAAGGGAGCCATCGAGATGGTCCCGCCTCACCTGACACAGGACGGCCTTTACTCCAGGTATTTCACGGTGTCAAAGAAGGATGGGGGACTCCGACCGATCCTGGACCTACGTTCAGTGAACTTCTACATTCTTCCCAAGAAGTTCAGGATGGTCACTCTCCAATCGATCTTGCCTCTCCTTCGCAAGAACGACTGGTTTGCATCCATCGATCTCCAGGATGCCTACTTTTACAAAAGGATCCATCGAGACAGCCAGAAATACCTGAGGTTCGAGATCGGATCCGAAGCTTACCAGTTCAAGGTACTTCCCTTCGGACTTTCGACGGCACCGATAGTGTTTACCAAGTGTATGACAGTAGTCTGCGCTACTCTACGAACTCAAGGGGTGACGCTCTATCCTTACCTGGACGATTGGCTCATCGTTGCTCCATCTGCTCAGGAACTTCGGAGCGCCCTCCGCCTGACTACCGACACTTTGTCCACTCTCGGTCTCTGCCTCAACGACAAGAAGTCCACTCTATTCCCAACTCAAAGGATCCAATTCATCGGAGCATTATTAGACGCCATGGTCGGTCGTGCCTTTCTACCGGAAGAGAGAGCTCTAAAAATACTTACCCTCGCCTCGAAACTACGAAAGGCGATGTCGTGCACAGCCCACTCGATTCAACGGCTCCTCGGTCTCATGGCCTCATCCATATCGGTCGTTCCTCTTGCTCGACTTCGTATGCGCCAACTCCAAAACTGGTTCATAAGGTCGTTCGATTCCGAGATGAATGCCCATCGAACGAGACTAACTATTCCGTCCAGCATAAGACAGTCTCTTCGCTGGTGGATGATCCGCTCCAATTTGACAGAAGGGCTACCCTTCCAACCCGTCCCGACTTTGCTTACGCTCACGACGGACGCATCTCTTCTGGGCTGGGGAGCTCACTGCGGGAATCATACAGCGCAAGGCCAGTGGGGCCCGCGAGACCGGGAGAGGCACATCAATGTTCTAGAACTCAAAGCCGTATGGAACTCGATGAAATCCCTCGAACCCATACTCGCTGCGAGACATCTGCAAGTGGTCACGGACAATACTACGGTTGTGGCCTACCTGAACAAGGAAAGCGGCACCCGCTCACTACGGCTGACGAACCTAACCCTCCGTATGTTCGACTGGATGATCCCTCGTCATATATCGGTGAGGGCCATCCATATTGCAGGGAAGGACAACACGCTGGCAGACGCCCTCAGCAGGATGTCACTCGACTCCCACGAGTGGCAACTTGACGTTCGAATTCGACAATCCCTGTTCCACCTGTGGGGAACCCCAACAGTGGACCTCTTCGCTACTTCAGCCAATACAGCCTGTCGCATTTTCTGCAGCAGAGCAGGACACGACAATGCGTCGATCGGGGACGCATTCCTGATAACTTGGTCCGGGACTCTGTTTTACATATTCCCACCGATTCCATTGTTGGCCAAGGTAATCTCGAAAATCCAGTCCGAGGGCACGAACTGCATCCTAGTGACCCCATCGTGGCCGAGGCAAGCATGGTTTGCACCACTTCTACGACTCTCCAGGGGAGAGTATTGCTATCTACCGAACACGTCAACAATACTTTCTCAAGCTCGAGGCACGCTATTGCACCCGAATCCGTCCATCTTGAAACTCACGGCATGGCTAATTTGATACCGAGCGCACTCCCTTCGGAGATCAAACTCTTACTGCACGAAGCGTGGAAACCATCCACTAGAGCTTCATATGCCAGAAAATGGAAAGCCTTCTGTGATTATCTCGGTCGGATCGAAGTGCCCTACTCTAGCGCTCCTATCCATCAAGTACTGCAATTCATGCTTCATTTGCATCACAAGGGGCTTAAGACGAGCTCGTTAAAGGTCTATTTGGCTGCCCTGTCAGCATATCATAATGGTCAAGATGGGTCCACCTTGTTCTCGAACCCGCTAGTTAAGCGTTTCATGAGAGGATTAAGAAATATGACCCCTTCATTTAAACCAGTCACTCCGGTCTGGGACCTCCAATGGGTTCTGCAGGTACTCATGGCTAGGCCATTTGAGCCAATGGCGACAACGGATCTCCGCTTAGTAACTTTTAAGACCGTATTTCTTGTCGCAATCACCTCTGCTCGGAGAGCATCAGAACTGGCGGCTCTAATGATCGATCCTCCATACCTCAGTTTCCACAAGGAAAAGGCGGTGTTGCGCCCAGATCTGGCCTTCCTTCCTAAGGTCGTGTCCGCCTTCCATTTAAATCAGGACATTATTTTACCGGCTTTCTTTCAAAGTCCGTTGACTCCATTGGAACAGCAGCTCCACATGCTGGACGTGCGAAGGGCTCTGTTGTTCTACAAGTCCCGCACTGAGTCCATAAGGAGATCTCCCCGTCTCTTTATTTGTTACGGTGGACGCTCCAAAGGCCTGCCAGTCTCGACCCAACGTCTATCTTCGTGGATTGTAGACTGTATCGAGCTAGCATACGAACTCAAACGACAGCGGTTGCCGAACTCGGTACGAGCTCATTCTACCAGAGCCGTATCGGCCTCGACGGCTTTCGCGAGAGGAGTATCGTTAACGGATGTCTGCAAGGCGGCTACATGGTCCACGCCTTTGACGTTCGTATCACACTACCAAGTCGATGTTCGATCCCGGAGGGACAATGCTTTTGGCAGAGCTGTCCTTTCCTCGGTCCTACAGTGACGACGACACTGACCCTCCACCGGTAAGTCAGCTTGCTACTCTGCCCATATGTGTGATGCACAGAGACCACGAAGAAAAAGGACAGGTTGCTTACCTGTAACTGGTTCTTCGAGTGGTCATCTGTGCAGTCACACAACCCGCCCATCCATCCCCGCTACGGTGTCACTGTCGAGTTCGATGGTGTACTGAACCGGGACTCTTGGGCTCACTATGATCGGTACCGTATGACACCATTGAATTGGAATTTCGGTACTTCTTTTTAGGGAAATGGAGAAACCTCTTCCTATGTTCTCCCTTAGTACTGGGATCGCGATGGCGGTCTCAGGGGAACTGAGGGAGAGGGCGGGAACCCGCGCAAGGGAGACGCAGGGGGGAGGGGTTCCCGCCCAAAATTTACCTCAGCTATAGAACCTTCCCGAAGCGGCCTCCGCGCACGCGCAGAGCCCATATGTGTGACTGCACAGATGACCACTCGAAGAACCACAGTTACAGGTAAGCAACCTGTCCTTCTGTTCCACACTGTGAGAAAGAACAAAATCATTAGTGTTTTGCAGAAGGGGACTGTCTTTTCACAATCTGGTGACCAATGGCTCGAGTGCCCACAGAGAGGTCCCTGCGTGCCAGCTGTGGCACCCGTGCCATAGGTTCGCCATCACTGGGCTAGGACATGTTCATAGCCACTGCTGAAGTAATTTAAATGCTATCTGATTCAGGGAACTTCTTCTTTTTTCTTATAGTATCACAGACGGATGAAACTGTAATAATAAAAACAATTGCCACTGTTTGGCTATAAACAATGCCATAAATGGCAAATAATGGCTTTAGCCAGACAGGAAAGTTTACAAATGAGAGTTAAATTAGTCTCATTTATGCCAGTGTACATTCTTTAGTTTAGATCAGGGGTACTAAAACTGCAGCCCACAGCTGACATGCAACCTGGCAAGCTATTTCTGGTGCTCTGCCAGAACTCCCTGCATCTGCTGCTGCAGTGGCACTACCTAGAGCTTCCTGTGCTCGCTGTAGCGAGAGAAACACTTCCCGTATCTCCGATCTCTGATGAGAGCTCGGTGATAATGAGGGGATTCCCTTGCTAGCCCTTATTTCCTATCTCTGTTGAGAAATTGGAGATAAGGAAGGGACTCCTGCGCTTGCGCTAGCAAGGGAATCCCCAGGCTTGTGTGCAAGTTTATGTGGCCCTTTGGTGCTGCCTGATGCACCAAAAAAGATGTGTACCCCTGGTTTAGATGGTGTAATCTGTACATTACCTGAGAGAACAGTAAAACTGGGCTTTTCCATGTAAAATATCAAGTTTCTACTTCTTTTGTAGATACAAAGAACTTACAGAACAGCAGCTTCCAGGAGCTCTCCCTCCCGAGTGCACACCAAACATAGATGGACCAAATGCCAAATCTGTTCAGAGGGAGCAGAGTCTGCACTCCTTTCATACTCTCTTCTGCAGACGATGTTTCAAATATGATTGCTTCTTACATCGTAAGTGTAAACATATCTGTGTTTAGTATTCAAGAACATTGCAATATTTTACTCTGGACTAGCTTGCATGTAATGCTAAACCATGGCACAGTACTACATGCTTAAATTGTGCTTCCCATTTCTTCTTCCCATGGCCAGGAGGAGAACTTCACCAGTGTTTAGTTTCACTTTCCAGTGATCCTGGTTTAGAAGGCAGAAAGAATGGCTTAAAACAAACTGGTCAGTTTCTAAACATGCCAATATCAAACCATGGGTTGTGAAGCTCTCCCCCTCCCCCTGCAACTGTGGTCTCTCACTGCAGCTTTTTAGTGCCCCAGCTACTCTACTCTCCCATAGGAAAGTATTTGTCACCACCTCTATCTCTTAGCTAATTCTCCTCTGGCAGCTTTAAGTAGCCAGGATCAAACATGCGTGTGGTCAGCCTCAAACTTCCAAGGATCTTGTCCCCATCCTTAGGCTGAGCAAGCTGAAAAATTTCTATTACAAGCAGATACCTCAGGCATAGACACAGCAATTAATCTGGTGTCCAGATATGAGCAATTTTACCTGCAAAGTGCTGCGCAAAAAGTCCATGGAGGATTCTTACCCATTTTCATGAGGGTCAAGGTTGGAATAGCTCTGTTGGCTTGCAATGAGGACCCAGTGGTAGCAAAGAAGTGTGCTTTCTTCACTGCCATCACCACTACAGCATAGGCTCTAAAAATAAGATCTAGACCGTTGTTAACCATGTATCCTCATCTACACATGGATGAATGTGCACGCATGTACACAAACAACTCATGTTAGGATTTTTAAACAAAATTATGGTGTGCCACAGAATTAACTGGGGCACCCAGGAGGGGAAAAAGTAAAGAAACAACAAGCCATAGTTTAGAATAATCAAATATGTGGTTTATTACCAGGATATAAAGACTGGGTTCGCACTGCACGGCAGCCCATCGTGGGTAACTAGCCACGGCAGCTTGCTGTGTCATGTGAACCTGGACTGCTGTCATCAGGGTGGCTTGTTTGTGAGCAAAAAGCCACCCTGCCAACCCATGGCTTGTTATGGGGACTGTTGGACCCACAATTGGTTGTTGTGTCATCTGAACCCAGACAGCTGACCCCATCATGGGTCCAGAGAAGCCACAAACGAGCCGCTCAGCAAGAGCAGCAAAAGCCTCTTGCCACTCTTGGTGAGCTCGCCTGTGCTACCACTAATGATAGCTGTTCTACCAAGTCCCCAAGTGGCACTTTGAAGCAACTGTCACTGGCTCGCTCTCCCCCACTGTGATCGCGAACCCTTTTGCGCTTGCCGCAGCTCCCCCCCCCCTTCCTCATTTATTTCCGGAGATCGTGTCAATCTCTGAAGTGACCGCCACTGACAGCCCCTTCAAAGTGCCCAAGTGGCACATTGGAGGGGCTATCAGTGGTTTGCCATCTCTTTTTAATATATTTTTTTCCTGCACAACTGAATGTGCACAATTTTTTTCCTTTTTTTTTCTTTTTAGCTTTTGGGAGGGGGCAGTTTTTTGGAGTTGCACAAGTGTGCAACTCCGAATAGCCAAAATGGGAAGGCTTGCCTGGGCAATGTCCTGGTAAGTGCCTGCTATCAATGTTCAGCAGGCACCAACCATGGACATTGACCAAGAGAGCCTGCAAATAGGTTACAGTAATACCTTGGATTGAGAGCATAATTCATTCCGGAACCGTGCTTGTAATCCAAAACACTCTTATATCAAAGCGAGTCTTTGGCGGGCGTGAGCGGGGCTGATTTCGGCCTGCTATGCCCGCTCGAGGCGAGCGGTTACATCCCTACGTTGTCTTGCAAGATCTTGCTCGTTTATCAAGTCAAATTTTTTTTAAATTTTTGCTTGCAAAACGCTCTCAGACCAAGTTACTTGCAATCCAATGTATTACTGTACTTTGTTACTTTGCATTCACTTTACAGCTGTCAAACAGAGCTGTCAAAGAAAAGGAAAGCTGCAGGGGATCTTTGCTCGTGAAAGGGGGTGGCGACTTTCCCCCCTTCACACTGAGATCTTCAAGGTTTGTAGTGCCTCACCTTTTCCCAGTGCCCCCACTTTTTCCTCACTTTCCCGAGTCTCCAGCTACTTGGGATAGTGAAGATCATGAAGCTGCCCCCCTTTCACCAGCACTTCTTTTGGCAGCTGTCAAAAGAAAGGCTTTTCTTTTTAAAATTCTCTGGCAAATCTCCGCATTCGTTTTTTGACAGGGAAATATATGCAGATTAATGGCTGCATATTTCCCTGTCAAAAACAAGTGCGGAGATTTGCCAGAGTTTTAAAAGAAAAACCTTTCTTTTAAAAACAGATGGTGAGCCATTGACAGCCCCTCCAATGTTCCACTTGGGCACTTTGGAGGGGCTGTCAGTGACTGTCACTTCGGAAATCACAAAAAGTGATCTTCAAAGAAGAAGAAAAAGCCACAATGAGTGCAAAAGAACTTGTGATCACAGAGGGGAGAGGGGATAAGGCAGCTTTAGCTGCCAAGCCTCCTGGGATACCTCCTGGAGGACCAAGGTGGAAGGAGAGTGGGGGGACATCCCATGGTGAGCCCGATCGTCTATCAGGCGCACTATGGGTTGTTCCACAAACAGCCCACACTGTATAGCTAATTTGCAGGATGGGTTGCTGTGTCGTGTGAACTCTCCCAAAGAATGAGTACATGAACAGCATTTAAATGGAACTAGCAGTTACTTGGTTAATTATATAGAGAACATTGGAGACAGGACAGAGAGATGAAGCAACATGCAAGTGTGTTGGAAAGGAAGCAGAGGAGGGGAACCTTATACCCAATAAGAAGATAGGAGGGTGATAGGAGCCAGGCATAATTGGGTCAGACATTGGCACCAGAAATGTAAATAATCTGACCCACAGAGACATGGGTAGCTGTTTGAGACAGAAGAGGGAATAAGCAGATTGAGAGAAAGAAAGATAGTTTGAGTGCAGCTGTTACCTATTCCAAAGTGAGGGGGCCTCATCTTCATTGGTCATCTGTGATCTGGGAGTTTGTCTTTGGATCGGAGCACATACCGTATTTTTCCGTGTATAAGACGATACTTTTTCCTTAAATTGATAGTCGAAAAATTGAGGGTCGTCTTATACACGGAAGTACGGTAAATCTGAGGAAGCTTTGAGAGAGGAGCGAAACGGCCCCCAACCTACTGTAACCTCTGCTCTGCCTCCCCAGACTACCTCGCTCACTTCCAATAGCTGCCAGATTGCTCGGCCTCACAGGGTGGCAGCGGCGGGCAGAAAGCGGAGAGAGCAAGAGAGTAGCGGCGGCAACGGCAGCGGGCGAGCTTGACCCAGACAGGCAGAAGGCGCCCTGTCCGCCCGGCCGTTGCGGGAGAGCAGGTTGTGCGTGCGCGAGCGGCGGAGAGCGCTGCTGCAGCACCTGCCTGCCCGGGAGCGGCAGTCCTGTGCCAGCGTCTCCTGCGGGGGAAGGGGAGGAGGGATGACTGAGCCGCCCGGCGCAAGCCGCCCTCCTGCCCAGAGCCCTGCAGGGCGGGCGGCAGTCCCATGTGGTGCGGACTGCCGCGGAGGCTGCTCGGGGGCATCGAGGGCTGCTGCGCAGGTCGCCCGCGGGAGCCTAGGCCTCGCCTGCCCCTGCCCGGCCTCTCACTGCCAGCTCCTGCTTGCGTTTGACCAGCTCAGGGTGCGGGAAGAAGCCAGCGAGGCGGAGCGGAGCCCGCGAGGGGAGCAGCTCGGGCGCGCCCGCCACCTGGCCCAGTCCTGCCGCGCGCTGCAGCCCAGGCACCGGCAGCCCTCTGGGAAGCCGAACATGGGCTGAATCGTCCATTCACAAACACCCCACCCAAAATATTGATTTCTGAATTTTGGGATAGAAAAGTGGGGGTCGTCTTATACATGGGGTCGTCTTATACATGGAAAAATACGGTAATTGCACAGAATTCAATTCTGTATGAATTATGGGTGGGTAGAACCACTCTAACTCTACAAGCAGCCAGGGAAAAGCCTGTGGTGGGCAACTAAGGGTAGGCAGTACCCTGGTAGGTTCCCTAGTAGACAAGGAGATGTAGAAGATACAAGTAGGTTTGGGTTTGCCCACCATGGGTGTCTAGTGAAGCGTGTAAGGGAGGTTGTGTGTGTATTTTGGGTGTAGGTGCCTAATCCTGATGGATGCTAATGAGTGTTACTGTGCAACTAAGGGATGAGTATAATGTGTTTTTCCCCAGTGCTTCCTGCATGGTGCTTTTCCTTGTTAGGGCTTTACCTCAGCCTATGAGATTGTTCGGACATCATGGCAGCAAACTGTGGGTTAAACCATGAATTGTAAGGATGTGAGCTGTGCAAGCTGCTTCCTGTTTGCATTAACCCTCGAATGCTGCATTCGAGGGTTGTTTCTGTGGTGTCTGAACAAGGGCACTTGGGATTGTTCGTGGGTTAAACAACTCCAAGTTAATCCAAAAACAAGACATGGATTAACTTGGGGTTGTTTAACCCATGAACAGCCCCAAGTGGCCCTATTCGGACATCACGGAAACAACCCTCACATGCAGCATTTGAGGGTTGTTAATGGAAACAAGAAACAGCTTCTGCACAGCACATATCCCTGCAATTCATGGCTTAATTAACACATGATTTGCTGCCATGATGTCTGAACAATCTAATAGACTGATGTAAAGCCCTGAGGAGGAAAAGCAATTTGTGGCTTAGTTAACCCACGATTTGCTGCTGGGTGCTGCTGTGAAGTCTGAACAGGGTCAATCAGTAGGTGTGCCATTAATTACTTGATTGCATTAGGACCCTGGCAGAGTATGCATATCCATATTCCTGTGATCTCAGGTTTCCTAGCCAGAGTGGAAGTCACTCCCATATTCTTTTTTTTTAAATATATTTTTTTATTTTAAATAAATTACAAATAATTATAATAAACTAACAAAACCATTCTGAAATTCTAATCAAGTTGTAAAAACAATCAAAATATAAATAGATAAATATCAATACTGTAAGAATAGCTGTAATAATAATACTATCCAACTAAATCAAATAAATATAAACCTTATAAATACAATATTTAAGCAACAATAAATCATACCCAGCAATACATACAGATTATTATTATCCTGGACCTTATTATTCTAAAAAGAGATTAACAGACTCCACTATAAACTTATTTCCCTGTTGTCTCCTTTCCCTAATTCTATGTTAATTTGATCATATATTTCATGTCCCATAATCCACTTATCAAGTGATGGGGAGGGGGGCTAATTTTATTCCAATTATAAGCAATGGTCACATGAGCTGCTGTTAACATATGCATAACCATTTCAATGTCCACCTTATGGAACCTCTTTCAGCCCAAGGGCCAAATTCAGTTTTGGAGAAACTCTGGAGGGCTGCATTCCAGTGGTGGATGGGACCGAAGGCAAAGGAGTTGGGGCCAGAATACAAAACAACAACAACAAACCCACACAACCCAGCATATTTTAGTTTAAACCTCTTACTGCCGGTAACTAAGCCTTAGGAGAGGCATTCCAATGTTTTAGACTCTGAAAATAACTGCACAAAAGCTGGGAAAACACCAAATGATTTGTGGTTGGGTGAAAGGTGGTGGGGAAAGGGGCATAGTCATCTGGGGAAACCCAGAGGGCTGGATTGGGACCCCAGATGTGAGGATCTCCACCCCTGCCTTAAGATAATAGAATACTACCAATGGATCTGGTGGTATATCATATCCTGTCATATGCTTTAATTTCTTTCAGGATTAATATCCAATAACTTCTAATTCTTAGGCATGACCCAAAATACGTTTTTGCCAAACCACACCTTAATCTATATCCATTTCCATTTTTCTGTTGATACTGTCCTGGAGAAGTCTTTTTCACATTTGACCAGATATTGATTCCTAGATGATCCCATTTTAACAATCGTTTTATAAATACCACTCAGTATTCTCTGTGACCTATTGGAGTGAATCAATATTTCAAATTCAGAGCTATCTCTAAAGGAGCCATATTTCCAAAAAAGGGTTAACAATTTCCCTCACCTGCAAGTATTGAAGACTTGAGAGCTGAGTTTGCTGTACCGGTATTTCTTATTTAATTGGATAAGTTTTAATTAACCCATTCGTCAGTAATTTTCTAAATTCTGGCAATCCTGCCTCCCCCCAAAACCTCATGTCTCCCAACAAACCCTTTATCTCTAATTTTTCATTATAACTTATAGCAGTAAAGGGTGATAGACTTGCTTGCTCTTAAACTTTTGCCAAACCAAAAATAAAGTGCTAATACATGGGTTTATTTTAATAACTGCTAAATATTCCTTACTACAGTACCAGAGAGGTGTTTAAAAAAAAAATCTGCGTTGAGATATTTTCTTGTTCCAACATTATCATTTTTAACCTAAGCCTTCAGATGTTATAACATAGCTGCCTGATAGTACCATTTTATTCAGCAGAATGCTAATCCCCCATCTGTTGATGATTGATAAAGTATTTTGGCCCTACTCCTTGAGTATTTTTCTGTCCAGAAAAATCCGATATAAGCTTTTCCCTTTTCATATTTATATTATTGCTCACTTTCAAAGGAATATTTTAAAATTATAACAAAATGTCACTCCCATATTTTACAATACAGACTAAACAACTTGTGGGTCTTCTAAACATGTATGCCACTACAACATAAGGACCCAATTACATACAAAGGGTTGGATGCAGTTTTATGCTGAATCAACTTGTGCTGGTGGAAGTGGACTTCTCCATCTCCTACTTCCCATGGCAGCCCCTGCAGTCCCCTGAAAATGCAACACAGAGGGTTGTCTGCATGACACGACAGCCCACTGTGGGTTATTTAACCCATGGTGAGGTTGTGGGGTTTCTGTGGCCACCACTTTGAATATGCAACACCCGTTCGGGGTTGTCATTGTCATGCAAACCCAGCAAGCCTGGGCTATGTGAGTGTTAAACAACCCTCACATAACCCATGGTCTGTTTTAGGGTTATGTGAGGGTTGTTTAACCATTGCATTACCCACGCTTGCCCACAGCACGACAACCCCCAAGTGGGAGTTGCATGTGCAACCTGGCGCCCATGGATACCATAGGTCATTGTGGATTAAATAACCCACGATAAGCTGTGGCATGTTGTCTGAGCCCGTTCAGAGAGTCAGGAGCCCCTGCTGAATGGTGAGCTGTGGTGTGGGAGGGAAGGGATGATCCTGAAAAATTGGGCGGAGGGACGTTCTTCTTGCGGAGCCCTTCCTCTTTGGGAAGGCAGATGCTGAATCCAACCCAAAATGCTTTTATCTCATTCATGTATACGAAGTTACACATAATATATTTATTATTTATTTTTATTTTATTCAATTTATATCCCGTCTATATACTATTACTCTAGGCGGCATACAAAATAACAATCAATTAAACAAATAATTATGCAATAAAAAACATCTGTTAAACATAAAAACAGTATAAAAATTCCATTAAAATTTCATAAGAACAATAAAATTCCATAGAAATATGATAGAATATTATAAATGGAAGGCCTGCTGAAATAATAAAGTCTTCAGTGCCTGCTTGAAGACATTCAAAGAAGTCAGCAGGCGTATTTCAACTGGCAGGCCATTCCACAATTGAGGGGCAGCAAAAGAGAAGGACCTCCGATGAGTAGCTGCTAGTCTCACATTAGGCAGCTGCAGCAGATGGCCCTCCGAAGACCTTAAGTGGTGGGGTGGAAGATAGGGGAGGAGGCGCTCCCTAAGGTACCTTGGACCTAGACCATATATAAAACACTATACATATAAAACACATATAACTATATATTCACAAGAAACTGGACCTGGGAAATACCGGTACATGTCCGTTTTGACAAATAGCAAGTCTTTATCAAGTTCGTATGACTAGTTCTAATTCCTTGGGGGGGGGGATTCTGTTGGAATCCAGTTGTGTTGTTATCAAAGTGAGATCCTTCCTACTCTTAGCTCTTGGAAGCTTTGCATGATATAAGTTTGTTTGACACTCAGCTGGAGGTTTTATAGCTGGAAGAGCACAAGTAAGAGTGAGAGGATCTCAGTTTGATAACAAAACAACAGGATTCCAACAGAAAAGCTTTCCCCAAGGAATTAATCATATAAGGACTATTTGTTGAAACGGATGTGCACTGGTATTTGTTCACTGCTTATCTTTGTACATTGTTTGCATAATTGCCCATTGGAAATACTAAGTTTCTTTTTCCTTGAAAAAAAGGGAGATGATACTGTATTTTCTTATAGGGCAGTGATGGCGAACCTTTTTGAGCCTGAGTGCCCAAACTGCAACACAAAACCAACTTATTTATTTCAAAGTGCCAACACTGCAATTAAACCTGAATACCGAGGTTTTGGTTTTAGAAAAACAACTCATACAGTTGTCCGAACTAATTAACATCTTTTGTCTTAAAAGAAAAACACAACAACAGAGCTTTCAATGATACAAACAGTTTTTTGTTGAAAAAAAAAATCAACTCAAAAAATTATTATAGTACTACATTGTACACATAGCCTGAAGGGAATTTATACAAACTTTTTAAATAATTAGGCACATGTATTTTTGGATAAGGGATTCTCAACTTGTAATATGATTATATGCCAGACTGAAATTGTACGGGGCAAGCTTTACCCCGGGTCCTTTCCCTGCTTCTACAGGTGTCGGATTAGTAAAAGTAAAAGTCAACCTGTACTAGGATGAGCAAGATAAACAAGAAAACTAAACGTGCTTAACACATTTAAAATACTTTCTGTCTTGGACTGCATTAGGTAAAAGTTTGCATTGGGCATGCTTTTGCACAATTAATGTGATTTTTGCTATTGCATGCATGCTGATAATTTGTCAACCCTTGGCTCATACTCTGTTAGTTTGAGAGCAACACATGCCGCACTCAGGTCAACTGTTAGGGCTTTACATCCAAGCCATGCTCTGTGCATCATTCTTCAAAATCTTTTAAATGTGATAACAATGTAGAAAAGAATTCTGTAACAGGAATTCTAGAATAAAATCATTCTGTTCCACACTGTGAGAAAGAACAAAATCATTAGTGTTTTGCAGAAGGGGACAGTCTTTTCGTGATCTGGTGACCAATGGCTCGAGTGCCCACAGAGAGGTCCTTGCGTGCCAGCTGTGGCACCCGTGCCATAGGTTCGCCATCACTGTTAGGGCTTCTTTATTTAATTTGGGATGGACTTCCAAAGACCCAGTATGTTGGGCTTATTATGAAAGCTTAATGGACTGAACATTCTATTTTGTATCTTGTTGGATAAACATCTTTCAGCACCTAGGCAGCACTAGAGAATTAATTCAAGAAACATCACAGCTAGCCATACTTTAGCTGTGAGCTGTCAGTCAATAATGTAGGGGCAAAGCTTCTCACGAAAGGATGCACATACAACACTGCCCCTTTATGATGAAGTACGTAAGTGGGGAGGTTTGTGCAGACAGGTGGATCATATGTACACAGGCGTGCCTGTAGGCTCCTGTATCAGAGTTATTACATAACAGTTCTTAAAATCATATTGCAGCCATTGATGACTGCAATTTGCAATAATTCACAGTGCATTATTCCAGTCATGCTAAATAGCCAAATAATGGATATCTGTAATTTATGACATTGTCTAAGATTGTTTCATGCTTTGTGTAAAGAGAACCTTTTTTTTTTTTTTTAATGAAGACTCCTTTTAAATTTTTCGTAGCATTCCATGCAACTCCTAATACTTACAAACGGAAAAATACAGAAACTGCAATAGATAATAAACCTTGTGGGCCACATTGTTATCAACATCTGGTAAGACCATTTTTTCCCTTGGCTTAAGAGTTTTGGCTTTTTTTAGCTCTTGGGTTGGAAAGAAAGGTACATTTACAGATAAAATTGATTTTATTTAGCTGCCCCAGGAAAGAAATATCCGAATCAAATAAGGTGGAATGCTAAAATGCTTAATGTAAGATACTGCATACTTTACAATCTTGTCGTTCACCAAACGTGCTTTTTCCCTCCACCTCTTTATCCACAGCACAAAGAAGGGCCAAGATATATTTCTGCTTGCAGTGCTGGACAGGTTGGATCAATCTGTGGGGTTGAGAAGAACTTTGGGGGAGTTTCAGTGCTATTCCTGAACATTGCCAAAACACTGCTGCTGGCTTTGGATGGCAATCTTGGCTTATTCTCTTGTTGCTTTAGCTGTGTTGTCTGCTTCATTTGGCTGCAGATGGAGCTAATCAAACTGGCACTGTTGTTCCTGATCATCATATGCTGCTGCTGCTCTTGCCAAGCTAATTTGTGAATTCTGCAACAAAAACTCAAAGGGTTGGATCCAGTGTTGGTCATCTGCTAGCAGAACAGATTTCCTCTTCCTCCTGCAGTCCCCTGCTCTTGCCCCAATCTGCTCCAGAGGTTTAGAGGACCCTCTGGAGTAGATTTGGGGCTTGTGGAGGGGGGCTGCAGGGGGGACCCTGTGCCGGCGGAAGTCTGCTCACACACTGTTGGAATCAACCCATCAAAACAATTTCCTAATTCTAAAGTCAGGATACATTACTCAACATTTGTTGACATAATTTGGCTTGGTAAATTTGTAGTGTTACAGAATTCTGAAAGTATTTTTTTGCAAGGAAAGCAAAGGACTCCTGGTGGGCAATAGAGCACTGGAGAAGTGGAGGGTAATGGAATCACAAATGGAAAAGGCCTAGGACATTATAGTGCTTGGCACTCTGCTCTCTACTAGCAGCATTCTGCAGTAATTCTGTGAACTTTCAGAAATTCACAAAACCCTTGGGAATATGCATATAGCTGTACTTCTAATGTGAGGCTGGGTGGCTTTTTAGTACTCTCATTCATTTCTGCTTTTCATTTGACCAGCAGCAATCATTTTTCTGCTTTGTTAAATCTCAAAGGCCATGATATATTGAACCTTCTCAGAGTCAATCAAGATTCCTACAGCAAGGAAATCGAACTCTCTGGGTGATCCTTTCTCATTATCACCTTTCTACAGGGCGATCCCTATGCATCATGACCCCACATTGCTTAAAGCTGTCTACTTCTAAATTTTGTGTGCACACAGTTCAAAGCTGCCAGTTAGGCCCTAACCTCTTTGACATTTATTGATTTGGCTAAGGCCTTTGATACTGTAGACTGAACGGCTCTCTGGACTATCCTTATGAAAATTGGATGCCCCAATAAATTTGTGAATATCTTGCGACTTCTCCATGACAACATGACGGCAACGGTTTTGGACAACAACGGCTCTCATGGTGCTCCATTTAAAATGGGATCAGGTGTTAAACAGGGATGTGTTATCGCCCCAACATTATTTGCTATTTTCATCGCTATGATTTTACATCTTGTCGAGGGGAAACTCCCCTTTGGTGTGGGAATTCTATATCGAACAGATGGAAAGCTTTTTAATCTCAGTAGGCTGAAAGCAAAAAGTAAGGTAATTACAACCTCCGTTGTGGACCTTCAGTATGCTGATGATAATGTGGTCTTCGCACATTCAGAGGATGATCTCCAAACGATCCTAAATGCTTTTGCAGAAGCATACGAAAAACTTGGTCTCTCACTTAATATCAAAAAACCCAAAGTGCTTCATCAACAAGTGCTTCATCAGCAAGTGCAAGTTAACCCTTTGGTGATGCCATCTATCCAGCTTGGGGGGCAATACTGGAAAATGTCAATCATTTTCTCTATCTTGGCAGCTATCTTTCTGTTACAGCTAACATTGACACTAAAATCCAGCATCATTTGAGCTCCGCAAGTGCCGCATTTTCTCGAATGAAACGTAGAGTGTTCGAGGATCAGGATATCTGTAGGGAGACCAAAATGCCGGTTTATAAAGCCATTGTATTACCAACTTTATTGTATGCCTGCGAAACATGGACTATCTATAAACGTCATTTCCATCTCCTTGAAAGATTTCATCAACGTTGCCTCCGGAAAATCCTGAGAATTACTTGGGAAGATAGGCGAACAAATGTCAGTGTACTGGAAGAAGCAAAGACTACTAGCGTTGAAAAAATGATCCTTCAATGCCAACTTCAATGGACTGGTCACGCTGTTCGAATGTCTGACTGCCTGTCTCCCAAAGCAGTTACTTTATTCCCAACTCAAGGATGGAAAGCGGAATATCGGTGGTCAGCATAAGAGGTTTAAAGATGTGCTTAAGGCTAATCTAAAAAAATGCAATATAAACATTGAGAACTGGGAAGCTCTGGCCCATGAACGATCTAAATGGAGGTTGGCCTTTCACAAAGGTTCTATGGACTTTGCAGAAGCCTGAGTGCAAGGTGAAAGGGAGAAATGTGCTAAGCGAAAAGCACGTCAAACGAATCCTTTACAGGACCATCTTCTATCTGGTAACCTGTGTCCTCACTGTGGGAAGCTGTGTGGATCTAGAATTGGCCTCCACAGTCACTTACGGACCCATCGCTAGAGTCTACACAATTTTTTTTATAATTTCCTCTTTTTATAATTTTCTTTTTGTAATTTTATCCTGGAAGACAACCTTACTCGGTCACGAGTGATCGCCTACTACTACTAGCCTCTCTGTTCTTTATAGAGAAGAGAAGAATGGAACAGCCTCCTCTCCTTTGCCCTTGTAAAGGAAGTATGTCAAGTGGTATACTGTAGCAAAGAAATACAGTCATGTGAAAAAGAAAGTACACCCTTCTCGAGTTCCATGGTTCCACGTATTAGGACAGAAGAAAAATCATTTGGCCCGTAGCAGGTCTCAAAATTAGGTAAAGACAACCACAGATGAACAACAACACATGACAGAGTACACTGTGGCATTATTTATTGTACAGAAATACAGCCAAAATGGAGAAGCCATGTGGGAAAAACTAAGTACACCTTATGATTCAATAGCTGGTAGGACCACCTTTAGCAGCAATAACTTGAAGTAATCATTTTCAGTATGACGTGATCAGTCTCTCACATCGTTGTGGAGGAATTTTGGCCCACTCTTCTTTACAACATTGCTTCAGTTCATTGCGGTTTACGGGCATTTGTTTATGCACTGCTTTCTTAAGGTCCCGCCACAGCATTTCAGTCGGGTTGAGGTCTGGACTTTGACTGGGCCATTGCAGCACCTTGATTCTTTTCTTTGTCAGCCATTCTGTTGTGTGCACAGATTTGCTGGTGTGCTTGGGATCATTGTCCTGTTGCATGACCCAATTTCGGCCAAGTTTTAGCTGCCGGACAGATGGCCTCACATTCGACTCTAGAATACCTTGGTATACAGAGGAGGTCATGGTCGACTCAATGACTGCAAGGTGCCCAGGTCCTCTGGCTGCAAAACAAGCCCAAATCATCACCCCACCACCACTGTGCTTGACAGTTGGTCAGAGATGTTTGTGCTGTTATGCTGTGTTTGGTTTTCGCCAAACGTGGTGCTGTGCATTATGGCCAAACAGCTCCACTTTGGTCTCGTCCGCCCATAGGACATTGTTCCAGAAGGCTTGTGGATTTGTTCAGATGCCACTTTGCAAACCCAAGCCGTGCTGCCATGTTCTTTTTAGAGAGAAGAGGCTTTCTCCTGGCAACCCTTCCATACAAACCGTACTTGTTCAGTCTTTTTCTAATTGTACTGTCATGAACTTTAACGTTGCACCTGCTGACTACGGCCTGTAGCGCCTGAGATGTAACACTTGGATGTTTTGCAATTTCTCTGAGCATTGCACGGTCTGCCCTCGGGGTGAATTTGCTGGGACGTCCACTCCTGGGAAGATTGGCAACTGTCTTGAATGTTTTCCACTTGTGAGTAATCTTCCTCACTGTAGAATGATGGACTTTAAATTGTTTGGAAATGGCCTTATAACCCTTCCCGGATTGATGGGCAGCAACAATTGCTTCCCTAAGATCATTGCTGATGTCTTCTCTCCTTGGCATTGTGGTAACACACACCTGACTGCTGGAGACGAGCAAACTCCTGACACTCCAGCTTTTATAGAGGTGGTCACACTTGCTGATGATGAATTCATCAAGGCCATTTTTTGCTTAGCAGTGCCTGGCTGCTCCTTAGCCTCTTCATACCTATGGCAGCCCTAAGGGTGTACTTAGTTTTTCCCACATGGCTTCTTCATTTTGGCTGTATTTCTGTACAATAAGTAGTGCCACGGTGTACTCTGTTATGTGTTGTTGTTCATCTGCGGTTGTCTTTACCTAATTTTGAGACCTGCTACGGGCCCGATGATTTTTCTTCTGTCCTGATACGTGGAACCATGGAACTCAAGAAGGGTGTACTTTCTTTTTCACATGACTGTAGCTACCACTGATGAGGCGGTTTCCATGCTTTCCTGTCAAATATATCTAATGCAATGAGATGGGCATCTCCTCTGTCAGTTACCAAATGTTAAGCATTGATGCGAGATAATCTCACCAAGTTGGGATGCCGGTGCTGTAGTCAAGGTTTCAGTGCTGTATGAAGGATGTTGGTTTTCACTCTTCCGTCATTGTAAAAAAAGGCGAAATATTTGTATGATCTGAAGAGAAACCACATTCTATCATTGTAACCTGATGGTAGCCACTAGAAGAAAATAAATCTACCTGAACGTAAAGTTTTGTGGAAAGTAGGCAAGTTCTGCCATGCTACATTGAGCGGGGGGGATACCCCACCATTGCCACTTGGTGGTTCAGATACTGAAAGCCTTATGTGACTGAGCCCATGATGATCACCAAGAGGTGCTACTGTCAAAATACTGTTTACATTCACAACTCTAGCTGGTGTCGCTGGACTCTCAAGTGTCATATGAACAAATCATGCAATGCTAATAGTTCCTTGTGACTGCTTATGTGAATAACCTGCATACTGAACTTTTATTTTTGTTTTGAAGAAAAATAACTCTCAAACTCTGACTAAAGAGAAAATGGAGGTAGATTATTAACATGAAAGCTAAATGAAACAAATAGTTTTTAATAGCACAAACGTCATGTGTGGAGAGTATAGCTTTTGAGCATGAAAACCATCCTGTTTACATTTAGCTAGTCAATTACATAGTTAAATTATTTACCAGACAGTCATTGTCTAAATAATATAATAATGGAATAGAACAGGAGCTAAAGAACTGGCTAGTATTGTGTGCCCAAGGAAGATTTGAACTTGGATTTTTCAAAAAGCCAGCCCTCTATGCCATAAGATAAACCTGTTCAATAGCTAAGGGGGAGGGGGAAGTAGCTTGTGATATGGTATGGGGAGCATCTGTTGTTCAAAGGAAAAACAAAACAAAAATCCCACTAAGCACATGCAAGCCTTTGGGGTGGATGTAACACATAGCTCTTTGGATCTGGCCAAGATTTTTACAGCCTATTTCCTGCTGGGATGTATCAACCATACTTTCTCCTTTCGTTAAAAACCAATGCCCTGCAAGTATTTCTGTTCATACTTAGGAAGGAGCCAAAGAGTTTGCAGCTGCTTTAACTGCTGAGCGAATAAAAACACCACCAAAGCGTCCAGGGGGCCGCCGAAGGGGAAGGCTCCCAAATAACACCAGCAGGCCTAGCACTCCAACTATAAATGTGCTAGAATCTAAGGATACAGACAGTGACAGAGAAGCTGGAACTGAAACTGGAGGTGAAAATAATGACAAAGAAGAGGAGGAGAAGAAAGATGAGACTTCAAGCTCCTCTGGTGAGACAAATCTGTATTGTTGCTGGTTTTACTAAAAATAGCTTATACTGGCTAGATAAATTTAAAATCCTTGTTTTATCCAGTCATTTAATCTATATGTAATGGCAGTTTGTTTTTGTTGAGTACCTACTTGTGAAACTTCAAAGTTAATTTTCCATCACTCTAATTCCTTGAATTATCTTGGAGAATGAGAGTGAGTTGTTGCTAGGGAAAACTCCAGAAAGTGCAAGTTGGAATGAAGTTTATTGTTGAGTTTTTGTGTTTAAGCAAAGAGAGTTTCTGAGCTAGGTGTAAATATCTATATTCTCTGTGTGTGCATACACGTGCATGTGTGTCTGCCTTCCGTGAACCAGGAACTATTCCTGTGATGCTGATGTTTAAAAATGAAGATCATTAAGTTACAAGAGTTACAAGTGTGGCAATCAGTGCTATGTAGACCTTTTGCAGGGGCTGTTGAAGCTACATCAGTCATTCCTTAACTTGTGGTGGGGCACACTAGTGTGACTTAAGAGAACCACTAGTGTGCCATGAGAAATCAATTGATTATATACTGAAACATTCTCATTAGATTCCCAAAGATGTTCTCTTCCAATTAGCCTCCGACTTTGATGACTTGTGCTCTTGCTTTCTCTCTGCATTAGAAGTGAATTAATGATCCAGTCACACCTGATGTAGAAACACGTAAGAATTCCCTGCCCTCCTAGGAAATCACTAGCTGCATCTTTGCATGTGTTACTGCTCTGGGTATGCCACCAATTTAAATTAAAAAATAATGTGTGGCTCATCTGCCAGATATTTGAGGACCACCCCTTTTAGGAGCTTGTGGCATCAAAGTCATGTTGGACCATGCAGTGCTGTAACTGAAGGCACATCCCATTGAAAAATATTCTGTATAGGGTCTCTGGAGGGTTTTTTGGGGGGTACACTGATGTTATTTTGAAGGACTTGAAAAATCGCTTCAGTGTTTGTTCTTGGTATTTCAGAAGCAAATTCTAGGTGTCAAACACCAATCAAAATGAAGCCAAATATTGAACCTCCTGAGAATGTGGAGTGGAGTGGTGCAGAAGCTTCAATGTTCAGAGTTCTCATTGGTACCTACTATGACAATTTCTGTGCAATTGCCAGATTAATTGGGACCAAAACGTGTAGGCAGGTAAGAATAAAATGACAACTAAAGAGAGTGTTTTCAAAAGCAGTACCAGCATAGCGATACTAAACTTCCTTTTCTGAGAAATTTGAAGTTCTTCATGTTCATAGAGAGTACAAGCATATTCAGTTCAGTCTAATAAAATCCTCTGGTTTGCATTAGCATTAATATTGCTGTGTGAGGTCAGTTGAGATTCGATAAGAATCTGGATAAATAACTTGTATTAACAGGAGAAATGTTGCCTTACATATAAGTTCAGTCTCATCCATGATAGAAAAAGTGGAAGACCGACAACCTGGTCTTCTGCGCGGGTTCAATGCTAAGGGGGTAGCGAGTCCTGGGGGCGGGCCTTCTCCGAGGTCCCCCAGCGATTATCACCCTTAGCCCAGAACAAAGGGATAACTTATAGCCACAAAAGTATCTTTTATAAAACAAGTTTATTTACAAAATTACCTTCACCAACCCAGACACACGCCAGCAATACAGCTTATCAGTACGGTACAAAGTAGCAAGCAAGAGGTCTCAAGGACACCGTGATTTCAGGGCTCTCAGCTAGTTAGTTCAGCTCGGGCTCCAGCAGAGGCCCGGTCAACCGCATGCTGCTAGCTGGGTTCCCGGCGGAGGTCCAGTCTACCCAAGCGGCTAGCTGGGTTCCCGGCGGAGGTCCGGTCTACCCAAGCGGCTTGTGAGTGATTTCAGCTTGGTTTCCCGGGGGTCCGGTCAACCCAAGCGGCCAGTGATTTCAGCTTGGGTTCCCGGGGGTCCGGTCAACCCAAGCGGCCAGTGATTTCAGCTAGCTGGAGCACGCCGGGTGCTGCTACCCGGGGTTGCCGATCCCTTCGTTCCCTTACCCCAAGCATGGGGCAAGATTGCTGATCAGGTCCAACAACTCAGTTCCCTTGCGCAGGGTGTTTTATACCTTGGGTTTCAGGTAGCCCCTCCCTCTGCAATCAGGTGGGTGGCCAATCAGGTGGGTTGCCACCCTCCTCAGGTGGGCGGCCAATCCGGTGGGTTGCCACCCTCCTCAGGTGGGTGGCCAATCAGGTGGGTTGCCACCCTCCTCAGGTGGGCGGCCAATCAGGTGGGTTGCCACCCTCCTCAGGTGGGTGGCCAATCAGGTGGGTTGCCACCTTCCCCCTGTGGGGTGGGGTCCCTTTGAAGCCACTTGCTTAATGGTCCCATCTTGTGGTGTTGAATGGTCCTTTCTTATGGGTGCCGAATTGTCTGCTCTGGCAAGGCATTCAAGTCTTATGTAGATGGGGCTGATATACGAGAGCATTGACGAACCTGGGGATGCTTCCTGCCTTCCCCCCTGGGGTGATTCTATGCAGATGTTGTTTTGTCCCCTTTGGTCTCTGTGGAGACTGGCTCTCTCCCCCCCCCCCGGGTCTCCTTCCCCCCTCCTTGGTGAGTGTGTGTGTGTCAGAAAGGGGTTTTAGGTTGGCTTTCTCCACATCTCCCCCCCGGGGAAAAGATGGCATTGGGGTCCCACACCCCAATTTCCCATCGACTTGCCCATCACCTGAGAAAGCCCTGGAGAGTGCATCAGCCAAGACATTGTCCTTACCCTTGATGTGCTCAATTTCGAAGTCAAAGTCTTGCAACGCCAGACTCCACCGTAGGAGTTTTTGGTTGTTGCCCTTGACTCTATCTAACCAGCACAGGGGGGAATGGTCAGTCTGAAGGCGGAACCGTCTCCCCCAGAGGTAGGGGTGCAACTTGGTGATGGCCCACACCACGGCCAGTCACTCCTTCTCAATGGTGGCAAGACTACGTTCTCTGGGCAGGAGCTTCTTGCTCAGGTATGCAACGGGGCGCAGCCCTTCTCCCACCTTCTCCTGTAACAACACCGCCCCCATCCCGGCCTCAGAGGCATCCGTCTGTAGAACGAAGGGGGATTCGAAGTCTGGGGCTTGCAGAATGGGAGCTGCCGTGAGGCAGGCTTTTAACCCATCGAAAGCAGTCTGGCAAGCCGCGGTCCACTGGACCCTGTTCGGTTGGCGCTTCTTACAAAGATCAGTCAGAGGGGCTGCTAGCTGACTGAAGTGTGGCACAAACTTCCGATAGTACCCTGCAAGTCCCAGAAAAGCCTGCACCTGTTTTTTGGTTGCGGGTTGGGGCCATTTCTGAACCGACTCGATCTTAGCTTCCATGGGTTTGATGCTCCCCCCTCCGACGCGATGTCCAAGGTACTCAACCTCCCCTAGCCCCACCTGGCACTTCTTTGCTTTCACTGTCAACCCAGCGTCCCGGATCCGCTGGAAGACCCGCCGGACATGCTGCAGATGCTGCTTCCAAGTGGAGCTAAAGATAGCTATGTCGTCCAGATAGGCACAGGCAAATTCTCCCAACCCATTCAGCATTCCATTCACCAGCCTCTGAAAGGTTGCCGGACCATTCCGGACTCCGAAGGGAAGAGTGGTGAACTGGAATAAACCCAGGTGTGTGACAAAGGCAGACTTGAGAGCAGCATCCGCGTCCAGCGGAACTTGCCAGTAGCCCTTGGTGAGGTCTAGGGTTGTAATGTACTTGGCCCTCCCTAGTTTCTCCAGCAAGACATCCATGTTGGGGATGGGGTAGGGGTCAGGGACGGTCACCTTGTTGATTTTCCGATAGTCCACACAGAACCGCACCCCCCCATCCTTTTTGGCCACCAGGACAATCGGGGAGGACCATGGGCTAGAACTAGGGACGATCACCCCTAGGTCTAACATGGCTTTGACCTCCTCAGCAATGACCTGAGCATGGGGTCCCACCGCCCGGTATGGCAGAGATTGCAGAGGGGGGCTGTCACCCGTTTGAATGGTGTGCTGGATGAGTGGGGTCCGCCCGGGGCGGTCTGAGAACATGGTCCCAAATTCATCCAGCACCCGCTTCATTTGCTCCCGCTGAGCCTTGGACAGGGCGGGTGACAGTGAGATTTCTTCCATCCCCCCCCCATCCCCCCATTCTCCCAAGAGATCCCCATCAGCGAAATCCTTATCATTATGTTCCTTCACACAGCCCAGTCCCGCACCCCGGTCCACATACAATTTCAACATATTCACATGAAACACTTTACATTTTCCAGGAGTCCCAGCAAAGAGTATTTTGTAGTTGACTGGTCCAAGTTTCTCGACTACAGTCCCCGGACCCTCCCACTTAAGACACAGCTTGTCCGTTTTGAGGGTACGCAGAACCAACACTTTATCACCCACCTCAAAAGTCCGGGCTACTGCGGTTTTATCATATAGCTCCTTTTGCCGCTGCTGGGCTGCCTTCAGATGCTGTTGGGCGGCTTCTCGAACGCTGTGGAGGGTGTCCCGTAGCCGCCGCAGAAAAGTGTGAACCGGCACGGGCGAACTGCTGGCAGCCCCCTCCCATTCCTCCCGCAACAAAGCCAAGGGCCCCCGTAGTTCTCTGCCAAACATCAGTTCATTCGGGGAAAACCCGAGGCTTTCCTGCGGAGCATCTCGGTAGGCAAAGAGGAGGTAGGGTAGGGCTTGGTCCCAAGTTCCCGGGTGACGGCTAGCGTACGCCCGGATAATTTTCCCCAGAGTCTGGTTGAAGCGCTCAACCAGTCCGTTGGTCTCGTGGTGGTAAGGCACCGAAGTTACATGGTCAACCCCCCCCAGGTCCCACATCTTCTGGAACAGTTTAGACATGAACCCGGTGCCGCAGTCTGACACGACCGTGCGGGGCATTCCTAAGCGGGCAAAGAGAGAGAGCAGAGTCTTAGCCAGGCTGGCTGCAGAGATGGAGGCGAGCGCAAAAGCCTCCGCGTAGTGGGTGGCAAAGTCCACTACCGTCAGTACAAACTTTTTTCCCGTCTTGGTGGGCGGGTTCAGGGGACCCACTATGTCCATAGCAATCCGTTCAAAAGGGATCCCCACCACCGGAAAAGGCTGAAGGGGAGCTCTTGGGTGATCGCGATTGTGTCCCACTCGCTGGCACACATCGCAGGACCGACAGTAAGCCTTAATGTCGGAGGCGATCATGGGCCAGTAGAACCCCTCTGTAATTCGAGCTTGGGTCCGCTTTTGCCCCAGGTGTCCTCCCCATGCCACGTCATGGGCGAGGTGCAACACGGCGCGGCGGTACCGTTGGGGAACCACCAGCTGCCTTTGCTTGCGCCCCGGTGCCACTTCCCCCTTTGGCTCGAACTCCCGGTACAAAGTTCCATTGTCCCAGACAAATCTTTCCGTGGCAAGGGATACCCCGGGGTCTTGGTTGGCCAGAGCGCGACACTCTCGCAAGGACGGGTCCAGTCGCTGGGCTTCCTTGAATTGGGCTTGTGTCCCAAAGTCTTTAGCCATCTGAGCAAACCCTTCGTTCTTCGGGGGCTCCGCTATGGCCTGGTTTTCTCCGGGGTGCCCCGCAGGGGATGGGGTCACCCCGGGTGGTGGAGGGGTCACGGGCTTAGGCTTTGGGACCGGTGCGGTTACGGGCGGCCCCCCTCGCCTGGCCTGTCCCTGGGTGATGACCCCCATCTTAGCTTTGGCCACCCGGAACGCGAGGTCGTTCCCGATGATGATGCCCCACTCCTTTTGGCGACGGATGATTACGTCCATCTCTCCTTCCCACCCCTGGTACTTGATCCGGACCCAGGCGATGGGGACAGTGATGTCGGGGGAGTTATAGGGTTTGATCGTACACGTACGTCCCGACAAAAGTTGGGACCTCTCTACGCGGTCCCGGGGCAGAGCCGTTACATCTGCCCCAGTGTCCCTATACCCCACCCTGGGAACATTATTGATATAGATGGACTCACAGAATTGCTTGCGGCTCCATCTCAGCTGGTCCGGGGAGGCGATGCGATACAGCGATGCACGGGGTTCAGGACGGTAGGAATCCCACTCCTGGAGTTCCTCCTCGGCACCGCGATCCTCGGGGATGCTTGCATGGAGGGAGAGGACCGACCGTCGCTCATCGTCACTGTCGTCGTCCTGAGCGGCTGCAGCACCCGCAACGCGTCCTACTTTCCTCAGCGAGGGACGGGCATCCCGGTTCTTGGGTTGGAGCTTGGGGCAACCCCGCCGCAGGTGTCCCATCTCGTTACAGTGGAAGCATGCCCCAGACCGAGGGTTTTGGTTCCCCTTGGTCCGAGGGGCCTCCCCGCGCCGTCGGGGCAGGCCCTTTTCTGGCTCCGGGTTCTTCTCGGCCACGGCCGCGGAACTTCCCTTGGTGGATGGGGCCGTCCGGTATAGCCCCATCTCGTCGGCCAAGATCCCCGCCGCCTCACAGGCACGGGGCTTCTGATCCCTCACGACAGCGGCCAGCTCCTTCGGGATGGTGGTGAAGAACTGCTCCATGGCGAACAGCTCGACAACTTCCTTCAGGGTGGAGGCCCGGGAAGCCTCCACCCAGGACTCGCAGACGTGCATCACCTGGGCTGCCCATGCCACGTGGGTGGTCCCAGGGGAAGGTCTACCCTCTCGAAATCTTCGCCGGCAATGTTTGGCGGAGAGGGCGAAGTGTTGCCTGACCGCTGCCTTGAACGCCTCGTAGCTTGCCGGGGTCTTCCGCAGATGAGCCCCGAGGAGGTCAGCCAGGTCCCCACTGACCTGGGTTCATAGGGCGGACAACCACAAGTTGTCGGGGACCCGCTGCTCCTGGCACGCCATTTCAAAAATGGAGAAAAACATCAGGACATCCTGCCCTGGCTTGTAGTAGGGGAACGCCTTGCGGTCCCACGACGGAGGGGGAGGAGCAGAGGGGACAGTCGGGGGAGTTTTCCCCGCCTCAAGCTGCATCTTGGCCAGCTCCATCTGCATCCGGATCATTTCGCGCTCGTGGGCCATCCTCTCCCGCTCGTGTGCCATCCATTCCGACGGAAGCTCGAAGGGCTCCAGGGGCTCCAGAGGAGCGGGGTCCTCGGTCACCACATCCTCTCTCCCATCGGTCGGAACTGGGATAGGGCGGCCCCTGGGTCGGGCACCCGGTGCCAGACTTGCCACCAGCTCCGTCTGCCGGATCAGCGCCGCCAACCCCGGGGTAATGGGGGTTGCGGGCAGGGGCCGCCGTGGCTCGGCTCCCCCAGTCGCTCCGTCAGGCTCTGGGTCGCCCATGGTGATCCTCAGGCTCTTGCTACTTTGGGTCTGGGAGATATTCTGGGCTAATAAGTTATCCCACCGCTGCCACCAAGTGGAAGACCGACAACCTGGTCTTCTGCGCGGGTTCAATGCTAAGGGGGTAGCGAGTCCTGGGGGCGGGCCTTCTCCGAGGTCCCCCAGCGACTATCACCCTTAGCCCAGAACAAAGGGATAACTTATAGCCACAAAAGTATCTTTTATAAAACAAGTTTATTTACAAAATTACCTTCACCAACCCAGACACACGCCAGCAATACAGCTTATCAGTACGGTACAAAGTAGCAAGCAAGAGGTCTCAAGGACACCGTGATTTCAGGGCTCTCAGCTAGTTAGTTCAGCTCGGGCTCCAGCAGAGGCCCGGTCAACCGCATGCTGCTAGCTGGGTTCCCGGCGGAGGTCCGGTCTACCCAAGCGGCTAGCTGGGTTCCCGGCGGAGGTCCGGTCTACCCAAGCGGCTTGTGAGTGATTTCAGCTTGGTTTCCCGGGGGTCCGGTCAACCCAAGCGGCCAGTGATTTCAGCTTGGGTTCCCGGGGGTCCGGTCAACCCAAGCGGCCAGTGATTTCAGCTAGCTGGAGCACGCCGGGTGCTGCTACCCGGGGTTGCCGATCCCTTCGTTCCCTTACCCCAAGCATGGGGCAAGATTGCTGATCAGGTCCAACAACTCAGTTCCCTTGCGCAGGGTGTTTTATACCTTGGGTTTCAGGTAGCCCCTCCCTCTGCAATCAGGTGGGTGGCCAATCAGGTGGGTTGCCACCCTCCTCAGGTGGGCGGCCAATCCGGTGGGTTGCCACCCTCCTCAGGTGGGTGGCCAATCAGGTGGGTTGCCACCCTCCTCAGGTGGGCGGCCAATCAGGTGGGTTGCCACCCTCCTCAGGTGGGTGGCCAATCAGGTGGGTTGCCACCTTCCCCCTGTGGGGTGGGGTCCCTTTGAAGCCACTTGCTTAATGGTCCCATCTTGTGGTGTTGAATGGTCCTTTCTTATGGGTGCCGAATTGTCTGCTCTGGCAAGGCATTCAAGTCTTATGTAGATGGGGCTGATATACGAGAGCATTGACGAACCTGGGGATGCTTCCTGCCTTCCCCCCTGGGGTGATTCTATGCAGATGTTGTTTTGTCCCCTTTGGTCTCTGTGGAGACTGGCTGTCTCCCCCCCCCCCCCGGGTCTCCTTTCCCCCTCCTTGGTGAGTGTGTGTGTGTCAGAAAGGGGTTTTAGGTTGGCTTTCTCCACAGAAAAAATAGATATATGCTAATAGAAAATGACTGACTTTTGCCAGTGAGGAATAGTCACAGGAATGTTAATCTCTTTACAGGTATATGAGTTTAGAGTAAAGGAATCTAGTATTATCGCTCCTGCACCTGCTGAAGATGTTGATACTCCTCCAAGAAAGAAGAAGAGGAAACACAGGTAAACCAGTTGAATGTCAATCAAGAATGTCAATCAAGAACTAAAGCTTTTTAAAGGGGAGCTATAGAATTAAAACCATACTAATAAAAGAAATGTCACAAGCAAAGCCTAGGGAGAGACTAAACTATTATTAATTTTCACTTTAGAAAATGCATTTTTATAAGCACAAATTATTATATTATTTATGATGGCTGGATCATAAGACTTCCTGTACCTCCATATGGGTGCCAAAGCTGCCCATGAAATTACAAATGCAATGTTATGCCAGCATTGCAAGTAGCTCCTGATGGAACTTATGTGTACAAACATTTTATTGGGTAATAAAAAAATTCTGTCCTGTATTGGGACTCCTTGTACTAATCAACTTTTCTCTTTACCTCAAAGCAAATAAAACAATATTCGCCACCCATGTGCACCATGTTCCTCTAGTTCCTTCAGCTGATTCACAGGTTTGTCAACAGAAATGAAGCTAGTCTCTATACAGTGCCATAAGAATTAGTGGGGAAGTGAAAAAGAGCCCATTTGCTTACTCCCTAGCTCTCTGACCCACTCCAGATGCAATCTTTTACATTCCCTGTCATCCACTTTAAGGGCATGATCCTATTGTGCATGGACAGTGCCCAGGGACAATACGATTTTTCGCATTCCCCCTCCTGAAGCCAATCCCTCTCCCCTGCCCCTCCCCATCACAGCCACCACAGAATGCACTGTGGCACCTGCTTTCCAAGGAGGAAAAAGTGGCCTTGGAGGATCTTGTAGAGGTCAAAAGGGGGTCATTCTGGTGGGCGGGGAGGGGAGACAAGAGGAAGGGCTAGGATATGAACATTCGTATGGTCTCTCTAGCCCCAGACCTGCCCCTGGCAGCACGCCTCCTCTAAACAGGCTCAGAGGCCCATCTAGACGAAAAAGAGAAAAAAGGAGGATGAAGTAGCAAAAATTGCCTTGGTCCCTCCTGCTGCCCTGCTGGCAGCAGCCTAGTAGTAGGGCATTGGATACTCGGACGTTCAGAGGCTTCCTTCTAACAGGATGGGTTGCATCCTAAGTAGAGAAGTGGAGCATTACTATTCTGAATATTACTATTCAGGCTTTCTAAAAAGGCTCTTAGTATTTTCTGTATTATCTCTGCTTAATTCCGCATTACAATTAAACAGGTGGGACCTGCAACAAAATGTTGCGGTGTAAGCTCTTAAGAGGAGTGCTTCTGTTCAGGGTTCCAGCCAGCTAGCGACATCTTGCCCCAGTACACTATAAGCTGTTAATGGTACAAACAGGGCAATTTTATCCCCTTCCCCAATTTTCTTTCTTTTTTTTTCTTTTCCAGCAGACACTAAACATTCTATGGCTCCTAGAGGTCACTGAGCATTCTCAGTCCTTGTTTTGCTGGGGTGGGGTTTTTTTTGTGGGGGGGATCTTTACCTTTGTTTTAATTTACAAACATACATACTTTTGCATATCTAGGGAGTCCCCTAGAAACTACTATCTTCATTTGTTGTGGCCTTCATTTCCCTTCCAAACTCGTAGGCAATCAACCACGTGAGTTTGCTGTTAGAGGCAGTGATATCCTGTCTGATCTAGAGAGTAAGCACGATCAGGGCAATGGAAGTCTTGGGTGGTGGGGAGAACTTGAGAGCCACTGTGGTCCAGTGGATATACTTTGAGGATAGACCAAGTAGATCTTGGTATGAGTTGCCTCTGTTCTTATCCTCAGTTCCCCAACAATAAATGGAGAGTAATAATTTATGGTAGCATTGACTTTGGAAGGGGACACATTAGACATAGGTGAATATCCATGGTTTTATCTACCCATACATGTGTTCAAGCCCACTGAAATTGATTGACAAACATATCTAACTCTATTGGGTTGTACCTAAAGTTACTGTGATACAAACTGTAAGAATATTATAGCAATTCACTCAGACATGCATTGAAGTGAACGAGGAATTCTACACACACACGTTCTCTGAATAAGTACTGATTTCAGCAGCGATTGTCCTGTTGACACGTTTATGAGTGTGTACACTCAAAGAAGGGACTGCTTGCATAGGCAGAAAAAGTATTGTGTGAACTGGTCCTGCATTGAATAGAAATGAAATTGGCAGAATTCGGTACCAGAAAAGCAAAAAAGGACCTCCCTGTTCATTTGAAACATTTCTTGAAGGTTCTTTGATCAAAGCATTTGTGCATCGGGTGTTTTATTTGCTAGGAAAAATACATACCTGCAGTCAGATTTCTTAAACATTTTTCCTCCTCCCCCCCTTCTCCCCACAGTGGCCCCTCCAGCCCCCTAAAAATGCTACACAGAGGGTCAGGGGCCCTGCTGAATGGGGTGAGCTGTGGTGAAGGGGTGATCTCCAAAAATCAAGCAGAGGCACCTTCTGTGAGCCTGCCATCAATGGAAGGCAGATTCTGGATCCAATCCTTGAAATGCATATGAAAATCTCGTGTTATCTCAGTTTTATTGGGTGTAGCAAAAATAAATTCCTTAGGAATAATGTACACATACAAGATCTGCAAATAAAATTATAAAATTTTTGTCACAAATAAACCAATACAAATTTGAACTTGGCAAGCTTGACCTCAAACTTACCTGTAGTATGTTTTAATGCTATAGGATAGGATAGTTTAACTAGTGACTTTTTCTGTTCAAGCCAACTTCAAAGAGTAATTAACATTTCTGGTATAATAATTAGTATCTTCTTTACAGGATATTTTATAATCCAATCACAGGGAGCAATATTAATTTTTCTGTTTTAAGTTTTTTGGTTTCTGAAAATGATATAAAATACTCTAATTCAGAGCCACTTTCTAAGATGCAGCTGGACTCAGCTGCATTTCCCAGCCAAATACAGCCTGTCGACCTTATTGTGTGTTTGTGTTTTTACAGGTTGTGGGCTGCTCATTGCAGAAAGATACAGCTGAAGAAGGGTTAGCATCTTTACATTCCACTTTATGTCATGAAATTCCAGGATTCTATTTTTGGGTTTTTGTTTTTGTTTTATAAGAAAAATGCTGAACTACATGGGGAACCAGAGCTAACAAATTATCTGACCCAGTAAATCTTTGTAAGACAGGAGGGCTCCAATGGATACAGGGAGATTCTCTGCCCCACAGCTTTCCCACTTACTTCAATTAAGGGGACCATATCACTTGTATGAAGTGATGTGTGCACAGAACTGCCCCTTAATATGAATGGGGGAACTCTGGTGAATTTGGAGATACTTAAGATTATGGTATAAGTGGAGCTCTGGAGTATGGCAAATGAATGTAATTGACATGTTGCTTTGTTCATGTAGCAGTGATTGGATAATTCTACATTGTTAATACAGTTACACATAAATGCAAAACTAGTTGATAGAACAGTGAATTAAAAATCAGAAACCATCAGAGATAGAGCACACAAATCACATATAGAGTCCTAAGCTCATGATATAAACCCAGTTGACAAGTCAGCAGCTTACGCTACAAATTAATTCCAAAACCACCTTCATACAATCCCAAATCTCTCTCTCTAAAACTCTTAACCTTGTATCCCAGCACTAATCAAAATTTAAGAAGTCAAAACAACATGTGCCTCAGGTTCTTTCCCCCCTTCAGCATACAGCTGATTCAAAGAAGTTTGTCTAAAAGACCTTGCATAAATGGTTTGATTGTCAGGTGGGTGGGAATAATTAATCTATAACTAATTGATCTTTGAATAATAGGCTTTAACTTCCTGTTTTTACATTGTATTTTTAATTGTGTTTTAATGTACTTATTTGTTATTGTTTTTATCCAGTTTTGTTAGTGATTGTATGCCGCCTTGAGTGCCATTTTTTGTAGAAAGACATGGTACAAATCAAAACAAATCAATCAATAAAATACCTCAGGAGTAAGATTTGATAGTGGTTGGATAGGAGGCTTTTGTATCATTTCATCAGGTTTTTCCATGAGCTGTTGCTGTATTTTTAAAAAGCCATCCATCCATGTACAGTTTAGCCTAAATTTCACATGGACATTTATTTAAACTAGGCTGTAGAGTTTTGACCCATTAAGTTAATAACACACAGTAAACACTGCTTCTACTATCACAAATTTCATAAGCATCAAAACCACAATTCGACCATTAGGTATCATGTTGTCTGTTACAGTATGTTTACATAGTGAATTAGACATGCAGTCATTACGTATGATAATCTATATACAGTTTTCATGTTTTTTTCCTGCATGGAAATGCTTTCTGTGTAAGACATTCATAACATTTGAAGTAGTCTTAACTGCATTGCAAAGTAATGAGGAAAAGGCAAAAGAACTCGGGTAAAGCACCAAGTTCAGTTTGGAAGAGATTTCAGCAGGAGAAGTGTAAGCATTTGCTGACTTCTCTCATTGAAATCAGTGAGATAGACAGAGCAGTCGGGGGAGTGAAAATCTGTGGCAGCCAAACTATCATTTCCTAAGAAGGTGGGGTGTTTGTTTTTTTTTGGCCTTTTGGAGCCGCTGTGTGTCTTGAAATTTCCCCCCTTGTTGATCTCAAAGGGAGGGAAATAAAACTATGCCAACTCCAGGGTTGGCATAGCCCCCCCCTCCTAAGGGGCATACTGTGGGAATGGGAGGGCTTTGAATCTCCTTTTTCCCACTCTGCCAGACTTCTGATGCTTGAGGAGCATGGAGGAGGCTTCTGAGAGTGGACTTCCCTCTCCCGCAGTGAAGTAGGAGATCTGCACGGTCCTAGGGCCCTTGGGATGTCCTCCCAGGGACCCTAGGATTGAGCCTTTAGGGCACAATCCTATGCATGTTTAGACAGAAAAAAGTCCAACAACTCCCAGCATTCCCCAGCTAGCCATGCCAGCTAGGGAATGTTGGGAGTTGTAGGACTTTATTCTGTCTAAACATGCATAGGATTGCACCTTTAAAGTGCTAAATGTTGCTGGGTCATGCCCAATGCAGGAAAAGTGAGAATGCAGGGAAAAGCTGAGAATGCAGGGAAACCATGCAATTAAGATGTACTGACTGTACTCTGTTTTTCTTCCATCCACTGCCTATTTTAATACTCTGAAAAAAATATGTAAGGGATTTCTTGGAGTGGTGGGAAGATGAGACTTTTAATTTCCTCTATCAAATTTCATCTTTCTAAACACTTCTAAACATTATTTTTTGTTCAGATGGGTCATCCAATCATGTTTACAACTACCAGCCATGTGATCACCCGCGTCAGCCTTGTGACAACTCATGTCCCTGTGTCATTGCTCAGAACTTCTGTGAGAAGTTCTGTCAGTGCAGTTCAGAATGTAAGTAACTTTTGAAATTGGTATTTTTATTGATCTGAAGAAATCAAAATGCTTGGATGAGTTGGTGGGTTTTAAGAATTGTGGAAAGTTTCATATTTTGTTGGGCAAGTGATAGGGCCAAGCAAGGTGTGTCATTTATCACGTGGTCCTTGCATGGCTGTGGTTCTTTTTTCAATAGATAGCTTGTGCAGGGGGACTGTGGCATGTGGGGAAGGGGGGCCTTAAGCCTTTGCCCCTGCCATGGTCCTGATTGGAATCCCCACCTGTCACCTCCACGTGGCTGCCATGGAAGGAAAGCTCCCATTGTGAATAGCAGGCACATGGTGGGTGGGGGTGGTCCTGATTGGGGCCATTGTGGGGGCAAAAAAAGTTCCAGCTCCTCTCCCACTGTGCCATTATCCCTATCTAGCTTGCCCACTCCTCCAGTGCTGGCTATTTGTTTTTGTTTTGTTTTTTTAAACAACAACCGTTCAAGGCCAAGCTACCTGACAAATGTCACATCTAGTTTGGCCCATTTAAAGAAGGGAAAGCAGGTGCGATCCAGTCTGGAAAAAGGATGGATTTTAACACATTTAAAATTCTGTTAGATTACGTGTGTTCGGTAGCTGGCTACCATATATTGAAAACTCCTTTGAAAAGATGTACGGTAATTTTATGAGAAAACATTCATAGCAGCCAGGAAAATGCTCATTTTCCAGCACAATGCTTTTCAAACTTTGCTTCAAAGAAGCCTTGGGATTCCTTTGAAGCTTGCAGATCATCAATAAGATAACTGGTGATGGAGAAGCTCGCTGAAGGAAAGCTTGCCTGCCATACTTGATATTCCTTTGCAGCAGGTAGCTATGGGGAAATGAGTATGTTCTAAGGCGCAACCTCAATTCTGCTAGGGTGTTGGTTAGGCATAATTGGTCTGTCTGGTGCCCTTCAACATGTCCCTCAATCATCTGTAACAAACGGGTTCCTCAACAAACATGGGAAGGGCTTGCAGAGGAGAGGAAGTTCAAAGGGCGATGTTCCAGGGAGTTCGGAAACTATGAGAGAAAAGTGCACTTACTGTGGTTAGTTCCAGATTTGATTTTTCTCAACATACTTGCTGTTGGCATGCTGAAAAAAATAGTGTTATGCGTTTGCCCTCTGAAGGAGTTCACATTGCAATAAATAGGTTATTTACACCTATATTAATACCACTGCATAATGTGCTCCTGATTCAGTGCTAAAGTAACATAGGGATGCAGGGGGGAGCCACATGTACAGGTGGTGCTTTTTAAATAAAATTTTAAAATCCTTGCAGCAAGTTAACAGGTTATATGGAAACATGTTTGTAAACACCATACTTTAATGTAGGAGCTGTTGCATGAAAAACCAAGACAGCTCCAACTGCATATGTAGTTGCCACACATACCTTAACAGATCCTCTAGGTCATAGGTCTGGTATTTTAAGGTAGTGGTATGATAAAAAAAAGAAGAAAAGGACAGTTTGCCCACTTTAAAGGCGAACTGTATTTTGCTTTTCATGATGAAATATGTAAAACTCCTTGGCCAGCTCTTTCACTGATGTGTAAATAGTTTCAGTATACTAAGCTCATTGGTTGTGGGATTGAAGCTTAAATGACATTTGTAACTCTCCAGGTGCGTACTTCATTTTGACACCTGTGCATAATTCCAGTGGGGTGGCTCACATGTTTGAAGCACCAGACACCCAGAAAATGGGCTCATAAACTACTGTTTTGGCAATCCAGCAATCAAGATCAGGAGTTCGGTATTGGGCAAGCCTGTTCCAGGCAAAATATAAAGTTGCTTCAGCTTTCTGCTTTGTTCTCTCTAAAGGCCAAAACAGGTTTCCTGGATGCCGCTGCAAAGCACAATGTAACACTAAGCAATGTCCTTGCTACTTGGCTGTACGTGAATGTGATCCGGATCTCTGCTTGACATGTGGAGCAGCTGATCACTGGGACAGCAAAAATGTGTCTTGCAAGAACTGCAGCATTCAGCGAGGATCCAAAAAGGTGCTTCATCCTTGATTCTAATCCACAACTGAGACCCTTTATCCCTGTTAATACCCAACAAGCCAAAAAAAAAAAAGTGTCTTTTATAGAGCAGGGATGCCCAAGAGCATTCATTGCCCCAAAAGGGGAAGATGGTTTCAACTACCTAATTATTGCAGTAGCAAAATTTGTGAAACTGCATACAGTCATGCCTTGGATTGAGAGCATAATTCGTTCCGTAAACGTGCTTGTAATCCAAAACACTCTTATATCAAAACAAAATCCCCCCAAAAAATTTGTACAGAGATTTTTAATTTAAGCCGTACTACAGTACTTGTATTGCAAGATGTCACTTGTATATCAAGTAAAAAAAAATTAAATAAATATTTCGATCCCAGGAGACCAATTCCATTGTGGGTTGCGGAAAGTGGCGTGTGGGCAGCTTGGCAAGAGTGGTAAAAAAAACCTTGCCGCTCTTGGCAAGCTTGCCTGTGCCACCGCCAGTGGTAGCTGCTCCAATGATGCCCAAGTGGCACTTTGGAGCGACCTTCACTGGCTCATTAACCTTAAAAAAAAAAAAAATTGGCTGGCACAAATGTGTGCAATTTTGTTCCATTATTTTTTTCAGTCTTCACAGGTGCACACCTACAACTGCCTGAAATGTGGAGCCTGGCCTGGCCCATGTCCTGGTAAGTGTCTGCTGTCAAAGTGCAGTAGGCAACATCCGTGGACATGGACCAAGCCAGGCTGCATGTAGGTTGCTTTACACACATTTGATAGCTGTTAATTGAAAAGCTTTGATAGCTGTTAATTGAAAAGCAAAGTGTTGAAGGGGGTGGCAAATATATCTCCCCCTTTCAGGTGTGATCCTCTAGTTTTTAAGTATTGCCCAGCCCAGACTGTTCTCAGTCTCCTCCACCTTTTCCACACTTCCTTGAGCCTCTAGGTCAGTGATGGCGAACCTATGGCACGCGTGCCACCGCTGGCACGCAGGGACCTCTCTGTGGGCACTCGAGCCATTGGTCGCCAGATTGCGAAAAGACCGTCCCCTTCTGCATTCAGCGTCGGGTTTCTATAGTAACTCCTCTCCACTCATTCCTCGCTGGCCTCCACAGGCAGGCACACACTCCAACATCTCCACCCCCAGAAGCAGACTGCGCAGGCACCCAGCCCTCCTTCTAACTGAACAGACAGCTCAGAAGCACAGTGCGCGCGCGCACCCAAATCTTTGCGCGCCCGGTGAAGAGCCATGCCCTGAGACAGAGCAGGGGCGTGATTAGTTAGTGCCCCCTCCTCCTTCCTTCCTGCCAAATTTAAGGCACTTTGAAATAAATAAGTTGGTTTTGTGTTGCAGTTTGGGCACTCGGGCTCAAAAAGGTTCGCCATCACTGCTCTAGGTAGTCCGGAAAGTGGGATTGATATATCCCACCCCCTTTTCTGTCAAAATAAAGGGTTCTTTTCCTTAAAGCTATTTAGCAAATTTGAACAGTGTTAGGGGGACAGGGAAATATATGCAGATTTCATGGCTGTATATAAATAAAGTTCGGGAGGTATTAGAGCTGGTGAAAATGTTTAAATAGACTAATTGAAAAATGGAAGTCTAAAGTGCAGACTCACCGAAATATCACAATAACAACTTCTGTGATGTACAATTGCATTTTCTAAGCATGCCACTATGATCTTCTATGAGTCTGTATGAATAAAGCAGCTGTTTACTGTAGCTGCTGTACCTTTTCATAGGATGTATTTGGTTAGGGTTAAGCATTTTCAACGTTACTGGCTTGATTAAGACACTTTTCCCCCATTCTACTAGCACTTGCTGCTAGCACCTTCTGATGTGGCAGGCTGGGGTATTTTCATTAAGGATCCAGTGCAGAAAAATGAATTCATCTCTGAATATTGTGGCGAGGTAAGAAACAAAATTTTCAATAAAAAGGCTTTAGCATAATCAATAAGCAATTTTCCCACTCAGATGTTAAATCAGCTGTCTTGCAAACTTACAGCTGGTAGATTGGAGTGGGGAAAGGGATAATGTTACATCTACTTGTATCAAAGCCATCCCTTACATTTTACTTTCAGATTATTTCTCAGGATGAAGCAGACAGAAGAGGGAAAGTATATGACAAATACATGTGCAGCTTTCTGTTCAATTTGAATAATGGTATGTGTTCTTAATCCCTCTGCATTGTATCAATCCATTCACAACGTAACCTATCTCAGGATATGAGGCATGGTGTTTCCAGCCAAGTACATTCTAGGACCTCAACCAATACACTGTATCAAAACTGTATAGGATTTAATAACAACAAATCCACACCTTTTAAGATGGTGTGACGAAATAGCAAGGATGGCATACGGTATACGGAAAACAGTACACGTGTAAATGGGTGACTGAGGAATAGCCACATATTGGAAAGATAAGTCCTCACTATAGCATCTTCTATATGCATCAAAATGGCAAGACTTCCTAGCTATAGTCTAGTGATGGCGAAACTATGGCACGGGTGCCCTCTCTGTGGGCACTCGAGCCATTGGTCACCAGATCGTGAAAAGACCGTCCCCTTCTGCAAAACACTAATGATCTTGTTCTTTCTCACAGTGTGGAACAGAATGATTTTATTCTAGAATTCCTATTACAGAATCCTTTTCTACATTGTTATCACATTTAAAAGATTTTGAAGAATGATGCACAGAGCATGGCTTGGGTGTAAAGCCTTAACAGTTGACCTGAGTGCTGCATGTGTTGCTCTCAAACTAACAGAGTATGAGCCAAGGTTTGACAAATTATCAGCATGCATGCAATAGCAAAAATCACATTAATTGTGCAAAAGCATTCCCAATGCAAACTTTTACCTAATGCAGTGTTTGCAGTCCAAGACATAAAGTGTTTAAAATGTGTTAAGCACGTTTAGTTTTCTTGTTTATCTTGCTCATCCTAGTACAGGTTGACTTTTACTAATCCGACACCTGTAGAAGCAGGGAAAGGACCCGGAGTAAAGCTTGCCCCATACAATTTCAGTCTGGCATATAATCATATTACAAGTTGAGAATCCCTTACCCAAAAATACATGTGCCTAATTATTTAAAAAGTTTGTATAAATTCCCTTCAGGCTATGTGTACAATGTAGTACTATAATAATTTTTTGAGTTGATTTTCCCCCCAACAAAAAACTGTTCGTATCATTGAAAACTGTTATTGTTTTTTTCTTTAAAGACAAAAGATGTTAATTAGTTTGGACAACTGTATGAGTTGTTTTTCTAAAACTAAAACCTCGGCATTCAGGTTTAATTGCAGTGTTGGCACTTTGAAATAAATACGCTGGTTTTGTGTTGCAGTTTGGGCACTCGGGCTCAAAAAGGTTCGCCATCACTGGTCCATAGCTAGCTACAAGTCAAACCAATGGCTAGATATATTAACTGTAGCAACTGGTAGACAAACCACTTCAGTGAATATTGTCAGTGTCCATATTTTTAAGTCTTTTGTGAACATTCTAACCACTTTTTTATTATTTAGATTTTGTGGTTGATGCAACACGGAAGGGTAACAAAATAAGATTTGCAAACCATTCTGTCAATCCCAACTGCTATGCAAAAGGTGAATACTTAAAACATTTCACAAGAGCAAACCATTTAAGTAGTTCTCTGTTATAAAGCTGAAAATATTTGTAAAGCCTTGCCTCAACTTCACTTTTTGTTTTACAGTCATGATGGTTAATGGAGATCACAGAATAGGCATATTTGCTAAGAGAGCCATTCAGACTGGTGAAGAGCTGTTTTTTGATTATAGGTAGGTACAACAGGTTTAGTGCTAAACATAATCAAAAATCAACTTCTCATCCACAAGTGCTTCAGTATTTAGGTCATGAGAATATTTTTACTTGCTAATCCTATTAACAAAAATGGAATGCAGAAACTGTGTGGAATCTGGATTTCTAGATTATAGTAACTTCCTAATTGGGTACAGGAGTAACTATATTTTCTATACTGCCTTTTGAACCAGAAGGCTCCCCAAGGTGGTTTAGTCAAAATAAATCAAATACGAATGATCTGTTTTGTTTCAGATACAGTCAAGCTGATGCCCTCAAGTATGTAGGCATTGAAAGAGAAATGGAAATCCCTTGATACGAACTACCTCTCCTATAAAACAGCTGCCTTATCTTCAGGAGTTTCTACTACTGTGGGCAATTTTTTTTTGAACATTGAATCGATGCAATTTGGAATGCAGAATTTGCAAAGTACTGTACCTGTAATTTATAGTGATAAATCCTAAAAACCAACTTTTTATTGCCTTCTCACCAGCTGCAACGTGTTTTGTACCATTGAACTTTTGCAATAATGCAGTGTGGTACATTTTTGAACCTTGAATAAAGGATACTTGAACTTTGAATTTAAACTGTCTACTTCCTTTAAACAAGGGATGGGTGCACTATTAGATTGACTTTGAACTTTGATTGTTCTTTAGTGTGAAAAAAATCTCTAGCAGCTAATTTAAACTAACTATTCCTTAATTTTTTAAAAAGCTGTGCAAGTTTCAGCCTGCATCTATACTTTGAAGCTACTACTAATCTACTTTTGCTCACTTCCTAAAAGGTTTTAAAAATACTTGAGTTACAGTGAGATGCTTTCAAACTGAAAATGTCTTCCTTAGCATCAGCTTACAACAAGAGCCAGTGTGCTGTTGATCTGGGTTCAAATTCATACTCACACATGAAGTTCACTTGAGCTAGCCATTATCTCTCAGTTAATATCAGTTATTCCAAAGATAAAATAAGGAAAGGGGGATTGAAAGTGCGATCAAGGAACAACCTAACAAGCAATAAGTGCCTCCAAATACAGTAATACCTTGGATTGCAAGTAACTTGGTTTGAGAGCATTTTGCAAGACAAGCAAATTTTAAAAATATTTATTTAAAAAAATTGACTTGATATACAAGCGACGTCTTGCAATACAAGTACTGTAGTACGGCTTAAATTAAAAATCTCTGTACAAATTTTTTGGGGGGAATTTTGTTTTGATATCAGTGTTTTGGATTACAAGCACGTTTCCAGAACGAATTATGCTCTCAATCCAAGGCATGACTGTATAGGCACAAGTCCTGTTCTTGATCACACAGCTGTCTTTTAGCACAAGAGAGCACCTCAGCAGATGCTCATAGAAGACATTACAGCGGCCAAATTGAGAATAAACCTTTCAGAATTCTGAGATTCTGGCAGCATCTGCATATAATGCTAAACCATATTTATCTCTGCATGAGCAGAAAACCCAGACACGGGGCCAGGATCCATACATCCCTCCTGCCACACAATGGGGAAGAGGAATACGCCAGAATTCAAATTTGCTTTAGCAGATTCCTGTTTTATTGTTGGACTTGTTTAGCAATTGACTAGAGATTTTTTTAATACAAGGATTCTTGGTTCACATGTAACAAGCCAGGAATCTGATAAAACAGAACTGAATTCTTGGTCACTACCAATAGGAGCCTCGCATGTAGAATACTCAATAAAGCTTAGCTTAATAAAGTGGCTTTTCTTCCCACTATACTTGAATACCAAAAGATAACAGATAAGATTGTAATTTTTGAGCTCAGCAATGTGTTTTGCTTGAAGTCACTAGAAACAGTATTGAAAGCAAAATAATACCCAGTTCATCCAGCTTTCATAATCATTATACCTTTTATTTACATTTAAGAAAGATAACTCATGGAACTTAACAATAAAACCAAATGCAACTTGTACAGAAATTTTTTATTTTTTATTTCACACATTAAAAAATGAAACACACTATACAAATGATTTTTCATAGCAGATTACACATGGGCCCAAGTGCTGCCAACATGTATAAGTGCTGCCCGGGGCAACAGCTTTTTGTTGTATAGCCAATGTATTGATTTAAATGCAGTAGCATGCAACCTCCAGTGGAGAAGGTTTCAGATTCCGTTCTGTTCTTAAATTAGGTTAAATGGCATTGGTGTCCATATTTACATACTTGAAATGTATCAATCCTGAGCAGGTCTGATGTAATTCCAAGACTGGCAGATGGAAGTCCTGGTCTCAGTTATAAAAATGGAGGTCCAGATGGCAGCAGGCCAAGTTCCATTCTCATTCTTTCAATCGTGTAACTATTTGAGTGTCATGCAGACAACTGCTAAAAACTGTTAAGCCAAGTAACTGTAGGTGTCCTTCTCACCATCCACACGCTCCAAGTACTCTTTCTCTATTAGAATGTCAATGCATTTCTGAAAATGGAAAGGAAAACATGGAAGATTTGTTACTGTTTACAACTGTTCCCACTTCATGACTCATTTCTACAGAGAAGTTAAGAGATCCTTCCTGTATCCGACAAACTTAAACCATGTTGGTGCAATTAAACAGCTTGTGAAAAATAGCAGTTGGATCCAGGATCTGCCTTTTGCAAGAGGAAGGGCATCACTCACATTAGGTCTCTGCCTGATTTTGGGGGATTTCCCTTCCCTCCAACTCACCCCATCCAGCAGGGTCTCCTGAAGTATATAGTATTTTCAGGGGGCTTGAGGGATTGCCATGGGAAGTAGGGGGCAGGGAAGTCCACCTCCACCAGCACAGCTGATCCAGTGTAAATCTGGATCCAACCTGTATACTATAGCATATACTGAAGCATACACCAACGTAACGTAGGAAATCATGGGACAAGCTGGAAGAAATGGCAATTGTACGATTCTGTACCATCACAAAACCCGGATTAAATTAAGTGTAAGGCTAGTGACTACAGAGATGGAACATGTGCAGCAGGCACTTTATCTAGCCGGTGTGCTGCTGCCTGTATCTGACCAGTAAAGGGGTATTTCAAGAGGAGAACTGAATCACAGCAGGTGGACAAAAAATATGACCAACTATCCTAGACTTCTAAAACAGTTAAACACAACACTGATCTGGAAACTTTTAAGATGTTGCTGAACATTTTACACCAAAACGTATAATGAGAATGGTTCAAACTGGCTTTATCTGAAGTTATGGTTTAGTTTATGGTGTCGTCACACTATTTCTATATTTAAAAGTGAAGCTTCACTATTGAGTAACCTTACTGCACATATGCACTTCCAAGATTTGCAAAGCTGAAAGGAAAGGCTGCTTCTTGCCTACCACTGCTAAATTGCTCTTTAGACAAACCTTTATTACTGGGACTCGTGGCTTGAATCTTGATGACAGCTGTGTGAGCACTTCTCCAAGCAATTGCTGATGTTTAAGAACCTTTCTCATCTTCATAATCCTTACAATAGCAGCCTAATATACAAAAAAAGAAAAAGGTTTTAGAAATAGTGTCATCCAGACCTGACCAGTCACTGAATGTATACAGAGGTAAACTTACTAGAATGAATGCTAAAGTAAAACAGTCTTACCCTTGGTGTATGAACTTGCAGTAACAAAAAACCATGACTATGCAATCTTAAGGATTTCTAAATCAGTTCAATGTGACTCACTTGCAACACAATCTTAAAAGAACACTGTATTTATAGTGAGAGCAATATAACTTGGCTTGTGTAAATTTAAAAGCCAGCTTTGCATTGTTTGCAGTGAGCAATTCCCTCAAAGCTACAGTCAATTGAAAAAGCACCTCCCAAGCTGTTGCATGTATGAACCAAGCATAGTATGGAGAACTGGTTCTGAGGTTAGTGCAGGAAAAACTACACTGGGTTTGGAGCAGCAAAGCCTTGCCTGTAGCTCCACTTATTAGCATATAATCTACCCCATGGACAGTACTTCGTGGTCTCTGTGCATCACACATAATGGAGCCTGCCGCTGAACCTCTATTGGGAACCTTTTACAGCTGAGTGTTTTGGTGGGAACCCTCCCCCACTGCTCCAGTGGCCCATGTCCCTAGTGGGTTCCTGCCTATTCCCTCAGTTCTCTTGCAACTGTCACTGTGGCAACCTTGGTAGAGCATTTTCTCGTTTGCTTATTCCTCACAGAAAACTAGAACTCAAAATGATTTTGTTTTTTCTTTCTTTCTAACTATCCTCTTTCTCTCTGGTAATTTCTGTTTGCACTTTGTTTTTACCTGCAATCTTTGTGATTGCCTGGGGGCATACTGCCCATTGGGGCCCTTTCCAAAAGTGTGCCATTGTGGCAGCAAACTCCTCCCAACTGATGGGCATTCGGCTCTACCTTCTTTGGGAGAAGGGAATAAAGTTGACTCCTCATTTTGCCAAGCCTTTACAAATCAGGTAAGGCATAACTGGTCTGCCAGGCTTCAACCTGTACTCTGGGACCAGGCATTGAGGGTGGGGGAAGCTGCAAAGGGAAGGACATCCTAAAATGTCCAAGGTGTCAAAGGGCCCCCTCTGCTTTGGGGCTTCAGAGATCTTGTCCCACCCTAACGTGGACACTTTGGTGGCTCCGGGATGGAAGCCTTCTTCACCACCAACCACCTCCAAGACTCCTCATACTGATATGATCGCTGAATTTGGTGATGGGTAAAAAGTTCACTATAGCTCATCATCATCAGGCGATCACTCGTGACCGAGTAAGATTGTCTTCCGGGATAAAAGGAGGAAATTCTAAAGAAGATTGTGTAGACTCTAGCGATGGGTCCAGTAAGTGACTGTGGAGGCCAATTCTAGATCCACACAGCTTCCCACAGTGAGGACACAGGTTACCAGATAGAAGATGGTCCTGTAAAGGATTCATTTGACGTGCTTTTCGCTTAGCACGTTTCTCCCTTTCACCTTGCACTCGGGCTTCTTCAAAGTCCATGGAACCTTTGTGAAAGGCCAACCTCCATTTAGATCGTTCATGGGCCAGAGCTTCCCAGTTTTCGATGTTTATATTGCATTTTTTTAGATTAGCCTTATGAACATCTTTAAACCTCTTATATTGACCACCGATATTCCGCTTTCCATCCTTGAGTTGGGAGTAAAGTAACTGCTTTGGGAGACAGCAGTCAGGCATTCGAACAACATGACCGGTCCACTGAAGTTGGCGTTGAAGGATCATTTTTTCAATGCTAGTAGTCTTTGCTTCTTCCAGTACACTGACATTTGTTCGCCTATCTTCCCAAGTAATTCGCAGGATTTTCCGGAGGCAACGTTGATGAAACCTTTCAAGGAGGTGGAAGTGACGTTTATAGATAGTCCATGTTTCGCAGGCATACAATAAAGTTGGTAATACAATGGCTTCATAAACCAGTGTTTTGGTCTTCTTACAAATATCCCGATCCTCGAACACTCTTATGTTTCATTCGAGAAAATGCGGCACTTGCGGAGCTCAGACGATGCTGGATTTCAGTGTCGATGTTAGCTGTAACAGAAAGATAGCTGCCAAGATAGAGAAAATGATCGACATTTTCCAGTATTGTCCCGCCAAGCTGGATAGATGGCATCACCAAAGGATTGGCTTGCACTTGCTGATGAAGCACTTTGGTTTTTTTGATGTTAAGTGAGAGACCAAGTTTTTCGTATGCTTCTGCAAAAGCATTTAGGATAGTTTGGAGATCATCCTCTGAATGTGCGGAGACCACATTATCATCAGCATAAGTCATACTTGGAGCTGAAGACGAAGAAGAAAAAGAAGGAATCTTCTGACCAGTATTTGCAGCTCTGACTTCAACTCCATTGGTACTGATATCCGTATTGACACTACCAGCGCCTCTGCTGTTACTCAATTCTCGTGAGTGCAGTGTACCTCCAACCAAGACTGGAATTGACTCCAGTCCCCTGGGCACTTGGAAGACCCTCAAGTGATAGCCTCTACTTTGGAAGGGGAAATTAGAAAGGCATCTCTAGTTCAGGTCCCATGGAAAGGGGCTGAAAGGTGGTGAAGTCTGTCGCTGACATACTATGGCCATTATCCTACATCTCAGCAGGGATCTCCCAATTTGTCTTTTCAGGATACGTCTACTCCAAATGGAGAGGTTGGCATTCTGACCAGAGTGAACAGCCCCGGTATTGGTTGCATTCACCCTACTCTTGATCGGGAGATGCTCTCCATCCCATTGGGACCCTCCATGAAACTGATACAATTTTGAAGAGCCCCCATTAGAGGCATAAAATGGAAGTTGGCTTGGCACCAACACATACTACCTGCGAAGTCACTACCCAGAGAAGTATTCCCCTGATCAATGCCAACATGCTCCCTCCAGATCAAGGGGCCATTTTTAGTTCCTTTGACAGTACCTACTGTACCACCAATGCATGCCATCAATGTCAACCATTCCCACAGTACCATCAAAACAATTGCTGGGTGTGACCATATCAGCTGTTCCCACAGTACCACCAGCAGAATGGACACATTTCCCAACTTCCTGGGGCTCCTCACCATGCTACCTAGTGCGCTATGTCCTATTGCCACTCATACCACCTTGCTGCAACCATCAAATCTGGAAATGTTAACACCCACACACACACACACCCAGCGTACCTAGTCATGGCCTGCCCTTCAATAGGAAGGAGTTTCTCCACAGTCAGTACCAGAGGATTACAAGTCAGATTTGACATCTTACTCTTCAATGGCCCCACCTATTTCGTCACTGGATATTGCAGTGGGGAACAAAGACCTGCCCAGCCCCTTCTGAAGATACAGTGCCTTTCTCAGAACAAATACTCCATATGGCATAATCTCTTAGACTGGAGACCCAACAATTGGTGGTTAAAATAAAAGACCTGGTATTTGATGTAGTGCAGTCCGAGTCCTCTACACTGGTAGCAAGTCCTATGCTTCCTGTGTTACTTCAAACCATCCAGCAGTTTTTGAAGGCTCCATCTTCTATTCTGCCAACATCGAAGAGCCTTGGACAAATGTACAAAGTGCAGAGTTTTTGTTCCAGTACTCCACCCCAAATTCCATGATTGTCAAGACGTCACAAGGAAAGTCCCAGAAGGGGCATTGCCTATATTCCTCTGTGGCGTTTGGGCTGAGAGTAGCAAAGTATAAGGCTGTGATGTCCTGGTATCAACTTTTCTTATGGGAGAAGGTAGAGCCCCTTTTCAATCATCTCCCAGAGGATAAACGAGACTTGGCTTGAGTCTTTCAGGGCAAGGCGATGTGTCTCTCTCACCAGCAGATAAATACATCCAAGCACATGGTCGACTGCGATACCAAGGCCACGGTTGGCTCAATAGCCTTCCAATGGCATGCATGGCTTAGATCTGCAGGCCTATTGCAGGAAGCCCACTCCAGGCTCGAAGACCACCATTCGATGGAGAGGGCTTGTTTAATGCAAAGGCCAATGAGGCAGTGGTGCAGAAGGCCAAAAATACAGCAAGACGGATGGGTATTGGCCAACAGCCATGCACGTATATATCCACAGAGGAAATGGTTTAGACAACCGTCTTATAAACAATCCCGCTCACCTGCTGGCCAAACGTATTGCTAGGCTCCAGCACAACGTCTGAGGCATCAGTTCCAGTCAACAAAATTTCTGAACATCTGTAGGGAACAAGATGGCAGCAGCAAATATCACCTTTGACTCCACAGAACTTCTCCTTCGTCCCTCTGCCTATCACCCTGTCTTCGGCACTTGTCTTTTGCTCTATCTTCAAGCACTGAAGCGCACAACATCAAATCTGTAGGTCCTCTCTTATTATCCGGAAGGGTTACAGAATAGAGGTTGTCAGTCTCCCTCACAGCCCTCTCAAAAATCACTGAAGGGGATGCCATTCTGGTGAAAATAACAATAGAGAGGGTCCCGAAGTACCAACTTCATGACAGGTTCTGCTCCCACTATTTCACCGTTCTGAAGCTGGATGGAGGCTTTTGACCGATTCTAGACATCAGAGAAGTAAATTTGTATATCATTCCCAAGTGCCTCTGGATGGTTACACTAGCTTCGGTTCTTCCCCTACTCCACAAAGGAGATTGGTTCATGTCTAAAGATCTACTTCCACATCTCCATCAATTAAGGTCATCGGTTGTTTCCTTCAGTTTGCAATCGATACCGAAGCATTCCAGTTTTGGTTGTTGCCTATTTGGTTTTGCTATGGCACCAAGAGTCTTCACCAAGTGTATGAAACCTACCTTTGCAACATTCATAGGTGTGATACAGTCTGGTGCCCGTTGCACCATGTTTTACAGTTTGTTTTCTTTCTGCATGAGGGGGACTTCTCTTTGTGTTCCTTAAGAGTTTATCTAGTAGCAATTTCTGCCTTTCATCAGCCAGTGGGCAGAGCATCTGTCTTCTCACACCCTCTGGTCAAGCAGTTTATCCGGGAACTCTAATCTTGCTCCACCAATCTGATGCCTGGTACAGGCATGGAGTTTATCAGTCATTCTGCAGTTTCTGACTTCAAGCCTTTGAACTGCTGACGACAGTGGATCTTTGCTTGCTTTCTTGGAAGAAGGCTTTCCTTTAGTGATCACTTTGGCATGTAGGTCCAGTGAACTTTGCACTTTGCAGGTTGATCTCCTTTATCTGACATTCCATTGTGACAAGGTGGCTCTCTCTCCCAACCATAATTTTCTCCTTAAAGTTGTCCAAGCTTTCCATCTAAATCAAGGCATTGTTCTACCAATCTTCTTTACCTCTCCTTCAACTTCCATTGAATCTACCCTGAACACCTTGGATGTTAGACAAGCACTGGCTTTCTACACATCCTGGACTGAGGGTTTTTGTAAGTTGCCTCGTCTATTCCTCTGTTATAGGAACAAGTGACAGGGATTGCCAGTGTCGTCTCAAAGATTCACCTCCTGGGTAGTACATACTATCAAGCTAGCTCATGAGTTAGTGGGCCTTCTACTCTTGGACCATGTTTGGGCTCACTCCAGCTGGGCAATGGCTATGTTGGTGGCATTTAGTAAAGGTGTTCCACTTCCAGAACTGTGCTGAGTGGCTACCTAGTTGAGAGAATCAACTTCCATCAGTCACTACAGGCTGGATGTCTGGGCTAGAGCTGTCTGTTCCTTTGGACACACTGTATTATTGGCCGTTTTGCAATAAGACACCAACCCCACCTCCGGTAAGCCAGCTTGCTACATGTCTGTATGTGTAATGCACAGAGACCATAAAAAAGACAGATGTTGCTTACTTGTAACTGTAGTTCTTCAAGCGGTCATCTGTACATTCACACAAAGCATCCACTATCCCCACTTTGGTGTCTACATGTATGATACAGAAATTTCCTTCACTTCTGTGGCTGCATTCAGCACACTCAAGGAACTGAGGGAATAGGCGGGAACCTGGTAGAGGCATGCACAATGGGACAACGGGGGAGCGTTCCCACTAAAACACTCCTCAGCTATAGAAGTTTCCTGATCAAGGCTCCGTGCAGGTGCAGAGCCCGCTGTTTAGGACATAGGATCATAGAGTTGGAAGGGGCCTACAAGACCATAGAGTCCAATCCCTGCTCAATGCAGGAAACTAGAGGAGGGGTCTCCCATCCAAGTAATAACCAGGCCTGACCCTGCTTAGCTTTCCACACTCAGACTACTGTTACCAGTAAGTAACCTGTCTTTCTATTAGGGAAGTTCAGAGGTAGCACACATTCTTTGCACATAGAAGAGCCCAAGTTCAATTCCTGTTATATCCCATTAAAGCAGGCCTCAGGCAGCAAGGGTGGAAAAGACCAGAGGCATTCAAGAACCAGTCTGAATAGATCATACTGGGTTATATGGATCAATGGTTTGACTGGTATGTTCATTTTAAGCTTTAACAGCCATGAAAATAGCCATGCCCACTTTTGGCACAAACCTCTGCCCAGTTACAGCCCTGTGGACAGAGCAGCTTTAGTTGTCATGGGACACCTCCTATTAGCAGAGGACATTTCAAACCATAAGGGTCCTTGCCACATTCCTACTCAATTTTAGCAACAAAAAACCTGCTCTAGGGATGTAGCCGAGCAGCCCGCAGACAGGAACTGGGCCTGCTCGCGTCCGACGGGCTGCTCAGCCACGCGCGCGAGCCTTACCTGGGCTCTCCGCCAAGTGGAGAGCCTGTCTTCCCTGTCCGCAGGGTCCTGTCGCGTCACTTCCGGCACGGAGGAAGTGATGCGACAGGACCCTGCACTCTGTTTTTGGGCGGGGGGGGGGGGAACCATGGCAACAGGGCTGTTTAAGCCCTGTTGCCATGGTTCCCCACGCCAAAACAGAGCGCGGGCGGGGCTCCAGCGCGGCGGAGCAGTGGCTCCGCAGGCGGCGGAGGCGCGCTGGAGCGCAGGACCAGGTAGGGCGGCGGCGGCGGCAGCAGCGGGGAGGGCTGGGGGGTCCTCCGGCGGCGGCGGCTCGGAGACGCTCCGCACCGCTCTGAAGAGCGGGATCGGGCCGCTGCCGCTCGCGGGGGGGGGGGACAAGCCTCAGCCGGCTCCAGCTCGGCCCCACCACTACTAACCACTAATAACACTAATAACAGTGAGCCAGTGTGGCGTAGTGGTTAGAGTGTTGGACTGGGAGCCGGGAGATCTGGGTTCTAGTCCCCGCTCGGCCATGAAACTCACTGGGTGACTTTGGGCCAGTCACTGACTCTCAGCCTAACCTACCTCACAGGGTTGTTGTGAGGATAAAATGGAGAGGAGGATGAGGATTATATAAACTGCCTTGGGTTCCTTGCAGGAAAAAAGGTGGGGTACAAGTATAATAAATAAAATAAATAAACAAACTACTGTACAGAAGTTCCAAGGCTCTCTGTTAAAAGCAAAAATACATAATCCTGCCTGCCACAGGGGAAAGCCATGAAAGAAAGGCCAGCAATATTAAGAACTTCTGTCCATGGTATGAGTTCCTAAGCCACCTATTCAAAGTCACCTGGATCAGTAGTTTCCTGTCTTCCTCTATGTTCTTGTGTGTGGTTTCCTGTTCCTGCTTCTGCTCAGTCTTCATTGGCACATTTATATTCACCCGCAGTTTTTTGCTGCCAAGAAAAGGTTAAGCAGATAATTAGCTTTACTCTAAAGGGCACAAATAAGCAGCTATAGAAATGTATGAATCTTACCCCACTTACTGATTTTTTTGGTATAAAGGAGAAAATTACTAATCTACAGCTAGGGATGGGGGTGTTGGGTGTTGAAAGAGATTTTGTAATCTGTGTGCTAATTTAGCCAGGCGTTCTACACACAGCACAGATAATCTCACACAGAAAGAATCTCACACACGTATTATGTACTGCATTCCCTAAGGGATAATCTGTCAGGGGCAGGCCACTCCTTCTCTCTCCTTCCTCTTTCTTTGACACTCCCATCTCTCTCCTTCTCTTCCCTTCCCCCATCCAGGGGTTGCCAGGGAAGGGACAGATCACTCTTGCCAGAGGTCTCAAATCTGTCACTTGCAGACAGTTTTTGAGATCAGGTTGTGGGTTGCAGGTTATCCATCGTACATAAACTCTCCTAAGTATTTCTTAACATTTGAGGGTACACAGACCAGTTAGCAGAGTCCTCAAGGTGGCTTGCTTATGTTGACCCCACTTTTTAAAAAAATCTATTCAAAGCACCTTAGAATCGGCTTGTGCTCTCTTCATCATAAGCAGCTTCATCTTACCAAGCCCTACTAAAGCAAAAACATTTCCAGGAATAGAATGCCATACTAGCAATCCTTGTTTACTTTTGAGAGGAAAGCTTGTTTCTTTCTTTCTTTTTTAATAGTGCCAACTACAAATGTTCACATCCAAATGACCGGCAAATTTGACTTAAAATTTTGGTTTTGGTTCCAAAAAGTAGCATTTACCAGTTGTATTCATCCACCTGTTTGCTATTCAAAAGGCATTTTTACACCAATCATTTATGCGTTAAGGTTGCCTTCTCCAACCTGGTGCCCACCAGATGTTTTGGACTTCAGCTCCCATCAGCCCCAGCCAGTATGGTCAATGATCAGGAATTCTCAGAGGTGTGGTCCAGTACATCTGGAGGGCACGAGGTTGGGGAAGGCTGCTTTGAGGTCCTGCTTCTTTATCCTGTAGCCAGCTCCCATTCTGATCTCAAATTTAAATAGGCAAAATTGAAGGCAACTTCATTCTACACTTTACTTTGAAATCGACACAGAATGAAGAACAGAGTCATAGTACATCTTAGTTCTTATTAAAGAATAAAACACACAATACATTGACTGTTTTTACCAGGCAACGCTCAAACGTCAACTATGCATTAGACGGCCAGCTGAGACTATCATGCATACTTTTTGCTTTGATGTAATTTAATAGGCAAGTAGCCTCTGTTAACCCAGGTTTTAACTCTAGGAGCATGTTTATGTGTTGAGCTACTTGAGGTGCCATAGCATAGTCTCAGCTGACCTCTTAAATGGATCCAGCACATTCACCATATGGTTGGTGTCCCACCTCAATACAAATGGCAATTTGTACTACACTATGTTTGTTTTTATTACAGATTTTTTAGTTGTGGCAAAGTTGATTATTCCTTCCTTCCTGAAACTAATACAGATTTCAAAACTGCTTTTTAAGAGGTTTACTTTTCGATCTCAAGTCTTTGCATACCTTCCCTTTTCACAAACATTGTAAGTAACCTTTCCTTGTGGAACCACTGAGCTATTGGCATGGGTGGGGGGGTTACTGGCACTCACAACACAGGAACTGGAACATGGTTTTAAAAGATACATGTTTCTAGGCCTCATGGTTGTACGCATGAAAGTAGTTGAAAATATGCAGTCACCCTGCTTGTTCACGCAGCAAATCTGACACACACATTGAGCTTGGTGCAAGCTGGGGCATTTCCAGTTACCTACTTTCAAGGTTAGTGATTGCTCTGTAGCAAAGTGTGCCCAGCTCCGAAGCAAATGAAAGCCCCATTTTTGTGTAGGATCCTCCTGGGGATTTGGACAGATATCAGTCTATTGACAGCTCAGAAAGCACTGGGGCAGGGGGCATTCAGAAGTCCCTGTGACTCTCAGGCTTCACATCCTTTCCTTCTTTGACTCTTGCAAAACTAATTAAATGCAAAACAATATTCAACATTCAAAAAAAACACTACCACTAGAACACATTACACAATTTAGGTACGTCTTGCTTACAATATAAAGCTGGGATGTATTTGGAGCGCAACGTACATTCCAGCCCTGATTATAGTTAAATGGCAATGTACCAATTCACTGTTTTACCCAAGGGTGGCCAAATATATGTATTTGGTCTACGTTCAATTCTACTGAAGTGCTTGTTCATTTGCCATGCTAATAATGGAGCTGTGTGTCTGTGGCTGAATGGGGACTCTGACAGGAAGCCTCCATTGCAAACTTGGTATTACCGTCATTAAGCTTTCAATATGAACCTTTTCTGATAATGTCTACCCACAGTCCTTCAAAGAACAAGAGCTCTGGAAACCTGCTGCAGTTATGCATGTGTGGTTTATACTAGTTGATCTTCCTTACTTTTTGTAACCGAGATATAGTTTTATTAAGGTGTCTGGCTTCAACTCCACTTCATCAACATTTGCATTTTCATCTTCCAAAACCTATGAAGGAACAATAGAAGCAATGTAAAAAAATATTAACAAATAATCTCACTGTCCCCCACCCACAACCAAGCGCACTTACCAGCAACTTTGACTTTAGCAAAATCTGTAGAACTTGTGCCAAAATATCCTATAGCCAGAAGGGAAAAAAAGAATTAATCCTTCATACCATTGGTAGTAAGGAATGTACATAATTCATCATGGTTATATGCTTTCCAGCTGATGGGGAAGAAAGCAGGAACCTTCTGTGCAAGGGCATTGCATCAGTACACTGAGTTTACTCTTCTAGTGACCTTTAGGGCTGCATATACACTGCACTTAAGAAAAGCTAAAATGCTGCACCAAAGTAACTGAAATTCAGCTTCAAGGAAAATTAAGCTGTGCAGCATATGCCACTTTACTATGCTTCTGTTAGATATGGGAAAGGTCAAGGCACTCAGGCTCCACCCTGAGCACTGCGATTTCCCACAGAGCCCTTCTTTGGGTTTGGAGATTTCACCAGACATAGCCATACTAATGTCTTTGAAGCCCATCTTCATTGATAAAGGATAGAAACCTGTTTAGTTTTTAAAATGAAAGTTGAGATCTTCAAGACTAAATTTTGCACCTAATGCCACTCTAGATTCATGAGAAAATAGACTCCAGGAATATTTATTTATTTGTTATATTTATATCCCGCCTTTTTTCCTGCAAGGAACCCAAGGCAGTTTATAAGAAAAGCAAAGAATGTCATAAGGTTTCTAGTGGCCCAGAGCAAACATAAAATTAAATCTCCTTGGTAACTAAAGCAACCATTAACATGATACAAGCTTACCATTTTTATCTGAGTACTGTCTGTCAGCTGCTGAACAGTGTAAGCATCTTCTGTGTTATACTGCAGTAGAATTGCCATCTGGAATGTAGATGCCTTCAAGAAAAAGTGAGACAAAAGTTTTATTTGAATGAAAATTCAAGTGACTTGGAAGGAATTTATCTGCTTCACAAACAAAGTAAATAAACAAACCAGAACAAAGCCTGATCTCCCGGACGAAGCCATTCTTTGTTTCCTATTTGCTGTTTCATACAGATGCATGTTGGAAAAGGTTTTCTTCCTAGTTATTGATCTTTCACAAAAGTGCAGGTTATGAGTAACAGTCAAATCCTGCTGTTTTGCAAAAGCCTCTTTATGCCCATAGAGTGCTTTAAGAGCCTAAGGGAACACAACCAACAAGTCAATAGAAGAGCTTGTCTAGTCTTCATTTTCAGCCATTTATTAAGCAAGCTGATTGTCAGATGCCTTTAACCAAAGCTGATTCTTTAAACGTGCTATTAACTATTTTGACTTATAAAAACCCTTGTACCAAGGGCTCAGGAAGAGCTATAGTAAGAGTGTGTGAACTTAATGGTGTGTGTTCAGGGAACCTCATCTGTATAGAACTTCATAATCTAGGTCCAAACAAAGGCATTAAAGAAGTGCAAACAATACATAGGGAGGGAGAAGTGGAAGCTATATACAGCATAAAAATGAATGTGGGTGAGAGCTGCAGCTCCCTTTCTACAAACACAAGGTGCACCTTACCTGTAATGTGTATCTGTTTTTGAAGCAATTGGTAACGAGTTCCCCTTTGGATAGCTGATACAACCAGGTCAATTTTCTTCCACTATGGCGATTAGCATAAAAATCAGTAAATCTCTTGTAACTGCGCTCCAGCTGCATATTTCAAAAACAAAACAAGACACAATCGCCCATGTTAATTTCACATTTCCAATCTTAAATGCACTCTACCTATAGTTTTAAAATCTAGTTAGATCATCTTTCATCAAAAAGTATCTATACAGAAAAGTACACAAGAAAGATAAAAGGCAGAATCAATTGGAAAGTTCTCCTGCTCAAGCTCTATTAAAATGAATGGGAGCTGTGCAGAGCAATCATTCTCTTGCACAGCTCCCATCCGTTGCAATGAACCTGCTTAGGAGAACTTCCAAGGGGTCTGAGTTTTAAGTATTTTCACTTGAAAAGCAATCAGCAATAGTACAGGAGCTTAACAACAGATAGGGCCAAAATGTACCGTCAGTGATGGGATCTGCCTAACCTCTGCAAGAATTGTTTTAGAAAACGATGTCTGATAAATATCCAAAGTTTGATGGGAGATGAAACTATGCAAATATTCTCACAAATAGTTCCACTGTGTCTTTGCTGCACTATTTGGGCTGTGTGTTGCCTGGCTGATTTGCAAACTTCCATGTGCACACAACTCTCACTTGCAGTATGCAGATGGTGGCAAGAATGAAATATTTTTTCACTAAGCGCCTGCACCACAACAGAAAAGCTGTCTTTGGCTTGTATTAATGAAGTCAGGCTAAAAACAAGTTTCCTTCTTTATGTTTGTACTCTCTCTCTTTCTTTCCCTTCTTGTGGAGATTCAAATCTTGTCTATTTAAAGTACTTTAAAAACACCCTTCATCCCAATGATACCAGGCTGGTATACAAGAAGCCTATGAACTAAAATATGTCATAAATGCAATAAAATCAGGAAACTTAATAAAAACAAATTAGAGGCATTAAAAAAGCAGAAGAGACTAAGTATAAACCAGCGTAAAACTTTAAAATGCCTGAGCAAACAAATAAGCTTTACCCTGCTGCCAAAATGATAGTAACATCGGCGCCAGTCAAGCTTCAACACAGAAGGCATTCCAAAGACGGGGCACCACCGCTGAGAAGACCCTCTCTGTTGCACACAACAAACTTCCCTTAGCAAAGGAAGGTTTAGTAAGGTTTCCCTTACTAAAGGAAGGTTTATCCAGTGAAGGGCCTCCTCTGAAGATCTTAGGACACGGGCAGGTTGGTATAGGGAGAGGTACTCCTTTTGGTATTTGGGTCCCAAGCCATTTAGGGCTTTAAAGTAAACACCAGCACCTTGAAATGGACGTAGAAGCAAATGGGCAACCAATGTCACTCTTCGAGAACCAGTGTGACATGATCCCATCCAGTGGTACTAGTTAAAATTCCAACAGCTTCATTCTGCACTAATTGAAGCTTCCAAGTAGTCTTCAAGGGCAGCCCCATTAAACTAATCCAATCAGGAGGTTACCAGAACATGTGGCCAGACAATCCCTGCTCAGGAATGGTCGAAGCTGGTAAAACACCTTTGGGCCAGTGAGGTCACCTGAACCTCAAAATGGCAATGCTGGATCCAGGAGTACTCCTAAAAGGCCTAGACTACATACCCTGTTCTTTCATGGCGAATGCAACACTCTCTACTACAGGTTGTACACCTAACTCCTAGACATGAAAACCACCTACTGACAGGTTTCAGCTTCAGTTTACTAGTCCATTACCTATTCCAGGCACCAATCCAGGAACTGTACAGCCTCAGATGTCAGAGATAAGAACTGAGTGTCATCAGCATACAGCATACGCACAGGGAACGAGATGGAACCTTGTGGGAACCCACAGCATGGAAGTCATGGAGTCAAACAGAACCCCCACAACGCTATTTTCTGAAACCAACCCTGAAGGTAGGAACTGAACCACCGTAACACTCTGCCTTCTACTCCCATTCCACAGCACCATCCCCCCCCCACCATGTTCAATCATATCAAAAGCTGCTGAGAGAACACAGAGAATTAGCAGGGTTGCCCTCCCCTTGTCTTTCTCCAGATACCAATCATCCATCAGGGTGACCAAGGCTGCTTCAGTGCCAAACGCAGGCCTGAACCTAGAATGAAATGGCTCCAGTTAATCCACTTCATCCACAAGTGCTTGGAGTTGAACTGCCACACACACTCTTCCCAAGCAATAGTAATATTCATGACTGGGCAATAGTTATAATTAATCTCCCAAGTCCAAAGGGCTTCTTAAGGAGGGGCTGCACAGCTGTCTCCTTCAAAGCAGTTAACAGTTCTCAAAAAGAAACATTAACCAGCTCTTGGACCCACCCAGTCAGTCGACTGTGGCTTGATGTTAATAGTCAAGATGGGCAAGGATCAAGAATATAGGCAGTTTGTAGAACCCTTCCAAGCACAATGTCCACGTCCTTAGGCCACAACTGAAATGGATCTAAAAAACCAGAGTAGGTGGTGCTTTGAACACCTCTGCAGGAACTGTATTAATAACAGTGCCAAATTCAATGTGAATAAGATCGATTTTACCCTCAAAGTGCCTAGCAAAATTGCCACAGCAGACATTCAAGGTCTCCCCTACTTCCCACTAAGCACCAACTATAATATCCCATTTACCACCTAAACAAGCACTGCAGGACAACTACTTGAGAATGTAATGGTGGCAGTGGACCAAGAGTGCTTTGCCGTTGTCACTGCCGCAAAGTATTCATGATGATGTGCTCTCACCTGTATCTAGTCATAGTTGCTATGAGGTTTGTGCAATCTGCTTTCCAGTTGTCCTGCCTGTTTCATAGCCTTCACTTCTTTGATAAACCAGAGAGCACATTGGGGTCTACATCGCAGGAGAGGATGCTTGGGAGTGATTGCGTCAACAGCCCTCTCCATCTCACCATTCCATAGTGACACCATGGCTTCAACAGGAGTGCCAGCCATGCCAACAAGAAACTCCCCAAGACCATTAATGAATCCCTTGGATTCCATTAAGTGTTAATGGATGCACTACCCCAGCAGAGAGAATTAGCTACTGCTAATCTAAACTTCACCAGGAAGTGGGGGGTGATATTCTGTAACAACATGGTTACAGAATATCACCTCCCAATTCCAGACCATTAACCTCCCACTTGGTTAAACAGATCCAGAGAATGACCTGCAGAGTGCATTGGGCCAATGATGTTCTGAGACAGCCCCATGGTTGTCATGAAATCTTGAGCTGGTTCCCCCCAAGGTGGATATTGTAATCCTGGGCTTGTCCTGGGGTTTTCTGATACCATGCCTGAGACTACCTCAGCCAGCTAGGGCAGAGACTGACAGGCAGCAGGGTGGTCAGTACACCAACAGAATCCCCAATTTGTCTCTCTGACCAAACAACAGGTGCAAACATGCAAACCCAGTACCAAGTCTATCTCCTGGTGAGGGAAATAGATTCCTTATAGATGATAGCAACTCCCCAATCCTCAAGCCAATGTCCGTGCTGAATTGTGTATCTAGCCAGACAGAGCTGGGTAAAATCAACTGCCCACAGCTCATCCATCCACATCTTGGTGATACACACTAGGTCTGCCTCTGCATCTACGATTAAATTGTGGGTGATTGCTATCTTATTATAGGCTGACCTGGCATTAAACAGCAGTACCAGTAAGCCAGAGGGCAAGCTGGCAGGGCAATCAAAAACCCATTGGCTGGCCGGGGGGGGGGGGGGGGAGACAGGACCAGAAGAGGGGATAGCTCTCTGATGACTTCCCACTCTTGCCTCTTCAACCCACAGAAATATACCTTTCTCTGCCCATGACTACCAAAATAAATTGCAATCAGCAATAATATGTCTTAATCACACAACAGGTGGCCCTAAAAGTGTGGAGTTAACAAAGAACAAAATCCTATGATATCAAAGGAATTAAAGGCTGAATGCAGAATTCCAAAAAGATGCAGAAGGGAATCTCGAAAACTACATTCAGTCCTGCAGAATTTTCAAAATGGCAAGACTTCAGAACCAAAAATACTAAAACAGTACCAGTGGAGAGATGCAAAATAATTGGGATAGATTATAACATTCCCAATCCCATATATGTACATCATGATCATGATCATCATCAATTTTACCAGGAGGTATTGTCCTGGACAGATATAGCTTATTGCAACTAGAAAGCTCAGACAAAAAACACCATAGTTAAAACTGTATCACTTCTCCTGAGTGAGATGCAGACATGAAGTATTTCATGTGCTGCTGACATACCACAGACAAAAAATCAATAAGGCTATTGTTTCAAGGATTTAAGGAACAATTTAAATACTACTTCCATTAGGATGGTCTGACCCAGTTGACTGGAACACTCGGTAGTAAGTATTCACTGAACCATACACGTAGATGTAAAGAGATATGGAGTACAAAGCAGGCAAACATCTGCTTCTAAAAGTACTTTGCTAGTTATAATCTTGGCTTAACCATACTTCATTTTTGCCACTGCCCACACAAAATATTACAATTTTCCTGTAAACTGAAATATAAGCTTAAAGACCAAGGCAGCCTCACCTCTGAGGGGAGAGCAAATGCACAAGACATTTGGAAGGGCCAGGATCCAGAGCTCAGAACCTGTATACTAAAGTCCACTGGAAGAGAAAAACAAAGAATTAATTAGCTAGCTAAATATATTCTTCTGGTATTATAGTCTCAGCATAAACATGCTTGAAAAAGATATATAAAAAGGAAGAGGAGTCTGTGCTTTTAAAGCTGAGAGAAAATTTCATGGGGAGTTCAAGTAGGCATGTTTTTCAAGTTCAGGATCAAACAGATAACTTTTGGAACTATATATCTTGCCCAATCCAACCAACTAGCAACAAATGTTTCCAGCTGCACAACTAGTGTGTCCAATGCATTTCTTATTTGAGTCAACTAAATGTGTTCCTTGACCTACAAGACAGCTTTGGCATGCTGCGCTTTGTTTGACCCTCCACTCTGCTTGTAACACACAACCTGGGTTCTTGCATATTTTACCAACCCTGGCCTCCCACGGCCATAAATATAACAAGCAAGTATTTCATGTATGCATGAACTGTTCAGCTTCATCACAGAATATAAGAAATCTGGGCTACTCAATAATTCAAGCATTAACCCAAAGAGTTACATTTAACTTTACTTACAATCTAATGGCTCCGAATTGGAAAGGTGCTTTTTGAACTGCTCATTCAAGTCTTTGCTTACACCAATATCTTGGAACATCCTCTGGAGTTTTGAGGTATACTCAAAGCCACAAGCTTGCTGCAATGAATCACAGAACACTATTTAAGATTGTGCATTTTGAGAGAGGAAGAAAAGAGCCACACATTCTATTGAAGGATCCAGTTTCCAAATTCTGGAATAATAGAAATTAATTACAATGTAACATATTCAACAAGCAAGCTCAATGCCAGAGATGTTAATGGGACAAAATTACCCAGCCATCTTAACTAGTCTGAGACCAGGAGTCTTCTAGCAATTGCTGCTGGCACACTGAAGGGTACACAAGTAACATTTATCCTACTATGCTTTTAAGATGCCTTTTCATTGACTGATATTTTATGGTTTTGCTGCTGCAAGTATTTAATGATGTAATTTTTATTGTTAACATTTTGTATTATGTTGTATGTTTTAAAGCTGTGGGCTACATTCGGCATTTTATTTGAGAATAGAAAAGCGGATAAAAATATTTGGAAATAAAAGAAATAAAAACATAAAATAAAATATAAGACATGCTTGAAAGTACATCTCCCGCTGTCAAGAATGTTTGATCATACTTTACTATAAAAGGCAAAGATTTGATAAGGTCTAAAGTTCATTTGAGGTGCAGCCTGTAATACCAACAATATTCTTGTCAATCAAAAAGGTTCTGCCTATCCGAACTAGCAGCAATTTTAAAAGGGAAACTTCTGCAAAATGGAAAAGTTGGGTGGTTGGTTTTTTGCCCCCTTCTTCCTTTCATGGGCAAGGACGGTAGTTAAAAAAAAAGCCAGCTTGTAACTTTTGTGAGCTTATTTGAGAGGCCATCGCTTAGAGCATTTATTTTTCATGCAGAAGATCACAGGTTCGATTTCACATCTCCACTTAAAAAGATCTCAAGTGACAAGGTTGGGGAAGATCTCTGCTCAAGATCTCAGAGAGCTGGTGCCAGTCACAGTTGACATACTGAGCTAGACAGACCAGTGTTCACACTCCATATATAGCCGCTTCATATTTGCAAGACTGTTTAACTGTTCTGAATAATGCCAAACTGCAACAAGACAAAGGGCTAATTTAAGACCCTGATATGGCAATCACCTTAAATTCCATTGTGCAGTCATTCCCAGCTACTGGCAGCCTATATATGAGCGACAACTACCATGTGCAGAACTACACTGCTTTGCGCACCATGGCAAACCTTTGCAATAGTGTGCAAAAAGAATCCAGCTCTTTCTATGACAGCTACTGCACACTAACGGATCACCAGAAGCTGCCATTTGACAGAATTTACAGAGGCTGCCATATGCTAGGGTGGTCATGTTCTTTGGCCCCGGGATGCCTTAATCTATTAGCTTCAGTGATTCACATAAATGTTCACTATAGAAGATTAGTAAGCCATTTTAGCACCACTTGTTTGGGTCTGGAGGCTGATCACATAGGGAGAAATTCTGGCAAAAGGAAACTGAAAGTGTAAGGATCCTAGTACATTAAAAAAAATCCCATTTAAACAGACATGTTCAGCCAGCACAAAGCATATTTATATATTTTACAAGCTTTATTTTACACTGTGGTTCTGGCAAAGAAGAGTAAGGAAAGAAAGGAAAAGAGGTCTGATGAAAGTCAAGACAACTTGCCTTCAGTTTGGAGATCATGCTTGCTTCAGCATCATCACTAGCACTGTTCTGGTGTACAAGCCGCTTTGCCAACATTTTGGCATAGAATTTTTGAAACACATCTTTGTCTTCAATATACTTGAAGACAACCATCTGGAAATAGGATGTATTTTTAGTAGTTTCAAAACACAAGCTATATTCAAAAGCATTCATAACCAATCTAAATGTTTATCTCACTAGGAGAGACAGGTATTTTAATTCCGTAGCTTTTTAAAGAATGTAAAAAGAGGCTATCTGGCTTTTCTCATAATTCAGAACAGATAGCAGTCTAGATTTACATCAATAAATCATTGCAGCTCACTTTAATATTAGAAACAAAAAAGGGTTGTGGCAAATGGTTAAAATATAAGCACCACAAATTACATGTTTTCCTCCACTATCCTGTCAGTCTTCAATTTTCACTCTAAAACAGTCTGCAGAACTAAATTACTTGAATGCAGAAGACCTCAGCATGGAAGAACCTTACCACTTGATTCAGTGTGTCTTCAAGCTCAGCTTCCTCTGGATTCTTCGAGCTGCAGTCAAAAGTGCATTATTTGTTATAATTCAGTAAGTTTATTATTTACAATTCATAAACACTCCTTTCCTTTTCAATACAAGAAGTTTGGAATATATAGAGCATAGTAACAAAAGTAAAGATTTTATTACCTTTAGTTCAATTTGTTAGCTGACCAAAAGCTATCCTAAATGCAAGGATAGTTAAGCAACATTCAACTATTCCCTAGAATTGTACAAATGGGAATATTCCTAATTAGCCCAGAGAGAGATTAGACATAGATCTCTGGGCTTCTGTATTCTTATCCACTCCCCACACTGCCATGTGACATGAATGACTGAACTGGGAGATCCTACAGATGTTTGAATGCAGGATCTTCCTTGACCCTTGGAGACAACAACCTCATTAAAATCCAAAATCCACAGTTAGGCAATACCTTTATTAGGACCAAGTAAAATTCCACAAATGTGCAAGCTTTCAAATTCTCCAGAACTCTTCATCAGGCTAGATGAAGGGGACACACACACACACACACACACACACACACACACACACACACGTCCAAAATGTTGAAGTCAGATGTTGAAGTCATGAGGTCTGCAGTTTAGACAGAACCAGTCTCAAAATGAAGATTGTAGACTGCATGAATTAATCAGTGGTAGATGTTGCAGGTATCAGATTACACCTAGCAATGCATTTTGGGAAGGAGAAGCAACAATGGTTGATCTCCATTTCTGAAAACAAAATTTAGATCTGCATCTTGCTCCGGGCGAAACATGCAGGCTCCTGGGTCAGAGAGCAGAAGTGCAGAGAAACATGACAGTCCTTATCTAGCGGTTGGGAGGAGATGGAACCCTCAGTTCCAAGGCCCTCTACTGGTGGTAGAAAATCTTCCTCTGTGTCTAACTGTGGATTTTGGATTTTTCTCATTGACCAGCATGGCTACCTTTGCTTTTTTATAACCTCATTAAAGAGCATCTGAGCCTAAAGCACAGCCCCTGGGGAAAATACGCAGTCCAAACAGACCCTAGAAAGGTTATGTAGATGAGCAATTCTGACAGAGCTCTTCTATGGGCATGTGGCTGAAGGTGACCTACATACAAGAACAAAGTGAATCCCACCCAAAAAAAGAGAGGTTGGAGGAAGGGGGGCACTAACAATCATCAAGCCACTACAGCCCTTATTAAAATTTGCCAGAGCCTGATCAGCCAATTTCAACAGGTGGAGGTGTGTGTGTGTATGTGTGCATGCACACTTCCATGGGAATCCAGAGAAGCTGTACAGCAAAAGGAAAAGACAGCTCCCTATATTCCTCCCATTCTCCTCTTGAAGCTAGGCTGGCTTTAAGTACTTCTCCATGGGCCAAAACAAACTCGTTAATAGGATAAGCTACCTGTTACCAGGCATTCTTTCACCTTCACACCTCTTTGCTCTCCAACATCAGCCCCTACTGCTTCCAGCTTCTGCTTACAACTTGCACCCTGCCTGTATTCCTACTCTTATAACCTATGTTGCAAAGTTGGATGCCTGGTAGCTGCACTCCCACACAACTCCAATTTGCTCTGAAGTTGACCTCAGTTGTTATGAATGGCTATAGTCCTTCTGTTTTGCTATCTTTTGCAGCATCAGCAATTAAAAACAAATTTCTGCGTAAGTGTTGCCCTATTACTCTAAAAAGGACCAAGTTGAAACAGTTTTTTGATTCTTAATAGACGGTAACCTGAACAAGCCAAGAGCAACAATTTCCCATTACATTTTCAAAATGGCACATCTCCAACCCGCAGCGATTATCAGGTGGGAAGATGATATCACTCCATTTTATGGTCTCCATTATATCTTAGCACTGTGAAAAAGGAGGCCAAACAGAATCATACAGGATAACATTCAACCATTTCAGATCCAAATATACCTACTAGATGACAAAGATTAGAAGTGTACACAAGACTCCTTAATCAAGAGTTAGAACACAGTTCCCCCCCCCCCTAGTGGTGTGTGAAATAAATTCTAGGAAATGAGAGGCTACAGAGCTCCCACTGGGACACATACCTTTTCTTTAGCAGAGAGTCACAATACCGTGCCAACAGTTCAGGGGATTTACTGGATGACTGGGCCATTTTTGTCACTGCATTATTATTTATAAATCGACCACAAGCCTGTGAAATGCAGAAGAAAGTGAAACTTTTAGATGTCTTCAAATGAGTAATTATGAATGTTGACTACAGAGTTTAAATCTATTTACCTTGTCTAGAGCAGCCACAAAGCCAGCATCGTTGTTGAACGCAGACATGACCAGTGCATTGTATTTCTTATGGACATCCAATACTGTTTGTACATACATTTTTGGATCCTAGAAATTTTTTTAAAAAAAAGGTGATGACAAACTTGATCTATTTCTTAAATTTTCTCTCAACTGCACATTTCACAGCAATCTTTTCAATGTTTAACTGAAACAAAATAACAGAATAAAATACACTTTTTAAAAGTCATGTTTACTACATTTGAAGTTTTAGATAAAAATGCCAGCTTGAACACCTCATTACTTTATCACAATGTCATTGTATTTATTCTAATAGAAAATATTCTTGATTACTTTACCAGCAATGCAACCTGACCTTACCAGTAAAACATCTCCAAGCCCTACAAAAACTTGAATATATTTTACTGTTCCGAAACATCTTTAAAAAAAAAAAAAAAAAAAACAAGGAGAAAGGAAGGAAGGTAAGAGTAAAGGAGGTTGCTAGGATCAAGAAATAGTGAAAAGGTAAGATTAAAGAAAACTACAGAGGTAAGCAAGGATATGGCTCTGTCCTGGGCGAAGACAGGGATGAGAAATGGGGGAGGATGCAGAGATCACTAGTACTAGGCCAAAAGATCTTGGTCACGTGATCCCTGCCTTTCCTGGACAGTAGAGGGAATAACCCACTGTTGGATGCCTTGTCACACAAAATTGGGAACTTTTATTACTACCTTATTCTCATATAACTCAATTACTTTTGTCCCAGAGCTAAATATCGAAATACACTCTTATCTTTAATTTCCTCAATAACAGTGATAATCCTGGGCTAAACTCTGACTTGAACTTTCCCCATACTGAACAGATTGCTGCCATAACATGGATTGGATTAAATTATCCTTTTTCACAATATTAAATAATGTGCTATAATGTTGTAAACAGATTTTTCTCTTCTAAAATTAACATTGTGTGTAGTATACCTTTTGTCAAGAGGCCATGGCCTTTCCAAGGAACTTAGAGTGATGTACATGGTTTTTGCCCTCCACGTACACCTTTATTTTCACAATCACCCTGTGAAGTGAATTAGGCTTAAAGATAGTGACTGACACACAGTCATGGTTAATTTGAGCCTGCATTTCCCCAGAAATACTTTGATACTCTAATCACTAAACCTGCATGGTAATATTCTTTAACAGTGGAAAATACTACTCCTTATTGATTTACCAAGCATCTCCGTTGAAATCTGAGGTCTCTTTCCTGCCTACTAAGCAATTCTACTAAGCAACTTAGGCCTAGTTCTCATTAACACAGTAAACACATATCTGGCTATACTACTTCTGCCTGTGGGTGAGGGCTCACTGACTGAATGATCCCTCACATACAGAGAAAATTCCTAAATACAGAAAGCTAAAACATCAAGAAGGCTATGCTAGAACCATTTAATTTAACATCGACCTGAAATCAATTTTTCTACGTGTACGGTTCTGTACAGAGGATTCACTTCTAAAAGCTAGTCATGAGCAGAGAGCTTCTATGGACTCAGATTTTAAGTAGCCACTCCAGATGCACCAGCTCCTAGTGCTTTTGTTTTCTTACCATTATGCCATCCTCTGAAATATACTTTACAGGGATATCTCCCTAGCTCCCTCTTAGTTGACATTTCACCTGCACAGGTGTGTTTTTCTGAAGACTCGCCCTACTAAACTGAAACTTTTAGTTCACAAGCAATGCTGTTATCTGGCAGTTTTACTGTATGATTGCTGGGTTTTATATTATTTGAGGGGTTGTACAATTTTAATGCGAGATTATTTGGGAGGTTCTCATTTGCCCTTTTAGCTTTGTACACTTCTGAGTAAAGAGAAAACTGTTTTAAAATACTGAAATATAAGTATTTGCCTTGAAGCTCCAAGATTACATTTTTCAAATGAATACGTGCAGTGATCTTGGGACACCCATCCCACCCAAAACACTTTGCAAAGCATCACCACTATCATTATTTTACCCATGCTTAGTGGAATCACTCTTCTCAAATAAGTCCTCTGATCACTTGAAAACTAACACAGTTGAAAGCTCCTTTTGTGGCAGATCCCCTGAACCACCCACTAATGGGAGTGCTAGGAAGATAGCTGATTCATACATTCTTTTAAATAGGATGTCACAGCAAGACTACCTGAAAGGACACTGCAAACGAAAAGGCAACATGACACACACCCACTCTTATCTCCCTGCCTGTGGTATACTTGCATTGTGTTTTACAGACACAGTCCTGAAGTCAATCTCTGAAATGGCTTTGGTTATTCCTGACCCTCGAAGAAGTCTAGTTGCTATATTGCAGTTTCTCCTATCCCTTTGTAAGCATGATGGCAGCTCTTGTAACTCTATTTAATAAACATATGAATTTGGGATGATGTGTACAGGTATTTAATAAAGTAACATTTGAAGAAATACTTGCATTTAGTGCAGCTTCTCCACATTTTTCAATGGCAGCTAGACCCTGATTATGAATGTGCGTTTCCAGAAGTTTTTTCAGCTCTCCAAGGCCATCCTGGATTCGAGACACAAGGTTATACATGCGTCCCAAGTCTGGAAAAAAACGAAACAGATAGATGCTCTCATCTGTATTACATCTGTCATTACCATTCCTGCTCTCACTGAGAACTAGCAAGGAAAAGAGTAATACGTTAGCAAATACATTAAAATAATCCAAACAATGGTAAATCCTGAGCAATGCACCCAACCTGCTCTGCACCAGAGGACAAAAGGACAACTTATATGTCTTTGTGTAAATATTAAACTGCATTTTACAATCTACAATGATATAAAAGTCATGGATAAATGGAACTAAAAGCCACATTTGTGATATGTTTTAATTTGATGACAAATCACTTAAGGAGTGGTGTTCCATGTTAACAGCTTTACTGAAATTAAGATGATGATGATGATGATGATGATGATGATGATGATGATGATGATGATGATGATTGCAACTGCATGCCTTGGAAGCCTAATCAATTTAAGGGAGTATAACTGAACAGGCAGAGTCATAGCCATGGCAGCACACAGAATCCTTCAGTGGGTCTTGAGTTGGGAATCCAAAAACAATTAAAGTTTTAAAAACTGAACTACCATGGTTATAAAACAAGTTAATAAAATCCAATAAGCTCACAACAGAGAGCCAGTGTGGCATAGTGGTGTTGGACTGGGACTTGGGAGATCCGGGTTCTAGTCCCCGCTCGGCCATGAAACTCACTGGGTGACTTTGGGCCAGTCACTGACCCTCACCCTAACCTACCTCACAGGATTGTTGTGAGGATAAAATGGAGGAGGAGGAGGATTATGTAAGCCGCCTTGGGTTCCCTTCAGGAAAAAAGGTGGGGTATAAATATAATAAATAAACAAACAAACAAACAAACAAACAAACATTAGTTCTCTCATGCTTTCAATTAGAGTTGTTTGATGTTTTATAAAAATACTCTATTGTTATTAAGCACTAGTACAGTTCCACACAAAGCCATCTAATTCTGTTTTTAATTCCTCATAACCAGTGATGTGGGGTGGAAATGTGTGTGGGTTTTTTTGCAGAAAATTGTTCTATTTTTAGAAATACATTGGTTAAAAAAAATAGTAGCATAATGAATGAATACAATACAAGTTAAATTGAGCAGCTGGAATGCATACAATACCAGTCAAATCTAAAATCACAGTTATAATTCACTTTTTTTCAGCTGAGTATGTCTAGGAAGCATCTATACTTATGCACACATGCTTTTCAGGCATGCTAAAAAGCAATGTTTTCAATGCCTTCACTTTTTGTTTTAAACCTACATTATGTAAGGGAAGAGTATGCTAGTGAGTTGTCATGGCCAATAATGATCAAGTAAAGCTATAAAGAATACCTTTAGGTAAAGCTTTCCATGGCTTTTAATTAACTTGAAAACTTCAGTATATCATGAGGCTAGCTAAGGCATACTCTGGGCTGGAAATGTTGAAACAAATGCACTATACCACTAAAGAGAATAAATAAATACATATAAAGCAATACATATCCAACTGGCCACTGGTGCACACAGAAAGCTTGTTTCCTCTAGACCAGTTTTCTCTGGGGAAAATTCCATGGGACATTTATTTTACCCACATATATTTACATTTTTAGAGACGTAAAAACACCCCATATGCAAAATGAAGAGATTCTTGGCATATTTTTGGCCCCAGGTGTTTTTGTCTCGAGAGAGAGAGAGAGAGAGAGAGAGAGAAAAGTGGCATGTAGCTGAAATTTGGGGATGATATGCAAGTGACAGTAGACAACAATATCCTGGGAGGACTATGGTATAGCTCTATTTTTGTGTAAATTCTGCAATGAAAAGTGTATTTGGGGTACCCCTTTAGGCTGTCTCACTACAACAGCAGAGATAGCCACCCAGCCACCCAGCACAAATTTACATCTTATCAGTGGGAAATGTCTCCAAGCTGAGTTTGGGACAGCTTACCTTCATTTTTGTCAGCATCCAATAGGTTCTGAAATTCTGTGTGAAAGATCTCCAAGTGTTTTTCAATAAGTACTTGTTCGCATTTTCGTGCTAGCTCATCTTGCGTGCTCTCATGTAGATATACCTGAACCCTACGCTGTTCCTCCAGAAGACGCGCTTCCGCCTACAAATAAGGAAATCCCACTTAAAAGCAATATTTGAATGTGTATAACTTGTAAGCTGCAATAGCTCACAAGTGGTTTTCCTGCTACAATGATGCTGATAAAATGTTATAGATCAGTATTTGAAAAAATGTTCAGAGGAGAGATAGTTTTCAAAAGCTATCTCAGTACTTACCACTTGAATTAAATGGAGGCTCAGATCACTGGTCCATCTAGCTCAATATTGCCTGAAGGCCTCAAGGAGAGACACTGGGTATGAAACGTGGGACTTTATGAGTTCACAAAGCATGTGCTCTACCAATGAGCTATTGGACCCTTCATATACTTGCTAGAATAATCAGGGCTCCATAATTATTGGCTTAGCTTACTTACTGGTCAGCCTCTGTTTCTGCTCAACAGAAACCCCTTTCCCCTCTGGCAAGGGGAAGTCCTCTGGCATGCACAGAGGGGTAAGAGAAAGGCGGGGATTTCTCTCATTTGTACTGGGGTATAGTGAAGGTGAGAAACAGCAGGGGAGGCTCCTGCTATACCTTATCTTCCCCAAACTACAGTACAAGTGAAAGCTCGAAAGAGAGGATGTGAGCTGCTGGGCACCATTCTCATCAGTGGGTCGTGATAAACTGCAAAAGCTGAAGTGCTTTGGATACTGTTTTAAGAATAGTTTTGGAAAATCTTAATAAAATTAATTCAACATCCATTTCTCGATGTCAAACTAAACACAGATTCTTGTGATTCTGCTCCCACACAGAAGCCACTGGAAATGCTGCCACAAAGTAGCAAATCCACATGGCATACTTGGCTCACAACCATGTGAATTGCACCAACTGTGTGTAGCATCTCTGTGGCCCTAGCCATCTGGAAGTGCAATGCTTGCGAAGAGTCTGCATAATCAAGAAATCCATGCAATAAATATCTCTGTATGTTACAGCTGCTCAGGGTTGCAAGAAATCATGATTTTTTGCAAAAAAATTAAAAAAATCGATTAAAAAAAAATTTTCAATCAATGATTTTTTTTTTTATTTAATCAATTTCCCCCAAAAAGAATTTAGTAAAATTAATTTCAAAGTTTCAGGCAACCACATGTACAAATAGCCTACACTTAATAGTGAAGAACACCAAATTATACAGAAAACACTTTCCTCATTATTATTGTTTTACATTACCAGTATTATTGGTTACTAGGCTACCTACACAACAGGGTTGCAAAAAATCAGGATTTAAAAAAAAAACAAAAAAAAACAAAACCAATTTTTATTGATGATTTAATCTTTGATTTAAATCATTCTGATTTAAATCATTGCAACACCGCAGCTCCTGTGTGGAGAAATTACCACAGGGGTGCAGTTTCAAGCCAACTCCTTGCATGATGTATGAATTAGTACGAATGTACGAGAATTCTGTTACTGTTCGCAAATCATGAGAACATGTCCCATCCGCAACCCTGAATGCAAACGGGAGCAGGGGCATAATTCTTGGGATATTTTTGCAATTTCCCGAACTTACGTTCAAAAGTGTGCACTTCCAAAAATGCTCATTTCCCTCTTTATTTTCACGCTTTAGTCAATGGGATGTGCTTGGAAAAGTGTGCATTTTTGTGTTTAAAACATTGCTCTTTCTCCCATCCCTATTTATTTCATCAATGGCCCAGTTCGCAAGTCACAGCAGCAATTTCTGGGTTGTTTAAGGAAGGAATTGCAGGGACAAGTAGAGTGTGCAAGCCACACGCTCGCCATTTCTGTTTTTAATTTTGTTTCTGCTTTTAATGTTTCATGATGTGCAAACCTGGAAACTCTGGCTTGTTTATGGGTTAAACATCCCTGAGTTAACCAAACAATTGCCCATGGATTGATAATTAATAGCAGAAATGACAGGTGTGTGGCTCGCATCACATTCATCTCCAGCATCAAATTCATCATTTTTGGGAGGGTGCAGTAGAAGCCTGCCAATTCCTTAATGGGTTAATTTTTAGTGCTTTTTAAATGTATTTATACTTATTTGAGGGGTTTTAAGATTTTATTTGATATTGCAAAGAGTTCTGTGCTTACTATTAATTATCTGCTCTTGAAACAGCTGCAGTGACCTTCACATGGCTTTCCTGTGTATCCTGCAGCCAGCGAGTTTGAATAAGCCTAATGTCTAGGAAAGGAATTAGAGCAATTCCTTCATTCCTCAATAATATAGCTAAACCCAGAGTTTTCAGTTAAATGAGGCCAGAGGAAAGACAATTAGTACAAATAAATAAATAGTAACTACAGAAATTTATGGAAGATGAATGACTGAGGTTGACTGGAAATAGGTTAACCTTCAAATATCATAAACAGTTTCTAGGTCCAGAAGCAAGCAGGGTAACCTCACAAACCTTTTTCATGTATTCTGTAACTGGATTCTGTTGCAGAAATTCAGTGCTCTCTCTTGTATAGAATCTCTCTGTGTCAGCAAGAAACTGAGATTCAAAGGACTCTTTATAGACTGTCAGTGTAGGTCCCTTAGCAAAAGTATCATCTTCATTCAGCCCCAGCTCCACTAAAAGCACAGGGACAAAAAAAATAAGTAAGCAAGCTGTATGCTTCAAGATACAATTCTACTGAATAATACAGGTTTCATCTAATAGTCACACCTGTGTCAAATTTTATTAGCAATCCACTCAAAAGGATTCCATCAATTTTACCTAAGAAAACTAACCCGGGGTGAGGGGGGGGGAGGGAGAGAAGAACCTACACACAAGACAGTAACAGTTACACATTTTACTGGGGTTCAAACCAAAAATGCAGTATCATCAGTATAAAGTAATAATTTTATTTCTTTTCAGAGGTTCTCTTAAAATCCAAAATTGCTAGTATCTTTTTCTTTAAAATAAGTTAATACCTAGCCACCTCAGAGAAGGGGGTTAGAAACTAGTACAGAGCACCATAATACCTACCAACCAAGACTAAAATAGAAAGTGTGAGAATTATTTCAGCTGAGTGCAGCACAATTCTAAATCTGTTTACTCAGAACTAAGTCCCCAAAATGATCAATGGGATTCACTTGCAGGTATGAGTGCCTAGAATGCAGCCGTAGTAGCTTCATTAAAGGAAACATTTGGCCTAGGTAGCTTTCATTTGTGGAAGTTGCGTCACTATGAGTGTTTTCCTCAAATCAGAAACCTACATTTTTTTTCTGGAAGGAAGTCTTACCTAATGAATATTTTATTCATTGTTACACATCTACACAGGCATCCATGTAAGAAGCAAAAACCTCATGTACAAGGCAGACCTGTGAAAATGTTACTGGTCAGCTCAACTCTTTCAGAAGCAACATACAGCTCTTGCTTCTAGATTACATTTACATTTTCCCTCAAGGCTTAGAGCAGAGATGCCCACCTCTCGCCCCCAATTCTCAGTTACCGCTTCTTTTCTCCTTCAGGTTTTAAAAAATAATTACGTATATACTCGAGTATAAGCCGACCCGAATATAAGCCGAGGCCCCTAATTTTACCCTCAAAAAAACTGGGAAAACTTATTGATTCAAGTATAAGCCTAGGGTGGGAAATGCAGCAGCTACAGGTACAGGTAAATTTAAAAATTACGGTAAATTAAAAAAAATTAAATTTAAAAAATAAAGATACGGTAGATACCAATAAAATTACATACATTACGGTAATTGAGGCATCAGGAAGCTGATGGGAGTTGGAGCTTTGGCGGCGGCGGCGAGGCTTTTTCGGCGGCGGGGGGGTGCAGGTACGGTGGCTGGGGGGTGGCAGGGGGGTCCTGGGGGGGGCTTCGGCGGCGGCGGGCCTTCAGCCGCGGGGGGCATTTTCGGCGGCGGGGGGGTCTGGGGTGGCGGCGGGGGTCCTGGGGGGCCTTCGGCGGAGGCGGGCCTTTTTCGGCCGCGGGGGGCATTTTCGGCTGCGGGGTGTGGCGGGGGGGTCTGGGGGGCGGGGGGTCCTGGGGGGGCTTTGGCGGAGGCGGGCCTTTTTTGGCCGCAGGGGGGCATTTTCGGCCGCGGGGGGGCATTTTCGGCTGCGGGGGGTAGCAGGGGGGTCCTGGGGGCGGGGCTTTGGCAGCGGCGGGCCTTCGGCTGAGGCAGGCCTTTTTCCGGCCGCAGGGGGGCATTTTCGGCGGCGGGGGGTGGCAGGGGGGGAGTCTGGGGGTGGCGGCGGGGGTCCTGGGGTGGCGGCGGCGGCGGCGCTGACCCGAGTATAAGCCTGGGGGGGGGGCATTTTTCAGCACAAAAAATGTGCTGAAAAACTCGGCTTATACTCGAGTATATACGGTATTTAGTTTTTTGTTCTAGTTCTAGTTCAGTCCCTCTTTCAAGTACAGTGTCAAGAGCATACAAGGCTTTCACTCTTCTGGCAAATTCACACACTGAGGGTAGAGTAGGTATATTAAAGTTTATGGCCCAGTGGCTGCTAGGCCCAGTGGCTGCTAGGCTGAGGCTGCTAGGTCTCATTGCAAATGTAGAACACACTCAGGGAGCCTTAGCAGCAGCTGAAAAAACAGGTGGCGTTAACTCTACCACACACCTCTGAATCCAGGGAGGAAGAGCAAAACACATGTAGTGACTAACGTCCCTCACTCCACTTTTGATGGGCTTGGGAAGGCCTTGGAGCAGGAGTAGGGAACCCAGTGCCCTCGTGATATTTTGAACTCCCACAATCCCTGACAATTGATCATTCTGTTTGGGCTGATAGGAGCTGTAATCCAAAGCACTTGGGAGGGCACCAGATAGTCTACTCCTGCCTTAGAAGACCCCCCCCCCCCAAGAGATGGGAAAGGACTGCAAACAATGAATATTTCACTTTTCTTCACAGGGTTGCAAAGAGTTGGGGAGGGGATCACATTCAGACCACTGGCTTTATGTTATGCAGGACTGGCAAGAAAACATTAGCAATGAAAAATAATTTACCGTAAGACTGTACAACTCCACTGATCAGTCTTGTGTTGATTGTTTCACCATTTCTTTCCTTTTCAATCAGCTTCAGCACGGCATTTGTTACCTTTGAAAATATGGATTAAGACATGGACTAGTTACTCAATCAAATTACATGCAGCACCTGTACGCATAGCCGAGAGACTAAGGCCACCCAAAAATTTCTTACATGACAAAATGAAAGATGAAGAATATTAACTATTCCCTTTCACCGCCATGGATAAAGACAGATTTAAAATAGTGTACCTGATTTGATTCTTTTTTATAAAGAAATTATGGCTAGCAACTCCTTTTAAAAATAACATAGTTTAAAATGGCATTGATGGAGCTCATATAGATGATTATTTTATGACCTCCAATTATTTTTATGACCTCCAATTATTTTACCTCTACAACAGGCCAGTTTGGATATCAAGTACACCATGGTTTATTGTGATGGGAATGAGCTGCAGCAAGCCTCAGATTTGCAACCTCCCCTTCTGTGAGGACATCAGCAGCTTTCACTTCCATTTTTGATTAAACGCAGTTTGGAATTATGTCCAAATCCTAGACTATGGTTAATCTTAACTATGGTTTGTTGAAACAAACCAGCTTCATAACCCAGGGCTTGAACCTGGCATCTTTCAAAACAAACTACAGTTAAGATTAATTACAGTTAGTTGTGTTTGGATGAACAACAAAGCTGCGGATAATAAAAAAAAAGAAGCAGCAGCAAAGGCTTCCAATCTCCTCCTCATTCCCATACTGGGGAGACCGGGGGGGGGGGGGGTCCCCTGCAGCTCATTCCCATCACAATAAAAATGGCTTATGAAGACATTTGAATCAGCTCAATGTATTCAATTCTCAAATTACAAATATTTATGTCTCTACTAATCAAACATCATGGACATTTACTTTCCATCTTCCTGAAAAGTGCTCTTTTGCTCAATAAATAACAAGGACAGGTTCTTACCTGTAACTGGTTCTTCGAGTGGCCATCTGTGTACTCACACATATGGATTATGCACCTGCACAGAACAAGTCATTTGGAGCATTCTAGAGCTAAACAGAGTTTTAGACAGGAGTCCCATCCACCTCCTCTGCACATGCTCAAGGCATAGGTCTCACCTGCTTCTAAGTACCAAGTTCACTGCAGCGGAGGAATGAAGAAAGTGAGGCACTGCAGTGGGGAGGACGGGGGGTTGTATGAGTTCACAGATGACCACTCAAAAAACCACAGTTGCAGGTAAGCAACCTGTCCTCCTTCATGGTCTCTGGGACTCATACATATGGGTGACTGAAAAGCAAGAGATTTACTGGAGGAGGGCATTGGCACGCCAGAATTGAAGAAAGAACCCCTTTGCTAAAAGCCGCATCAGTGCGAGTTCTGATATCCATGCAGTAAAGTTTTATGAAGGTAGAAGGCTGGGCTCAGGTCCCTGAGCTACACAGTTGCAGAAGTGAAATACCGCTTGAGGAAAGTGGCAGAGGATGCAGCTACTATGGCTCTGGTTGAGTTGAAAGGCGAGAAGTATGACTAAAACCAACCACTTGGTGAAGCATTGTGACGACACCACGCAACCCTTCTTAGGTCCAAATGACGGATGAATAGACAGGTAGTTCTTAAAGGATGATGTTCTATGCACATACAATGAAATTACCCTTCTGACATCTAGGGAATGAAGCTTGACCCCCACCTGGAAGGTAGTTGAGGAAGGAAAGTTGGCAGTACAATATCTTAAGTTAAGTTAAATTGTGAGGCCACCTTTGGAAGAAAGGAGCTGTCTGGACTTAGCACTACTTTATCCCTGTGGAAAGTTAGGAACAGTTGGTCATGTGGCAGAGCACATAGTTCGCTTGCTTTTCGTGCCGAAGTCCTAGCAATGAGGAAAGCCACTTTCATTGTGAGGAGCCGAAGGTCAGCTGTGACCATACGTTCAAAGGACTTGGCCATCAATTGAGCTAGTACCACTGACAGGCTCCAGGTCGGGACCAGTGGAGAGGCTGGTGGATAAAGGTTGGCAAGTTCTTTAAGGAACTGTTTAACGTGAGGGTGTGAGAAGAGAGAGAAACCTTCACTATTCTCATAATTACCCAATAGGGTAAACTTTAATGGAGGAAAGTGCTAAACCTCTAGATTTCAGAGAAAGAAAAAAGTCCAGTATGCTTTGTAGACTGCAGGATTTTAGATCCTGTCCGGCTGGAACAAGAAATATCAAACAAGCCTTCCACTTGGCAGTGTATGAGGTTTGGGTGGAAGGTTTGCACAAATTAATAAATTCCAGGACCTTGTAGGAAAATTAGTGATGCTGCCCACTTTCCACACAGTGAGACGTAGAGTCTCCATGTCAGATCCCAAGTTGGATTGGCACCAAGGTGGCCACTGGTGTTGCCAGTATGGATGTGGTCAGTTGGCCAACGAGGACTGGGATCCCATTCCTATTTTCCAGGTGGATGTCTTCATTTTTTAGATGTGGTCAAGGGTGTCATCCATGGATGCGCTGAAAAGGTCTTCGCCATCAAACGGGAGCTCCTCCACTCTTGATCTAGCCTCCTGGTGGTGTCCTGCAGTACGGAGCCAGGCATGACATCTCAAAGAGATAGAGGCTGCCATTGCCTTGGAGCTGCAGTTGCCCATGTGATGTGCTATGCTAATTTGTTGGCCTGCTAGCCCATGGGCTTCAGCTTGGAATATCATCACTAGGTGTTTGATGTCTTCCAGAAGATGGGCTTAGAAGGTTGCTGTTTCTTCCCTAAGAACTGTTGATAGACTGCCATGCATGCCTCATAGTTCGCCATGTGGAATGCCAGGGCTGCAGTGAAGTAAATTTTGCATCCCATCAAGTCTAATTTTCTTCCCTCTGAATCCATGGGGGCAGAGGCTTTTGTCTTGTCCTTGACTGGGATGCTTCCGCTATTATGGAGTTTGCTGTGGGGTATTTAAAGAGGAAGGAACAATCCTCTTCCTGAACCCTACAGAACTGTTCTATCTTTCTAGATGTGGGCAGGAGAGTAGAAGGTTTTGCCCAGGATTGTTTGATTATAAGCAATAATGTTGGAACCATCGGGATAGTAACCAGTGAAGCTAAGTCTGGTTGTACTCTTTTAAAGACTGGGTCCATGACCATGACTGGAGGGACCTTAATCTCTAGCCCAAGGGAGTTTGACATTCTGAAGATTTGTTCTGTGTATAGCCTTATGTCATTCGACGGGGAAAGAGGATTTTGATCCCCTAGAGTGGCATCTGGTGAGGAGGTTGAGGCCCAGACCAACGATGTGGAAGACAAGTCTGAGCAAGAGTTGTCCTCTGCTGAAGAGGGGCTGTTTAGGTAGTGTCCCCATGTTAGGGGCCAGCAATGGCTGGGTAAGTTGCACAGCTGGCAGTGACTGCATAGCAGCTGGTGGCTCCAGGAGCTTTCAGGATTATGTCCCAAAAGAAGTTGGCTGGAAGAAGAGGTAGAGAGCAAGTGGCAAACTCATAAAGCTTAGTAACGTGGTAGGTTCTGGTAACTGAGCATCAGGCGGTTTAGTTACCATCTGAGAATGTGTTGCATGGTTAGAAGTTGCCTTAGATCATTCTAGAAAGTGAGGGGAACAGGAACACTGGCTATGGGAATGGTGACGCAGGTAGTCTCTATCCCTATATTCACAATGGAACCATCTTGCTGGTGAATGGTCTTTATAATAATGGAAAAGACCTGTAGAAGCAGGGGTGCCTATGGCTCTCCCATAGCATATTGTAGCGATGACAAAGAAAACCTGCCAAAGAAGCCAAGGAAGCTGGTGAGGTCTATTGGTACTGAGGGGATCTATACTTCCTTGAAGAATCGTCTCGAGGAGGGTGATTGTACGGTTCTGGCAAGTGTACACTGTTCTGGCCAGTGTGGCATAGTGGTTAGAGTGTTGGACTGGGACTCGGGAGATCCGAGTTCTAGTCCCCGCTCGGCCATGAAACTCACTGGGTGACTTTGGGCCAGTCATTGACTCTCAGCCTAACCTACCTCACAGGGTTGTTGTGAGGATAAAATGGAGAGGAGGAGGACTATGTAAGCCGCCTTGGGTTCCTTGCAAGAAAAAGGTGGGGTATAAATATAATAAATAAATAAATAAAGCGTTCCCTGAATTCACCCTCTGATACCGAGCCCAGGCACTAGATATCATCTGGGGAGTTACGGTTCTGTGGAAGCAGTAGTTTCTCTAGGATCAGTGTTGGTGAACGCACAAGAATTTGAGGCACCATCTGTAATGAGGGCAGTTGATTTAGAACCGGTGTAGATTTGGGTGATAAGAGTTTGATGTCAGACTCTATCCTACGAGATGTCTTTTTCTTCTTGTTTTTCAGGCCCAGAGCCCGGGGGCTAGCAGGGCATTTATTCTGGGCCTTGGTTGATTTGGCCTACTTGGTCTCAACAGTTAGTGCCGAAGAACCGGTTTCAAGTTGCTGGTCCGAGGCGATGGCTGAAGTTGTTGTCACTGTGAGGGCTAGTACTCCCAATAGCGGGGATGGTTGCCCTGAAGCACTTTCCATGATGGGGTGCACTGGAGGAAGCTGAGAGAGAGCCTGGGCCGACTTCTTGCAGATAGAGGCTAAGGCAGTATGCAGAGGTGGGTTTAGCACAGCTGTATCTGTCTTGAAGGCCTGTTTCCACAGCAGAGCATGAATGCATGCCATTCTGCTTCTCCTGGCCTGCTTAGTAAAGGTCTTGCAGTGAGTACAAGAGTTCACCCTGTGTGCCTCTCTGAGGCAGAGGAGGCAGTTGGAGTGTCCGTGGGTCAACAGTATTTTCCCGCCACAACGGGTACAATTTTCGAAGAAAGCCTTGCACGCCATGTGCCCTGAAGAGGGCAATGAAATAAAAAGGAAGAAAACTCAGAGAAAATAGGAAAGAGAGAAGAAAGAAAGAAAGAAAGAAAGAAAGAGAAGAACTCTGTTCAGCGTCCCAGGAGGGGACAGTAGCCACACCCGGACCATGCACAGAGGAGGTGGGCAGGACTCCCGCCTAAAATTCTGACTAGCTCTAGAATGTTCCAAATGACTGTTCTGCACAGGCATATTACCCATATGCGAGAGTTGCAGAGACCACGAAGATCCAGACCTTGTTTATTGCAAGTACTAGACACTTAAAGCCTGATGCGGTGCATATTTACTCAAAAACAACTCTCCCTCTGTTCAACGGTACTCACTTCAAGTATGCTTGGTTTCCTTACACGTGAACAGAAAGAATAACACAGCAATGTCTATAGTCTCTAAATCAGGTGCGGGCAACATGCGAACCATGGGCCTCATGTGGGGGGCCCAGCCCCCACCATTCCAAAATTGGGGGGGGGGGACGGGACCAAAAATGTTTTAATTTTTTTTCTTTGCAAACAACTAGAGATGTCATGGAACACCAAAAGGGTCAAAGTTAGCTTGTTTCCAAGGTAACTTTGACCATTTTTTGGGACTCTGTAGCAGCTCCAGAAGCCATTTTGTTTTGTTTTTTTATTTATTTCCCTGTGGGGGGGAGCCTAGTGGGTGAAAATGGCCTCCATACCTCTCAAAGTTGCCCACCCCTGCTTTAAATAGATATGATCCTGCAGCATATGTGGGTGAATCACTAGATTTTGGGTTACATTTCTCATTTTTATAAATGCTCTTATTAAATTGCAGATGAACAGATTTAATTATTATAGTAGCCAACTCAGGAAATATATAACTGTGAAGGACTGCCACCGGTCCTTTTCTGCAAGAATGGGAGTGCCGCAGCTATTTTTGACAGCTCAGGGCTCCCGCTTACGATACCCAGGTCAGTTCAGGTCACAAACACTGGATTCCAGCACCGAATGAAAGTGAAACTACGCTACAGTCAAAAGCGAAAGCAAGTTTATTGGTAATAGTAAACACACAAATTGAAGAGGGAAATAAGGGGAGTGAAACTGACAAGAGAAAGTAATTCTCATTACATGCAGGCAGAACTATAAAACAAAGAATCGAAGCTACTCTCAGCTAACACTGAGGAATCTAACCTAGTCTAATACTAGTAACTGAAACGGACTTACGGCAATGTACCCAGGCAGTCTGCTTGGGGGTTGAGTGTCCGGGCTGGCCTGAGCCGGTGACCCGCTCCGTGCACCTTAGCACCTTGCTTCCAACAACCTCCAGAAGCCTTGGCTGCTTCTTTTACCCCCTCGCTTGCCCCCCCTTCTCGATCCCCCGACCCCTCCCTCTGCTGACAGGACGAACCAATCCAGCCAGGCAGGAGGTGGTGTGGAGGTTTCGGTGCCACCTTGCCCATGGCCCATCAACGGTGCTCGGAAGGGCGATTGAGGGTGCTTGGTAAACCATTGAGGGTGCTTGGGGAAAACCATCCGTATGCAGATGTGTTGCAGACTGAGCTCTCCTGCCCCAGGTGGAAATTATGCAGCTGAATGTGGGCCAAAGTGTGTGTCCTGTCAGGCTTTCTCTCCACAATAATGTTCAAAATGAGAAATGTGAGATGTATCAAGTACTTGAAGAAGTATTTTCTGGGCATTTAAATCATCTTGATTTAAATCTGATCCACCCTGCCTTTTCCAGCCAGAGCAGAAATAATGCTCAAAGTGATTGTTTTGAGACAACAGTGTCAAGAACAACTTGGATAAGCTTATGAATGATGCTGTCACTTGTACTTCTGAATAAGCAAACAAAATGATTTTAAATGCAGCTTAACTCTTCACTATCAAGCTGATATTAGTGAGAACTTCAAAGAAACCTCTGGTTCTTAATGCGATCCTCCAACAGATGCTCACAGCCTCAATGATTCACAGTCTATACATGTGTCATTGAAATACATGTATGTCTCACAGTGAAATAGAACAAGTAGTGATAGCAAAACTGAAGGTGCCCCAACAACACTTAGTGGAAGAGAGTTGAACTCTGTTAAAACAGAACTCGTTGTTTTTGCAAAAACCCGAAAAGATCGATTTTTTAAATTTAAATCAATGATTTTTTTTATTTAATCAATTCCCCCCCCCCAATTTTTTTTTTAGTAAAATTAATTTCAAAGTTTCAGGCAACCACATGTACAATTAGCCTGCACTTAATAGTTAAGAACACCAAATTATACAGAAAACACTTTCCTCATTATTTTTTTTTGCATTACCAGTATTATCGGTTACTAGGCTACCTACATGACAGGGTTGCAAAAAATCATGATTTTTTGCCAAAAAATATCTATTTTTATTGATGATTTAATCATTGATTTAAATAATTGCAACCCTGGTTAAAATGGATGAGTACTTGTTAGCATATCATGCAGTTCTTTGGGTTGCTAAAAGTAATTAGTGTGTCAACAATTTTCAGTACCTTTGCTTTTTTCTTACAATTTAAGCAATGCAAGGGAAGAATGTGGTGTTCATTTTTCAATTTGTACATAATATTAACATTGAGGGACCAATCCTATGGCCTCCTGACCTTGTCAGGGAGCCGCGGGATAGGTTGGGAGTCCCGGCTCCGACCTTGGAAATGCCTTCCGAGGTCACAGGGGGCCTCTGCCAGCGGAACGCCTCCCCCCACGCTTGCAGCTGGCACAGTTCTTTCCACATTGGCTGGGCTCCGAAGACCGTCTTCAGAACCAGTGGGTGGGGAAGGGTGCATTCCCAGGGGAGGGGTGGGGGAGGAGCAAGGCACTGCCGTCCTCTGAAGAATCCCAGTAGTGCCTCAGTCTCTCTTCCTTGCGAGGGGAAAAACATTTAGACAGCCATCTAAATGTTTTGGAGGGCAAGGGGAGTGTGGAGGCAATCCTAGGCACTGTGCTCCTCCTGCCTTCAATTGGATAGAATCATAGAATCATAGAAAAGTAGAGTTGGAAGGGGCCTACAAGGCCATCGAGTCCAACCCCCTGCTCAATGCAGGAATCTAGGTCAAAGCATCTCTGATAGATGTCTGTCCAGCTGCACCTTGAATGCCTCCAGAGTGGGAGAGCCCACGACCTCCCTAGGTAGTTGATTCCATTGTCTTATTGCTCTGACAGTCAGGAAATTTTTCCTGATGTTTAGGTGGAATCTAGGTTCCTGTAACTTGAGCCCATTATTCCGTGTCCTGCAAACTGGGATGACCGAGAAGAGATCTTTGCCCTCCTCTGTGTGACATCCCTTCAAATACTGGAAGAGTGCGATCATATCTCCCCTCAGTCTCCTCTTCTGAAGGCTAAACATGCCCAGTTCTTTCAGTCTCTCCTCATGGGCCTTGTTTCCAGTCCCTTTATCATCCTTGTTGCCCTCCTCTGAACCCTCTCCAGTTTGTCTATGTCCTTCTTAAAGTGAGGTGCCCAGAACTGGACGCAGTACTCAAGATGAGGCCTAACCAGTGCCGAGTAAAGGGGAATTATCACTTCCCGCGATTTGGAAGCTATACTTCTATTAATACAGCCCAAAATTGCATTTGCCTTCTTTGCAGCCACATCGCATTGCTGGCTCATATTCAGTTTGTGATCTACCACAATTCCAAGATCCTTCTCACTTGTAGTATTGTTGAGCCAAGTGTCCCCCATTCTGTAACTCTGCATTTGGTTTCCTCTCCCTAGGTGCAGCACTTGGCATTTATCCCTATTAAATTTCATTCTGTTGTTTTCGGCCCAGCGCTCCAGCCTATCGAGGTCACTTTGAATTTTGTTTCTTTCTTCCAGAGTATTAGCTGTTCCACCCAACTTTGTGTCATCTGCAAATTTGATAAGCATTCCCTGTACCTCCTGATCCAAGTCATTAATAAAAATGTTGAAGAGCACCGGGCCCAGGACCGAGCCCTGTGGTACCCCGCTCGTTACCTCTCCCCAGTTTGAGAAGGAACCATTGATAAGCACTCTTTGAGTCCGATTCTTTAGCCAATTGTGGATCCACCTGATAGTTGTTCCATCTAGCCCACTCTTAGCTAGCTTACTAATCAGGATATCATGAGGCACTTTGTCTGAACCCGGGTTCAGAGGGTTACGGGCACGCACACTAGATGGGACTAAGTGTGCTTTATTCCCCGCCCCCCGCCCCCAATATCTCTGGTCAAATACTTATGCTGTATTCAGACAAAAAACATTTTTTAGCTTTGTTGTTTACTAAATACAATTAAATAAACATGCCAGACTAGTTCTCTCTAGGCTAGGGCATCAGAAATTTTTCCAATGCAAACTGAGGTGTACATACCTGCTTATTTAATGGCCTGAACAAGCAGTCCCTCCAGGTCACAAGTGCAAGCTAAGATTTAACAGAGGAAATAACAGTAAGTACAAGAATAGCTCTTTGTGAAATCTGCAGTATTGAATGCATTGAAGTTTTCGTTTTCTTTCTTCAGGAAACATTTTCCAAATTAGCTGGTTGTCTGAGGAATCTGTGTGTCTGGCATGGAACCCCTGCAAACCACAGAGGGCACTGTTCAGGGAAGCCACTACCTAGATTTTTTGAGCCTCACTACTGCCCTGTGCAAACTGAGAACATGCCCTAGACCAGTGGTTCTCAACCTTTTTTGCCCCATGCACCCTTTTCACCATATGTCAGAATGTCATTCCCCCCTTTCCAAGATTGTCTGACTTAATCTGTGCCATACAATAAAGTGTGATGTCCAGTAGATTATGTACAATCTGTAGAATTGTAATTGGTAGAAAGATCAGTATTCCAACAGTTTGAATCTATGGTCCCAATCCCGCCAAAACCCTGAAATCCCCCCGGGGGGGGATTCCCCCCTGGTTGAGAACCCCTGCCCTAGACTAATGTGGGCAAGACTTCAGGCTCGCTGGAATCTACTTTGTTTTTTCCTAGAACCCATGGATCCACCTGCTGAAGCCATGTGCAAAAGAGTTGTGGGGGGAGGCAGGTAGACATACACTCACAATGTAATCCTATGCATATTTATTTACTCAAAGTAAGTTCCTAGTATGTAGGTTTAGAAAAAATAAGGTGCCTCTGAGCATATGCTCAAACCAGGAATTATCTTTTTAGTACTAGAATTGAGCTCACAGCCTTTCACACAAAAATCCACTTCTGACTGCCCCCAAACTTTCTTTGATTCAGCAGCCTTTTTTCAGGTGGGGGAGCTTTTATTTGTTGCTATTGTTAAACAATGAAATCTTTGACAAAATACTGCAAATCACCAGAGATTTAACAACAGATACCAATGCACTGATGAGTCTGCCCCAGCCCTAGATCTCACCTAACACTCTACTGTGGATGCACATTGCAGGGTGAGGTAAGTTGTGGGCAGGTTCTCTTTTTGGTAAGATTGTCCATCACTACAGTATTCTTCTGTTAGACTTTAACATAATCTGTTAACCTTTAAAATTCAACGAAACGCTTTTGCTACTCCTTCTGGAATTTGAAGATTGGATTATAGCTATTCTTAATATTTTAAATTCATACTAATAACTTTCCCTATATTGAGAACAAGCGTATCCAGCACATTCAATATATTAAATTAAAAACTTTGCAAGGTCTAAACGTCAAACAAAAATAAGTGTTTAAGGGACTAATATTTCCTCAGCCTACTAACTGCATGTAAAACATCTTCCTGGCTGTTTTCCAAGTCATTCCATTATTGAAGGGGAAATACAAGTGAGGCTCTCAGTTCCACAGCACAATCCTAGTTCCTCTACCCGCCCTACATAAGGTTAGCATTACGTCCCAACACAGCGTGAGGTGTGTGGATGGCCTTTAATTAGCCAAATCTTAATTTATAGCTTTGCTCTGCTTAAAAACATTTGCTGCTACAATTATGGAGGGGAGCAGGGGAATTGAGCATTAGAGGTGCAACTTATAGTCAGGGGAACACGTCTCTACCTCTTGGAGAGGGGCAGGGCCTGGCAACCACAATTTTTTGGTTGGCTTCCAGGCCAGCCAAAATATGTGGACCCCATCAAAATATGTGGGCCACTGACAATAAAGAGTTAACTAATTTGTTTTTTGCAATTAGCGTAAGTATACAATCTGCAGATGATTAAAGTAACTTTTTCACTGTTCTAATAAGATGAATGCTTTAATCCGGTCAAATACCAAGTCCTAAATGAAATGAAGGACTACAGAGAAAGGAATGGCATCCATAGTTTGACAGGAACAGTAGAAATTTGGTGTATCCACAAAATGGAATACCTGGTATGTGCTTTATTTATGTCATGAAGCCTGTTTAAGAAAATAAGAGCAGTCTTGGTTTATACATTTACCAGTGGCCAATGCTGAAATAGCAAGACAGAGGAGCAGCATGAGCCCCTCCACACCATCTGACAGATAGAATACAGTGTGAAAAGCCCTCCATCTGTTTGTCCATTGATATGCAGGCCCTGACACATTATCTGTATGGTGGTTGGGGCAGGGTGGTGGTGGCTGCATTCAATGATGCCATTTCACAGCCAGGGCCTCTTGAATGTATGAACTTGAGCTCCATAATAACCTGAAATGCATGCATAATGTGCTTCACAAGAACACAACATTCACTGATATGCAAATTATAAATTCTTCCAGTGTAGAAATACACCAAGAGGCCTAGAAGATAAGGAACACCAGTACCCCTCTCAAGTCTATTAAGGGCATGTTATATTTTAAAGTGACAGAGCACACTAACAATAAAAACCTCTGTGACCATACCTGATTTCCAGAAAAGATTTAAATAAAATAATAAAAGAAACAAAATAGATAAAGATATTTTATCTCTCGCATTTATGAACAAAACCACCATATCTTTCCACTGAAAACGAAACACTTACTGAGTAGATTTCATATATTCCCTTGCGGCCTTCATCACATTCACGTCGAACCCAGTGTCGATTGAGGTAGGCACAAATCCCATTCAGCACTTTGCTTGAAAACCTGTAATCTTCCCACTGTTGAGTGTAGAATTTCAAAACACTCTCATCCATCAAGTCTTCACCATCCTGAAAGAGACAATTCACCAATATAGAAGAGACATAATGCTAGATAACCAGGACTTGCTTGTTGTCCCTCTGTATACATCCTGAGTCAGGACCAGAGCTGGAACCTAAGCAACCCGTGGCTGCTTCTTGCAGTGGTTTGGCTTGCTGAATGGATCCCCATCCCTTCATTGCCATTTTTATGCTGACAAAGAAAACAACCCAAGGGACCGCCATTTTGCCATAGCCTGAGAACATGCCCATATTTGCTTTCTGCAAAGTCACAGGCTTCCTTCAACTTTCTCCTCTTTGTAACAGTGGTCTGAATTGTGCTTTCCTCATCATCTCAGAAAGCCAAATATGCAACTTGCACAGCCATAACATTTATTTCAAGCGTTAATGAACCATGTTCCCATTAAACATTTCCCTGTTCCTAGCATTAACCCCAATGGGTTGATAGAAAATATAGCAGACACCATTTTATGACAAATTTACCAGCTACCTTACCCCAAATTAGCACTGGGAACACAGTCAAGGGTAAAAAGGTAGCACCACCAGTTGTATGTGAAACAACAGGTTTCTTAATCTGTAACTGTTCAGAGCAGCTAAAGGGTTCAATTCAAAGCATATTGGGGGAAAGTAACTTTCTCTATTTGGAAGAGTTACGTTTGCTGGATATTTATCTGCTAATGTTCTGTTCAAATGGGTAGCAACACAGTTTGCTGGTCTGGAAGGAATAAACCATGATTTGAGAAAATATTTGGTGTGGAGGCCCAGCTATTTCTGGATACTGTGTTTTGGAGCAGCCTTTGGATTAAATTAGAAGTGTCAAGCCCTGTCAAATCAAAAGTTGAGATTTCAGAGACTGGCATCTAAACCAATGACAAAGACACAGGCCTGGTTCAGACATAATGCTATGCCAGTGTAATGTTATGTGCACAAACAGTAGCAATCCACTGGCCTGCACATTCCCCCCTCCGCTCTATAGGTGCAGATATGAGGAGGAGATTGGAAGCTTCTGCCTTAAACTAACCAGAGTTTCTCATTAAATAGTTTGCACATTGAAAACGTTGTTGTGAACAAGCAGAAGCAAGCTGGCTCCCAAGCAACCACTCCTGCCAAGATACTCTGTCCATGAGTTATCGTGATCGCTGAACCTGGAATTGGAAGTTGTTGGGGGAGGAACAACCCAGATTTGTAAGTCTGGGTTGTTCCTCCCCACTATAACCGACACAAATCACAACAAACCAATTGTAAAGCTGTAATGCCAGGGCTTTTAAAAATGCTACAGCAAACATAAAAATGAATACCGTATGTTTCGCTCCATAAGACGCACCGGACCATAAGATGCACTTACCGTACAGCACGTTAAAAAAAATTTTTTTAAAAAAAATCAGCTGTTCCGCGGGGAATCAGCTGAGAGGCGGAGGCTTGCCCCGCCCCACCCAGGAGCCCTCCGCTCTTCCCCGGACCAGCAAAGGAAAGTAAAAATAAACAAATAAATAAATAATTTTTTTTAAAAAATCAGCTGTTCCGTGGGGAATCAGCTGAGAGGCGGGGGCTTGCCCCGCCTCACCCAGGAGCCCTCCGCTCTTCCCTGGACCAGCAAAGGAAAGTTTAAAAAAAAAAAAAAGGTAATTTTTTTTTAAAAAAAAAAAACAATATTCGCTCCATAAGACGCACAGACACTTCCCCCTATTTTTTTGTGGGGGGAAAGTGCGTCTTACGGAGCGAAAAATACGGTATTCTAAATATTATCCAGAAAGTATTCTTCAAATTAAATGTACTATTTATGTTCTCACAATCATCAGTCTTCCTGAATCATCAGGGATATACACAGATAGAAGCCAAACATTGCCAATGATCTTGGGTTTCTTTTACCAATTCTTCTATAGTCATATACAAAATTATTATATATAGATTTAGGCTTCAGATGAACTCCCTCTACAAGCTCATGCCTAAACCAGCCTCTTTGACCACTTAAGGGCAAGTGAACATTTGTGAAAGCATGTTAGCAAAGTGCCTTTTGTTTTTCAGCTTCTGTGGGAAGGTAAGGGCTGCTTTTTTCAGAAACCTGCTTCCCACCCTATTCCCCTTGCAGTCCATTAAAAACATCTCTATTAAGAAAGTTGTTTAGACTATCAGCTGGAATTGATCCTGTATAAAGGAACCACTACACTTTAAATCTCTGGGATCAAAATGAAATCAACACTTCAAATAAACCATGGCCTATTACTGGCCACTCTATAAAGTGCTCCAAATACATTTGCAGTGGTTTAGCTAATTTTTGTGCCTTTTAGGACTACTCATGTTATATACTCATTTCGGCTTATTGAGGAAAACTCCTCAACTTAATGCTAAGCTGCACTAAGTTTTTATTCTACACACTGAAGAAGAGCCTTAGGCGCTCGAAATAGATTGGGAGTATAACACTTGTCTAGACAAACCTCCTTGTAAAATGTTTGGGAACTACAAACTTTGCTTAAAAGGTGAAGACATAAAAATCAGTATGACTGCAGACTTATTACCTGATGACAGCATTCATTCCCATATGTCTTCTCCATTGACCTCAATCATTTGCTGTTCTTCAGTACTTGATTGGTTATTTAGTATTTTGATTGGTTATTTAGTATGATGTTGCTCATAGCCAACATCAAGCTCAGACATTTTAATGACAATAGTGAGTTTAATGCATGACTAGGTTTTTTGGTTTTTTTAATTCAATGAAATATTGGTTTTAAAAGCTCAGGCATTTTATCTGAAATCCTGTTTAAACAGCATTTCTGATGTTGTTTTATCATTTTTATTGTATGCTGCCTTGAGAGTTTTATTGTAGGGAAGGCTAAAAACACCTTAAAATGTAATTTCTGCCTTATTAACTCTACACACACACACACACACACCTGACAGGGAAAATGCAGATTTTTAAAGGCAAGTTATGCAGTAATGCCTAAATACTTAGCTTTTTAGATGATACAATTATTGTCTTACCTTAAGGAGATTTGTCAAGTAATTCTTCAGGAATTCTTTAAGCCGCTTGTATAGTTCCAAGCCAACAAACTGAGCTCCTCCAGGTGTTTGGCCTTTTTTAGACTTAGAAGTAGGTACACCAGCTCCTCGTGCTTGATTAGATTGATGTACACTGGTACAGTAGTTATAAACATGACTGGTAGAATAGTTAAGGAATATAGTGTATACAACATGTTATAATCATCACCCTCTTTAAGAAGGGTGATAGAACAGACTGTGGAAACTATCGGGGCATTTCTCTCTTAGCAACCGCAGGTAAAATATTTGCTAGGATTCTCGCAAACCGTCTTCTATCTATTTCAGAAGAGATCCTCCCTGAAACTCAATATGGTTTCCGCCCCTCTAGAGGGACAGTAGACATGATTTTTACTGCACGTCAGCTCCAAGAAAAATGCCGGGAGCAAAATCAACCCCTTTATATGGCATTTATCGATTTGGCTAAGGCCTTTGATACTGTAGACCGTACAGCTCTCTGGACTATCCTTATGAAAATTGGATGCCCCAATAAATTTGTGAATATCTTGCGACTTCTCCATGACAACATGACGGCAACGGTTTTGGACAACAACGGCTCTCATGGTGCTCCATTTAAAGTGGGATCAGGTGTTAAACAGGGATGTGTTATCGCCCCAACATTATTTGCCATTTTCATCGCCATGGTTTTACATCTTGTCAAGGGGAAACTTCCCACCGGTGTGGGAATTATATATCGAACAGATGGAAAGCTTTTTAATCTCAGCAGGCTGAAAGCAAAAAGTAAGGTAATTACAACCTCCGTTGTGGAACTTCAGTATGCTGATGATAATGTGGTCTCCGCACATTCAGAGGATGATCTCCAAACTATCCTAAATGCTTTTGCAGAAGCATACGAAAAACTTGGTCTCTCACTTAACATCAAAAAAACCAAAGTGCTTCATCAGCAAGTGCAAGCCAATCCTTTGGTGATGCCATCTATCCAGCTTGGCGGGACAATACTGGAAAATGTCGATCATTTTCTCTATCTTGGCAGCTATCTTTCTGTTACAGCTAACATCGACAGTGAAATCCAGCATCGTCTGAGCTCCGCAAGTGCCGCATTTTCTCGAATGAAACATAGAGTGTTCGAGGATCGGGATATTTGTAAGAAGACCAAAACACTGGTTTATGAAGCCATTGTATTACCAACTTTATTGTATGCCTGCGAAACATGGACTATCTATAAATGTCACTTCCACCTCCTTGAAAGGTTTCATCAACGTTGCCTCCGGAAAATCCTGCAAATTACTTGGGAAGATAGGCGAACAAATGTCAGTGTACTGGAAGAAGCAAAGACTACTAGCGTTGAAAAAATGATCCTTCAACGCCAACTTCAGTGGACCGGTCATGTTGTTCGAATGCCTGACTGCCGTCTCCCAAAGCAGTTACTTTACTCCCAACTCAAGGATGGAAAGCGGAATATCGGTGGTCAATATAAGAGGTTTAAAGATGTTCATAAGGCTAATCTAAAAAAATGCAATATAAACATCGAAAACTGGGAAGCTCTGGCCCATGAACGATCTAAATGGAGGTTGGCCTTTCACAAAGGTTCCATGGACTTTGAAGAAGCCCGAGTGCAAGGTGAAAGGGAGAAACGTGCTAAGCGAAAAGCACGTCAAATGAATCCTTTACAGGACCATCTTCTATCTGGTAACCTGTGTCCTCACTGTGGGAAGCTGTGTGGATCTAGAATTGGCCTCCACAGTCCCTTACGGACCCATCGCTAGAGTCTACACAATCTTCTTTAGAATTTCCTCCTTTTATCCCGGAAGACAATCTTACTCGGTCACGAGTGATCGCCTGATGATGAATCAAGTAACAAACCAGTGTGAAATTAATACTTTAAACTAAAATTAAAGTGCGTTTATATAAGCACTTTCAAATATTCAAAGTGCTTCACAGTACATCAGGTTGGATAAAGACTTAAGAGTAGACCCATCAAAATCAATGTGATTTAAGTTAGCCATGAGTAATTTAAGTCCCACTGATTCCAGTGGGTCTGCTCTAAGTATGACTAAGTCATACTTGTAATCCAACTCAATCTTGTAATCCTTACAATATATCTATGAAAAGTAAGTCAGAATTATTGTCCTTATAATACAGAGGAAGTACCTGAAGAACACTGGCCACCAAGTAAGTAAGTTACAACAACCTATACTATGTGGGTTGTCATTACATGCAAACCTGGAACTATAGGTTAACTATAGATTGTTAACCATGAATAACCCATGGAATTTAGGTGGTTCTTTAGGAGAAGCTTTCTAACACTAAGAATTACTGGACATAAGATGGGGGAAGGAGATAGACTGAACATCTACTGAGGTTGATTTTGTCTTGCAACTGCAGAGGAAGAACTCGACTGCTCATGAGTGACATTCTAGCTCTGATTCACAGAATGTTGTAAGAACATTCTTACAACATTCTGTGAATCAGAGCTAGAATGTCACTCATGAGCAGTCGAGTTCTTCCTCTGCAGTTGCAAGACATCAGTGAGACAATTTTCTACATATTATAGATATGAACAATAAAGCCTCAGATAACAGAAGAGCATGAGATAGCTTTGTCAACCAACATTCTGCCCTTCCATTTATTAGGAAAAACACTGTGTAACAAAGCCTCCATATTAACAAATTTCCATTATAGCAGCAAAGGACTTTTAGCAATTTGCAGCACATTGCTCCAATGGACCTGTGTTGTCCTGGAGACCAACAGATGTCCAGAGATTTCAGGATGTCTCAGAAGCAATATTGCGGAGGTTCTCTCATCTAGTGTACCTAGCAGTCTGTGACAAACAGGTTCTGTGTCCTGAACACAACAGATCTTAGCTGTCAGCCAGAGGACCTCAAACAAGCTGTTCTAGTCTAGAGGACCCCTGTCCTGCCCATTTTGTGTGCTACTAGAGGAGCAGAAAAAGGAACTTGGGAGTCAATGCATCCTTGAAAAGTCTGACCTAATCCAGGACATAGAGGTGCTGTTGGAATGCAAGACATGCTTTCTTGTTTCTACTAAACCCTGTCTACATCAGCACAGCATAGGGCTTAAATAAAAAAGAAAACAGGGGATCAGAGAGCCTTCCGATACACTTTAAGCCAAATATTTAGTTTTTCCTGTGGAAAGAGAAAGTAGGTATTTCTGTCACTGGGCTTGTTGTCATGTGGCATGGAGGGCAGACAATCATGAAAAACAAGTCTGACTTTTTAAATCTCACTTTTTGGTTAAAAGGAAGGATTAAAATGCAAATAACCTGACTGATATTCATTCTTTAATTTCATCAGCCACCTGGCAAGGAAACACAAACAGATTACGCATTTTAAGGAATCAGCCTGAAGATGCATTAAAAAGTAAATAGCTAATCAGCCAATGGGCGTATTGGCATGTCAGACCAACCCACCCCGACAATAAGCCATGGTGGGTTGGTTGCTGTGCGAACAACCCAGTGCGCCAGACAGATGATTGGGCTCACCATGGATTGCTCACCCCTTCCCTCCTGCTCCTTCCCCCAGTCCTCCTGTAGGTATCCCAGGGGACTCAGTGGCAGGACCGACTTGCCTGCTCCCCCTGCTGCAATCTCTTTTCACTCACCGCAGGTTTTTGGGGTTTTTTTGGCCCCTTTAACCTTTCTTTTTCTGGTGATCGCAAACTCCTGCTTGACGGCCGGTTTTCACGATCTTTGTTTTGACAGCCACTGACAGCCCCTTCAAAGTGCTTAAGTGGCACATTGGAGGGGCTGTCAGTGGTTTGCAAACAAATTACAGTCATGCCTTGGATTGAGAGCATAATTCGTTCCGGAAACGTGCTTGTAATCCAAAACACAATTATATCAAAACGAAATCCCCCCAAAAAAATTGGTACAGAGATTTTTAATTTAAGCTGTACTACAGTACTTGTATTGCAAGACGTCGCTTGTATATCAAGTAAAAAAAATTAAATAAATATTTAAAAATTTGCTTGTCTTGCAAAACGCTCTCAAACCAAGTTACTTGCAATCCAAGGTATTACTGTATTTATTTTGTGTGTGCATGCAATGTGCACAAATATTTTCATTTTTTAAATTTATTTAGCCACACTTGTGCAACTGTGCAGTTCTGTGAGTGCAGAAATAGTGAGCCTGAGTTGGGCAATGTCCTGGGGGGGTACCTGTTGTCAAAGCGCATCAGGTGCCAACCCTGGACATTGACTCAAAGAGGCTCCAAATAGGGTTTTTCTTCACTTTGCTTTCTCTTGATATTGCCAAGCAGAGTTATGAAGAAATCATGTCAGAGTTTGAAGATTTGGGAAAGGAACTCAAGAACATTGGGGCCCAGATAGTTTTCTTGTCCATCCTTCCAGTACTTGGAAGTGGAATAGAAAGGAAAGAAAAATACTCTGGGTGAATGACTGGCTACAAAGATGGTGCTGATGTGAGAGATTTGGATTCCGGGACCATGGGCTACACTTCCTGGAAGATGGACTGCTGGCAAGGGATGGGTTGCACCTCACAAGGACTGGGAAATATATGTTTGGCCACAGCATGAGGAACTTCATCAGGGGGGCTTTAAATTGAATCAAACGGGGGGGGGGAGGCGTAAGCTCAGGGGTAACATTGGACGAAGGTCTATGCACCGCAACGGAGAGAACAGCTCCAATAGTGCCCAATAATAGTCTACCACAACATGTAGGAAGAAAGCCAGACTATAAAGCACATGGTCTTCAATGTCTATATGCTAATACCCAGAGTATGGGCAACAAACAAAACGAACTTGAACTCTTAATACAGGAGGGCAAATACGACTTGATAGGTGTAACTGAAACTTGGTGGGATGACTCCCATGGCTGGAATACAGCAATTGAAGGATATAACTTGTTCAAAAAGAAGAGAAGCAACAGAAAGGGAGGTGGAGTAACACTATGTTAAAAATAAGTATCTCTGCGCAGAAATACAGGAGGATGAGCTTGGTAGCCCCATCGAGAGCATCTGGGTTAAAATAAATGGGGCAAAGAATAAAATGAACATGGCAGTTGAAGTCTACTACTGACCACCCAATCAAGGAGAAGACGAGGATGAAACTTTTGAAAAGTAAATTGCCAATGTATGTTTCAAGGAGGCATGAGGTAGTAGTGATAGGGGACTTCAATTTCCCTGATATCTGTTGGGAGACAAATTCTGCCAAACATGGCCCCTCCAAGAAATTCCTGACTTGTGTTGCTGATAATTTCTTCCTACAGAAAGTGGAGGAAGGAACTATAGAGGATCGGCTATCCTTGACTTGATTCTAACCAACAGAGATGAGTTAGTGGATATAGTGGCAGTTTCGGGAACTCTGGGGGAAAGTGACCATGTTATACTTGAGTTCTTGATTCTAAAGGAAGCAAAAGCTGAGTGTAGCCAAACGCGTACCCTGGATTTTAGGAAAGTCAATTTTAATAAACTCAGAAAAATGATAAGTAAGGTCCCATGGCAAGCGACTCTAACGAGAAAAGGAGCCGAAGATGGGTGGGAGTTTTTAAAGGAAATTCTAAAGGCACAATTACAAACAATTCCGACAAGGAAAAAAGGCAGAGGGCAACAGAAGGAGCCAATGTGGCTTCACAAAAAGCTCAGAGATGACCTGAAAACAAAAAGGGACACATATGTAGAAGGAAGGCCAGGCTACAAGAGAAGAGTACAGGAAGGTAGCACAGAATTGCAGGAATAGTTTCAGGAAGGCTAAAGCTGAGAATGAGCTGAGGCTAGCGAGGGATGCTAAAAACAACAAAAAAGCTTTCTTCAGATACATGCATAGTAAAAGACAGAGGAAAGAAATGGTGGTTCAACTACGCAATGAGGACGGCAAATTGATAACAGAAGACAAAGAAAAGGCAGAAATGTTCAATTCCTACTTCGGCTCGGTCTTCTCCCAAAAGAGGGTCTATGTCCCCCCTGGCAAACCTGAAGTAGAAGCTGAAGGGGAAGGATTGCAGCTTGAGATTGATAGGCAAATGGTCAAGGAACACCTGATTACTTTGAACAAGTTCAAATATCCAGGGCCTGATGAACTGCATCCTAAAGTAATAAAGAAACTAGCAGAAGAAATCTCAGAACCACTGTCTATTATCTTTGAGAAATCATGGAGGACAGGTGAAGCACCAGATGACTGGAGGAGGGCTAATGTTGTTCCCATCCTCAAAAAGGGTAAGAAGGAGGAACCTGGGAACTACTGACCAGTCAGTCAGACATCAATCCCTGGGAAAATTCTGGAGCAGATTATAAAGCAGTCAATCTGCAAGCACCTTGAAAACAATACAGTGATTACTAGAAGCCAACATGGATTTGTCAAGAACAAATCCTGCCAGACCAATCTGATCTCATTTTTTGATTGGGTAACCTCCCTTGTGGACTGTGAGAATGCTGTGGACATAGTATATCTTGACTTCAGCAAAGCTTTCGACAAAGTGCCTCATGATATCCTGATTAGCAAGCTAACTAAAAGTGGGCTAGATGGAACAAATATACAGTGGATCCACAGTTGGCTACAGAATCAGACTCAGAGTGCTTACAGAGAGTACCTTCCCAAACTGGGGAAAGGTAACGAGCGGGGTACCACAGGGCTCGGTCCTGGGCCCAGTGCTCTTCAACATTTTTATTAATGACTTGCATGAGGAGGTGCAGGGAATGCTTATCAAATTTGCAGATGACACAAAATTGGGTGGAACAGCTAATAAGGCAAATGCTATCTTGGGCTGCATTAATAGAAGTATAGCTTCCAAATTGCGGGAAGTACTAGTTCCCCTCTACTCTTCAAGTACTTGAAAGGTTGCCACACAAAGGAGGGCCAGGATCTCTTCCCGATCATCCCAGATTGCAGGACATGGAATAATGGGCTCAGGTCACAGGAAGCCAGATTCCACCTGGACATCAGGAAAAAATTCCTGACTGTTAGAGCAATACAACAGTGGAACCAACTACCGCGGGAGGTAGTGGGCTCTCCCACACTGGAGGCATTCAAGGTGCAGGGATGCTTTGACTTGGATTCCTGCATTGAGCAGGGGGTTGGACTCAATGGCCTTATAGGCCCCTTCCAACTCTACTATTCTATGATTGTATGATTCTTGACAGCTGTCAAAAGGCAAGCTGGCAAGGGAAAGCAAAGGCGTGAGGGATCCTTGCCTGAGAAAATGGGGTTGTGAGATTTACACCCCCTTGGTGGCAAGATCCTCATCTTTTTTCTTTTTTTTGCCCTGACTGTCCTCAGGGTACTACACATTTTGCACTTTCCCCCGAGACTCTAGCTGCTCGGGTAACTGCAAGTGTGCATCCACACTCTTTTCGGGCAAAAAGGAATTCCTGGGTCCACTTTAAAACAGGGCAATGGGTGTTTTTTGACTGGGACACATACAGTCATATGACAGCAAGCGAAAAAGGCTCACGACTACAGTAGGGGACACCCAGCCACCCTGAAACACCTGGGCACTTATGGGATGGATGGCACTGGTCCAGGCAAGCCTGGCAAGAGCGGCAAGGGTTTTTTGCCACTCTTGCCAAGAGGCTCGCTGGCTGGTTCCCAGTATGGGGTCAGTTCATACGGGTTCAGATTACATGACAACCCATCACTGGTACAACAACCCAAAGAACAAGCCATGGGTTTCTGGGTGGCTTGTTGCCCATGAACAAACCACCCTGCGAGAAACAGTCCGGGTTCACATGACACAACAACCCAGTGTGGCTTGTCACCCACAATGGGTTGTCATGTCATGCGAACCAGACAGTCCATTTTAACTATCCATATACATGTTTAGTGAAGGCATACCTGAAGTCTTAAAAAGGAACATGATGTCCAATTCACACATAAGCTCTTCAGGCATCTTCAGGTTAAATGCTGACATGTTTAAGATATGAACTAGAAAAGGCAATCTGGGAAGCTGCCCAAGATGTGATTTAAAAAAAAAAAACTGACCATCTTCCAATGTAATAATGTAAATAGATACATGTCCAGAATTATAGCATTTATTCAGTGTGATCTATCAGAATATTGTTCCTATACGTTTTTTTTAATATTCAACATCCAAACCAATGCTACTTGTGCAACTGATGTTTACAATCTTCTGCCATCTGTTCCACCACAACTAGTGTTCCAAGGACTCAAAACAACATACAATTGCAATACGTGTGATCTGTACTGTTGCAACCAAGTACACTGCAGCTAAGCCAAAAATCACAAGGAGAGTTCTATAAAAGCTGCCACTTTACAGTAAGCAAGCATCTGTGCCAAAAAGCAGCACATGCTGAACTCCATTTCTGATGCAATATGTTGATCATTCTAAATGTAGCACTGTCCAATTACAAGCTAGTCAACACATTCATCATCTATACCTGATAAGCCTCTAAGGCTGCAATCCTATGCACACTAACTTGGAGTAAGCCCCACTGAACTCAGTGGGACTTACTTCTGAGTAAAAATGCATAGGACCAGGGTATAAAATACCATCTAGATTGTACAAATTTTGCACACTTAAACCCACACAAATTTCTCCCCCAAGAAACTGAAATCTGAAGTAAGAAATTCAGATTTCAAATATGAATATCCTTAAAAGTATTTGACAATTAAATAATAAGTCACATTATATATCTGTCTCTTTATTCCATTAATCATCTTTAAGGTGTCTATAAGTTATAGCTTGGAATCCTACCAACAATATTGCAGCACAAATTCATAAAGGAAATTTCAAATCAGTATTAAAAATAAAGAGAGACTTGATAATAACTATATTTGATCTATATCTATTTGATACAATCTAAGAGTGCAATGCTATGGACCATAAACAGTGTCTCAGGTGCCATAGGATGCGGTCAATTTCACCCTCTGAGCAGCAGCTCTCTCTCCTGACATTGGTAAGGGAGGAAATGGGAAGGGGGGGGGTTCCAGTGGGTGGGGAGAGGCTGTGGATCCACAAGATTAACGGCCACTAAGCTTCCATCCCTGCCCCGAAAAGAGTTAGATTGGCTCTGAGGTCCGTCTAACAAAAAATGCTTTTAAGGAGGACAAAGAGGCCAACCCCCCACAAACCCCTTCTGCTGTTCCTCCCACCCTGCTGGCAACAACTCAGCAGAGCACAGAATTATCAGGTACCTCCGACATCAGAGCACTCCATCCTTCGAGCTTGTAGCTCACAGGATTGCTCTCAAGCTCCGCATCTTGTGTATTTTGCTTATGTTAATCTATAAAGTGCCGCCTACATTGATAACGCTATAGAACCTCACTCTCACAAGTTCATTTTATACACAGCAGAAAACAGGACAGAGAATGACAATCAGAGGAGAAAAAACAAGATAAAACAGTGTGCCTCCTTCTCTAGACCTCAAGGAAGTTGCTCTCATTGTGAAGCACTATTCCTGCTTACAAAAAAATTAATGTGGAGGCTGATGTAAAACATTTGGCTTGTCATCAGAGGATTATTATCTTTTGATAACCACCATCTACCCACATCTACTTGTATTTCCAGACTAGGGAGGCAACATGCAATATAAAATAATTCATTTTGTAGTAGAGAGGATACTCCTGATACTCTATCACTAAATGCCAGAATATGAAAGGTGAGCCAGAGGCTCAGATTTTTCCAGAGAGGCATTTCATGTTCTCATTTAAACTTCTAGCTCAAACCACTGAACCTGTAAACAAATCAGGAGGTTCAAGTGAACTCAGTGCTCCTTATTCTCTTGGACTCCATGCATTCAAGGACTGACTGAAGATATTAACTGATTATAAGTAAATTCCCTAAAACCATCCATTGCTCCATCTGTGTAAGAGAATAAGTCTACAGTGACATAGGCATTAACAGTTAATTACTTAGCCATGTGTGTTAGGATACGTGTAGAGTTCCATATATCTGGACTTTGCCATACTTTGCCTTGTATAAACTTGTTGAATTCCAGCTCTGAGGTCATCCCATATCTGGTCAAGACCAATTTGTTTAAGTCCATGTGGGTTCTGACTCCTATTTGATGACATTTTGTATTTCCCGTGAAGTCTTCCAGTGCAGCCGTGAGATATGTGGTTACTCCTCCATCAGAGACAGAAATAAACGAACATTCCAAATTCTGTCACAGTCACGCAGAAGGGATGCTCTTTTCATATGAAGGCTGATATTGTCTCAGAAAAAACCCTGTGGGGGAGGGGGGAAAGGGATTATTCAATTGCCCACTTAATTTCACAAGTAAGTAAACCAAACTGCTATAAAACAGTATAAAAGATCAGCTTAAACATCAAATGAAAAATGTCATGGAACATTTACAAACGTGTCTGCTAACTTTAGGAACATGTTTCCCCGGTGATGGTCAGGTCTTCTCACTGCACTAATCGCTACATTATCAGCTTCCAAAGTGCAGCAAAAACAAAACAAATCTTGTGGTATCTTACAGATTACCAAATTTATTATGCTGCAAGTCCCCTTTATTAGCAGTGAGGTTTGTGGGAAATAAAATGCAAAAGGTACAACCTGTGGTAATCATGTTAAAGCTCAAATTAAATGAAATAATTACACAGTGACCATTCACAAAGCAGTGAAGTCCAAATAAACAATGTCTATCCCTGTCCACACGCTTACTGACACTCTCAAAGAACTCAAAAGGGTTAGTGAGACAGGACTTATCTTTGCAGAAGCCATGCTGATTTTTTCTCAACCAGGCTTGTCCTTCTATATGCTTACTAATTTTATCTTTAATGCTTTCAACCAATTTACTGGAACAGACATTAAGCTAACCAGCCTGTAATTTCCCAGGTCCCTTTTCAAAAACTGGTGTTATATTGGCCATTCTCCAGTCGTCTGGTACAGAGGCTGAACTTAGGAACATGTTATATATTTTTGTTAGAAGATCAGTAGTTTCATATTTGAGTTCTTTAAGAACTCTACGATAGATACTATCTGGGCCTGGTAATTTATTAATTTTCAATTTGTCAATGCAGTTGAGAAATTCATCTTTTGTCACCACTATTCACTACAGATCCTCAGACTCCCTTCCTGAAAACATCAGTTCAGGCACAGGTATCTGCCCTACAACTTCTGCAGTGAAAACATGGGGGGGGGGGATCATTCAGCTTCTTCACAATCTCCTTATCCTCCTTTAGTACTCCTTTATCACCATTGTCATCCAACAGTCCAACTGCCTCCCTAGCTGGTTTCCTGCATCTAATATATTTAAAGAATTCTTTATTGTTGGCCTTGATGTTGTTAGTGATATGCTCCTCAAAATGCTTTGTTGTATCTCTTATTGTCTGTTTGCATCTTCTTTGTGCAAGCTCATGCTCCCTTTTGTTTTCCTCATTTGGGCAAGACTTCCATTTTCTGAAGGAAGCCTTCTTTTCTCTAATAGCTTCCTTGACATTGCTCGTTAACGATGCTGGTAACAGACTCAGTGATACCTTTCCTAACTTGTGGTATACATTCTAGCTGAGCTTCTATTATTGTGCTTTTGAGTAAGCTTAAAGCATTTTGAGGGGATTTAACCCTCTTGACTCTCCCTTTCAACTTCCTTTTTACCAGTGCCCTCATTTTAGAGAAGTTTCCTCTTTTGAAGTCAAATGTGACTGTGTTTGAATACCTTGTTAATTTTCCACTTAAATATAGATTAAATCTCATAGCACTGTGGTCACCGTTTCCAATTGGTTCAACATTTACATCTTGTACTAGTTCCTGGGTGACACCACTTAGGATTAAATCCAGGGTCGCTTCCCCTCTGGTCAATTCTATGACCAACTGTTCTAGGGCACAGTCATTTAGGGCATCTGGAAATTTATCCTCTTTGTTGTGACTGGAACATACATTTATCCAGTAAATATGGAGGTAATTGAAGTCACCCATTATTACAACACTTCCCCATTTGGAGGCCTCCCTGATTTCGTTTTCCATCTCAAGATCACCCTGTGCGTTCTGGTCTGGGGGACGATAGCATGTTCCTAGTACTAAATTGGTTTTGGAATCTGACTCCGGTAAGATTAAATAAAACAGACAGTAATTGTTCTCCATTGTGTTGGAGAGGATGTCAGGAACTTGGTACTTATGCTCAAATGTGGTGGAGTTGTAAAAGCGTACTGGATTTTTGGAACAAAATTTTCGTAGAAATTTCAGAAATTATTGGTATTAATTTGGGGGTCTGTCCAAAATTAGCATTGTTATCAATAACAGAGAAACTTCTTTGCTCAAGAGATAAACTAATTGTAAGTTTGTTAACTGCGGGGAGATTATTGATAGCAAGGAAATGGAAAGTTCAACATCAGTATTTAATTATAGATTGGTGTGTGTGGGATATTGCTTTAATGATAAATTAACATGTAGTATCAAATGTAAAAAGGGACAATTAAAGAAAAATAATTTTAAGGATATATGGGGACCATTTCTAGATTATGTTTTAGTTAAGGGAAAGGGGAGTAAGCCATGTCAAGATATGATGTATTTTTGGAATACTGAATAATGATGGATTATGAGGATAGAATTACTTTTTGGCCCTGTGGTGACGGGTGCACTTTGGAGTTATATGGATGGGGGGGGGGGTTGTGTGTGTTTATTTGTTTTATATAATGTATGTAATAAAGTTAAATAAATTAGTTTTGGAGCTCAGTAGAGTCTGCCCCATTTAGGCTTTCTAGTCTGCTTGACACTATGCCCTCTTTGATGTACAGAGCAACACTTCCTCCAGTATGCCCTTCCTGGTCCTTCCTATAAAGTTTATATCCAGAGATGACCATATCTATCCCACTTGTTCTCTCCATTCCACCAATTTTCATAATGGCCACTATATCCTGGTTCTCCTTTAAAACCAGGCACTTCAACTCTATTTTGGCTCAGAGGCTTCTAGCATTTGCATAGGAACACCTATACATGGTGTCCCTTACCAGATGTCTCTGGCGTGTGCATCTTCTGCTGTGGCACTTAGGACTCTTTGATTGACTATCATGTTTCACCATATGCTCATGGCCTATTTCCTCCCCTTCTACATTTGGGCAATCAGAAACATTTCCATTTCCATCCCCTAGGGATGATTCTACCCGAACTGGATGCTTCCCAGCTCCTGTCAAGCTTTCCCGGCCAGGGTTCAGTTTAAAAGCTGCTCTGCCACCTTTTTTATGTTTAGTGCCAGCAGTCTGGTCAATTTTGGTTCAAGTAGAGCCCGTCCCTCTTGTACAGGCCCAGCTTGTCCCAAAATGTTCCCCAGTGCTTAACAAATCTGAACCCCTCCTCCTTGCACCACCGTCTCATCCACACATTGAGACTCCTCAGCTTTGCCTGTCTGGCTGGCTCTGCACGTGGAACAGGTAGTATTTCAGAGAAAGTCACCTTGGTGGTCCTAGATTTCAACCTTCTACCTAGCAACCTAAATTTGGCTTCCAGGACCTAACAACTACATTTCCCCATATCATTGGTACCAACATCGACCACAACCACTGACTCCACCCCAGTACTATCTACAAAGCTATCTAGACAGCGCATAATATCCGCAACCTTCGCACCAGGCAGGCAATTTACCATGCGATATACACACACTCATCAGAACCCCAGAGTTTGCCTGGAAAACAGACTTGTTTACTAGGGGAAGGTGAGGAATTTATGTATAGTTTTTTAAAATTTATATTTATAGTTATTTATTTACAGCTACTTACTATGAGAAGGGAGGGAAGTCGACTGCCCTGGTGTCCTCGCCCTGTTGCTTAACTTGCATGGGTGCTGGTGCTTTGTCACTGGGGCTGAGACGCTTCGTCACTGGGGCTCCTCATGCTCAGAGAGCTGGCTCCCTTGGAAGCCTTCCTCATTTAGCGCTAGCTAGCTGCTGCAGTCAATCTGATTAGAGGGTCTCGTTTGAAAAACAGGGGAGGCTGCGGCTGAACTACTGGCCTGCACTAGCTTCCAGTGAGTGGGAATGCAGGCCAGTTGTGAGATTTCGTATTCGGGGAGAGGGCAATAGTCAATGGGTTCCTACTCAGGGGAGAGGGCAATAGTCAATGGGTCGTTAGAGGGGAAAACAGACAAAGGGTAGGTGATTTGGGAAGGGATGTGTTTCAGGCTCCCCTGGGGATGCAAGGGGCTGTCTCCTCCCCACCCAACGCCCTCTTTACCCCCTCTTCAAGGTCGAGTTCCTGATCTTGGAGAGGCAGCCAACGTGGTTCTTGCCAATGGCAGGGGGTGAGGGGGATAGGAGCGTGGATTCCCAGCTCCAAGCTCTATTTCCGACCTCAGATCTGGGAATCCGAAGTATCTTATGGCTCCCTAGATGATGTCTAGGAGCCACAGGATCGCTTTCTATATGTATTAAGGCCCAGTGTGTTTCAGAAAACAAAAATTTCCTTCCAAAGGATCATTCAGCCACCTGGAAAACTAAACTTCTTAGCTCTCTCACTACAGAATCAAGCATTGGTTTTGTAATGAGAGCGCTAAGGAGTTTACTTAATTTAAACAATTTACTTAATAAATTTTTCCCTGCTCATTCAATGCACATGTAAGACACTATCCAGCTGCAGTTTGGACTGGAATGTATGAAGCCAGAACCAAGCTTAATATACAAAAGACAATCAGAATTTAGTTTTATGGCATGCTTCTCTAGATTTGAATGGTATGTTACAGTCACTAGATTTGAATGTTATGTTACAGTCACTTTTTTGGCACCTATTGTAAAAGAGTCGGCTTTCAGACTCTCAGTTATAGATTCAGGAAACCACTTAAGGCACATGAACAATGTTCATCCTCAAAAGGCGAGGAGAGGAAGCAGCTGTATAGAGAAAGATGTCTCCAATTTACATGATACCATGTGAAAAGGGATGACTACCAAGGCTACATATATCGGGTCTATATGCAATCTAACCCCTCTTATAGTGTAAATTAAGAATGAGTCACTTCTATATTGTTTGCTATTTTCTACAAAATACTTTTCTATACTGTTATGTTACTTGAGGTGGGTAGGGGGAGCAAACCTCAAGTCTTCTGAGGTGTTCTGATAATGGGAGACTCACTGTTCAATTGGCATCCATCAAAACACCTTGGTCTGTTTACAGACCCTTCACACCTTTCCCCACATTTCAACATGGGTATAAGACATGCCCAAAATATACTGTGAAATGGGGTGTTCACAACAGAAGACAGAACAGGTGAAGACAAATGGTATTTGAAATTGATAGTACTAAATTTTACACTTCTTTTAATATTTTGTGAGAGAGTATGGCCACTCAGTTCTAAAGCAAAGTCTCTTCTAGATAGCATACAGAATCCCACAGGTAACAAGACAGTTGGCAATTTTTACAGTGTTAAAAAGGCAGAGTTCTACAGATGAAGCGGCCAGATTACCATCTGTGACTATGAATTTCTTCCTGGCAACTATAATCCCAGCACAATGTGAAAGTCCCTTCCAATGTTCTTCCTGCATTAAACAAAAATGTGTGGGAAGGTGTCCCTGTCAGGCAGAAGAAAGGGATCCTTCCTGTAAGTCTGTTGGCATGTACCAAAGTCTTAGGAATGGGGGTCAGCCTCTCACTATGCACTGGGCTTTGCAGGCACTTTGAAACAGTGAGCAAGTCACTGACTACAAAGATACGATACTGGACCATCCCCTTCTCCATGTCTTTTGGGCATGCCACAGATCTTGGGGGAGGGGAGGAGTTTGTGGTGGCTGGCTACTAAGGAAAGGCTAAATTTTTGGCACCTATAAAGAGTTTTCATGTGAATGCTGAAACTGTACAGCTTTAATTCACAAATGTCCAGCTATTCAAATATGACCACAAACCATAATAACATCTTCTTTGCTTTCCTTCTGAAGGCTTTGAGGAAATTCAGTTTTAATCTCTGTAGTGGTCACCAGTAGTATCTGAGGGATGTAGATAACTTCTGTAGGATTTCACACTTGTTATATAGCCACCTCTATAGTTATATAGTCACCTTTCATTTGCAATTTTATGTAAAACTACAAAGTATCATATTATAAGTACACATTTTAGGACCAACTTTGTATTTACAGGTGTTTTGTGCTAAATAAAAGTATGCTTTTATTGCCCTGGAAAACTCAGCGTCCTATCTTAAGACATTTCTGCAGCTTAACACTTGGGAAATACCTATTAACACTTAAATCTAATTCAAAGCAATTAAGCTCCACTTTAAACACACACACACACACACACACACACACACACACACGAAGTCTGGCTGATTTCAATCACATTTTTAATAGTAATTTTCATGTATTAGAAAGGTGCTTAATACTTTTCTTCCAACTATACTGGAGATGTGGCTATTATTCCCATGTTATAGTTTAGGGAATAAATAGTGAGAAAGTAAATGCTCAAGCCCTACAGCAAGTACCAAAACCAAGAAACTTACCCAGCTAATCCAAAGCCAACACTATCTACTGGGCTCTCATTTGCCTCCTGTTTTGCACTGGTTCCTTGTTTTCATCCCTCCTCCCCCATGATGGATAGTCCATTATCTCCTCAATTTCAGCTTTTTCTGGTAATCAATCATGAGGGGGGAATACATAACGGCTACATTAAAAATGATACAGTATACTAAGGAAAAGGGGAAGGCTCTAGGTTAAAGTGATTTCCTAGGTAAGGAGAATGATGGTGGGAAGTTCTTTGCTACAGAGATAGAACCAGAACTGTTGTGTAGGATCTAGAACTACTGGATAGTCTCTATGGCTGATGTGGAATCCTCCAAGCCCCAAAGTCCACTTCAGAAGATGGCAAGTGCTTACCCAAACAAACTGCTTGTATAAAATCAGCTGCAGTTACGGAGACTGGTTAAGCAGGATGAGAGGAGTGGAAGCTCTTCCCAAGCTGTTTGTGCCTGTCTAGAAGAGAGTATAGTTCTATAATTAGTTCTGCCAGTTTGCTAAAGGGTGATGAGTGCGAAAGAGGAAATGCACATCTACATAAGTGTAAATACCAACATTTGTCCATTGGGTGTAGGAGGAAGTGTGTGTAGTCTATGACTAATTCAAAAATGTGCTACCTGGTTTCTAGACTAAAACAATTCGATTCCTCACTTGTGTAATGGAAGACATAGAATTCCAGTTTTAGTAGATCTTGCTACAATACTTTAGTTCAAGTTGTTGAAAATCCAAATATTTAGAACAAGTTTATGAATCCATAGACTGGATGAGCATTTTTTTTGCCCATTATTCATCTGGCAACATCAGAGGGAGGTCAAACAGGACAGCCCACTCCATCAACTATCAACTGGGATCAACTGTCACTTGGCTTTTCTTCTCCCAGAATGGTCATCCTCAACATTTGTGTCACATTATGAAAGAAACAGTGCTTTAATCTGCTGGGTTTTCATGCTTCCTCACCATTCCTTTCGTATTGTGTCTAATAGATTGTATACTTGCAGGCAGATGTCTATACAGCCCCTACAAAACTTTAGGTACCGTACTTTCTAAATAAAATGCTTAGTACTGAGTCAGCATGCCTGTATTAAATATCAAACAATAAAAAGAGGAAAAAGATGAGAATGTTAGTAGGTATTACAAATCCATGGCATGTGAATTAACAGTAGCAGGGTCTTGACCTGACCTGAACAACAGTACTAATGCAAAATTGAGATCATACTGGGTCAAGAGTTCGTGAACAGGGCATGGAAATGCAGATGGCCGAGGAGGACATGATTAAGACAAATATAGTTAACTCTGAGGACTATAATTTAAGAACCACATCAACAGCATGCTTAGGCAGAAAAAAGTCCTACAACTCCCCAGAACTGGGGGTTGTACGACATTTTTCTGTCTAAACATGCATAGGATTGTGCCCATAATCTGTAAAACATAATTGCGTATCATTTCTATAAGTAGTAGTCTTAGAGAAGATACTCTCTTCATTTCAAACATACATTTAACTAATTGAAGTAACATGTTGACATAAAACTGCAAATGAAACTAGGAGTGAACACAGTCTTCTCTCTTCTCTCACTCACATCAGTATCAGAATTCTGATAGCTTAGAGAGCTTCGGCTATTGGGCGGTATAAAAATGAAATAAATAAATAAATTCTGAAGCAGTGGCCCCATCCAGAAAATATTAGTTATCTATAGAACAAGCACAACAAACGCTTTCTGGACTAGGTCCAGTCTGTATTTTATTTATTTATTTATTATATTTATCAATCGCCCATCTGGCCGGTCACCCGGCCACCCTGGGCGATGTACAATTAAAATACAATAAAACACAATAAAACATAATAATTAAAACAATATAAAAAAATTCTCATTAAAAACCTAACCCACCCCATATTGTACAACCACCTCAACATGATAAAGCTTAACACCACTGTTTAGAGTCCTGGAGGATACAATTCTATGACCCCTAGACAGCGTCTGAGGGGCCATAGGATTGTTCAGAGTGCCCCCTCTGAGGTCGGAGGAGCACTGTCCCTGTCCTTGAAAGGGAGATCTGGAGATCTGACCCCCTTCCCTTGCAGCTGGCATGGAAAGAATCGGGGGGGGGCGTGTTTCAGTGGGTGGGGAGGGGAGGAGACTGGAGAGGCAAGGATACACGCTATCCTGAGCCTCTGCCACCCTCATTTCCTCCCCCAATGCAGGGGAGGATAGGGAAACGAAGATCACCTCTGCCACTCCTCCCACCCTGCATAGGATGATCGTAAGCCTCCAAGTTTGGGGGCTTACAATAATCAAGGGCACAATTGAAAAGATTGTGCCCTAAAGCTACAATCCTATATATACTTACCTGGGAGTAAGTCCCACTTCACTCAATAGGGCTTACTTCTGAGTAGACATATATAGGATTGCACTATTAAAGCATAAAAATATTAATAACATTTATAAGCCCAAATCCTGCTGTCCTCCCTCCAAAATTAGCTGATGAAGCACACAGCTCCTACATTACCATGTAGACAGAGCCTTGCAAATTGTAAACAGTTTGCAATCTGAAGGCCTGAGATGCTCAAGTGAGGCAGGGTTCAAATACGGTACTAAATTGCTTCCTTAAATAGGCTTAGATATAACACTTTGCAGGATGCAAACTGCCGCCTGATGAGCAATCCATATCACAGAAAGTATAATTTAGAAGTTATTTTGTCTGTATCCTTCCTTCAAGAAGCCAAGAGCAGCATTTTAACGTCACTACAATCCCATCAGATTGGCTAACCTGAGAGATAGTAACTTGTGCAAGGCCATCAAATGAGCTTTATAGCTATGTGGAGATTTGAGTCTCTGTTTCATGCCCCTAAAATATTCTAGCCATTGGACCAGAGTGGCCCTAAGCTACCCACAACAAGCCACAAGCCTCAACATCCAAATATCAAATGCTTTCTACAGCATGCTATTGTTAACAATATCCCTTCTATAAATAACATGAAGAACCATGGACTGCTTAGTTCCTACTCAGATGTTATGTAAATAAAGTTTAGATTGTTGACAAGCATTTAAGAAAGAAATGTAGACACAAATGTAGTACTGAGCCCCAAAGTAATGTGGTAAACACAAAGCTTAGTTACGACCCAAGAGAAGACCGTTTAATAAATCCCTGCTAGTGCATGAATTTACTGAGTAGCCTTAGTTAAAGTCACCACCTCTCACCCCCAGCACTTCAGAAATAAAATGTGCATTTCAGCCACCAACCCCGCAAGGTTGTTACACAGAACTGCTAACTGAGAAGAGTCAGGAAGTTACAGAGAAAAATTCTTACCAAAAACATCATAAATAGTTTAAATTTTTTTAAACAAACTGTTATGAGATCATAACTGTAGGAGAATGATCAACAGATTAAACCAGTATGGCCAAGAAGCCACATGAGATATACTCATTATATACTTGTCTACTGCTGGACAGACCACCGACTAATCCGGTCCACAATGGTTATCAACATTGCTCCCCAACGTAGGCTTCAAGGAAGGAAACCAAGGCGTAAAATGAACATCCAAGTCCTTCAAGATCCAATTAAGCAAACTCTTCTTCAATCACTTCTTAAGGAACATCTACCTACGGAACCTCCTGACAACATTGAGGACCATTGGTCTAAGCTGAAAACCTCCATTACTGCAGCTTGTGAACAAACTATTGGATATGAAACTAAGAAGCATCAGGATTGGTTTGATGAAAATGATAATGAGATTAAATATATAATTGACCAAAAAAGGAAAGCCTTCCAAATATGGCAAAATGATATTAACTGCGCTGCCAAGAAAAAAACCTACGCTAGTGCAAAGGCTGAGGTCCAAAGAAGAACAAGAGAACTTAAGAACGCTTGGTGGAAAAAGAAAGCTGAGGAAATTCAACAACTTGCAGAATCTCATGATGCACGGGGCTTTTTTAAGGCCACAAGGGCCATTTATGGACCAAAAACCTATGGTACAAACCCTTTACAATCAAAAGATGGCACCAAACTCTTAAAAGACAAAGAGTCTATTGCACTGCGTTGGAAAGAGCATTATTATGACCTTTGAAATCGTAAATCTAAGGTGGATAATGAGATTTTTTCGCAAATCCCACAAAAACAAATTAAAGAGGAACTTGCAATACTCCCCACTTTGGATGAAGTAAAAAAAGCCATTAATCAAATGAAGAACAACAAAGCTAGTGGACCAGATGGGATTCCTGCTAAAATCTTTAAAGAAGGGGGCCCGAACTTGTACAACATCTTCATAAACTCATTGAAAAAATCTGGATAAGAGAAGAGATCCCAGAAGACTTCAGGGATGCCATAATTATCACCCTCTTTAAGAAGGGTGATAGAACAGACTGTGGAAACTATCGGGGCATTTCTCTCTTAGCAACTGCAGGTAAAATATTTGCTAGGATTCTCGCAAACCGTCTTCTATCTATTTCAGAAGAGATCCTCCCTGAAACTCAATATGGTTTCCGCCCCTCTAGAGGGACAGTAGACATGATTTTTACTGCACGTCAGCTCCAAGAAAAATGCCGGGAGCAAAATCAACCCCTTTATATGGCATTTATCGATTTGGCTAAGGCCTTTGATACTGTAGACCGTACAGCTCTCTGGACTATCCTTATGAAAATTGGATGCCCCAATAAATTTGTGAATATCTTGCGACTTCTCCATGACAACATGACGGCTATGGTTTTGGACAACAACGGCTCTCATGGTGCTCCATTTAAAGTGGGATCAGGTGTTAAACAGGGATGTGTTATCGCCCCAACATTATTTGCCATTTTCATCGCCATGGTTTTACATCTTGTCAAGGGGAAACTTCCCACCGGTGTGGGAATTATATATCGAACAGATGGAAAGCTTTTTAATCTCAGCAGGCTGAAAGCAAAAAGTAAGGTAATTACAACCTCCGTTGTGGAACTTCAGTATGCTGATGATAATGTGGTCTCCGCACATTCAGAAGATGATCTCCAAACTATCCTAAATGCTTTTGCAGAAGCATACGAAAAACTTGGTCTCTCACTTAACATCAAAAAGACCAAAGTGCTTCATCAGCAAGTGCAAGCTAACCCTTTGGTGATGCCATCTATCCAGCTTGGCGGGACAATACTGGAAAATGTCGATCATTTTCTCTATCTTGGCAGCTATCTTTCTGTTACAGCTAACATCGACAGTGAAATCCAGCATCGTTTGAGCTCCGCAAGTGCCGCATTTTCTCGAATGAAACATAGAGTGTTCGAGGATCGGGATATTTGTAAGAAGACCAAAACACTGGTTTATGAAGCCATTGTATTACCAACTTTATTGTATGCCTGCGAAACATGGACTATCTATAAACGTCACTTCCACCTCCTTGAAAGGTTTCATCAACGTTGCCTCCGGAAAATCCTGCGAATTACTTGGGAAGATAGACGAACAAATGTCAGTGTACTGGAAGAAGCAAAGACTACTAGCATTGAAAAAATGTTCCTTCAACGCCAATTTCAGTGGACCGGTCATGTTGTTCGAATGCCTGACTGCCGTCTCCCAAAGCAGTTACTTTACTCCCAACTCAAGGATGGAAAGCGGAATATCGGTGGTCAATAGAAGAGGTTTAAAGATGTTCATAAGGCTAATCTAAAAAAATGCAATATAAACATCGAAAACTGGGAAGCTCTGGCCCATGAACGATCTAAATGGAGGTTGGCCTTTCACAAAGGTTCCATGGACTTTGAAGAAGCTCGAGTGCAAGGTGAAAGGGAGAAACGTGCTAAGCGAAAAGCACGTCAAATGAATCCTTTACAGGACCATCTTCTATCTGGTAACCTGTGTCCTCACTGTGGGAAGCTGTGTGGATCTAGAATTGGCCTCCACAGTCACTTACGGACCCATCGCTAGAGTCTACACAATCTTCTTTAGAATTTCCTCCTTTTATCCCGGAAGACAATCTTACTCAGTCACGAGTGATCGCCTGATGATGATGATATACTTGTCTACTGTTGTGAAACTTAAAATGATTCTGACTTTTGAGAAAAATATTAAAGAACACCCCTTAATAGTGTTTTGATAGTTAGTAAAAACATTTGGAACCAGCCAGGTATATTTCAAGTAGAGGTGGACAAAAAATAAAGTGAGCAGTTTTATAAATTCTCACAAGCTAGTGGATATTTTAAATAAAGTAAATGAAATCCCCCCCAAAACTACAGGTTTATGTATATTGAGACACAACAGAGGAAGCTTGATAAGTCATATACTCACACTTGCTTTGTAGGCTATCTCAGTGGCAAAACAATTTCTCCACAAAATACAATTCACAAGATTACTGCCATTTTGGCTTACCTCACCCCCAACTTGACACTAGTTGCCTTCGCACAACACAACAACCCACTCTGCAAATAAGCTACGCAGTGTGGGTTTTTGTGGAACAACCCATGGTGTGTCCTTCAGACAACTGAGCTCACCATGGGTGCCCCCCCTTGGTCCTCCGCAAGTATCCCAGGGGACTCCATGGTAGGACCCATCTTGTCTCCTCTCCCCGCAGCGACCATGACCCCTTTTGCAGTTGCCACAGCTTTTCCCTTTTACCCTTTGTGTGTGTGTGTGGGGGGGGGTTGTTAGTCATGACTAAATGTTCATACTGAGTTCAATGGGGCCTAAGTTCAAGTAACTTGCTCAAGACTGGAACCAAAAAACATGTTGACATGGAACAATAGGCCCACTCAGCTCTTTCCCACTAGCATGTCTGTTAAACAAGCCAGGAATGGTTTGTTTAGCGTGTAGTCTGAACCAGGGCTCTTGACTTGTTGCTCCAAAACAAGCTAGGAACCATAAAACACAGTACAAATCCTGGTTAATGATTTTGGCTTGTTAAGGGCGCATAAGCCAGGGGCCCTGGTTTGGGCAACATGCTAAACAAACAATTCCTGGTTTGTTTAGTGGCAATGCTAGCAGGGAAGGGCAAAGCGCAAGCAAACAGGCTGCGCGCACCAGCTCATAGCTCATTCATGATAAAACAAAGTTCTCCTGAATTCTGGCTCATTCTATGTGAATTCAGACATTGCGTTGACCTCACTTTGAATGGGAGACAAAGTGCTTTGAACACATTCACCCAGTTTACAAGCCTCCCACACATCACGAAAAACAATGACACTTTTTGCAAGGGGGAAAAGAATTCACGAAAAGCACCCTGCCTCCTTGTTTGGACTCAGCTGTCCTATTTCCTACTGTCATGAGAGAAAGGAACAGTACCTGGATTTACACCCTGAACTGTCAGACAGGAAATGGATGAGTTAAGAACATAACTAGAACAGTTATTCTAAATTCCATTAGTATTACTTAAGATGCCACACTAAAATTAAAAAATCCCATATAAGACCAAAAAGAAACACAACATATTCAGCTACGATCTTTAGCCGATTCATCATTTAGCTTAATGTATTTTATTTTTTAAATCAACTAAAAAATGTCCCCAGTTAATACTAGCCAACTCATTTTTTTTATTATTATTATTTTTAAAGAGGCTCATTATTTTTAATAGAATTACTTAGAAAAACTGCAGGTGCCATCTTAGGAGGAGGAATATGTATTTTGTCTCCTATAGGAGGGAATGCCTCTTCTAAGATGGTGCCTGCTATAATAATTCATTCTTCATCTAAAGTCAAAGTATGCTTTTTTTCAATGCAAATTTATGCAGATTTAATCAATTGATCAACCCATTATACACATATGATTTATCATTTTTTTTAATCAAGTGACAATTCTAATGATAACTGTGGAGAAACGAGCCTTTGGGGGTACACACACACACCTCAGGTGTGAACCGGCTGGGGTGGGGTGTGCATAGTTAGCGTGTAGAGAAAAGAGTTTTTAGGGTTCCTGCATGCATGCATCCAGGAACAAACAAACACACACACACACACACACGCCTCCTCATGAGTAAACCAGGTGGGGGCTGGGAAGAAGCAAAGGGTGCATGGAACATGAGATGGGGCCTAGAGGTCTGGAGGAGCCAGGCTGAGGGCATTCATATGCATAGTTCAAGCCATGACTCAGGAGTTCCCTTCCCCCTGCCTGGCCAGTTCCCTCCCCCCTGCCTGGCCAGGTGAAGTTCAAATTGATTGGCTGAAGCAAGAAGGTTACAGAAAAGGGGAGGGAGAAGAGCTATTTCCCCACGTGTAGCCTTTGTTCTTGGTCTTAGTCCTTTTGGTAGCGCGCCCGGCATGGCAGCGCGCCAGCGAGGGGCCCAAGCCTTTAGGGGGCCCCCCCTCAGGAACCGACCCCAGGCAGCCCCTGGTAAAATTAGCTGGTTGGAGGGCTCTAGAAAGGCAGGACTGTGCTGGATCTAACCCTTGAAGCAAACACCCTCAGGTAACAGGTATGTGCTTGAGAGATCTTAAGGAATCAGGTTTTATTGTGTTTTTAGCTTTACTGTGTACCAAAGTGTCTCTCTATTTTGTGTGCTTCTCTTATTTCCCTAATCTTGTTGTAAATTGCTACCAGAATAAACCTTGTCATGGTTTACCCCACATGGGTTTTGTAGTACTCTGTTGGTTCAGTATCTAAATCCAGGTTACAGAATTAAAGGCGAGTCCCTGAACAGAGATTCAAGTAGGGTTGCAGACAGCTGAGGCTGGCAATCTGGTACCTTGAGATCTCTGGGGGTCTTGGTTCCTTTGCAAGTAGGAAAGGGTGGGGGTCTGACGGGCCAGCCAGCCCCCCCCTCTTCCTCCACAATAACAGAATGGAAGTAGTCAACAGTAAATTTTTCTGCTAAAACAGATGTAACATCCCCCTGCTTCAGGAATCAAGAGGAAAACAGACTTGTCAAAGTCAAAAGGAGTCATGGTAATACATTTCATTGCTACACATAAGAAAACAAAACTTTTTCAGTTGGATTCAGATTTAAGTGTGCATAACTGGGCTGGCAGAAGTAGACCTCCTCCTCACAGTAGCTCCTCCAGCCCCCTGAAAATGCCACACAGAGGTTTGGGGAACCCTGTTGAATGAGATGGGCTGTGATGCAGGGGGAACCCCCAAAATCAGGGAGAGGCACCTACCATGAAAGCCCTTCCATCCACAGAAGGCAGATCCTGGATTCAACCCATATATTTGTGACATTTCTTATTTGTACATATTTTTTAAACAAGGGACTCATCTGATTACAGAAAGAACATACGTAGCAGCACAGAAACTCTCTGGCTACTGTTTTATTAAACTAGATGTGTGATCATATTTACTAACTCTCCCTCTGAATACATATATAATGATTCAGACACAAACTTTTACCTACTTGACACTATATTTAGGGAGTATTATTAAGACTCACTTAAGGTGCAATCCTATGCATGTTTAGACAGAAAAAAAGCCTACAACTAGCATGGGAGTTTTAGGTCTTTTTTCTGTCTAAGCAAGCATAGGATTGCTCCCTTAAGGGCTCTTCCAATGTCCCTGAGCACAGAAACTCCTGCTAGCAGCTTCTCTTAAAATCAATACAACCATTTGCAAAGTTATGCTAAAATTTTATTCAACACAGCCAGTCAAAATAAAAAGAAAAGATTGAATTCATAAATCAAAACAGAAGTTTATAGCAAGTCAAACGATGTTCCTTAGAACACATTTGTACAAGGCAATATTAAAACAGTAGATTCTAGAGCACCTCAAGAATGAAAACCAGAGAAGAGGCATTTAAACAGAAAAACAGTATCAAGTTTATTGTAAATATATCTGTATTTTCCTTGGTGGTCTTGCTCAGAAACTCTCCTATAGCTAATTCAAGATGCTGAGTAGCCATTATAGATTATAAACAAAACAGTCACATCTCTATGACACAAAACTGTTTTTGCCAAGAAATTTCATTGCCAAGATATTTTGTAGGTGGCAGCTAATATCCCCTTTCACTCTGTAGACCAAAGTATGCTGGTTCATGCTTTTGGCAATGAAGATGGTACTCAATAATCAAACTTGCAATTAGGTTCTGCTCAATTCTGAGCAGAAAATAGTTCCACATAAGCAACATACTGTAGTACCAAACCATACTAATTTTTAGAAGTGCAGACCTTAAACATGTCCATAACAGCAAGTGCTACCTGCAATGAGTTCCATTAACTCTCTTGTATTTAAAATTACCCCATGTACATTGTAATATTCTTGCCACAACTATTCTAAAATTTTCATATCCAGTGAAGTCTAATCCAGAGAAAAAAACTCATTTCATCAGTGCTGTTTACATACCTCAACTCACTCCACCCCATTTTATCCTTACAACCCTGTTAGACAATTTAGGATGAGAGACAGTGGCCCCGTTCACATGATCAGAGAGAAATAAACCACAGTGGCTTCCCCACCCTGCTGCATGTACCAGTCGCATTTGAATAATTACCTTCGCCAGCACAGCTTGACGTGTCATGCAAACCCAACGAGGGTGGCTTGTTGCCGTGGTTAACAAGCCACCCCAGAACCCTACAACAACCCATGGGTTCTGGGTGGCTTGTTAACCACAGCAACAAGCCACCCTCACCAGGTTTGTACAACACAGCAAGCCGCGCCAGCGAGGGTAATAATTCTAATTCTTCTAATTATTCCCCCCCCCCCCTGTATTTTATTACATTGTACATCGCTCAGAGTGGCCGGATGTCTGGCCAGATGGGCGATTCATAAATATAATAAATAAAATAAAAATAAATTCCCCTGGCATGCCACCATGGCTTATTTCCCCCTCCATGATTGTGCGAACCCGGTCACTAACTGATCCAACAATGCTGAGTAAACTTCATGGTTGAGTGAAGATTTGAACCTGGGTCTTCCTAGTCCAATATGCCAGCCACTACACCACATCCGAATCATTTTGATATATCTCCATCCAAACAACATGAGCAGTTGTACAAATACAGATATCCCAGTGCGTAAAATCCTGTAGCAGAGGGAAAACATTTCATAGATTTCATATAGAGCTGGAAGGCGCCTACAAGGCTATTGAGTCCAACCCCCTGTTCAATGCAGGATACTAGAGGCGGGGTCTCCCATCCAGGTAATAATCAGGCCTGACCCTGCTTAGCTTTCCACGCTCAGACAAGCTGAGCCAGCGTAAGCCACAGGCCTTTCTCAACAGCACACAGAAAATCCCTTCCAAAAGGCCATGAAATGCCCCAAACTGCAGGAAAATAACTACACCTTTGGTTTTTCTTACCACAGAAACCAAAGCACTGAAATCAATTTATAATTACTAATCTACTATGATATTGTCCCATGCTACCTACTCAGCTAGGGGAATATGTTCTGCTTACTCTTACTTCAATATTTAAGTACATTTTATGACTGTATTAAAAACTTTAAAATACAATTCTGCCAGGAGCTAAGTGAGTGATCTATTTTAAAACAGCATAAATACATACCGTACATCCTAAAATAACACACAATACAACTTTCACCTAACCAGCCTCTTAATCAGCACTCTTGATTAAGGTATCTGGCAGACTAAGTGAAGACAACAATCAAGAAAGATTATCTCTCTCAAAATAGAGCAGGTATTAAATGAAAAGGTTTATTAGCAAACATAAGGAAAAATAATGATGGGTAAGATATACTTGCTTCCTCCCAGAGACACAATTCTTATTAACAAGTGTTTTCCCTTTTCCCCTCCCAAAACACCCACCCATACCAGGATGCAATTATAAAGTGGTGAGAGATACTGTAGTATGAAGACTCTCAGCAGGAGTGCTGGAAGCTTGTGGGCAGGGCTAGTAGTGGGGGAGAGGGGGAGGGGAGAGAAGCTCTCCTAGCAGCATGTTTAGCGAAAGCCTGTTTGGGGTAGACAAGAAGAGATCTTAATTAAAAGATGGCTCTGCACTGTGGTTACAACAAGTGAAAAGTAAGTATTTTGAAATTAGATCCAGAAAGCTGAGCAAAGAGCTTTTAGAGCCTGACAGCAAGAGAGAGATAATGAAGGGACTCACATGGGCAAAACTGAAATGAGAAACTTTAGGGAGGGTGCTGAAGGATCAAATCACTGAGAGAGAGCAATAGGAAGAACAGTGAGGATGGGTGAGAAGGCAAATTACAAGAGGTTGGCTACCAGAATGGGGATGGCGAACGAGCCACCTACACTGCATACAAAAAAAAAAAATCACATCCTTGCGCGCTGTTATTTAATCCTGAATAATAGAATAAGCACACATTAAAATTTGGCAGTAAACACCATTTTGCCACCCTGATTGAGGAAACGGTTCGAGAACTTTTAATGCGGATTAGTTGCTCCTTACGGTAGCCGCGTACATTGCAACAGCATTCTCTTTTAGACCAACCACTGAAATACGCGAGGCATTATCGGGGTGCGTACGCACGTCCGACACATAGTGCGTGTCAGGTCAATAGCAGCTGAAAGGGGGTGGGGGGAAACGAGCACTGTGACGGAAGCGGGCGGGGGAGGAAGAGCTCAGCGTGTGCCACTGGGGAACAATAACTGAGCTGAGCAGAAGCAAACAGAGGGGCGGGAATGCAAAGCAAAATACAGAAAATGCGAGTGGAGAGCATTACGGTGCGTGCGCGTGGAGGGGGCTTCCGAGATTGGGGAGGGGGCGAGAGAGAAGAGGACAGGACAGTGAACGAAAACAAGTTACATTCGAGGCCTCTCCGGAGGATGACAAGTCTCAAAAAGCCAGGGTGGGGGAAGAATGGCCGGTTCTTGGCTCGGACTTCGCCGCCGCCACCCTTTGCCGTTGGCCTGCGCGAGGGGGCCTACAATGGAAGCCCTCGTCAAGAACAAGGAGAAGCGGCGGCAACGGCCAGGCTTTCCTACCGTCCCCTCCCTCTCTCCCTCCGTCACCGCCATCCGCTTTATCGATGACTGAAGCTCACCCTGTCGCCGACCGCGCTCCCAGCCTCACTTGCCCCCCTCAGCCTCACTTGACCCGGCTCGGCCTCGCTGCGCCACAACCCGGGACGAGGCCTGCCGCGTCCTCCCTTCCGTTCCCTCCGCGGCGACTCGTGACCTTCCGGCTCGCCGTCTCTTCGCCCCTCCCCTTTTCTGGACGGGGTCCGAGATTTGCGGCCTACTCACCCTCGACATGGCGCGTCCCCGCAGTCAGTCCGTCGGTCGGTCGGTCGGTCGGTCACCCAAGCAGGCCCCGGTAGCTTCGTCCATCCAGAGAGACTGTAGCCCCCGCCCCTTCCGGATCCGCCGCCGTGGAGCCAGCGTCATCCACCCCTCCCCGGCTTGGCTTGGCTTGGCTTAACCTCTCCTCGGGCGGGAGAGAGGAAAAAAGGGTGGGAGTCGGCAGAACGAAGGTAGTTTGGCTCTTTCTCAGATTCTCTCTCTCCGCAACCGTTACCTGCGTAGTAGTTACGGACCGTTGTGGCAACTGAAAAAGGAGGGCGGGGAAAAAAGGGGGCCCCTTCTGCTTTGTACCCGGAGCTAAGTTTCGCTTTCCCGGGGAAAGAGACAGACAAAAACACGCACGTGCGCGCGCTCTCTGGCTGGCGTCCAGCCGCCTGCTTTATATGTTTAGGCCTTTTAAACCTCTCGTTTGAAGGCCGCTTTCCCAGCGCTCAAAGCACCAGCTAATCAAAACTGACTTACGAACAAAACGGCGACACAATTACGGCCCTGCCGAAAAGGTAAAGCAAGCCCAACTAAATAGGGCAATACATAGTCTATTTATTTATTTATTATATTTATACCCCGCCTTTTTTCCTGCAAGGAACCCAAGGCGGCTTACATAATCCTCCTCCCCTCCATTTTGCCCTCACAACAACCCTGTGAGGTAGGTTAGGCTGAGAGTCAGTGACTGGCGAGCTCCATGGCCGAGCGGGGACTAGAACCCGGATCTCCCAGGTCCCAGTCTAGCCAAATTCTGATAGAAACGGAGATAAATATTTATTACAATTCTTTTTACGCCACCCTTCTGGATACAAATCCTACCAAGGCGACTTACAAGTAACATTAAAATGATATAAACACAATAAACAATAGCTTAAAAATAATCATCACGATCCTTCCCTCACGGTGGTCTGTGGAGGATGGCCCTGGAGCGGGGGAAAGTCCGGCTAGAACAGGTAGGTGCCTGTTGTCATCCACATTTACCTCCCTCTCCTGGAATTCTTCCCACATGGCTAAATGGTAGATGGCCCTGGGGTGGGGCAGAAGTCCAACTGAAGTCCTGAAGTCTTTTCTTGACTCTCCTGGAATCCTTCCCTCAGGGCAGTTACAACAACCTTACATAGGTCTTACAACTTTTGCAAAAAGCAGAGAGAGAGAGGAACAGAGCACTCTGATCTTAACTGGGAAGCCATTATGTAACCTTGAGGCTAAAGGCCCTGTCTGCCCAGAGTCCCACTTCACAGTCACAGAGCTCCATAATTTGTGGGGGCAGGTGGGTTAGGTAGACAATAATCCAGTCCTAGGCATTTTTACTCAGAAGTAAATTGCACTGTGTTCAGTTGGGCATACTCCCAAGTAAATGGTGCAGAAGGTTGCGGTCTTTGTGTACAACTATGAGCTTGGTTCCTATATGTGCATGATTCTCAGTTGAGGGCCACAATATCAAGTGGTGACTGGACCATCACAAACCTTACACCAGGGGTGGGCAGAACATGGATTGGGATCTACTGGTCGATTTCTGGGTGATATGAAATAGGTTGGCAAGGATTTCTGATTCCCATCATTTTAACAGTGGCTACAATGAAATTGCTCCCCTATATCAGCCTTCCCCAACCTAGTGCCCTACAGATGTGTTGGACTAAAACTCCCATCATCCCCAGCCAGCATGGCCATTGAATTCTGGCACTCAATAACAAATTCCTGGGATTAGAGTTCCGGTTGGATCTTGGGATTCTAATAAAAAACAAAACCGACCCCACAAGCCTGAAGCCAGCCCACCCCTGCTTACTCCACAGATAGAACTTGCAAATCACCTTATGTCACCTTAAACACAATGATGGGTTCTCATGATTGCCACAGCTTGTGGTTTATTTAAGCCACAACGAGCTGCGGCACCCGCAGGCGCCATCCTAAAAGTTCAAGTAACAACCACAGCTTGTCATGTAATTCAAAACCTGCAATGGTTAAACAACCCTCGCATAACCCTAAAACAGGCCATGGGCTCTGCAGGAGTTTTTTTAACCCCCACCAAGTTACAGTTGTGGCTTGAATATGCAAAAAGGTCGGACGACACAAGTCACAGTTGTGGCTTGAATATGCAAAATGGCTGCCAGTACACACCACAGCCCACCGTGGTTTAATTAAGCCATGGTGGGCTGTTTGATTGTGTAAACAGGCCCAGTACTTTTTACTGGAGTTAGTTCACACATTCAGTTGTCAGCCATCAAGTGTACTGTAATCAAATGTAAAGAAGTCAGGGTATGGATGTGTTTGCATGAACACAAAGTAATGGAAAATGGGATGGGAGAAGCGATGCAATAAATGTGTTTGCCACTATGTGTATCATACAAACATGCTTGTCAGGCAGCCAGACTTCCCTAAGGGTTAAGGCTAGTCTACACATGCATATGTGCAAACCAGCTTGTTCTGTCAAGAATATACTGAGCATCACGCCCAGATTTGTTGCAGTATGGTATATGCAATTTCCAATTCTGAAACCCTAATGTCTCCTGCTCTCCAGCAACGCTCTACTTACTCTCCCTTGCTTCCCCTTATGCCTGGGAGTCTCTCCCAGAACATCTGATGCCCCTCTCTATTTTTGCAAACCCCAACTCAAAACCTACCTCTAACAAAAATCTTTGACTTGACCATTTACTCCTTACAACTATTTGAAAGAAAGCTTAAGTATGCATATCAGCATTCACTATATTCGTCATCATGCCTTATTTCCCTTGTATCTGTTTCACCTCTCTCTCTCTCTCTCTCTCTCTCTCTCTCTGTCTCCTCACCTGCCTATATTTAGATTATAATCTCCTAAGAGTAGGGACTTGGCTTTTGGCTATGTTGCTATGTAAAGTGCCATGTACATCAGTGCCACTATATAAAATCATAATTATTAATCATCACCTATCTGTCTATAATAAAAGAGGATGTCTGTCTGTCAGTGCCGTAGCTCCAAGATCATGAAACCCAGACACCTGAAACTTAGCATGCATAGTAAGGGGTGTGCATCTCAAGGTTTTTTGGGTTTTAATACTAATTCATTAATTTTAAATGAATTTAAATGTGGCCATGTGTTTGAAGCCTGCAGTCACTAGGTGGCAGACTTCCCAAACCAGCATATAGCTTTGCAGACTATACAATTTGAAGCAGGGGCGGTGGGGGGGGGAGTAGTCTGAGGACAGAGCAGCCCCAGTCAAGGTAATAGAGTGGACAGACCCCTCCCTCAGACAGAGGGCTACACTCAGATGGGGCAGAGAAAATGTGTCCAACTCTGACAGAAGTTTGCTTGACGGCATTGCTGTATCAAACCAAGAACTATTCAACCCATACAAAGCTGGGGGAGCTCACTGTGGTATCTCACATGTGATTTTGTGATGTGAAAGCAGTGACTGGCAGGAAGCCCTAACTGAAATTAAGCCTTTGACAAGGGCTGCTTCTTACGGTGTATTTTGTGTATGATACAGATACCCAAATATACACTTATCAGTTATGAAGGTCACATGGAGTGACTTTGCCCAGCTAAGGCTGGTGCACCAACTCTTGGAGAATGCAGATCAGGCCAGGGTGACAAATGCCTTAATTACATCACATCTTGGTTATTACAATGTGCCTTTGAAGAGTATTAGGAAGCTACAATTGATCCAGAATACAGCAGCCCAGTTGTTAACAGGCTGCATACAGGGAGCATGTGACTCCATAGTTGAAACAGCTTTACTGACTTCCAGTCTATTTCTGGGTACAATTCAAAGAGCTCACCATTCGTAATTTTATTGCCAGTGTAGTTGTTAGGGTGATGTACTAGGACTGGGGAGACCCAGGTTCTAGTCCCCGCTGTGCCATGAAGCTCACTGGATGAGTTTGGGCCAGTCACGACAGCCCACTGTGGCTTCATTTACCTGTGGGGGCTGTTGTGTTGTGCTGGGCACTTGTGAGTGCCATTTTTGCACGGTGCCCACTGGCTTGCCATGTTATGTGAATCCAGGCAGCAGGGGTTGTTTGAGGGTTAGAGAACCCTCAAATAACCCATGGCTTCTTTTAGGGTTATTTGAGGGTTGCTTAACCCTCAAACAATCCTGGCCACCTGGGTTCACATGACACAAGTCACGGCAAGCTGGACGCCCGTGGGCACCACGTAAAAGTGGTGCCCGCAGGCGCCAGGCACAATGTGACAGCCCTCGCAGGTAAATTAAGCCACAGTGGACTGTCATGTGCGAACAGGCACTGACTCTCAGCCTAACCTATCTCACAGAGTTGTTGTGAGGATAAAATGGAGAGGAGGAGAATCATGTATGCCACCTTGGGCTTCTTGGAGGAAAGGCTGGGCATAAATGTAACAAATAAGTGTCACATCTCCCACATATTTCTTTTCAAAGCTAAAAACTGCAAATGTTGTTGCATTGTGTAGAAAGTGTGCCAAACCATCAGAACATTTTAGTTGCCCTTATATGTACCTTTTGTAGTTCTGTGCTATTATTTATAAGATGAGGCAACTGGAATTGTAAGTATTCTCAACTTGGCTGCACTGTTGCCATATAAATGTTTGTGTAAAAAATTTTGTTGATGTTTTTATTGTTTGTATTTACTTTTATACTGTATTTTATTGTAAAATTGTATTTTTATTATATAATTGTATTTTATTATGTAATTTTTATAATTGTTGTAAACTGCCCAGAGAGCTTCGGCTATTGGGCGGTATAGAAATGGAATAAATAATAATTATTATATATATCGGCATTATGCAATTTTCCAGTTTATTTCCAATCTCTTCTCTAATCATTCCTTCCAGAGTGGTAGCCATATCAGTCTATTGCATTAAAACCAACAAAAGGTTTTATGGCACCTAAAATACTAACATTTTTTTTCCTGACATAACCTTTCGTGGACTGTAATCCACAAAATATAGTCCACTATAGTCCACAAAAGCTTATGTTTAGGCTTTCACTTGCCACAACTCTTCATTATTTTTGCTAATAATTCCTAACACTGATTTGCTTTTTTTCACTGCTGCAACATGTTGAACATGTAGTTCATGTACTTTTTCAGTGAATGTATATTTTTCCTGTGACCACAAGGACTCTTTTCTGGGTTGTCACTGCCAGGTTGTCATCAGCCTATATTACTAGGCACGTCAAATGAATCCTTTACAGGACCATCTTCTATCTGGTAACCTGTGTCCTCACTGTGGGAAGCTGTGTGGATCTAGAATTGGCCTCCACAGTCACTTACGGACCCATCGCTAGAGTCTACACAATCTTCTTTAGAATTTCCTCCTTTTATCCCGGAAGACAATCTTACTCGGTCACGAGTGATCGCCTGATGATGATGATTACTATATAACAGGAGCAACTAGTAAATCATTACTCAGATATTTTATTGGATGTAAAGCGATATATAAATCTTGTAAATAAATAAAATAATAAATTGCACACAAGCTTCGCACATCAACAATCCACAAAAATCTGAAGTAGTTTGTGTATTGCTTTATGTTAATCTGCTTGGACCGTGGCCTGTGTGTTTCTATAGCAAAACCAGTGAAGTTTAACAGAGAGAAGACATTTGTTAATTGATAACAAGAATTAGCTTTAATCCTCCCTAGTTCTGCAGGGTTTACTTTCTGTAAAGAGGGGGAAATTGTCATGTGGAGTGCCTTTAAGCATATCTAATAAATCACGGAACGACAGCATTAAATTAGCAGTCGGAGGGAGCAATCTTATGGCCCTTAGTGTCTTGAGGGGCCACAGGATATTTTGGATTCCCAGATCCGAGGTCAGAGACAGCGCTCCGATTTCTGAGCTGGGAATCGGGAGTTCCGCCCCTCCCCCTGACAGCCGGTGCAGAAAGAACCACACTGGCTGACCTCGGAGATGGGAAAAGGGGCATTTTGTTGGGCAAGAAGGAGAGGAGACTGGAGAGGCCAGGATACAAGCTATCTTGATGCCTCTCTAGCCTTCTTCCCTTCCCCTCCAACATACCCCAGCTAGACCGTCAAAATAGCCCAGCTAGCAAAAATGCAGGGTGGGAGGATGGGGAGGCAAAGAGCTCTGCTTCTTCTCCTGCCCTGCATAGGATGAGTGTAAGCCTCTGAGTTTGGGGGCATACATTCGTTGCCATAGGTTTGCGCCCACAGTCTTTCTCAGAAAGCAGCAGTAATGATTACAGAAAGGATAGCTGTATCCTCATCTGAACTTTTAGGGAGCCTCCTGTTGGATAGAAACTAGAACAGATCATTGGTTTGCCAACAATCCGACCATAATTATTTCACGTCCAAATACAGAAGGTGATTTGTGTCTTGCCTCATAGGGGTCATTTCATGTAAAATCAACAAAACAAAAAAAAAATATGAAAAATTTACCTCACCATCTGCGATATTTTACAAACTGGCATACTGGTAGACCAGCATGAGAAATGAACATACACCAAATTATAGGTCATTATACCTCACAGTTCAAAAGTACAGTGTGCTCAAAAAATGCCCAAAACACAATTTTTCAGCATTTGTGACTACACAAAAAGTATCATAAGTTCCTTTGGAATTGACCTAGAAAGTAAGTCATGGTGTCATATGAAAGCTCTCGAACTACCCTTTTATTTGATATGTAACACGAAGCATGCATGTGAAATAAAATATTCAAGGTCATAGTTCCTTTTATTTGACCTTGAATTCCAAAAAAACCAAATGTTTTTTTTGGCTGATTTTTTCCCTCAGATAACCCATGTTTACCTTGAGTATATATACCGATTTGCAGAACGGGGTTCCGAACAGTTCAGAAGATGTGAATGTTCTTATACATGCACAGTACCTCCCTACAATAACTCCACCCCCTTATACACACTTAAAACAGAATTTTTGGGAGGGAAATTAAACTTAAGCCCGCCCCCTCCCTTCAGGAGCTTCTGGGACCTTCAGGCTGAAACCAAACCAGGCATGGGTAGGCCTAAAACCTTCACAGAGATATATCTCTTTGGAAATCTACATTAAATCAAGCTTTATTCACAGATTCTGATAAGAAAGAAAAAGGCAGGCCTGAAGCCGTGACTAGTGCCTGACCCCACTTCTGCTGCAATGTGTTCATGACTTTTCAAATTGTTGAATTCCTGCACACCATTTCTACAGGTAGCATAACTAAGATCTATTATTTCCCTGATGGTGCAGCAGCACAGTATAAAAATGGTAAAAACTTCAACAACTTAAGTAAGCATAAGTCAGATTTCGGTATCGATGCAGAATGGCACTTCTTTGCCACATGGCATGGCAAAGGGCCTTGTGATGGTTTGGGTGGCACTGTGAAAAGGTTAACTGCTTGAGCAAGTTTACAGCATCTGTATGAAAAACAAATCATGACCCCTCGTCAGCTCATTGATTGGGCAAAGGAGAACATCATAAAGGTTGCATTTCAATACACCACAAGTAAAGATTATGAACTGGAAGAAAAGCTTCTGAAATGTCGCTTCGAGAATGCAAGACGATTCCTGGGACATAGAAAATTCACGCTGTAATTCCATTAACAAAACTGTTGTGACATGTATCACAATCACCAGCTGTGGCACATTGTTTACAAATGAAAGGAACAGAATGGCTGGTAAACAAGTTATGTTTTGTCTCCTACTTCCTGTGTGTTTCTCATGGGAAAAGTAAGTGTGAAAGAAATACGAGCTGGTCACGTGGTTTGTATGTTCTGATGACATACTGACTTGTTGTTTTTCTGTCTGTAGCCATTTTGGAGAGATGTGGAACTGTTCTCTCTTCTTCAATCTCTTGTTCTTCTGACTAATGCTTGCTGGACTAAATGCAATCATGTAATGTCTTAGCTGAGGTGGACCTTGCTCCACTGGATTAAATGCTTGCTATGCATTAAACACCTTGCTCCACTGGATTAAATGCTTGCTATGCATTATACTCTGCACATGGACTGTAACTAGGAGATGTATGCTCTGTAGAATATACTTGCTAAAGTAAATAAACAGGTAGAATAGACCTGTGGAGTTTACAGAGTTATTTCCTTATTACTGGAATCTGCAAACAGGAGGAAGCTGAGCTGGCTGACATCCGATACGCTGGATGTGCTGCGCTGGGAGTGGGAGAGACAGATCTGAACTTCTGTGTGTGGATTTATGGGCGTCTGCACACGGGAATAGGATTTTAAATCTTCCATCTCACTCGAGCGAGGCGCTCTGCTTTTCCTCGCGCACCTTCACTGTTGCTACTAAAAGATATTCATTTCATTGCGAATCCAGAAAAGAGACAGTGACTATTAAAGAAGGAGAACTGGAATTGCAAGAAATACGAGGATTTGTTACATGCATTTATATCTCACAATGGTGGTTAGGTTGTGTTTTACAAACAGATGACCAGAGAGCAGAAGTGTTAGTGAGCTTTCTTCATCCAGCTGGACCAGCAAAATCATTTATGTATCCAGATAAACAAGATGTCCTATGGATACCATCTTCAGATGTTTTGACAAAAGCTGATCCTTGTTGCCCAACAGGGCACTTCTATACACTAACAGACAAAGAGTGTCAAGCAGCAACTTCAAGACTAGAAACTACTGTTATGAAAAGGTCCTTAATTTAGGACTTGTTAACAAAATGTTAGCAAGTAATATTTGAACTGCATAAAATCTGATCAGCATTTATAAAAGTAAAATGGAAAATCTCATCTATGCACAATAATGGTTTTTCAAGCCCACATCTAAGCAAATCAAAATAACTATGCTAGTAAGAGTCCCATTTTGAAATCAAGTACATGTTTCCAGGGATGTTAAACGTTATTTAAAACAAAAGGAGGTTTTTTTTGTCATTATTCAAGGTCAAAGTTCTGTATATTTATTTGAAAAAAATAAAATGAACATGTTTTCCCCAAGCATACTGGTGAGTACCTTTTTTATAGTACATATTTTAAACCTCATTCTTCTGAAAACAATAGGCCCTGCAACTTATTTTTTAATAAGCAGAACAAGTTCACCAAATCTTAAGCAATTTGCTTTCAGTTGGAAATATTATTTGATTGATTTCATACCAGAATGACCACCCAGAGGAAGTATCATTATTCTACACAAAATGTCAGAAGTATGCTATTGCGAAGAAGAATACCTAATTCAGAGCTGCACAATTATGACAGGGTAGCTTGTACTTGTGCACAATGTTTTATTCAAAACCTATGTGATAATGCATATTTTCTTAAGATACGTACAGTGAGATAGCAATTCATATGAACTATGACGCATACACACAGAGCGCCCCAAAAGATGTAACTCGTTTTCTGTTAAGAACCCCATTTTGAAAATTGGTACATGTATTAAGCACTGTCAGATGAAATACTAAAACAAAAATCACGGAGAAATTTTTTTTAGTTTTTGCAGAATTCAAGGGCAAATTTTACTATTTGACCTTGAATATATATTTATTCCAAAAAACCACTTATGTTACATATCAAATGAAAGAGCATTTCGAAGGCTTTCCATCAACACCATGATTAACTTTCTAGGTTCTGTAGAACTGGAATTACTATAATTTTAATGTTGTCCGACACACAAAAATTAACGTTTTTCTTCATATTTTTGATTGCCATATCTCCAAAAGTTTTTGTCCCAGAAGTCTAATTTTTGGAGCAGCTTATTTTCTCAGCAGACCCAACAAGTTCACCAAGTATTTTCAAAATCGGTGACGGTCAGGTAAATTCATTGGTTGCTTTTACACAGAATGACCCATAGTCAAACATGTAAACGTTGGAAACTGGAATAGTAAAGAGAGAGACACACTTTGCTTCCTACTTTTCTGCTTCTGGCTTTGCTTGCCCCAGCTCTCGATTCCACACTGGCTAATCTGCTCTATATGCTCGTTGTAAGGGAGTCATGTTCCTTCCATCTGCCATTGAGCATACTGCTCGGATGTCACAGGTGGTATGGCTACCTTTTCCTTAAGCACCCAAGTGTTTGCAGTGTATTAGGAATATTATTTGGAAACTTTTGAATTGCAATTCAAGATCCATGAAATGAAACACCTTCAGCACTATCAAAAGTTACAGTGCAGCCTTATTAACATTTACTTGGAAATAAGTCCCACAATGGGACTTAGTTACACCCAAATAAGTGGGTCCAAGATTGTAGCCTTACAACATAATCCTTTGCATGTTTACTTGGAAGTACATCCATTGTGTTAAATGGGGCTTGTTGCAGGAAAATGTGGATAGGATTGCAGCCTTAGTCTGAGTACTAAAACACCTGTGTAACGTGTACAGACAACTCAATAGGCCTTAACGGTGTGGTTAAAAAGTATGGATTCCAATACATTTTAGATAAGCCTAAGTTCATCTGCATTGCACTTAAAATACAGACTTTTATGTTGGCAAGTGCACTCATGTACAAATGTTCAAACATAGATGAGTGTTCACATGTCACCTACTGCTGCTGCTCTTCTTCCTTTGCCTCATCATTGCTATCATCTGCTTGCTTGCCAGACAGAAAGCCAATGAGCAAGCAAGCAGTGGCATCTACTGTTCCTCCTTCTCACCACCCTCATTCTCTGGGCCATAGTGAGAGAGAGATGAAAAGCAGCTTGCAATGGTGAAGAGGAGGGGCTCTTGTCAATGTGGCCCCTGCTGAAGTGAGGGCCCTTGGCAAGTGCCCAACCATGTCAATCCTTGATTACTAAGTTTGGTTCTTCACTCATTAAAGAGGTTTCACAGGCAGGTCCATACCACGAACTTCTCTTGCATGAAATGTTATCTTGACTGTGTTAAGGAGTGCATTCATAATATCTAACTGAAATTAACTCACAAACTGCTGCCTTCAAGCTAGATAGATGAACAGGGCAATCCTATACATGTCTCCTCAAAAGCCAGTGTGGCGTAGTGGTTAGGGTGTTGGACTGGGAGTAGTCCCTGCTCGGCCATGAAACTCACTGGGTGACTTTGGGCCAGTCACTGACTCTCAGCCTAACCTACCTCACAAGTTTGTTGTGAGGATAAAATGGGGGGGGAGGAGGATTATGTAAGCCGCCTTGGGTTCCTTGCAGGAAAAAAGGTGGGGTATAAATATAATAAAAAAATAAATAAGTCCCATTGAGTTCAGTGGGGCTTATTCACAGGTAAGTGTGTATTATTAGGATTGCAGCCTAACCACTGACTTACCCAACAATATGTTACTTCAGGAGAACTGCTAATCCTGCAACCCTGTGATCAAGAAGTCACCAAGTTCTGAACTGTGGGGAATTGTGAAAAGACAAGCAAAGAGAGGGAGGGCAGCACTAATTCAAAACTAAGAAAGAGACCAACCACATAAGTGTGTTTCCTGACTACAGAAGAAATTCACACACGGGAAAAAAGTTGTCTCTGAAGAAGAGGACTTTTTATTCCAAATGCATTAGACACAACAATGTGACTTGGAGGGGGCAGTGGGGAGGTTAGGACCTCTCAGCATCTTTGGGGTTCACCTCTTTTCGGCATGGGGGGACTGTGAAAGGAGCCCAGTTTAGTTGATAGGATAAAGGCTAAATCCCATAATTACTTTACATCAAGGTGGCTATGCTCTTATTCCCCTTGGACCAAATAAAATGATCAGGAATTGCTGCCACAATTATACTCTAAACCTCCCCACACCCCACCTGATAATTGTTTCTGCCTTGAATAATGAATGCATCCCCAAATAGCATAGTTCAACACGGCTGACTATGTAGAAAGCTAAAATAAGAGGGAAATAGACAAGTGAAAGTGCTGTACTCGCTTCTACCTAACTTGCTTGTAAATTAAACAAACTGCAGCCAACTGCACCATACACACCAGAGGGGAAACTCATAAAGTGAGGGCACAAGCCTATGCGTGTTTAGACAGAAAAAAAGTCCTGCAACTCCCAGCATGCCCCAGCTAGCATGGCTGGCGGGGCATGCTGGGAGTTGTAGGACTTTTTTCTGTCTAAACACGCATAGGATTGTGCCCTGAATGTGTAAACAAGTAATGTGGGCAAGTGAATGAAGAGAGTAAAGGTGCAATCCTATGCAAGTTTAGACAGAAAAAAGATCTACAACTCCAGCTGCTGGCTGGGGCATGCTGGGAGTTGTAGGCCTTTTTTCTGTCTAAACTTGCATAGGATTGCACCCTAAGTAAGGAGTTAAGTGAGCAGGTGTCATTTACCAACAAGTTACGGTAAGTAGAAGCTGATCATCTACCCACATTTTTACACACCACAGAAGAGAGGCATGTGGAACTAGAAATACTGAAGTAAATATTATGGGATATGTAATGAATGAAGTACAGACTTTCCTATTAATTGCTAATAGGCTTTTTTTCTTTTAATATGCTCACTTCTTTATTGCAAAATAAATGTACATTAATATATAGAAGGAGGCTATTATCTTAATTGTACATATTCAATGTATTTTAATTCTCATAGTGGGGTTTCTTATATATTTCTCCAGAATTACATACAACCCACAAATAATTTTATTTAGTATATGCTGCTCTTTCTCTGAGAAGCTCAGAGCTACCATGGATGTGGGGTTGGATGCAGACCAAGTTAGTTGTGCTTAGGTCCCATTAAAATAAATGTGAAAATTTAGTCATGATTAACTTAAGCCCCATTGACTTCAATGGGACCAAAGCACTGTTGGAAATCTGAGCCGCCGGGGGGGAAAACAAAGTTAAACAACCTTGTCCCAGCGGCTGCAGAAGTTGCAGTGGATAGATAGGGTAGCATGAGAAGCGTGTGCTAGGCCAGTAGGCAAAAGGCAAAACAACAAGTCTGTTTCTTTTAAACACAGAGGTTTACTAAACTAAGACTTGCAAAAACATGAACAGAACATACACAGAGTGCTATGGTACAAAAAGTGAAAGAGAACAGTATGTCAGACAAAACAGATACAGTCTAGACACACAAACTATCTCTTTACTTACAGAATGCTTTTCTAATCAATAATTCCTAATCCAATTAACTCCTTTTCCCCCCAACAAGAACACAAAGACTTTGCACACCTTTTATACAATTCTGTACAGTCACATGCTAGATGATGCAATGCCAGCTGCACCCATGGCATGATGTCATCCCAGCTGAAAGCAATCTAGCATGACCCCTGCTCCAGATCCCCTGAAGACAAAAAAACTGTACACCCACTTCACTGGGCCAAAGGTGACACTTCGCTCAGGCATGACCTTGATCATGTCTGCCGGTTCTGTTGCTTCTTTGCCCGAAGGCAAACCTGAATATGAGAACTCCATATTCCAACAAGCACAACTGACTTGAACTGGATCTAGCCATAATTCCCAGGCAACTTTCTATCCAGGCAGCTGACAGGGCTAAACCTGCTTAGCTTTAACATTAAAGCTGCATCTTTTGCTTTCAGACACATTCTCTGGTCTTGGATGAACAGCGACTCCATCCTTACATAGTTGTGCAAGTGTGCAAACCCTCATTCCTGAGCCTCAGGTGACCCATCAGCAGAAACTGTTGCACTAAATCAGCCTTCCCCAATCCGGTGCCTTCCAGATGTTTTGGAGTACAACTTCCCAGTGTTCCTGACCATGGGCCATGTTGGCTGGGGCTGATGAGAGTTGAAGTCCAAAACATCTGGGGCTTCCGGTGGAGTTTAAAATGGCGATCTGACGCTTCCTTGAATTCGGGGGAGACCGACAGGACGTGAAATCCAGTCAAGAATATTCTCCTCGGAATAAGAGGATGATCTAAGAGTGATTCCCAGCATATCTCTAAATGCTTTCTCTGTGAGTTTCACAGTGGCTCGGGCTGCTGTAGATTCTCTCGGGGAGGGGTAGAGAGTGGGAGAGCCCATCATCGCTCGCCGTCGTGTCTGGAGTTCTTTTTTTAAGAACCTGAAGATCAACAACTCCATTTCTTAAAGATTTATTGCCAATTAGTAACAAAGAGAAATTTTATCCACAATCAGAGAGTGGGAGAGCCCATCATCGCTCGCCGTCGTGTCTGGAGTTCTTTTTTTAAGAACCTGAAGATCGACAACTCCATTTCTTAAAGATTTATTGCCAATTAGTAACAAAGAGAAATTTTATCCACAATCAGGACTAAATACCCTTTTCTTGGGAATATTAAAAAGAAAATAAATGTCAAAAACTGCATAATCAGATCAACAAATGTGCCTTGAAATGAGAAAGAAAGAGGTATTGTAACTCCTTTTACTTTGGATTTTGGAAATGTATAAAGCAGTATTAACAGGCTGTTAAATTATACTGCGTCACAGACAAGATGGCTACTTATGACTTACTACGGGATTTGGCCGAAGAACTTTTGCTGTTGTTTGAAGAATTTAGAAAAAACCTGCTGGGGAATGTACAAATAAATCAAAAATTCCAGGAGACTACAAAGGGTGACTGATTAGTGAAGTTTGAGCAGAATGGGGAGGACGAGGCGAAGATTGATATACTGGATGAGATAACAACTGCATTTTCAAAGAGAGACAGAAAGAAGGGGGGGGTTGCCACTGAATCAAGCAAGAAGCCATTCACAAAGAACTGGGAAGGTGACGGCTGCCGGGCTATTTGGAGGAAGCCAGATATGGGGGGGGGGGGGAAGTTATTTGTGGAACATGAGCCAGAAAAAGATGTATATTGTGAACACTGTGTTTGATCGGGGAAAAGGGTTTGTTGACTTTTGGATGGGATAAATGGTTTGACCCATGTTATGAAAAAATTGTTTGCTGATTATTGGATGGAAAAAATGGTTTGACTTATATTATGATGATTGCTGGCTAATGGTGGAAGGGGGAAGTTCTTCTAAAAAAAGTAAGAAGGTTCAGTTTCCCAAATGGATTGGTGAGGGAAATCCAAGTGGGAGAAATTTAAAGGAACATGCATAAATCTGAACATAAGGGGGGTGGGTGAGAGGAACCCCTTTGAGAGACAGGCGAACTTCTCCAGAGTGAGGTGGCTTTTCTTTGTACTTTTCATTAATGTGGTGGCTTGGATCTTGAAGGGGACATAGTTAGGATTAGTAAAAAGATTAGTTGCTGAGTAAAATAAGGATTAATATTGAATTAGAATCTGAATAATAATTGGTTATTGGTAAAAATGTATTGAGTCTGGACGAAATTTAGTACTGACAATGATTAATGGAAAGGAACTAACTAAATGTGGATTAAAATCTAGGTTGTGAAGTAATGTGAAAAGGTGAAATTAATACTATTATTATTATTATTATTATGGATTAATATCTATGTTTAGCAGTAAAGTGCTGTAGGATTTCAAGGCTTTGTGAAGTTGATAAATAAGAGAGGGGGGAACTTATATATATACATATTTGGTTTAAGAAAAAAAAAGCAACTTTTATAATGATCATATAGAAGATTTGATATACTTGGTGGTGGAAAAATTGGAAGTCCTTTTTAGTTCAATGTTGTTTGGTCTTGGTAATGTATGTTCTTCTTCGTGGTCTCTGTGCTTCACACACATATGGGTTCTCTGCGCCTGCGCTGAGATCGATCAGAACTTCTTTAGCTGAGCTGAACTGGGCGGGAGCCCCTCCCCCTCGCGCGTGCTCCTTAGCGCGGCTCCCGCCCGTCTCCTCAGTTCCTCTTCGACCGCCTTTGCGACCAGTCGATAGGTTCTTCTTCTCTTCACTTTCGAGTTTTCAAGCTGAGTTTGTTAGTCTTTCTATTAATCTAAAAAACTTTGTTCTCTTCATAAACTTTCTATTTCTTGATTCTCTTTCGACCTGTACTTTCCTTTTTCAAAAAAAAAAAATCTTCAAAAAAATCCTACCTAAAACCTTCTCTCCCCCGTTCTTGTCCTAGTTACTGTATTATTCTCTATTTTTCTTCCTAATCTAATCTCTAACTATGCCTCTCAAGGCACCATTTAGAAAATGTCAGCGGTGTGGGACTAAAATCCCCCCCGCTGACAATCACTTACTCTGCCTGCTGTGTCTCGGACAGGGACACGTCGTGGAGTCCTGTAAGCATTGTCAGGCCTTCACTAAGAAGGCCAGAAAAGCCCGCCAAACGAAATTGAGGGCCCTTTTGTGGGAGCAATCCCTGTCAGCAAAAGGCCCCACTCCAGAGGAACGGCCTGGGGGATCCCAGCCTGCCAAGAAGCCGTTAACGGACACGCTAACGGCAAAGAAACTGGCAAAGAAGGCTCGTAAGGATAAGGCGAAACGCCTTAAGGAGAAAATGGCGGTTGAGCCTGAGGAAATGGCGGGCCCGTCGACTTCGTCCACTGTGGTGGTATCGAAGCGAACGGTGGCGATGTTTGAGGCTCTGACTGGTGCTCGAGATCGAGCTTCGGGACCGATTGCCCACCAGTCCACCCCGGCCCCGACTACGTCTCCTCGGGGCCGAGAGATCGCAAAAGAGCCGATGACTGCGGCAGCTTCCCTGTCGGAGGGAGAGCTTGTGGCTTCGCCAACCCAGCTCGAGGAGCAGACGACATCGGACAGACCCCGTTCGGGCTCGAGGGGTCCTCCACCGCTGCTGTCTCCGTCGGTTGGGTACGCAGAGGAGCGTCAAGAGCACCGCCGCCGATCACGATCCCCGCATTATCGGGCTCGTGACTCGGTCTCCATGACTTCGAGCCATCGATCTCGTCTCTCCCGGTACCGAGATGAGAGGTCAAGGTCTCGCTCCTACTACTCGGGATCGAGTTCTAGGAGTTACTACTCGAGGTCGAGACGCTCACCGAGACGCGAGAGGTCTGAACGTCACTACTACCACAGGCGTTCAGTTTCTCCGGACAGGCACCGGAGTCGGAGGCATTCTCCTTCACCTCGACGAGATGCGGCTGTGTCTCGTGCCCCGGCTGAAGTGGTGAGAGAGCCGATTGCGTCGACATCGACGGCTCAACCACAGACTCTCGTACGTCCACCGGTTGCGACTGATGTTGTTGGCCACTCCTCGTCGGGATCGGCATACCTGTCGGATTCGGACTCGGCGGCTTCCTCCTCCCACTCCACTTCGCCGGACGCGCAGGTGGAGTCTAAGGATGCGGTCTCCCCGTCGGAGGACATGGGGAGTTTCGCTGAGCATGTCAGCCGGCTGGTGACTGCTCTGGGAGTCGAGGCGAAGTCTTCGAAAGGAAAGGCCAAGGATGACATTTATGCTGTCCTTAGGACGACACAGTCGAACCAGCTGCTCCTTCCATTCCTGCCGACACTGTTGGAGACGGTGCAGGAGACCTGGAAGACTCCGGCCTCAACTAAACCGACGGCCAAACGCCTGGAGTCAATGTACAAAATCCAGGAGGAAGGAGCGAAATTCCTGTTTTCTCATCCGACCCCGAACTCGCTAATAGTCAAATCGGCGCAGTCTCGTGGGGGGAAACAGCATAGCACTCTGGCAGATAAAGAGGGTAAGACACTAGATTCCTACGGCCGTAGGATCTACTCATCGTCTTCCCTCGGGCTCAAGATATCTAACTACGAGGCGTTGTTGGCTAGATATCAAATGTACATCACGGAGAAGCTGGGAGACCTCTGTGATTATCTGCCGGACGACAAGAGGGACCTGGCAGCTCAATTGGTTAAAGAAGCGACTAGCATCGGTGCCCTGCAGATGAATACAGCAAGGCACCAAGTCGACAGCCACGCCAGGTCGATGGTCGGTTCCGTGGCTTTGCGGAGGCACGCATGGCTTCGCTCTACCGCCCTGACTCCTGACGATAGGGCGAAGATCCAGGACCTCCCTTTTGACGGCGAGGGGTTGTTTAATTCCTCCACGGACAACTCCCTCGACTCTGCCCAGAAAGCTCTGACGACGGCGAAAAAGATGGGGCTTATCCGCCAACAACCGTCCCAGAGTTTTCATCCACGACGTTGGTCTCGATTCCCGTTCCCAGCCAGACAGTACCAACAGCCAGGCCAGTACAGGAGCGGGAACCGGAGGCCCGGAGCACCGCAGCCTCAAGCGCCGCAACGACCGTTCCAGCAGCGGTCCAGAGGCGCCAGGAGGGGAGGCGACGCCGGCCGGCGTCGTCTTTGACTGCCTCGCCGTCCCAACCGTGCTGTCATTGACTCACCACCTCGACACCTCTGCACTACCTCAGACTACTCTCTTCGGCTCTCGACTTTGCCACCACCTCCAATCGTGGAGGACCATCACGACGGATCGATGGGTACTGCGCATCGTGGAACACGGTTACAGGATCGAGTTCGGAGTTCTCCCCCCATTTCTCGGGATCAAGACCACCCGTCCAACTCGGGTGCTGATGGAGGAAGTTTCTACCCTCCTTCGAAAAGGAGCGATACAGCCAGTCCTCACAGAAGACTCTCAGGACGGGCTATACTCCAGGTACTTCATCGTGAAGAAAAAAGGGGGAGGACTCAGACCGATCCTGGACCTTCGGACTGTAAATCTTTTTATCCCACCGAAAAGATTCCGCATGGTCACGCTCCAATCGATCCTCCCACTACTCCGAAGGAGCGATTGGTTTGCATCCATCGACCTCAAGGATGCATACTTCCACATCGCCATCTACGAGGACAGCCGGAAATACCTTCGGTTCCGAGTAGGGGACGACTCCTACCAGTTCGTCGTTCTTCCATTCGGACTTTCCACCGCGCCGAGGGTATTCACGAAGTGTGTGGCGGTGGTGTGCGCAAGTCTAAGGGCAAGAGGCATCACCATCTTCCCCTACCTCGACGATTGGTTGCTGGTGGCATCCTCGAGGGTCGAGCTCCAGAGGGCTCTCAATCACACTCTCGATCTCATGCTCGAATTGGGACTTTGTCTGAACGCGGAGAAGTCGGTCTTACAGCCGACAAGAGAGATCCAATACATAGGGGCAAGGCTAAACGCGTTCGATGGTCGGGCATATCTCCCGGACGACAGGGCGTTCAAACTGATCTCCCTTGCAAGCAAGGTGTCCAAACAATCGGTGACATCAGCTCATGTCGTACAAAGACTTCTGGGGCACATGGCCTCGACCATCGCAGTCGTACGCTACGCGAGGCTTCGCATGCGACCTCTTCAGACCTGGTTTGTTCGAGCCTTCGAACCAGAAAAGGACAGACCTTCTCTTCGTCTACAACTCCCGCGAGCCGTAAGAGAGTCTTTGAGGTGGTGGCAGCAGGAATCAAATCTTCTCGACGGGGTACCATTTCAACCGCCGGTACCGAGCAGGATACTGACGACGGACGCATCCTTACTAGGATGGGGGGCCCACTCCGACGACCACGTCGTACAGGGCACATGGTCTCCGACGGAGGCCTCCAAGCATATCAATTGGCTGGAGCTGATGGCTGTTTGGAGGGCGCTCCGAGGAATGGAACATCATCTCACAGGACATCACATACAGATCGTGACGGACAACACCACAGTGGTGGCTTATATCAACAAGCAAGGAGGCACCAAGTCCATGCGCCTCACACGACTGACTATGCGACTCTACGAATGGGCCCTCCTTCGTCGGATCTCATTTGTGGCGATCCATATCGCTGGAAAGACGAACTGTACTGGCGGACGCACTGAGCAGAGTATCTCTGCACTCACACGAGTGGGAACTGAACAGGCAAGTGTTGACTTCCCTATTTCAACAGTGGGGTCGACCGGACATGGACTTATTTGCAACCAGCGAAAACGCAGCATGTCCACTGTTCTGCAACAGGGCAGGGTCGGACCCGAAGTCGATAACCGACGCGTTCCTGTTGGAATGGAGCAACGGGTTTTACTACCTATTTCCTCCAATTCCTCTCCTAACACGAGTACTAGCCAAGATATCGCTAGACAGGACAAATTGCATACTAGTTGCTCCGTGGTGGCCGAGACAGCATTGGTTCGCCCACTTGCTCAATCTGTCCCAGGGAGATTATCTGCATTTACCGACTCGAGACGATCTGCTGACACAGCACCAGAGCAAGGTACTTCATCCGAATCTGCATCCCTTAAGCCTCACAGCATGGAGGATCAGATAACGGTGGATACGGACCTGTCTGAGGCGGTTAAAGACGTTTTGCTGGCAGCACGCAAACCTTCGACAAGGCTTTCTTATGAGAGGAAATGGCAAGCTTTCTCCAGCTTTGTCGCGGCTTCGGGTAAAGACCCTGCAGCATGCTCGGTATCCACTGTCCTCGATTTTCTACACTCGTTGATGACCCGTGGACTAAAATTTTCATCAATTAAAGTTTATTTGGCTGCAATTACGGCTTATCGCGCAACTTCTACCGGCATGTCACTATTTGTCCATCCAGTTTTTGTCACATCCAGTTGGCATGTCACTATTTGTCCAGTGAAGCAGTTTTTGAAGGGATTAAAAAATTTATGTCCTCCAACGAGGAATATTACACCGGGATGGGACCTTCAACTGGTTTTGAAGGCACTAACAAAAGCACCGTTCGAACCCATGGCGAAGTCGGACCTACGCCTTCTGTCGCTCAAAACCCTGTTTCTTGTGGCGATTACATCTGCAAGGCGCGTTGGCGAAATAGCCGCACTCAGAATCGATCCTCCGTATACTACCTTTCACAAAGACAAAGTGGTTTTGCGGCCAGATATATCATTTCTTCCCAAAGTCATCTCTGAGTTTCACCTGGGTCAGGACATTATACTTCCAGCATTCTTTCCATCGCCAACGTCGGATGTCGAGAGACTTTTACACAGCCTCGATGTCCGTAGAGCCCTAGCCTTCTACAAGGCGCGTACGGAGCCCATAAGACGCACTCAACAACTTTTTGTCTGCTACGGCCCACCGAAAAAGGGCTGCCCCGTGTCGAAACAAAGACTGTCCTCATGGCTGGTCGACACTATTAAATTGGCATATCAACTTGCCGATCGCGTTTTACCGGGCTCAGTAAGGGCACATTCTACGAGAGCCATGTCGACTTCGACGGCATTTGGCAGAGGAATTTCTCTATCGGACTTGTGCAGGGCGGCAACTTGGTCTTCACCCTCCACCTTTATCCGCCACTACCGCCTCGACGTTCGAGCCAGGGCGCAGAACGCTTTCGGGAGAGCGGTCCTATCATCGGTCACCATCTGACTACCGACACCGACCCACCTCCGGTAAGTCAGCTTGCTAATCTACCCATATGTGTGTGAAGCACAGAGACCACGAAGAAGAAGGACAGGTTGCTTACCTGTAACTGTAGTTCTTCGAGTGGTCATCTGTGCATTCACACAACCCGCCCTCCTTCCCCTCTCGGTGTCTGCATCGAGTTCGATGGATACCCAGGTGGAAATGGGATGGTCTGTTTTTCATTATGTTTTTTTCCTTTTATTTGGACGATCTCGATTATATCGGGATCGAGACTTTATCTATCGATCTCGTGGACATCGAGTTCGATAGTCTATTATATTGTCATTTCTTTTTAAACAATCTCGATTTGCTCGGGATTGAGTCCTCTTTTTTCTATCGATCTCGTAACCATCGAGTTCGAGGGGGTGTAGTAAAGCTCTTTTTATTCCTAAATCAACCTCGGTTCCAAGGGTCGCAATAGGCGGTCTCAGGGAACTGAGGAGACGGGCGGGAGCCGCGCTAAGGAGCACGCGCGAGGGGGAGGGGCTCCCGCCCAGTTCAGCTCAGCTAAAGAAGTTCCGATCGATCTCAGCGCAGGCGCAGAGAACCCATATGTGTGTGAATGCACAGATGACCACTCGAAGAACTACAGTTACAGGTAAGCAACCTGTCCTTTGTTTGGTTTTTGTTTTGCTCTGTTTTCTGTATTTTGTTTTTATGGATTTTAAAATTCAAATAAATTTTTCCCAGAAGTCCAAAACATCTGGAGGGCAACCGTTTGAGGAAGGCTGCATTAAATGAACTTCACAGTCTTTGTCAAGCCTGAATGCTGGTTTTATTGGTAATCTCTGTTTTTATTGGTAATCTCTGTTTTTCTGTATTTTTACTGAATATGAATCATAGAGTTCAAAGGGACCTCAGATATCATCTAGTCCAACTCCTTGCTCAGTGCAGGCTCTGCACTGCAGGGTGCAGCTTCAGCATCCAGCCTCTGCTTAAATACCTCCAGTGAAGAAGAACCCACCACCTCCTGAGATAGTCTATTGCTCTGCTGAAGAGCCCTCACTGTTAGGAGGTTTCTCCTAATGTTTAATCAAAACCTGCTCCCTTGCAGCTTTCACCCCTTGGTTCTAGTCCTTCCCCCTGGAGCAACAGAGAACAAGTCTGCTCCATCTTCTGCCTTTTAGATATTTGAAGACCACTATCATGCCTCCCCTTAATCTTCTCTTCCCCAGGCTAAACATACCCAGCTCTTTCAACCGTTTCTCATAGGACTTGATTTCCAGACTTCGCACCATCCTGGTTACTTGTCTCTGGGGATGCTGCAACTTGTCAATGCCCTTCTTAAAATGGGGCGCCCAGAACTGGACACAGTATTCTAAATGCAGCCTAACACAGAATAGAGCAAAACCATTACTTCCTGTGATCTGGACACTATGCTTCTGTTAATGCCACCCAAGATTGCATTAGCTTTCTTAGCTGCTGCAACGCACTGCTGGAGCATACTCAGCTTGTGATCCACTAAGGCAGTGATGGCAAACCTATGGCACGGGTGCCACAGCTGGCACGCAGGGACCTCTCTGTGGGCACTCGAGCCATTGGTCATCACCAGATCATGAAAAGACTGTCCCCTTCTGCAAAACACTAATGATCTTGTTCTTTCTCACAGTGTGGAACAGAATGATTTTATTCTAGAATTCCCGTTACAGAATTCTTTTCTACATTGTTATCACATTTAAAAGATTTTGAAGAATGATGCACAGAGCATGGCTTGGATGTAAAGCCCTAACAGTTGACCTGAGTGCTGCATGTGTTGCTCTCAAACTAACAGAGTATGAGCCAAGGTTTGACAAATTATCAGCATGCATGCAATAGCAAAAAACACATTAATTGTGCAAAAGCATGCCCAATGCAAACTTTTACCTAATGCAGTGTTTGCAGTCCAAGACATAAAGTGTTTAAAATGTGTTAAGCACGTTTAGTTTTCTTGTTTATCTTGCTCATCCTAGTACAGGTTGACTTTTACTTTGACTAATCCGACACCTGTAGAAGCAGGGAAAGGACCCGGGGTAAAGCTTGCCCCATACAATTTCAGTCTGGCATATAATCTTTTTACAAGTTGAGAATCCCTTATCCAAAAAGACATGTGCCTAATTATTTAAAACGTTTGTATAAATTCCCTTCAGGCTATGTGTACAATGTAGTACTATAATAATTTTTTGAGTTGATTTTTTTTTCAACAAAAAACTGTTTGTATCATTGAAAGCTCTGTTGTTGTGTTTTTCTTTTAAGACAAAAGATGTTAACTAGTTCGGAGAACTGTATGAGTTGTTTTTCTAAAACTTAATTGCAGTGTTGGCACTTTGAAATAAATAAGCTGGTTTTGTGTTGCAGTTTGGGCACTCGGGCTCAAAAAGGTTCGCCATCACTGCACTAAGGTGCCTAGGTCCTTTTCATATGTACTGCTGCCAAGCCAGGTCTTCCTTATCCTATGTACTTACTGATTTTTATTGTACCCACTTTGTATGGTTTTTATCTTCTATGCCACCTTGAGAGAGTTCCACTCTTAAAGGTGGCCTAAAAATTTAATAATTTATTTAAAATAAATAACCAAAATACATATTTATTAATTGGTTCAAAAATGGCTCTGCTGTTTGGTTCACCAGCCATTTTGCCATATGCAATGTCAGACCATCCATACCCAAGAGGTGTGGCAGTGCACATTTTTAAATTATTTTGCTCACAGTCATCTCTTGACAATCCCAGAAGTCATTACATCTGAATATGATCCATCACATCTTATGGTGCAATCCTATGGCTGCTAAGCAGAGTCATAGGAGAGGTCAGAGTCCCAGCTCTGACCTCGGAAACTTACACCTAGGTTGGAGCTGGGACTCTGACCTTGGAGTGCCCTCCCTCCACCCTCGCAGCCAGCGCCAGCTGCAGCTCCAAGCTCAGAAGATCAACCTCAGAGCTGGAGGTTTGTGGCGTTCTGAGGGTGGGGAGGGGAGGAGACAGGCTCTGCCAGCATACGTAGTATCGTGACAGTGCCTCAGCCTCTCCTCCTCGTGATCTGTAGCAAAAGACTTAGATGGCCAAAATCGGCTGTCTAAGTCTTTTTGCAGGGCGGGAGGATAGCGAAGGTGGCCTTTGCCTCCACGCTCCTTCTACCCTCCATTGGATGTCCATAATCCTCTGAGTTGGGAGGGTTATGGGCAACCCCATTGGATTGCGCTGTTAGTCACTTAGAACCTTGTAGGAAACATTCTATTCTGTACAATCCATTACTCTTGCCTTCCTCCTTGTAAGTTTCCTTTTCCTCCCCGAAGCTTAACTTGGATATGTGAAGGAAATAATTGGAAATGTTCTGTTGAAAATAATAGGCTATGTCCTGTTGTCATGGAGATGTGAATAAATTGACTCCATTGCAATCAAACAGGTACCCCCCCACCCAAAAAAAAGAATACATGTGACATCATCATGCTATGATCAGTGGACTGGTTGAAGAAGCAGTATCTGTTTTCTGTTATTAAAGTAGCCCAATAATTGGATGTCTATATTAGTCGGAAAGGACATTACAGTTGAGAGATCTGAGCATTTTTCTTTTCAAAATGACATATGTTGTTTTGAGAGAGAGAGATTTCAAAGTTCCGACCTCCCTTTCTCTTTTAAGCTTGGAGTAAGAAACAGTACTTTTAAAAACACAATGTTTAAAAACATTGGGTTGGATCCAATGGGCTGCTGGCAGTTTTTAAACATATTTTTTGGAAGCTATAGTAAGGAAGCTATTGTTAAAGGAATTGAGTACAAGGAATATCACCCCCCTCCACCTATCAGATATGCTCCAATAAGGGCCCAACCCCACAGCATACGTAACATAATGATTAATCCGGCCCTAGCAACGGAAGCTGTTCTCTCGTGATGCTGCAGCTTGTCATTCACTAGATAAACATTTGGCATAGATAGCTGACATTTGTGGGCCTTGGCCTAGCCTATTTGGGAGATTGATATAAGTCACAGTGAGTTTTCTGAAGGAAGAATGGGATGTAAATGTAATAATAATAATAATAATAATAATAATAATAATAATAATAATAATAATAATAATAAAATACTTTCAGGAGCATGCAGAGTGCTTTCTCTCATGGGTGAGTAGCCACAATTAAAATCTGCTGGATCCAAAGGTCTCCTGTTCCCCCAACATGCCCCAAGAATAAAGAGAAATCTACACCAGTCCTGGAATTGGCAAGCTATTTCTCCTCTCAATGGAACTAACAGGGACGGGCGGATCTAGGGGAGGGAGGCAGAGAATTTTTTTTAAAGAAAAAGGTAAAAAGCCACCCTCCCACCTTCTGCACTGGCTGACAATGAGACCCTGGCAGAATTTAGGAAATGGCAGTTTCTCCGCCACGGATTCTCTCCCCACCCCAACTCAAGTGCTCTGTTAATTGGCTGTTAATCTGATGCTTGTTTGTGGTGTGTTTATTATTGCATTGCTTGTTTTAATTTTTGTAAACCATCTTGAAATGTTTGATAAAAGGTGGTGTCTAAATGTTATAAATAAATAAAGGGACACCGTTTAGAGTGATTCACATGAATCATAGTCAAAAGATGGAGGAGAGTGAAATTGATGTAATAGAGATGAGGCAAAACAAGAAAGAAAACCTCAAAGAAGGCTAGAGAGATAGTTGCAAAATTATCACTGTGAACTGATAAAGCCCGTTGATTACGGTAGCTTTGACTCATTTCAATCCTGTATGTAATCCTCAAACTAATAAGTCAGACATCCTGTGGATGTCTACTCGGATGTTTAATGAGATTTGCTCCCAGGTACGTACCGGTATGTATAGGATTGCAACCATAATGCAGTCATACTTTTAGGCTGCAATCCTGTGCCTATGTAACTGGGAGTAAACCCTATTGAATTCAGTGGAAGACCGACAACCTGGTAATGGACTTGCTTTTGAGTAGAGATGCATAGGATTGCACTGTCAGAGATCTAACTGAAACCTAAACAGCACAAGTTGAAGGAAATGGACTCCATCTAGTGGATTGTTCCTGAAGTTGAACAAACTAAAATGGACGCAGTAACTAGTGTTCCACACATATGCCAATTCTCTGTGTTACGACCACTACCAAAAGCAGCAGCCCTGCATATCTTCCTCCTGTAATACAACCCTGTAATGTTAGGAAGGCAAAATTGGATGAGTTTGCCCAGTGCCCATCCCTGCAAGTGGCAGCTAATGAAGTAAAGCAGGGTCATGGAAACTCGCAACATAATAGGATCAGCCGATGCATTTTGCCTTACTAAATGTTACGGGGGTGGGTGGGGGGAGAGGGAGATGCAGGGCTGCTATGTGTGTAACATGTAGTTCAGCCATTGTATACAGAAAATAGGTTTTTGCATGAGATCAGAACAGAATGGTTTCAAGATCACAGGAGCCTTGACAGGTATTGCTAGGCACTCACTCAAACGATTCAGATTCCAGGCCGATAGGACACAAATCTGCGTAACATTTGCATATGCTAATTTATTTGTATGTATGGAAGTTTAGGAATACTTACTAGGATTTATTTAAAGTTCATCCCCAGTGCTATGCATTTGCCTGGGGTCCTCAAGAGGGGCCCAGCCCAGCATGGCTGAGGGGGAAATCCCTCTTCTGAGTCCCGGCAAGGCCCTGCCGAGCAGGAGGCCGGGGGTGGGCCCTGGCAAGTGGCTCGTGGGGCCAGAACAGCTCCTGCTGAGCCCCTGCGGTGGGCCGTGGTTTGAGTGTTGGGCCAGGACCGGAGAGACCTGGGTTCTAGTCCCCAATCGTGGGGGTGACTTTGGGCCTGTCACTGGCTCTCAGCCTAACCTACCTCAAAGGGCCGTGAGGATAAAATTGAGAGGCGAGGGACCATGTGTGCTATCGTGGGCTCCTTGCAAGAGGGAAAAAGGCAGGACATAAATTAATAATAAATAAATGTGGGCATGTTGGGCAGTTCTGCTGCACAAGATCAGATGTCTCAGTTTACGAAGGGGAGGCAGGGATGCTGGCTTTGGTTAGATGCACCACAATCACGCCTCTCTTGGCCGTCAGCATTTCCCCAACCCAGTAAAACTCCTGGAATGACATGTATGTGAGTAACATTGTGTTTGTGTGTCTTGAAGCGTTCCCAAGAGGCCGTGTGCAGGCGATACACCCAAGTTGTTTACTCTGATCCCGAATTCTGGGCCCAGGAGGAGAGGAGGAGTGAGTTTCTGGTTCTTTGTCTTTGGATTCCTTGGGAAGAGGAGGAGCTGGGCAGTGAGTGAGTGCCCCGTCAAGGGGGGGGGGGAATGGTGTCTGGGACTGGCTAAGGTTGTGCCCCTGCCTTTTTTGCACAAACGTTCTCTGTATTGAGGCAACAAGTTCCACACAGGTCCCTTTCCAGTTGATGCCTCTTCTATAAAGCAGGTGTTTGTGGATGATGATCAACAACTGGATCAGTTCCCTCCCTGGGAATGGGGCCAATGAAACGTGGTTCGAGGTTTCTGTTCCCACCCTGGTATTGGTGGGGCGGCTTGTTTCCTGGATCTTCCTCCTCAGCTTCCTGGAGTTTCCTCCCATTTTCCTCCCTCTCTCATCATACTAGAACCCAACATGGTCATCCCATGAAGCTGATTGGTCGGAGATTCAGGACAGAGCAAAAGAAGTCCTTCTTCACACCGCGCATAGTTAAACTGTGATACTGTGGAATTCCACAAGATGTAGTGATGGCCACCCATCTAGATGGCTTTAAAAGGCGATTGGACGAATTCCTGGAGGATAAGGCTATCAAGGCTACTAGTCTTTATATTTATTCGTTTGTTAATTTATTTATTTATTACATTTCTAATCGCCCAATAACTCATGTTCTCTGGGCAGATTACAAACAGCTATAAAACTAAAATGCTAAAAACTAAAAGTTAAAAATATAAAATGCAATACAAATATTTAAATGAATAAAATACAATATAATGCATAACAATAAACAGCACAGGAATAGATAAAACAGCTATAAAAATCTAGAACTAGGTCTAGAGCTGTCTGGGAGAAAATAACAGTCTTTGCCTGGCACTGAAAAGATAACAACATAGGTGCCAGGCAAATCTCTTTGGGGAGTTTATTCCGGAAGTGGGGTGCCAGCACTGAGAAGGCCCTCTCTGTGATGGTGTTATGCTGCTTCCGGTATCAGAAGCAGTATGCCTATATATACCAGTTGCTCAGGAACGTGAGTGGGAGGGTGCTGTTGCACTCCTGTCCTGCTTGTGCATTTCCCATTGGCAGCTTTAAAATTGGTGAGATAGGATCGTAGTGAGCGTTACCAGTTCAAATTCTGGCAACCGTATTCTGCACGAGTGGCAGCTTCCAAGCCACCTCCAAAGACAGCCCCATGGATAAGACATTGCCATGATCCAACCAGGAGGGGTGTGTGTGTGTGTGTGTGTGTGTGTGTGTGTGGCAAGCAGCAGCATCTGAAAATGGGGACCTCCTAACACCCTAATGTTTACTCCCCCATTTGTGGGGGGTTTCTTTGCTCTAGATGGGCCCTGGGAAACAGATGCGGACCGTGGGACCCAACCAGATCCTGGACATGCCACTCTTTACCAAGATGCCTTTCCTCCCTGGCTCCAACACCATATTCTACTCAGTGGTTCCCAACCTTGGGTCCCCAGACGTTGGTGGCCTACAGCTCCCAGTATACCCAGCCAGCATGGCTAATGCCAAGGGATTCTGGGAGCTGTAGTCCAGCAACATCTGGGGACCCAAGGTTGGGAACCACTGTACATGACAAATTTGGGTGAAAAGGTAAAAACAGAGGACGTCGATCCCCCCAAAAAACCCTCTCCAAACTTGTCTTTGCTACATCGCCATTCTGCTGTTCAACAAACACATTTGAATAAAGCAGGGGTGGAAAACGTGTTGCCTTCTGGATGTGGTTGGACCACAAGTCCCATCATCTCTGACCATTGACCATGTTGACTGGGGCTGATGGGAGCTGAAGACCAACAGCATCTGGAGCCCACATGTTCCCCACCCCTGGAATAAAGCATGGCTGTCCAGGAAGGCTTTCTACGCAGCTAGCTCCCTGTTACGTGCAAAACACTTTTAAAACAGGGCCGTTTAGAAGTAGCTGTGGAAAGCATTGCTTGACCCTCATCACCTGGCACTTCTTGCCCTAAATTCCTCCCTCCTGAGGCTGTTTTTCTTAATAAAAATCAGTGTTGTTGCATGCCTTTGTATGTATCTATCTCTATACTCTAAGATTATTTCTAAGTCATCTTTAAGGGTGAAATGTACATTATGAGAAGATATTTCCCAGACAATGCAATACCCCAAATAGTCCCTGTGGTTAATCCTCTGAGACCAGAAATGGACTTGGAGCTATGATCCACCTAAATAAGATCCCAGTTAGTTTGGAGGGATGCAGATTTGTTCTTATGGTCCGTTCAACATTTTCTGTTTCTCAGCTTTACAAGCCATCTCCCACGCTCATGGCACCTGAGTACAAAAGCCTGCATGATCCACATCTACGTGCCTATTATATGCAGAAAGACAATCTACAGAGACTGAAACAGACTGGCCACATCACTGGCAAAAACAAAGTAGGTTTGTTTGTTTCAGGCTTTTCTATCTCGCCACCCCAGTCTATCGAAACAATCAAGGCAGCAAACAATAACGTCAGGGAGGAAAAAGCATACCACAAAGACATGCTTGGTAAACAACAGAGATGGCTTTTCAGTGGTAATTCAATCCTAAACCTGGGCCGGCTCACACATGCGCATTTACTGCAATGCCAGGTGATGGCTAGCATGTGTGAACGCTCGATGCAGGAATAAAACCACAGGTTGAACTTTGAGACTGCTTTGGATGCAGATGCTTTTCAAACAGAACCACTGGAATACAGGCCACATCATGCTTCAGTGTGAGGTTCAAATTCAATACATACCAGCATCTAGAATACAGAGTGTTACCCTGCTCTGGCAGCAGCACTTTAGAGACCCTGGACCTAATGGTCTTATGGACCCCCTTCAGACAGCTGTGTGCATGACTTCCATTGTGAACACACAACTAATATTTATTTTCTTCCTACCCCCTGGAAAACCACCATTCCATGCTTGACAGCTGCTTCTACATTCCCAATATGTTATAATGTTTGCCAGCCCTGATGAGAAAAAATATCACCCTAAGCATTCTCAGATTTCGTATTCTTAGCTCACTTAAATCATAGTATTGTTGTGGCTACAGGAATAAAATGGAGCTTGCTTCTGCTACCTGTTGTTCTTTGGGCGCTCACTGGGGGGGCTCCACTGGGGGGCCCTGGACTTTTGCCAGAAGGTCCAGCCCTAGCAACACCACTGACCCTGCTGGGTGATTGTCCTTTGTTAAGCTAATTGCTTGCTAACAGAGTAGATCATATGATAATTCCTGGGATGGGTGGGGAATAACTTGGGAAGTTCCCCTTAATTTCCCAGAACCTCTTTCCAGCCTTTGGAAGGTGGCACCATTAATTTAGCGTGAGTCTGGGAGAGAAAAGGTTTGATGGCAGTTTTGAATTTGTACAGAGATGGACAGACAGATGGTTATGGAGCTGGGTGCTTTTAGCCGAAGATAGCTACAATGGAGGTGAAACCATATGGAGAGGTTGAAAAGGTCTTCTTTGGACACTTGATAGACCATCAGCACTTTTTGCTGTCTGCTTTGCAAGGATTGAGACTAGATAGTCCCGTTGAACTCAACGGGGCTTGCTTCTGAGCAAATGTATTTGGGATTGGGTTGAGACGCCATGCCTATGATGTTGGTATAAGTTGGCGGGCACAAAACCAGCATGGTTTGAGACATCTCAGCATGACCGTGTGGGTATCCGACTTTTTGTCACGAAGGTGGTGTGTTCACTGAAGGAATTCAACAACTACAGGCAGTACCTGACTTCACACAAACTGGAGTTTGAAACACAAACTGGAGTTTGAAAAACATCACATCAGAGAACAAGTAAGTGCTAGAGCCAGCAGGTAGCTCTTCCTCCCCCCCCCTTTGCCTTGGTTTGAGACAGACCCCCTCAATCTGGTGCCTTCCAGGTGTGTTGGACTACAACTCCCAGCATCCCCCAGCCAGCATGGACGGCCGGGGCTGAGCCCCCAGGTGGGCTGCATTTGGCCTGCAGGACTCAGTGCCTGCGTCCCTGCCTTAAAAGGAGGTCACCAGAGAGTTCAGGTGATGCTGTGATATACACAGTGCAAGCCGGTGGCTCCAAGGGCTGTGGGGCGGTGGATCCATGCCAGGCTTTAGTCTGAACTTTTAAGGAGCTGTCCATGGCGCTGAACCCCAAATACTGGAATAGGTTCAGAGCCACAGATAGCTTTTTTAAAGTTCTGACTGAAATCTGGCATGGATCCACTGCCCCACTGACCTTGGAGCCACCGGCCGCCACTGCCAGATCTCAGGTCAATTTATGCATAAATACAGGCCGAGGCTCAGCAGAGGGTTCCCACAGCCTCAGCACCCCAACAGGTTCCTGCTCCCCTCAGATGTTTAGGGGAATTCATAGTGCAGTGGGATCTCCCATGGAGAGCAAGGTCAGCTCTCTGCCCCCTTTTAAAATCCACTTCCAGTACAGAGTGGCCTCCTGCTACCCACACATTCACACAGACCGGCACAAAGCCCGGTCCCCCTCGACTGACAAACCCTTTGATCCCAGGAATGGAGAAAAAAGGAAATGATTGAGGAGCGACTTCAGAAGAGCAAGGGGGACACGCTGAAAAGGGTACGCAGAAAGCAGCGGGGAGGGAAGGCTGGTGGCTGTGTGTTCGGAATGGCAGAATGGCCATCTTGTGCTGTGAATTGTACCCAGTACTTGCTCTAGGATTTGGGAGCTGGGAAGGGATGGGGTGCACAGGCCGAGAATTCCCTCTGAGCTTCTTGAGTGCAGATGAGAAGGGCAGAACTGTGAGATTGTGTGTGTGTGTGTGTGTGTGTGTGTGTGTGTGTGTGTAGGGGGACCTTTTGCTAGTTTGGGCCCCCCAGAGTGCCATTCCCTGGTGCTGGCCCAATGAGACGGTCCTCGGGACTGCAGCGGTGGTTCTGAAACGGGGCTGAGGTCCTGCCTCTTTGAGCCTTTAGGAACAAATCGTGCTGGAGAAGAAGATGGTGTACCACCTGACAAAGCTGCAAGAGAGGTTCCAGAAGGAGGGCCTCCTGCCGCCTGACAAGCTCTTCCTTGCAACGGCCCATGATGGCTACTGGGTAAGAAACTAGGTACGGGGGCAGAAGTAGCCACCGCAATGGCCTCTTGCCTGTTCTCTGGCCTCCGCCTGCCCTGGGATGCACACATTGAAGCACACGGTGTGGGGGGGCTCCAATGTCAGTGGGGCAGTGTATCCACTCCGGGCTTCAGTCTGAACTTTAAAGGAGCTCTCCATGATGCTGAACTCAGTTTGTTGATAGGTGCTTTATTTTAAAATGGAACAAATGTTGCCTTCTCCACGTTTGTAGGAAACCCCTGACGGAGCATCATCGCTCCTAGGCATTGTGGGAAATTAAAATAGCAGCTAGATTCAGAGCGCTGCTGCTGCTGCTGCTAGATGGAACTGAGGGGGCCAACAAAAGAGTGCTGTTGCTCTGGCAGCTTTCATGGGCTCCGGCCAGAATGGCAATGGGGAAGGTGGGGAGGAAAGGCCATGGGCCGGACAGGAATGAATCCAGCCCACAGGCTGGCAGTTCCCCACCCCTGTCTTAAGAGAAGAGGCGCCGGCTTCTGCCCCCAGAACAGCGAAACAATGCTAGGTCCCACCGCCCATCACAACCAATGTCAGTGGGGTGATTAATCCATTCCGGGATTGGTCTGAGCTTTTAAGGAGTTGTCCATGGTGCTGAACCCTATCAACAAAGCATCCAGGGGCACCAGGATCCTGGCAGGAGGAGCCAGTTTTTCCTGTCAACAGGAAGGGAGGGGGAGCAGAGGAGGAGGTAAAAGAGGGGCACCAAGCCCCGAGAAGTTGTTGAATGTTGGGTGCAGGGCTGCATGGACCGTCCATGACTCCAGTCAGGACAACAGAACTCAACCCCGGGCAACGCGCCTGGTAATAGCTGTAAGTCTGAACAACTCACAGTGAACCGCTTTCTAGGAATTCAGGTCGTTTATGGTCAGTATTGCCTATTGCCTGTCTGCAGAACTCTCTTTCTACCTCGATGTGTATTGGAGCTTGCACGCTCCATCAACTTTTATAGACTCCCTGTGTTTATGGTGGAGTTCTTATCTGTTTTGTTTTGATTTGCTCCATTAAACTTACTATAAACAAACCTCTGTACCTTGTCAATTTCAACTCTCATTCAGCGCCTATTGAAGCGGTTGCCTTCTATTCACCCGGGAACCGCTTAAAGGGAGTTTTATCAGTTCTGGTTAACCTGTTAACTTCCGCACTCATGCAAAGGACCGGCGGCGGTCCTTCACAATAACAAAAATTCTGGTTAGCTTGGGAGGGGATTGCTCTATATACCTGCCTTGAGCTTTCAGGATGTAGCAGGGAATGTCTGTATGTTTGAATGAATAAATACTCCATAGTAAAAAGTCCAGTTGCCTTCCCTGGCTGGCTATACCACTCTCTCTTGCCTGTTTAGGTCTTGGAGGTTTCCTCAATAGCCAACGTGAAGATGTCAGGATCACTGCACGCAAAGCCATCACAGTCCTTTACAGAGTTTATGCAGAGGGAGGTTTCACAACTTCTGGAAAATCACGGCCAAGTGTGTGAGGAGGGAAATATATCCATGGGAATTCAGGTCCTGAACACACCATAAGTAAGGCATTCTTGCTAATATTTGGGGAGATAAAATAGATTTACACTCGAGCTTTCCTCCATCGTGCCTTCCAAGTGTCCCAACTCAGCCGGGAAAGCTACATTTTTGGCAGAACCCATCTCAGAATCCCAGTAGTACAGATTTTGAAGATGAAGAAGGAGGCAGCAGCAGCTATTCTCCGTCCACAGTGGTTGTCTTGTAAGGACCACAAAGAAACTCCCCACCAAAGTGGCATATCACCCTCTGTATTTTGCAGAGAATGTATAGCTTTAAGTCTTAACATTCCAACCTTCCACAATGTGGTGCGCTCCAGATGTCTTGGACTGCAACACCCATCATTTCCAGCCAGCATGGCCAATTGTCAGGAATGCTGAGGGTTGTAGTCTAAAACATCTGGAGGGCACCAAGTCGGAGAAGGCTGACTTAGTGGTTCAAACACCAGACCGTATTATTCATGAGCCACAAGTTCTGAAGGGAACAAAAGTATTCAACATCAGATTGAAATATAGTGGGTATTGGAGCATCATGTTTTATTTTCTGTTCAGTAACCTCATTCTCTTCACTGCAGCCTCCTCACACCCCTCTACAGTGGTTCTGAACTATGCAACTTTGACAAATTGAGTTCCCCGCTAACTGGGGAGCTGCCATTGTGGGCGCATGCAGGCCCAGGCTGCAGGAAAGGAAAGGAGCTGGCAGGTCCGGTGCCAGTGCCGGTCCAGCAGCAGCAGAAGCACCTCCCATGGCCCAATAGCACTAAGCCAGTTGGAAGTCCAGTTCATTTTTAATTATGCATAATGAAAGCTTTTAATTTTTTGTAGTGGTTCTTTTTATATATATAATTATATATTTTATGTTTACAGGAGGTGATATTATTGACTCATTCTTTGTCTGCCTAGTCTGAGAGGCTTGGTTGTATATACATATTTATATCATAAATAATAATAGAGAAATATTTGATCAGTGAAGAAGACCTATGTTCAAAACTTGTTTGGTGTGTCTTACATATGATTTAAGCAGGCGGAATTCACTTCAACCTGTTTACAACAGGCATACCGGGATAATGGTGAACATCCTAGTACGCTTTTGGCACATCGTCTTAAACAGAAAAGGCATCAAGGTGTTATTTCTGCTATTAAAGATGAGAGCGATATGATATGCACTTCCCCTAAAGATATAAATTCACAATTTTTAAAATTTTATTCCGATTTGTATAGTACGGGTAAAGAAATATCAGAACAAGATATGGACCTTTTCTTTTGTCAGTTTAAACTTCAAAGGTTAGATTCCTCACAACAGTTCCTTATGGCTCCCCTGCATATTGAGGAAATAAGGAAAATAATTTTGAATATGAAAACACCTGAGTGGTACCAATTGAGTGGTACAAAACATTTTCTAGCCTTTTGGTCCCAAAGCTTCATTGTCTTTATAATTATATTTTTGAATCTGGTTCTCTTTCGGCATCATTAAATGATGCTTATATCACTGTGATTCCTAAGCCTGGAAAGGACCATACATATTGCGCTATCGACCTATTTCATTAATTAATGTTGACATTAAAATACTAACAGCAATTTTGGCTGATAGATTGCAACAAGTTATTACAACACTTGTTCGATCCAGTCAGGTGGGATTCATTAGAAATCGACAGGGAGCCAATAATAATAGATTGGTAGTTGATCTGATTGCTTTAAATACAAATAGAACAGACACAGCTGCTATAATTTCTTTGGATGCTGAAAAGGCCTTTGACAAAATTCATTGGAAATTTATTTTTACCACGTTGAGAAACTTTGGCTTTCCCATGGAATTTGTAAATTGGGTTAAAATTTTATATTCAACCCCAAGAGCGAGAGTTAAGACTAATGGGTTTTTCTCAGACTATTTTATACTTGGGAGAGGTACTAGACAGGGATGTCCACTTTCTCCATTGATATTTGATTTATGTTTGGAACCCCTGACATTCGCTATTAGACAGAATAGTAGTATTCATGGATTTTTACATGATTGTTTAGAATTTAAAATTATTCTCTATGCTGATGATCTTTTATTGTTTATTTCGAAACTCCAGTCATCGGTTCCTGCTTTGATGAAGGTGATTAAGAAGTTTGGTGATTTGTCTGGCTATTTAATTAATTGTTCAAAGTCGGAATTGATGCCAGTTGGAGATAATATATCTCAGAGTGTATTAACTCAGTGGCAATTTCTATGGTGCCCAGATTGTATTACTGATTTGATATCAGATGGTTAAGTTAGTGGAGTCGTTCATAGCTTTTACTTATAGCAGGATAAGATATCAGCAGACAACTCCCCAATGTTGGGAGCATGGAATGTAAATTTTGAATAATGGTGTTACATGCATACATACACTCACTCAGTATTATATTGTATTAATGGACACATAGGGTTATATGCATCATCCCTTACAAATCATTAAGGTTTTGTAGTAGATATACCTCCAGAGTTGGAGGATTAAAATGTACATTATAAATATTAAGGTGTAGATTATATTAAGGGGGATATCTTATTGTAGTTTTTTCTGTTCAGTCAGATTGAAAATGGGTTTGTATGCATTGCCCCTTATCAAATATAAAAGCTTTGTGATTTTGTTGAGGACTTGAAACCACCCAGTATATGTTAAATTAAGGGTAACCAACTAGTATATGATAAATTAAGGGTGGGTATATCCTTATGAGTATCTTGCAGGGTAACTCCCAATAATACTTAATTAATTGAAATAGCCCTGAGGGAGCATCAGTTGGTTCTGCTGAAATGATTTACAGCTGTTTATAGAGTATACAGTAATACCTTGAATTGCAAGTAACTTGGTTTGAGAGCATTTTGCAAGACAAGCAAATTTTTAAATATTTAATTTTTTTTTTACTTGATATACAAGCAACGTCTTGCAATACAAGTACTGTGGTACGGCTTAAATTAAAAATCTCTTCAAATTCTTTTGGGGGGATTTCGTTTTGATATGAGTGTTTTGGATTACAAGCATGTTTCTGGGACGAATTATGCTCTCAGTCCAAGGCATGACTGTATATACATGCATGCAACAGTATGGCCACTAGAGGATTTAAGCATAATAGCAACCTACAAAAGAGATAACGTGAGTAAAAATATTGGGATTTGTGGTGGTTGACTGTTTTGTAAATATGCTTGGCAACACTTCAACAAATGTTTTTGTATTATAGAATGTACTGAAACTGATACAGTCCATGACTATCCTTGAAACCCTTGATAAAGGCAAATATGCACGAAACAAGAATTCCAAACTGGTTTCTTATTGGGGAGAAAAACAAGTGAGGATACGGTGAATATTAGGATTCTGGAAACCATTCCAAGGAGAAATAATGCTTTAAGCCACTCAGGAAGAAAAAACAGAGAGGAAGGATTACTTGAAGGCCATCTCAAAAGAATTAGAGTAAAGGCTACAGCTACTCCATAAAGAGAAAGAAAAAACAGAGGAAGGTTTTCATTAACTCTATAAAGCATAATACAGTGAATGCTAAACCCCTGAAGTATAAGGGGGTGATTAGCATTGGGTATTTGTATAATTATACATGATTTACCGTATACTCTATGTTACAGCATGATTAATGAACAGTTTGTAAAGTTTGATTATTGAATAGTTTTTAAAGTTTATATAAATATAATAAATCTGATATTGCAACATGTATTGTAAAAAGTTGTCAAAAAAATTTAAAAATAGATAAAAGAAAGTTCTATCACGGTGGTGTTTTCACACTTTCTTTTATATACTTGTATTTCCGTTATTCTCCTTTGATATCAACTATGGTCAAAGTCGGAATTGATGCCAATTGGAGATAATATATCCCAGAGTGTATTAACTCAGTGGCAATTTCGATGGTGCCCAGATTGTATTACTTACTTGGGAATACTTATCCGTAGAGACATATCCCAAATGATTAAACTTAATTTGAGTAAGTTGATTAATGAGATCTCACGGGATATAGACAGATGGGCATCTCTTAAGTTGAGTTTGTGGGGTAAGGTTAATACACTTAAGATTAATATTATACCTAGGATTGTATATGTTTTACATGGGATTCCTTTTTTATACCTGGCAATTATTTTCAAACATTTAACGCTTTGTTTCGCAAATTTTTCTGGGGTTCCTTGCCTCCACGAATCTCTTTGAAAAGGATGCAACTTGCAGCTAAAGAAGGTGGGTTTGGTTTTCCAGATCTTGCCTTATATCATAGGACTTATTTGTTGACTACAGTAATACCTTGGATTACGAGCACAATTCGTTCCGGAACCATGCTCGTAATCCAAAATACTCATACATCAAAGCGAGTTTCCCCATTAGAAATAATGGGAACTCCGCTGATTCGTTCCACAACCATTTAATCACTGCTTTGCCCCATGGAGCCCCATGAAGGGAGCCGGCAAAGCAGTGATTAAATGGTTGTGGAACAAATCAGCGGAGTTCCCATTATTTCTAATGGGCAAACTCCCTGATGTGCCGGCTCCCGGCTGCGCCTCGCCTCCACTCGCTCTGCCAGGAGTGGCCAGGAGGCAGGGGCATCCCTGGAGGCGAGGCGCGGCTTGGCTTGGCTGCCGCCTCGCGCTGCTGCTCCGGCCGGCTGAGTAGCCAGGAGGTGGGGGCTTCCGTGGAGGCGCGGCCGGGCTTCTTTCTCCCCAAAAGGCAGCAGCATCGGCAGCACTTAATCCTTTCTAAAAAGCACACAAATCCTTACAAATTCTCACAGTATGGACCATAATCTCTCTAATACTGAGACAGACTGAATGTATTTCAAGCATTTTCTGTCAGGAAACGCTCCCTTCCACCCAACTCCACCACCTTTATACCCTCCTCTTTCCACCACTTTGCATGCAGAAATAAAGGCAGGAAAAGAAAAGATTACGCCAAACTAGTTGCTTCCTACACAGCTGTTTAATTACATTACATTTCCTTTGCCAGGGTCAGAAAAAGAAGCGAGAGCGGGAGCCCAGATGCAGCCGGCATTTGCAAGTTAAAAAAAGCATTTGCAAGTTAAAAAGCATCTTCTCCTGCTGCTTCGTACATTTGAAAGCAGCTCGCCTCTCCGCCGCCATCCCGTCGCGTCACATCCGGCCGTCACTGACGGAGCCGGATGTGACGCGATGGGACCGGCAGCGGCGCGGGCAGCTTGCTTTCAAAGGTACGAAGCGGCAGGAGAAGATGCTTTTTAACTTGCAAATGCCGGCTGCATTTGGGCTAAACAGCCCAGGGATAGATGAAATGCTATCTACGAAAGGAAAAGTGAGTAATTTAAGTCCCTTCCTCTCTGCAAATGGCTTTTCGGTACTTGACTCAGAGGTTTTGTCCTCTCTTTTCCCTGAGGCTGAAGCCTGCCCTGGTGATCCTCTGAATGGGCTGGAAGAGCTGGATGAGTCCCTAAGTATTCCATCTCTTAGTAAAGAAAACCTAGCACACCAACATGGGGAGGCTAGCCTGGAATTTGCTGCGAATCAATGTTTATTGACTGCCCATATTGTGATAGCAATATTTGATCACCTAACCAAAATTGACAGTCAGCTTACACAGCTCAGGCATACTTTTGATGCATTTTTTTCAAAACATGTGGCTCCTCTACCAAGTAAGCTGAATTCTACCTCTCCACCTCAAGGAGGAAAAGTGGGCTGTAAAACTCCTAAAACTCCCAAAGCTGACAAATCTTCTGGAGCTATCGGTGAGAGGAGACTGTTCCCAACCCCCAGGGGTCAAGGCAGAAGGGTGGAAGCCCGAATTTTGCGAACATCACAGGTCCTGCTACATGTTGCTGAGACTAAGCTGAATCAGGGTTGATGGGGCTCACGAGGGGCAATTACCCACTCCCTGAGTTTGCTGCTACGTTCTCAACACCAGCACATTGACCTGGTTAGTGTAGAGTGGCTATCCAGCCTGCCCACTTGCAAGCATGTGCTGCTTAGCTTTGGCAAGCCCACTCTTTCACTTATGTTACTAAAAATGAAAGACTTTCTCTCTTCGTTACAAATATATCCAACCAGAGTTTTTCGGGACCTTATCTCTCGCCCATTAATTAAGAAAAACCTTGAACCAACTGTGACTATGCACGATCTTCCTAACTTTCTGGGAGGAAAAAAAACTGTCCTTGGGAAGTGGAAATCTGCGCTTATCTCCCACTGCCCCCAGGCAATCCTCCAGTAAACAGCCACCTTTGAAATTGGCATTAGAGCCAAATGAAGACGTTCTGGAAGCTCAGGTTATTAACTCCTTCGGAACTTTTTCCAAATCAGAACAGGATGATCTTGTTGCCAAGCTCGATCGCCTCAAGGAAATGCTTACATTTGCAAGTACCTCTGCTGAACCACTACGCACATTGTTATCTCCAAAAGAAAATCACCAGGAGGAGGAAAGGAAAGAGCAATGGACCTTGAAGTTGGTCCAGGGTTACAAACAGAGGGGGCAGGGATTCCAGCACGCACCTGTTCAAGTGACAAGATTATGCCACTTCTTGAAAACCTTCCCCCCTTAAGGAGGACTGCTACACTGAATCGCTACACTGAACATTCTCAAGACGAGATGCCACCAGTTGAGGAGACTCCGCCATCTCAAAGCCCAGAGCCTATGGATGATCATTTGACTGTCCCTCTTATTCCTAACAATCTATTAATAGAAGGACATAATGATTATGAAATTGACTTACGATCAGTATGTAATGATGTTCCCAATACTGACTTAGGACATTCAATCTCTCTGGCCCAAGAACTACAAGAAGCACTCCTTAAGGAAAGCCCCCTACAGGCTGGCTCTACACAGCAAATCCAGCTGCAACCAAGGCTGCATTTGCCACGAAGGAACTTTGTTGGGGACCATTTTGTTTCTGTGAATAGCCCTGGCTCCTCAAACTTAGTCTATTCTAATAACATGCTTAACAGCAGTGCTTTTTTGGACACTGCAGGTCGCTTAGATCAGGCAGATTAGTAGGAAAGCAAGCTGGGCATTTATTGCGTATTTTGTCATGGAATATGGTAGGGTGGTTGAACAAGTTTATCGACCCGGAATTTACCACCTATATGCAATCGTTCGATTTGTTGTTTCTACAAGAAACTTGGCTCACAGATGTCACTGGTATCTGACTACAAGGCTTCAAGATAGTGGCCCTTCCAGCAGTTAAGACATGTAAATATGGGCGTGGGAGTGGAGGTTTGACTATTCTTCTCTCCACTGATACACAAATGGATATAAGGGATTTAAAATTGACAAACAACAGATATATCCAGTCAGTATCGGTAAATCTCCCCAAAATTAACCCAATTATTTGTTTAAATGTATATATCCCCCCCCAACCCACAAATTATGATGCAAAACAAGTTTGGCAGGATCTGGAACAATTGCTACAATGTACTGAGGAGACATTCCCAAGAGCCAGTGTGGCGTAGTGGTTAGAGTGTTGGACTGGGACTCGGGAGATCCGGGTTCAAATCCCCACTCAGCCATGAAACTCACTGGGTGACTTTGGGCCAGTCACTGACTCTCTGCCTAACCTACCTCACAGGGTTGTTGTGAGGGTAAAATGGAGAGGAGGAGGAGCATTATGTAAGCCGCCTTGGGTTCCTTGCAGGAAAAAAGGCGGGGTATAAATATAATTAAAAAAAAATTAAAAAAAGGAAAAAAGAGCAGAGGTAATGCTGTGTGGGGATTTCAACGCCCGAATGGGGGAGAACAATGAACAAATTAGCAAAGTTACGGCTTTAGATGAGGACAATACCAACATTCCCGAGAGATTCTCACAACAGGAATATCAACAAAAATGGACAAACACTTTATTCTCTTGCATATAAGCATAATCTACAATGCCTAAATGGCGGGGCCCTGGATAAGACTAAAGGTCACTACATGTACTTATCCCATAATGGAGGCAGTGTGGTAGACTACATTTTTGTCTCACATGCAGTCTACCAAAAAACCAAATCATTTCACATAGAGGAACGGGTAGATAGCGACCACTTCTCATTGGTAGCACAGGTAGGCTATACAAAGCAATAAACTGCCCACTGACACACACTCTATGCAGGGTGTGTGCATTGGGGAAAGGCGTATAAGATGGACAGCAACAGTGGCAGATGAGATAAAGCAAACCTTAGGGAAACAGTCCATGATGAATCTCAGAGATGATTTTATAAATAAGACAGGCAATATCCATAATTTGTACCAAACCCTGGTAGAACAACTAAGACCCCTTTTGGTAAAATCTGGGCATCAAAAGATTGGATCATATAAAAAATCTTGGTTTGATGCAGAGTGTAGAAAAAGCAAACAGTCTCTGGTTAAAGCAGCTAGACTTCTAAGGAAACAAATCTGATGACCAAATTAGGGAGTTTGTAATACAACGAAGTGCATACAAGAATCTTCTAAGAGTCAAAAAGAAAAATTATACTAGTAAATTTTGGGAAGACCTAGGGCAAGCTATGATCAGTAGGAATGAAAAACATTTTTGGGGTCTTGTAGTTTATGGGCTTAAGGAAACAAGACCAGCAACAGAATGCCAAATTTCGATGGTCAAATGGGTTTTGCATTTTGGAAATATGTATAAAGGTAGCCCTAAAGAGAACCAATTAGCACAAGATTAAATAAAGGAGGAGGTGGATTTGGGAGTGTTACCTATTTGGCCCCCGGTCACTGAAGCTGGAAATTAAAAGCCTAATTGGGAGGTTGTCTTCAGGTAAAGCCCCAGGTTGGGATATGTTGCCTCCAGAAATTTTCCGTTTGGATCCAGAATGGTGAGCACCAATCCTGGCAACATTATTTACAACAATTAATGTAAGTGGAATATTACCAAAGGGTTGGACAATTTATAAGAAAGGTGAGCGAGGGGATCCGCAAAATTACCGCCCAATAAGTCTACTGGATGTACCTGCTAAAACATATGCACGACATCTCTTAAACAAATTAGATGATTGGGTTGAAGAACATCAGGTTTTGTCCCCGATGCAGGCAGGCTTTCGCAAGGGGCACAGCACGATAGATCCGTGCTTTGTCCGGAATGATCTTATTCAAAAACATGTAAACAGTCCCCCCAAAAAGCTATATGTCACATTTGTAGATCTCTCATCTGCATTAGATTCGATAGACCGACAACGCCTATGGAAGAAACTAGATGCCATCTCAATTGATAAACGCTTGCTGTTTCTTATGCAACAACTTTATACTAACACTGATATAAGAATCCGAGTTGGCATGGCAGGTTCCCTTTCTGACCCAATACCAACAGTAAGGGGAGTCAAACAAGGCTGCATCCTGGCACCACTCCTATTTAGTCAGTCAGTCAGGCGATCACTCGTGACCGAGTAAGATTGTCTTCCAGGATTAAAAAAAAAAAAAAAACATTACAAAAAGCAGATTTTAAAAGGAGGAAAATTCTAAAGAAAATTGTGTAGACTCTAGCGATGGGTCCGTAAATGACTGTGGAGGCCAATTCTAGATCCACACAGCTTCCCACAGTGAGGACACAGGTTACCAGATGGAAGATGGTCTTGTAAAGGATTCATTTGACGTGCTTTTCGCTTAGCACGTTTCTCCCTTTCACCTTACACTCGGGCTTCTTCAAAGTCCATAGAACCTTTGTGAAAGGCCAACCTCCAGTTAGATCGTTCATGGGCCAGAGCTTCCCAATTTTTGATGTTTATATTGCATTTTTTTAGATTAGCCTTAAGAACATCTTTAAACCTCTTATATTGACCACCGGTATTCCGCTTTCCATCCTTGACTTGGGAATAAAGTAACTGCTTTGGGAGACGGCAGTCAGGCATTCGAACAACATGACCGGTCCACTGAAGTTGGCGTTGAAGGATCATTTTTTCAATGCTAGTAGTCTTTGCTTCTTCCAGTACACTGACATTTGTTCGCCTATCTTCCCAAGTAATTCGCAGGATTTTCCGGAGGCAACGTTGATGAAATCTTTCAAGGAGGTGGAAGTGACGTTTATAGATAGTCCATGTTTTGCAGGCATACAATAAAGTTGGTAATACAATGGCTTCATAAACCAGTGTTTTGGTCTTCTTACAAATATCCCGATCCTCGAACACTCTATGTTTCATTCAAGAAAACGCGGCACTTGCGGAGCTCAGACGATGCTGGATTTCACTGTCGATGTTAGCTGTAACAGAAAGATAGCTGCCAAGATAGAGAAAATGATCGACATTTTCCAGTATTGTCCCGCCAAGCTGGATAGATGGCATCACCAAAGGGTTAGCTTGCACTTGCTGATGAAGCACTTTGGTTTTTTTGATGTTAAGTGAGAGACCAAGTTTTCCGTATGCTTCTGCAAAAGCATTTAGGATAGTTTGGAGATCATCCTCTGAATGTACGGAGACCACATTATCATTAGCATACTGAAGTTCCACAACGGAGGTTGTAATTACCTTACTTTTTGCTTTCAGCCTGCTGAGATTAAAAAGCTTTCCATCTGTTCGATATATAATTCCCACACCAGTGGGAAGTTTCCCCTCGACAAGATGTAAAATCATGGCGATGAAAATACAAATAATGTTGGGGCAATAACACATCCCTGTTTAACACCTGATCCCACTTTAAATGGAGCACCATGAGAGCTGTTGTTGTCCAAGACCGTAGCCGTCATGTTGTCATGGAGAAGTCGCAAGATGTTCACAAATTTATTGGGGCATCCAATTTTCATAAGGATAGTCCAGAGAGCTGTTCGGTCTACAGTATCAAAGGCCTTAGCAAGATCAATAAATGCCATATAAAGGGGTTGATTTTGCTCCCGGCATTTTTCTTGGAGCTGACGTGCAGTAAAAATCATGTCTACTGTCCCTCTAGAGGGGCGGAAACCATATTGAGATTCAGGGAGGATCTCTTCTGAAATAGATAGAAGACGGTTTGCGAGAATCCTGGCAAATATTTTACCTGCGGTAGCTAAGAGAGAAATGCCCCGATAGTTTCCACAGTCTGTTCTATCACCTTTCTTAAAGAGGGTGATAATTATGGCATCCCTGAAGTCTTCTGGGATCTCTTCTCTTATCCAGATTTTTTCAATGATTTTATGAATATGTTGTACAAGTTCGGGGGGCCCTTCTTTAAAGATTTCAGCAGGAATCCCATCTGGCTTTGTTATTCTTCATTTGATTAATGGCTTTTTTTACTTCATCCAAAGTGGGGAGTATTGCAAGTTCCTCTCTAATTTGTTTTTGCGGGATTTGCGAAAAAAATCTCATTATCCACCTTAGATTTACGATTTCAAAGGTCATAATAATGCTCTTTCCAACGCAGTGCAATAGACTCTTTGTCTTTTAAGAGTTTGGTGCCATCTTTTGATTGTAAAGGGTTTGTACCATAGGTTTTTGGTCCATAAATGGCCCTTGTGGCCTTAAAAAAGCCCTGTGCATCAAGAGATTCTGCAAGTTGTTGAATTTCTTCAGCTTTCTTTTTCCACCAGGCGTTCCTAAGTTCTCTTGTTCTTCTTTGGACCTCAGCCTTTGCAGTAGCGTAGATTTTTTTCTTGGCAGCGCAATTAGTATCATTTTGCCATATTTAGAAGGCTTTCCTTTTTTGGTCAATTATATATTTAATCTCATCATTTACATAAATGACATCACACAGGAGCTTTCTTCTGCCAACTTCCCTCCTGTGGTTGGGAAACAGAAGGTCCCAGTCCTGCTCTATGCAGATGATATGGCTCTTATCTCATTAACCCAAATTGGCATGAGAAGATTACTCACCAAATTTGGAAATTACTGTAGGCAGGAAGGCCTATCCATCAATTACAGTAAGACAAAAGTGGTTGTGTTTGCCAAAAGGCATAAGCTGCATAAATGGACCTTGGATGGACACAGTATCGAACAATGCTGCTCATTCAAGTACTTGGGGCTTAATTTCTCAGAAAACACTCTATGGCATACCCATTTCAAAACAATTACATCTTCAGCTGCTCGTTTATTGGGACCTATAAAGAAACTGCACTATACTGAGGGCTATCGTTTAGTAGAACCAACCCTAAAGATCTTTGTAGCCAAGATTGTGTCCCACCTTTTATATGGCACACCAATCTGGGGCAGCCACTGCAGAAACGAACTTGAGGTAATACAAAACAAGTTCTTGCGAACGCTCTTGGCAGTATCACATAGTACACCTGGCGCATTACTAAGAACCAAATTAGGTCTCCCTTCCTTAAAAGCACGCATACATAAATCCATAATAATACTGTGTGACTGGATCATACTCCCTGCTGATAGATTTGGATATGGCCATGCCTGGCCACAACCTGGCTGTGGAAAAATGTGATGTATGCAATAAGTTTTGTGTTTTGAAAAAGATTTGTGAGCTGAGTGCAACTGTCAGGGTTTGAAGCTTTGTGTTGTTACGGTGTTGCAGGCCTCTTTAGTAGCAGCTGCTTAATGACAGGTACTGAAACAGGGAGAGAGGGACAATTAAGTATTTTTAAAACCATGAAGTAAATAGCAGGAATCCCTTATGTACAAAATATTCATTTAATAAATCAACTTGTTTAATAGTTTATCTTGTCTTTAGTGTTGGTGCCCATCTCACGCCTAAGGGCACAATCCTATGCTTGTTTAGACAAAAAAATGTTCTGCAACTCCCAGCATGTCCTGGCTAGCATGGCTGGCAGGGGAATGCGAGGAATTGTAGGACTTTTTTCTGTCTCAACATGCATAGGATTGCACCCTAGGTCTCTTATACCGGCTACTAGGAGGTTTTAAAGTATTCCAAGAGAATTGGTGGCAGCGGAAAAGGGTCACTTTGTGGAACTCTAATTTATACTGGCACAGAGTTCCTTGGGCTCTGAAATATAAACATTTATCAATTTTTTAAAATATTAAACACATGTTTAGATAAAGGTGAGACTGAGGGCTGCATTTTCCTCCATGCTGGCCCTGATACACAATGTAGGTACTAATGTCTCCTAGGCAAGCCTTATGGGGTTGTATTCAGATTTCATCACACTTAAAAGTAGACCCATTGATATCAATGGGACATGCCGCCTAGGGCATTTGTGTATAGGTGGGATATAAATTGAATAAATAAATAAAATTAATCACAACTAACTTAAATTTCATTGATTTTAACGGGTCTACTCTATGTATCTGGATCAAAATCTTGCTCTCTCTCCAATCTCTGTGCAGGTTAAAAAAACAAACTGTGCACAGATACAGATGCAAATCACATACCAGCTCAGACTTAAAGCATGTTTAGGATGAAGACAGAAGCCCCTTCCCGTGTGACGTGTGAAAGGGGGGGGGGCATCATGTGATTACTGGGGAGCGAGACCATCTCTGGACATCCACATGTTAGTGATCCTCTGCAGTGAAGAAGCCTGTGAGCAGATGCCCCCTTCAGTGGGTAATGCCTGAAGGGGGCTAGACAGGGAGCTGGAAATGTGATGAAAATGGATTCAGAGGCATTTGTTTTCAGAGCAGAGAATGTGTGTTCAAAGCACTTTCACAACACCCAAGCTGCAATCCTATACATACTTTCCCTTGAAGGAAGTCCCATTGATTAGACATTGTGCTGTTAGAATGTCTCTCGTTACCTGGGAGCCCCATTCATTTCAATGGGATTTAAAAGTCACTATTCTGCAGTGGCTTATGGCTACAGTGATAATAGGCCCAAGTCACGGGATGTATGGAAAATGTAGCTTTTGATATTGGATGTGCAGGAAAAAGATAAGACTGACAGCTTGATCCTAATGCATATTTTACTTAGAAGTACGGTAAGTCCCACTGACTTGAGGGAGGCTTGCTCCCATGTCAAATGTGCATAGAATTGTGACGTACATATCTAGTAATTTTTAATTCTTCTTGCCTGGAACTGGCCGCTTAACATGCCTGATGGTAAAGTTCATTAAATCTTGAGAGTCTATTAAAGGAGTCTTTTATTGAGATTAATAGTGACATGGCCCGCACTATATTATAGCTACAATCAATTTTTTCTGTTTCAAGTGACCTAAAGCGGCGATGCCACTGTTGCCTGCTTGGCAGTGCTGTTAAATGTGTCAGTATCAGTAACTTTATATTGGTTACACACTGAGATATAATAGAAAGAGTACAGAGTGAACAAGGTGTATATGTTTTTTTTTTCCAGTTCATGAATGTTAATTAAGAACGTGCATTTAATTAAGAACGTGCAACCAATCCAGGTTGGGCCCATAGTATGTGTGGGGGGGGGGCAGGGAAGGGTTAAAGCCCCACTATGCCTATACTAGGGCCCCAGTCTGGATCCTCTCCCCTGTACCTACTCTAGAGTAAAAATAAAAGAGTGATGTCGGTTTTGGCCCTCAGTCAGCAGTACAAGGGGGTAAGCTCATATATACAAGCTGCTATGTTGTATCTACCTTTAGCTCAACCCTAGAAGCCATGTGCAGCCAGAGATTATTATTTTCATATGTAGGCTGAGTGGGGGGAAACTGCAGTCGCAGGAGCAAGCTCCATCCCGATGAGCCCAGCCTCTGGGCTGAAAGTGTGCACAGTGGCCTATGTCCATAGGGCCCAATTACATAATCTGTACACCCATACATGTGTATGTAGTCCACTAATTGGAACATGGGTATAATGCACAAGCATTGGATATGTGGGGAGAGGGGGCTGCCACCACAAGCACAGCCCCCTCCCAATACAAAATGAACTAAAATGATTGTCTGCATAAGAGTCTCTGCAACAATGTGGAATGTTCACGTTTCCTCCAGGCTGGGGGATGGGGAACCTGCGAGCCTCCAGCTGTTGTTGGACTACAATTCCCATCACCCTTGACTATTGGCTGTGTTGGCTGGGGCTGATGGGAGTGGTCCTCAGATGTTGTTGGGACTCCCAGATTCACCCCACCTTGTCCTCTGGGAAAACTGATCCCCAGATGTCACATCCTGTATGCATCTGGATTTAATGGCTACCATAATACAGTCATGCCTTGGATTGAGAGCATAATTCGTTCCGGAAACGTGCTTGTAATCCAAAACACTCTTATATCAAAACGAAATCCCCAAAAAAAGATTTGTACAGAGATTTTTAATTTAAGCCGTACTACAGTACTTGTATTGCAAGACGACGCTTGTATATCAAGTAAAAATAATAATAAATATTAAAAATTTTGCTTGTCTTGCAAAACGCTCTCAAACCAAGTTACTTGTAATCCAAGGTATTACTGTAGCTGTTTCATTATATGAATGAGCCTCCAGCCAAATTTTTTAAAAAAGAAACTGATGAGAGCATGGGCATGAATCTGCCTTATCTAATCCATTCTGTCTCACTGATATGGTCAGACTTAACAGAAATATTTTATTAATGTGACTCTCGCAAGGATTAAGACTTCAAAAATTAATAAAAGAGCTTTTTGAATGAGAAAGGTGACTTTGTGGATTGAGAAAGTTGTTGAAATACAAGCTTATAATATCACTTCCCTTCCTTCTCACTGACGGGGAACTTTTCATAAAAAGTCAGTGCAAAAAAACAAAAATCTCAGTTACAATACTTGTGGCATAATCGGATTAGGAAAATAGGAAAGCGACGCCTGGTACGCCTATTTACTAGTGAAATGCCTACCAAATGGTGGGAATGTATATGGAACAGTTGTGCTGATTCCTGCCTACTTCTGTATGTTCACATCCATTCTTAATTCCTGGCTGCCAGACCCATTAAGCAGCACCAGCTCCAGGATTTTGAGGGTCCTTGGGCAATGGGCCCCTCCCTCAGTAAGTCTACCTTCTCACCGCCATTGTCACCAGCTGCTATTGCTCCTCATCCTCTTTCTCATCATGGCTACCACTTGCTTGCTCAACAGGCAGACAGGCAGTGAGTCAATAGGCAGTGGCATCTGCTGCTTCTCACCACCACCACCACTGTCTGGCCAGAGTGAGAGACAGGTGGGCCAGCAGGTTGCCATGGTGAGGAGCAACTTGTCCGTGGGGCCCTGCTGAGGTGTGGGCCCTTGGCGGGTGCCCAACCATGCATACCCTTGACGATGGCCCTGTTGCTAAGCACGGTAGTCCTTGCCTGTAGCTTTAGTGTGAAGCATCCTGCTAGGCATGCAGACAGGTATAGAATAAAAGGAGCAGTCAGTGTGATGCATTCCCCATCACCATCTACAAAGCTGTTCAGGAGAAGATAGACAGACCCAGAAACACGATGTATGACATTACTGAAGATTTCTAAATGAAGATCTCTCCAGTTTGTGAGGGTTTTGCAATATATAAATTTCACTCCCCTCCACACCGTAGAAAAAAAGTGAGGACTCGGCTAAAAGAGAATAGTAGTCTTTAGTACGTTGAGCTACAGTTATTTGGGATTTTCAGTCAATCTTTTTGAGAAGTAGTCGATATAGAAATGTTTCAAAGCTGTGCATACCAAAATTGTGAGCAGATGGATTACATGGATCCACAGCCATCATAGGCATAAAACTTTTTCACAAGAAATAATTCATTTTTTTTTTAAATACATGATAAGCAAGAGGTCATACAATCATATATCTTCATTAGGTTGCACTATACAACTTTCCATAAGGCTTTGTCAGTGGAGAATCTTCTTAAACAGCAATGGTCATTCTTTCCTTTAAAAAATAAAATAAATAAAAATCACCTGCCATCAAAGAATATAACTGGATGATCCTGTCTTTACTGCAAAGGAAGGGTCTCCTTCGCAAGGTCAACTAAAATTGCTGCTATGAAGGGAAATGGGGCTTGTACACAATATACATTCAAACCAGATCCATACCTGTTTAACTGCCATAGAACTCAACCAAGGAACCTAAGGAGCTGCAGTGGAGTGGAAGGGCTAGAGACAGACAACAAAGAACCCACCCTCATAGAACTACAGTTCACAAGATTCTTTGGGAAAGTTCTGGTGGTTAAACCAGTTTGAAACCAATTAAAATTTGTAGTGCAGAGGTGGCCTACATCTCCACTGGTGGAGACTGCATTCACATTATAAGAAAGCTCAAGCCATGATATTTGATGAGACAGTCCTCTCACACAACCATGGCTTACTAAGACATAGATAAATGTAAGGTGTGTGAACTGGATCGCTCCACTTTAGTGATGTGTAAATTTCAATTGATCTATGCAATGTGAATCCCTGAAGCATTAGTTATTGCATTATCTGCCCTCACATTGCCTTAACAGAGATAATTATATAGACTGGGCAAATCTGTGCTTTCAAGAAAAGCAATGCTCTGGGACTGTGTCATTCTGCAGCTCTCCCTGCACACAGGACTATCCAATCTCTTCATTTCTGCCTTTCCCCTTGAGAGAAAACTGCTTCACAAATATCCTTCACAATAGGGTTTCAGTGGGAGATTAAAAGGAGAAAAAAAATGAGTTAATATCACATGAAATCTCCTGGATCAAATGTGTTTGCTAAAACTAGTAATATTTCTGCAATGGCCTATATAAGAAACAGAAGCAAACAAACCTGTAAAATCTGGTTCTTCTAATTCCCTACTATATGTCTACATACGTACAGCATACACCAAGATGTCACAGGTAGAACAGATGTGGGCATGATGACCTCAGGTCGGCAGGGTCATAACAAAACTAAATGGAATGGCTGTCCTTCAGATTTGAGCAAGAAAATAAATAAGGCTTCCTGTGCTTTAAGATCCTCCTCTCTGACAGTGACAAGAACGATAAGAAGAGTATTTTTTACGTTGTTGATAAGTACTGTACACAATCATCATCACGTGCCCATGTCAGGTATGAATTTCAAAGTGCTGGCACAGGTTGATGGGCAATGGAAAACAAGCAAAGGTGAATTTCCCTCAAGTGCTTCCAACACCCTGGATTTCTTGCTCCTGGAGAGCGGATCAATACCACAAAATTATATCACTTTTAAAACTAGTTTAACGGTTATAGTCTCCCCCAAAGAATCCTGGGATCTGTACCTTGGTGAGGTTGTGTAGAATTTTCTGTTAGGGCGGTTCCAACATTACCTTGAGCAATATGGGAATGTTGGGAGTCCCAAATCGCATGGGAGGAACCCTTGCCTTAAAACACCAGTATTGTCCCTCCCAGGAACTGGAGCAATGCTGGCGTGGGAAGGAGCTGTGGTATGGGAAGAAGCCATGGTACGGGTTCCTCCTATGTGGCCTCAAACATCAAAGGTGCCTGAGCCATGATGCAGTAGCTTCCACACTACTGAAGATAACATCAGATGGGAGCAGGAGTGGGCAACACACAGCCCACCCCCGGCCCTTTTTGCAGCCTCCACCGCCGCCACCATTGAATCTGCTGCTCGAATTTCGTTGTGCAGCAGCAAAATAGGGGCCATTTTTCCTTGCTGTAAGGAAAACAAATAGTAGATTGTTATTGAAATTTGGCATCACAGCAACAAAAAAGGGCTGTATAATCTTTGTGTGTGTGTGTGTGTGTGTGTGTGTGTTTTTAAAAGCGGAGCGTTTTTTGCTGCTTTGCCACCAAATTTCAGCGGCAAATTCGGCAGCACAGCCGAATGTGAGGGGAACAGGGCCAGTGGCTTCCTGGGGAGGGGGAAATTGGCCCCCAGACCCTCAGAAGTTGCCAACCCCTGCTTTAGACTGTCCTAGCCTCCCCCACAGAATGACAGTTCCCAGAATTCGCTGGGGGGATCGAATGACTGTTAAGTCTGTCACCCACATTGAAACTTTTAAACACGCATTAAAATGACAATCACTGAAACACTGTGTGAACACCGCCCAGCTTTTACAGCATCCTTTCTAGGAAATGATCTATGCAAGAATGCGAGAGAAGAATGGTCCCAGGCTTTAGAGATTGAGTTGCTGTTCTCAGCAGAGAAATATTTACATTCTAAAGGGCTTCTAAAAAAAAATATAGAAAAGTGGCTCCTGTTCTGACAGGTATTTCTGAACACCTCTAGCCACAGACAAAGAAGACAGGTGGTTACTGACAAGTGTGAACTAATGCGTGGAGCCTCTTAAATTATGCCCTTAGTTTAGATGGATACTAGAAGGGGCAATTCATGGTAAGGACAGGTTGCTTACCTGTAACTGTAGTTCTTCGAGTGGTCATCTGTGCAGTCACACACATGGGCTCTGCGCCTGCGCGGAGGCCGCTTCGGGAAGGTTCTATAGCTGAGGCAAACTTTGGGCGGGAACCCCTCCCCCCTGCGTCTCTACTGCGCGGGTTCCCGCCCTCTCCCTCAGTTCCCCTGAGACCGCCATCGCGATCCCAGTGCTAAGGAAGAACATAGGAAAAACTCCCTACATTGAACATCAATACCGAGGGCGGAAATCGATGGCGTCGTACGGTACCGATGGTACACCCAAGGTCCCGATCCAGTACACCATCGAACTCGACAGTGACACCGTAGCGGGGATGGCTGGGTGGGTTGTGTGACTGCACAGATGACCACTCGAAGAACTACAGTTACAGGTAAGCAACCTGTCCTTCTTCTTCGTGGTCTCTGTGCATCACACACATGGGCAGAGTAGCAAGCTGACTTACCGGCGGAGGGTCGGTGTCATTGCAGGATCGATGAAAGGACAGCTCTGCCGAATACATTGTCCTTTCGGGATCGGACATCGATACGGTAGTGTGTCACGAACGTGGAAGGCGTCGACCACACTGCCGCCTTGCAGACCTCTGTCAGGGAGACACCCCTCTCGAAGGCAGTTGAGGTTGAAACGGCCCTAGTGGAGTGGGCTCGGATCGAGCTCGGTAGAGGTTGTCCCTTGAGCTCGTACGCTAGTTTGATACAGGACACAAGCCACGAAGCCAGTCGCTGGCTCGATACAGGCAAGCCTTTGGAGTGACCTCCGTAACAGACGAAGAGGCGTGGAGACCTCCTGATGGACTCGGTGCGGGACTTGTAGAAAAGTAGAGCCCTTCTCACGTCCAGCATGTGGAGTTGTTGTTCCAGGGGAGTAGACGGACCTTGGAAGAACGCTGGCAATATAATATTTTGGTTGAGATGGAAAGAAGAGACCACCTTCGGGAGGAAAGCCAAGTCTGGGCGCAGTACTGCTTTATCTCTATGGAAAACAAGGTACGGAGGGTCTACTCTCAGGGCCGTCAACTCCGATGCCCTTCGGGCAGAGGTGATGGCGATAAGGAACACTGTTTTAAGAGTTAACAAACGGAGGTCTGACGTCGCCATAGGTTCGAAGGGCTTAGACATGAGTACCTGAAGCACGAGCTGAAGATCCCAAGTCGGGTTTACCGGTTTGAACGATGGGTTCATGTTGTGCAGACCTCTCATGAAGCGCTTGACTAGGGGATGGGAGAACAGTGTATACCCATCCCTGCCCTCGTGGAACGCTGACAATGCCGCTAAGTAGACTTTCAACGAGCTCGTCTTGAGACCTTTGTGTTGCAGATGGAGTAAAAACTGCAGTACACTATGAATAGGAGCCTTCGGATATGGCACCTCGATCTCCCCGAGGTATTCGCCGAAGGCTTTCCATTTCCTTGTATAGGATGTCCTGGTGGATGGTTTCCAGGCCTCCCGTAACACAAGTTTGATCTCTGCTGGGAGTGAGTCTGGGATCAGATCATCCAAGCAGTAAGTTGGAGGATGGATGGGTTCGGGTGCATAATTGAGCCTCGAGCTTGAGAGAGGATCGTTGTCGAGCTCGGTAGGCGTAAGTACTCCCCTTGGGACAGTCTGAGAAGAGGAGCAAACCATGCCTGTCTCGGCCACCACGGGGTCACAAGTATACAGTTCGTTTGGTCGGACTGGATCTTCGCGACGACCTTGGTTAACAGTGGAATCGGAGGAAACACGTAAAATAGAGTCCCTGACCAGGTTAGCAGGAACGCATCCCCAATCGACCGGCTGTCGTGGCCCGCTCTGCTGCAGAAGACCTGACACGCCGTGTTGGCTGCCGTCGCGAAAAGGTCTACCGTCGGGGTCCCCCACCGTTGAAAGAGGGACTGACGGATTCGGTCGTCTAGTTGCCACTCGTGGGAATCGAAGGATATCCTGCTGAGGGCATCTGCAAGATAATTGTCCTTCCCCGCGATGTGGATAGCTCTCACCGAAATATGGCGGGGTATCATCCATTTGAATATACGAAGGGAGAGGTTCGTCAGCCGTATCGAGCGAGTACCTCCCTCCTTGTTCAGATAAGCAACGACAGTGGTGTTGTCGGTGACCACCTGTAGGTGTTTGCCCTCGAGTATGGGCTCGAGGGACTTCATGGAGTTCCATACAGCTTTGAGTTCGAGGACGTTGATGTGATTTCCTCGGTCGTGAGGGCCCCATTGCCCCTGTGCTGTGTGGTCCCCACAATGCGCTCCCCAGCCCAGGAGGGAAGCATCCGTCGTCAATGTGATTGAGGGCACGACGGGCTGAAACGGCATGCCTTTTGTTAAGTTGTGACGAGTTGTCCACCAAAGAAGCGACTGCCTTACTGTGGACGGGATCGACAGACGAGTTCGATGGGCATTCGTCTCGGAATCGAACGACCTTATGAACCAGTTTTGGAGCTGGCGCATATGGAGTCGAGCGAGAGGGACAACTGATATGGTTGAGGCCATGAGGCCGAGAAGACGCTGGATCGAGAAGGCTGTGCACGAGGTCGCCTTGTGTATTCTCAGGGCGAGGGCAAGCGTCTTTAGAGTTCTGTCCTCTGGTAGAAAGGCGCGACCGACAGTAGCATCCAGTAATGCTCCGATGAACTGGATCCTTTGAGTGGGGAAAAGCTTGGATTTCTTTGCATTGAGACAGAGTCCGAGGGTGTTCAGAGTGTTGGTAGTTAAATGTAGGGCATCCTGGAGCTCCTGTGCAGAAGGTGCTACGATGAGCCAGTCGTCCAGATAGGGGTAGAGCGTCACCCCTTGAGTCCGAAGATAGGCACACACTACCGTCATACACTTGGTAAACACCCTCGGTGCCGTCGAGAGTCCGAATGGGAGTACCTTGAACTGGAAGGTATCGGATCCGACCATGAACCTCAGGTATTTCTGGCTGTCCGGGTGGATCGCTATATGGAAGTAAGCGTCCTGGAGGTCGATGGAAGCAAACCAGTCGTTCTTGCGAAGGAGAGGCAGGATCGACTGGAGCGTGACCATCCTGAACTTCTTGGGTAGAATGTAGAAGTTCACTGAACGGAGATCCAGGATCGGTCGGAGTCCCCCATCTTTCTTTGACACCGTAAAGTACCTGGAGTAGAGGCCGTCCTGAACGAGGTGTGGAGGGACTGTCTCGATGGCCCCCTTGAGCAATAGGGAGTGGACCTCTTCCTGCAACGCTCGAGATGGTTGTGTAGTGCGGGTGCCAAGGAAGGGTGGGAGGGAAGCGAACTCGATCTTGTAGCCGTGCTGGACAATGTTCAGAACCCAACGATCGGTGGTAATTTTCTTCCATGATGGTAGGAAGAGGGATAGTCGGGTTCCAAACTGAGGTCGAGCCGGAATCGGAGTCAAGAGGATCGAATTGGAGCTGTCGGTCGTGCCTTGGGTCCCGTCAAACCCGTCGCCTTTGGGAGTCACCTCCTTTACGGGAGCCCCGGTACCGTTGCTGCTGGAAATGACGGCTCGGTGCCCGGGGCTGCTGTGGACGAGCGCGGCTATCCTGCCACTGCTGGTGCTGTCCTTGTTGAGCTGGAGCTATAGGTGGTAAGTATGGGGTCCACCTTCGGCGTCTGAATGCTCGAGTTGGTTGCATCGGAAGGAGTCCCATCTTCCTAGCGTTCACCCGGGCTTTCTGGACCGCATCGAGGGAGTCGTCTGTTTTGTCATTAAAGAGACCGACTCCATCGAAGGGCAGGTTCTCGATCTTGGCTTTAGCCTCCGTTGTTAAGGTTGAAGACCGTAGCCAAGCGTGTCGGCGGAGAGCGACTGCGCTCACCAGGGATCTCCCGTGGCAGTCTCCCTGATGTCTGGCCGTGTGGATTTGTTGCCTGGAAGTGTTCGACGCTTCGGCCTGGAACACCCTAGCCAAGTCTCTCTTCTCGTCCGGTAGATAGTCTATCAATCCACTCATCTTCTCCCAAAGGAAGAGTTGGTACCTCGCCATTGTAGCTTGGTACCCGGCGACCCGGATCCCCAGGGCGCTCGAAGTGTAGACTCTTCGTCCGAAGTTGTCTAGCTTTTTTCCCTCAGGGTCCGATGGAGTGGAGTGCTGCTTGCCCGACTTGGACTGCGCCGACTCGACTATCATTGAATTTGGAGTGGGATGGGAGAAGAGAAACTTGGCCGTGTCCGGTCTAACCTTGTAGAGCGCGTCCAGGCGCTTAGCCGCGGGAGGGGCTGTGGACGGGGAGCTCCAAGATCCTTGCACCGTCTCTAACATGGTAGGAGTAATCGGGAGCAATGTGGGGCCCGAGGAGGATTTCGAGACGGCATCAAATAGAGGATCCACCGCTTTTTTCTCTTCTACGACCGTCTCCAGTCCGAGGGCTTGGGCCATCCGGAGGATTTGTTCCTGGAAGGTGCCCATATCCTCGGAAGGGGACACTCCCGACTGGGTGGTCACCTGTTGGTCTGGTGATGTCGAGGAGGGGGAGACAGAGACGACTGACTCCGAGTTCGAGATAGGTGAGCCCGGGGTCGACGATCTACGGGACCGTGTGGCTGCCTCCGGCGAGTAGGCGGTAAGCCTACCTTCTCTCACCTCGCTGCGTGCCTGCAGAGCTAGGAGACAAGCTGGTGGAGACCTCCTAGAGCTCCCGGGTGATCTCTCCCGCCTTGGTGGGGAGCGTCTCCTAGGTGGGGATCTATCTCGGGATAGGTACGTTCTCTGGTATCGATAATGGGAAACCGGGGAACGTCCTCTGTGGTATGTGTCTCGCGACCTTGAGGAGTATCTCGAGTCCCTGGAGTCGCGGGATCTGTCCCTGTAGCGTTGGGGATCCCTTGATCTCGAGACCGAGGATCTGGATGAAGCCCGGTCCCGGGTGATCAGAACCTCTTCGATCTCGAGTGATTTGGATCGGGTTCGTGGGGTACGAGCCCGTACCCCACGAGCTGGAGAGACAGATAAAGTAGCGGCAGCGGTCTGTGTCAAGGGTCTCGGTTCCGATGGTGAGTCCACGATCTCCCCATCTGAATACGCGACGGCCTGCGTAGCTTCCTTCGAGCCCGAAGGAGCTGTCGGAGTGGAGCAAGGAGGAGGGTCCCTCGAGCCTGAGGGAACCGGTGCGGATGGAGATTGGAGCCCAGCCGGGCGATCTGAGGCCGCGACGTCCGTCGGGTCCATGGCTAGCGTCGATCTCGATCCCGAGAGGGACGAAGCCAGTTTTTTCGCCAATTTCCTCGCTTTTTCCTTCCGCTCCTTGCTTCGCTTTTTCGCTTCTTCCTTCTCCCTGCGTGCCTTCTTGGCCTTACTTTTAGATATCATAGTGGCCATATAGGCCTCCTGAGCGTCCGCTGAGGAGACCGTGTGGGAAGGCGGCGTACTAGGCCTCGGTAAAGAGGAAGGCTTTTCCGCGGGCGGCTGGAGGGCTTTTTTGTAAAGAATCGCCGTCAACTTATCCGCCCTATGCTTCCTCGCTTGCTTAGTGAAACCTTGACATTGATGGCAAGTTTCCACGTTATGGCCTTCTCCAAGGCATGCAAGGCAAAGCGAGTGTCCGTCTGCGGGGGGAAGCTTGGTTCCGCACCTCACGCACTTGCGGAAGGGGGCTTTCGGAGCCATAATTTCCTCAATGATCCCACGAAGAACGGGGGGAGAAATTAGAAGTATTCTTATCTTTTTTTGTTGGATTCTACGGAGAATCAATGAACCTCTCGAAGTAACAGCCACACGCGATGGCGGTCGAAGAGGAACTGAGGGAGAGGGCGGGAACCCGCGCAGTAGAGACGCAGGGGGGAGGGGTTCCCGCCCAAAGTTTGCCTCAGCTATAGAACCTTCCCGAAGCGGCCTCCGCGCAGGCGCAGAGCCCATGTGTGTGATGCACAGAGACCACGAAGAAGAAATCAATAGTAAATAGTACTTTTCTGAAAAGCTGTTGTGTTTCCAGTCTCAGTGTTTGTCTGTCACTTGCTCCTCCAGTTGTGCTGATCTCCTTTTTGTTTGAACTAGATGTGCTCAAGAGTCTGTAAAAGAGCTCTCTTCTTCTTGCTGAAAAAGTCTTCGCCAATCCCACCCCAGTCCCCACTCCCAAACCATCTGCTTCTCCCCCATCCCAATTTTTAGATAAGCCACTCTTTTTTGCTCTCATCAATGGTTTCCGTAAAATTGGGGTCATTGTTCATGATGGCTGCATCAGCACTCTCAGCAGATTCTGCCCCCTTGGCTTCATTGGTGTGGTAGGTTCCCTTGTGGCGGAACATGTAGCGAATGAGGAACACCAGGGTGCAGAGGATGGTGAAGATCACCACAGCAATGACACCTAAGAGAGATGGAAGAGTTTAGCATATTAAGAAAAAAGAAAGAAGAGAAAATGAGACCTCCATTCAACGGGTCTTGAGGTTAACCCAGCATGAGAGCAGTTATTTTTCAAGTATTATTTGACAGCTAAAATATTGTCAGACAGTACCTAAAATCACTTTTATTGTAACGGGAAATCTCACTATCTTATCACTACTATTTGATTCTTAACGTGTAACCATTAGCTGGCAACTAGTTCACTCGGGTTTCTGTGGAAGACACTAGAAAGGACTGCATATCACACTATAGGGCCTAATTAGGATAGTGATTTCATGACATCATTAATCCTAACTATGTTACAAACACATCACTTAAATAGAAAGAGCATTAATCAGTAGATGTGACTCTTCTCTGTGTGTTTAAAACCTTTGAATTCATTCTCCTTCACTTTTTCACTCATGCTCCTTTTCACAGATATAGATATAGAATTATAAATATATACACACTCACAGATATACATACACGTGCACACTCACACTACTGATATGCAGTATTCATATTCACATACTACCCAGTCACGTACCACGTACGACCCACCAGGCTGCACACATACATGCACCATCTAACCGTTAACAAACACTCTGACAGTGCCACCTTCTCCCCTCTCTGAATCTGTTCACACCACAGGACACAACTATATGTGAACTAGGCCCTGGTGCCAGGTGGACCTCACTGGGGAGAGAGTTCCATAATCGGTGGGTCACCACCAAGAAAGCCCTCTCCCTTGTTGCCACCCTCTAAGCCTTTCATGGAGGAGGCATTAGGAGAAGGGTTTCAGATGATGATCGTAGTATATGGGTAGGCTCATACTGGGAGAGGCACTCCTCATACCACCTCAAAGCTGAGCCAGTAATTAGGAACACTACCTCTACCCCTTAATTCCTTTAAGGCGCAAACTTCTTAGACACAAAAAGTCCCCAATCTAGCAGGGGAATGCTGGGAGTTGTAGGGCTTTTTCTGTCTAAACCGAAATAGGATTGCACTGTAAGAGCTCTGATAGCAACAGTGTCTCTTAAGAATGGTCATTAAGCACTTTTAAAATGCTTAATGATAGGCTGGTAGGGAATGCTGGGAGTTGTAGGACTTTTTTATATCTAAACATGCATAGGATTGCACCCTCCAATGCACAAATATATAGGCGTAGCTCCCCTCTCAAACATATCCTACACAAAAACAGGCCCAACACACACACACACACACACACACACACACACACACACTATACATCCCCAAACACACCCCATAACATCTAGGACACATTTCTCCCTAACACACACACACACACACACACACACACACCAGGGGCATGCCCCCCCCCACTGCAAACATACATTCCATTTCCAAATATATCCACAAAAACAGAGGCATAGCTTCTAAACACACATATCCAGCTCACAAAACAAGGTTAATTTTTGCAGTATTTTTCATTTTAGGCTTATTTTATTGTTTTACTGTATTTTTTGTATTTTTTTATGCCACCTTGACTATTGGTTTTTCTCTTCTGTAGAAAGGTGACCAATAAGTACTAATTATAATTGTTTCCCCAACATGTGCCCCATCCCTATATATATGCCTCAACAAAACCTTGGGCATGGCCCTCAAATCCCCCCCCCCCACAACACAACACAATCAGTTTTATGGGACCAATAATAGCATTTATGTGTTCAGGATGTCCCAAATGTTAATGGAGCAAAATCTGTATATCTATTTCTGAAGTCAAAGCCAGATTTTGAAGATGTTTGGGGTTCTAACTATGGTAATGCAGCCATTAACGAGTCACCAAATTAAAGCGCTGACAATGTGGATTTACAGAAAAAAATCACGGTTTTGCCAATTTGCCCTCAAATCTCATAAACTTGACAAAAGAGGGGGGGAAAGGAGAAAAATGCAGCTTTTTGTTATTGACTTTGAGTTCTGTAGCTTCAGTATATTGAAATGAAACTCCCCCCCCCGCAAAATCCTGTTAAATTACCCTTTAACCTCTTTAAATAGTAGTAAGATATCCTTGAGATTCAAACTTCTTTGTCATAAAAACATGAGACCACGGGTCCATCTGGTCCAGCATTCTGTTCACACAGCGGCCAACCAGCTGCCTGTGGGAAATCCACAAGCAGGACATGAGTGCAATAGCACTTTTCCACTTGTGCTCCCAGGCAACTGGTGTACATAAGCATACTGCCTCCAATACTGGAAGTAATAATATAGCCATCATGACTAGTAGTTCTTGATGGCTTTATCTTCCATGAATTTGTCTAATCCCCTTTTAAAGCCACGCAAATTGGTGGCTATCACAAAATCTTCTGTCAAATCTTCTCTGAATTCTGTCATTTACTAGTTCAGTAGTAACTGTATTTATTTCAATTTCTTAGCACCCATTATATCCCAAAGGGTTGTAAAAGTATTAGCATTTAACACACACACACACACACACACACACACACACAAATCCTCTTTGCTGGCTTAGCTTTGACCATCAAAAACTTGCATCAAATCCTGCATAAACAAGATAATCATGTTTTGTCAGTAAGCACATTTATGCCCACCTCCAGAAGGAGGTGCACGCAGCTTCCTTACCTCCAATAATTGCTGAATTCCTATTAACACCACCTCCTATCACTTGACCATTGTAAGGGAGATCGGCACCTGTTGTACAAAGAAAAGCCCAAGAGTCTAGTTATAACGTAACCTTTACATATTTAGTCCCTCATTTGGCACTCTTAAAAATGTCAGTGCTTTCATTTTTTAAGCCAACGTACATAATTTTATTTTTTTAAGTCAACATATATAATGTCCATAGTCAACATGCACATAACCTTGGCCTCATATCAGAACTAAAGAAACATATTCCAGAGACACAGTTAAATAGACATACTAGTATCTTTAATATTTCTTTAATATAATATTTAATATTATACAGTTTTATCCAGTTCTAATTTCCTACTACACTGCTACACTTCCTACTACAAACTGCAATATAGCATAAGTAGCCAGAGGAACATAGTAGTTAGGAGTGTAAGAACTAGGAAATCCCTGATTAAAATCTCAATTCAGCCATAGCTCAACAGGTGTCTTAGGCCTCTGGCAAGCCATGATCTTAACCACCCCATGCCCCCAGTCTAGAGTTCTGAGCTGCCATGTGGAAGCTTTATGTTTGACTCCAGGCCAATAGAGCTTTTGAGAAGGGCTCATTGTTCTATGGCAACCGTAATGGTAGGCATCTCCAGTTAAAAGCAACTCAGATAGCCAGGAAAGATCTCTACTTGAGTCCTCGGAGAGGTGCTGCCAGTCAGTATAGGGCAAGGCATGGGAACCTCCAGCCTGCAGTCCTAATCCAGTCTGTGGATCTTCTCCATCATGCCTGTGGAGGCTTTGGCTCCTTCTGCAGGCCCTGCCCGAGCCTTGCCCCCAGGACACTACCAGGGGCTTGGGAAAGAGGCAGTAATCCCCCTGATATCTCCAGTCACTGCTCAGAGATAACAGGGATTCCCCTCCCCAATCCCCCTGGAGGCTCGGGGAGGGGACAGGGAGAGGAATCCCCATTATTTCAGATCAATGATTGGAGATAACGGGGATTCCCCATAGCACACCACTCGCCCTCCCAATTGGGAAGGTGAGTGGTGTGCTACGTGCTTTACCTGCATAGCACCTTCCTCCACAGGGATGGGGACTCGGACTCCAGGACTCGACTCGTGAGTCGGACTGAGTCCCCCCTCTGACTCGACTCGGACTCGAGTCCCAATATTTTTAATGGGACTCGAGACCAAGGACTCTTCAACATCCCTGGGCTGTGCCAGAAGGAGTGGAGAGGAGCGTGATTGCCGGCGAAGAGCGCATGGAAGCGAGGTGTGCCTGCTGCTCGCCCTCTATGGACGGCTACCAGGAGTGCAGCCCCAACAGTGTGTCAAGATTTATTTTGATTGATGTGTTGCGTACTTGGGAGAGGCAGAAGAAGGACCTGAGATTACTCTGTGTGGCTGCTCTGAGTGTGTTTCTGGTTCCAGCAAGTTCATCACCAGTGGAGCGGGTGTTCAGTGAGGGTGGAATTGTGATGAGATCTCACCGTTCCAGAATGGGGGCCAAACATTTAGAAAAAATCATGTTCCTCAAATGCAACATGGATAAGTTTTAGGAAGTACAGCAAGTTTATTTTTTTAAATCATTTTTCTAAAATGCAACCTCTCAGACATTTTGGGTTTGGCTGCCTCTGCCTGCCTGTTTGGGGTTCCCAGCCTCCTCTGCCTGCCTGGTCTCTTCTTGACCAGTTCAACAGTTGAATTGTCCAAGACAAAGGCCTCTGCCTGCCTGCTTTGGGGTTCCCTGCCTCCTCTGCCTGCCTGGTTATTTTGGGTTTGTCTGCCTGGTCTGTTCTTGCCAAAATCAGTTGCAGAGTTTTGAAATAAAAAGGCACACTTGTGCCTAGAATTTATTTAAACCACACATCTGAAGTAGCCTTATTTTGTTGGGGAAAAAACCCCATTGATTTTAATAGGGACTCGTGAGTCACCATTTTGGACCAAGGACTCGGACTCGAGACTTGGGTCCAAAGACTCGTGACTCGACTCGTGACTCGAGACCAAGGACTCTTCAACATCCCTGTTCCTCCATCAGGAACGATGCGGTGTGGACAAAGCAGCCCGAATATGAAGTGGCAGCTGGAGCTCCAGCTGGCACTTTGTGTTGGGGCAATGATGATGTAACTAGGTGTGGCCATGTCCTGTTATGTCATCCAGCCAATGGAGGGCTAGGCCCCCAGCCCAACTCGGTACCCATCCCCTAGTATATGCAATACTGGGCTTGATGAACTAGCAGTCTGCAGGGCCATCGGTACCATGAGGCAGAGTTGCAGATGCCTCAGGCAGCAGGTACTGAGGGGTGTGGAGCAGTCACACTGTATTGGAGGACAGAGTTGTGTGCTATGTAGCCACTGATAGTGTGCTATGCAGCCTGTCATATACCCCCTGAGCCTCCCTGCTGCCCTCAGGTGTGGTTGAGCACACTGTCCCATCTCCAGTCTTGAAGTAAGATTCAACTGCCAGTTCAGTTGGCTTCTGTACGTAGCATGGGGAGAAGTGCCATCTTGTCCTTTGCCTCAGGCAGCAAAATGTCTTGGGGCAGCCCTAATGTTCTGACTGTAAGGTAGCTTCATTTATTCAAAAGCAATAAATTGATTACTCCTGGTAATATCCATGTTGTGACAGCAGGGGGGGCACCCTTTCCTATGTTGCCAGGAGTTCTAACACCAAACCAGCATGCTGCAGTTGGAAATAGTTGTGCAATAGAAAGTAGAAATAGAAAGTTGCCAACTGCAACTATTTTTTCAGTGGATTTGCACAACTCAAGAGTACATTGTCCCTTTCTCTCTGTATGCAAATATATCCATACGGTGTGTATGGACATTAACATTGCAAGAATGCAAAGACATTGTGTGAGAGAGAACCTCCATCTCTATGAGTTTTGGAAGTATTTAAATGTGGGGGGGGGACCCACAAAAACGAATGACATGAGGTGTCTATTAGTGAGGCTAGTGAATTGGTAGAACTATGCAGATCCAGACTTGGTTGGATCCAGTCTCAGTCATTCTTAGGATAGACCCATTAAATCAATGGGACTTAAATCAAGTCATGACCAACTAAAATCCCATTGATTTAAATGGGTCTGCTCTAAGTATGACTAAGTCTGGATCTAGCCCAGGGTTTTAAACCAAAAAGAAAAAAATCTGATATTAGAGGAGCAGTGTGGCACTAGCTAAAATGTGGGACATGTTGGTCAACAACACCATGGAAATGTTGCATCAAGATGAATAAACCCATTTAATGAGGTACTAATTTTCATACTGAAAAAAGAACTAGACGTGTAGCCATTTGTGGTGCATTCAGATGCAAGCCATAAGAAAAACAGCGGCCACAGACATAACCTGACGTAACCAGGATACAGGTTCTGAGTAGATCTTTATAAATGGAGAAAGAAGGAAGTGGAGAAGCAGCAGGAACAGAGGTGCTGCTGAGAAGTGATCCCCCATGTGTTCGGCATCACCTGTAGGCCCCATCCCAAGGGTGATGTGTGGCCCTGTCCCAGGCCTACGGATAGTTAAGCCTCCCAAGTGCAGGCATAGCCTCAGGTACAACACAGTCTTGAAACGGGGTGATAAAAAGCCTCCTTCCCCTTTCCTTGGGTGAGTTCAGTAACCGTCCAATCACGTGCATCACATCACCTAAATCTTGTTGCTGCTTGGGAATAAAGATAACTTTTCCATTAGCAGTGCAGGCAGCATAAAGGCACTGTCTTCAAAGGGAGAGACTGAGCAGGGTTTTTTCTTACCAGCTCTGCAAGTCCTTCACAACACTGCTGATGTCCTTAATAATCACAACTGGAGTCTTTTCCTGTTGGTATTAAGAATTATTTGGGTGCTAAATAACACATGGAATAGACTCTGATCCTCTTTTACAGAATTTAGATTTATCTTGTTCAACTTTTGCATAGAGTAAGGAAGTTATGGAATAAGGCCCAGGCTTTATTTTGTAGCATTCAGTGTTTTCCACTGCATTTGAGCATGCTCAATAGCATATGTTAAATCTGATGGGATAAGGGAAAATGCTGTTTCACGGGTTCTGCCATGCAGCAGTATGAAGTGGCCTGCTTTATGTGGTACCATGTGGGGTGAGGTGGGAGGAAGGAATAGGCAAAGGCAAGAATTCGTGTCTGAATGGTGTAGTGAGACTTTTTCAGTGGTTGGCCCTAGCAGGGTAAGGGTAGGGAGGAGATGCCATTTAGGCTCTGCTACAGGCAGCTAAGATGTCTTGTATCGGTGCTGGTCAGAAGTGATTATGCTCACCACAAACAATTCCATCACAGGTGAGCAAGCTCCACAAGAACATTGAGGGTCAGCCAAAAGCATGCTCCTGTAGGGATTGAGCCCATTGCTGCTGCAGAAGAGCCTTCAAGGGATGTGGGAACAGATTCTGAGTCAGATGAGGAGGCGGGGTGGAATTCCCAGCTGAAATGCCCAGGCCAGTTGACTCGAGATAAGCCGAGAAGCAGCAGAGAGTTAACTAGCTTCAGATACCATGGGAAGCCACAGTGAGCCTGTTAATGAGGAGGAGGCCAGAACAGACATAAGACATAATCAGTGTCAAGCATTCTAAGCTGTTGGCTCTCAAGCAGAGGATCCGCCTTAAAGGTGGGGTGTTGATAATTTGAGTTTGGGAGGGAGGAGAAGCCCTCTGTTTGGAATCAACTTCTTACCATTGAAGTCACACTTCCTTAATGGCTTGATCGTTTGTTTCTTTTGTTATTAGTTTCTGCAATACGCTTAATTTGTACTTTAAAGCCAGCCTTGCTCATTTCCATTACCAAAATAAAGCTTTAATTAAAAAGTCTTGTTTGTCCTGTCATCAGAACCGATTTGTGGTGACTCACAATGGTTTGTTTTGTCCACAGAAACCACAGTAAGAAACAACAGTTTGTTGTAGGGTTTGTTGTTACAATGATTGTTTGTCGTGTCACCCGAACCCAGGAGAGCACCTTTGTCCTTGTTTGTTCAGAAATACCACAGAGTTGCATGGGCAGAGAGGAAAAATCTGCACCCGCTCTACCCCTTAGATTTCAGTTCCCGAAGTCTGCCTAGCAACACACATGTTGCAGCTAACCTCGCCTTTACAGGCTGCTTTCTCTTCGCATCCCCCTCTAATCCCCCCCCCCCCCCCCGGCAGATTGTGACCTGTTGATTTCTTGCCACCCTGCCTTGCCCGGCTGTGGTTAATTGTGACCTTGGAGCCTGCTATTTCCAGCTGTGGTTTACTTCAACATGAGAGCCCTGTTGCTGTGCTGGTGCTTTTGTTCATTCATATTAATTTCTGAGCTTCTGAGAACTGGAATGTCAAACATGTAATTTACACATGCTAATTGGTTCCCCTTTTATACAAAAAAAAGTGTACATATGTTGAATTCCCCACCTCATTCACTCTCCTGATGCACTATTTGGTCTACACCCCCCTCCCATTTCTGTAAACATGCGAGCATGTTTGCTTCAGTCTGGGAGTCTTGTCCCCAGGCAGTGACACAAACCCTAGTGATATCTTTAAAAACTGCCCAGGTTTCTGACCAGGACCAGATATCTGAACTGAGTAATTTGGACAATGTCTTAGATTCATAGATCATAGAGTTGGAAGGAGCCTACAAGGCCACCGAGTCCAACCCCCTGCTCAATGCAGGAAACTAGAGGAGGGGTCTCCCATCCAAGTAAGAACCAGGCCTGACCCTGCTTAGCTTTCCACACTCAGACAAGCTGAGCCAGCGTGAGCCACAGGCCCGTTCTCACAACTCTCCCTCTAACTTCACTATGGATACTGGTGAGGATGCTGATATTGATTCCCCATCACCCCAGCTCACACAAACAACCACTGCCTTGCAAGGTGCCTCAACAATCGGGTCCTGCTGAAAGTGGTGCTGCCAGAGAGACTCAAGCAGCTCCTGCCCACCAGAGGCAGCGAGCACTTTTGGTCTGAAGAGGAACTTGGCGTATTCATCGACCTATGGGCCAGTCCTGAGGCACAGGACTAGTTGAAAAGCACCAGGCATGACCACCTCTTCCCATGGTTTTCTGAGCAGATGTCACAATGAGGCTACTCGAGTGCCCCCTCGCAATGCAAGGACAAACTTCACGCCCTCAAGAAGAAGTTCAAGGAGGCCGTCACGCACATCAAGCACTCCGGGTTCAAGCCCCAAACCATGCAATTCTTTGATAAGTTGGCAACCATCCTTCTAGATCGCAGGGATGTGGCCCCAGGCTATAGCAGGGAATGGGATTCCTTTGACCCAAGCTCAAAGGGGTTGTTACCGTCCCATGAAGGGTTGCCAGTCTCCAAGGAGAGTATCACCTGCAGCAGCTTCCAGATGGGTTGAGTCGTATCCTGCACGGGCAAGCTCATCCGGATTAGCACAGAGGCGCAGCGCATCATCTGCTACCATTTCAGGACCACCCGATGCACCTCCTTCAAAGAAAACCTCCCCTCTTGACCCTTCTGGAGCCCAAACCCATCCTTGCCATCACAGCAAGCTTCACGCACCACCTCAGGCACTTGTTGTTGTTGTTGTTGTTTTCATTTCTATACTCCCCCACAGCTGAAGCTCTCTGGGTGGTTCAAACAATTCATACAATAATAATCCACATAAAAACCAACAATAAAAACATACAATGTAGTTAAAAAGTTTAAAACCAAATTTAAAAGTGCAGTTTAAAATGACAATACTAAAAGTTAATAAAACTAAGCCTACAGGTGAGAGTTACCCCCACCCCATGTGCTATTTTGAACAGTTAAATATTGAATGCCTTGGCATAGAGGGAAGTCTTAACCTGGCACCCAAAAGATAGTAAGGTTGGTGCCAGGCAGGCCTCAGTGGGGAGCTTATTCCATAATTGGGGGGGGGGGGTTACCACTGAGAAGGCCCTCTTCCTTGATGCCACCAACCGAGCCTCCCTTGGAGGTGGCAGTCAGAGGAGTGCCCCAGATGTTGAGCGTAGTGTCTGGGTAGATTGTGGTTGGGAGAGGTGTTCCTGCTACCTACTCCACCAGCACCAGCAGCCCAACCTATGTTCCCCCTGTGCTGAGAGCTGGAGGTATTTGGTCCAGGAATGCTAGGTAATAATATTTAGCAGGTGAAGCTTCCCACATCACTTTATCCTAATACTAGGGGAAAAAATTCACCTACTGAATTTCTGTGTCATACAGCTGTTAAGGGCACAGGAGCCCCCTTCGAGGAAAAAAGTTGGCAATTTTAATTGGAACATCCCTGAAGTAAGACTAAAGCTGCAATCCTATGCACACTCACATGAGAGTAAATCCCATTGAACACAGTGGGAATAACTTCTGAGTAAAATGCACACAATTGCCATCTGAAGCACATATACTTAGGAATAAGCCTCATTGAATTCAGTGGGACTTACTACCAAGTATACCTGCACAGTATACCAAGTATACCGTGCCATAGGTTCGCCATCACTGTCCTACATGGTGCAAGAAGGGAGCCTTCCAAGTCCGCGACCATGGGAAGCTCCATCCGTGAAGCCGTATGGACAACGTTTCCCAGGGAAATGCAGTCAGAACTGGATATCCCTACTGAGGGCATGGATATCGGACCTCAAGAGAGCATGGTGCTCCAACCGGTTTTGTCCCGGCACTCGTCCCCGGAGGAGTGGGCACGTCACAGCATTACAGACTTAGACCAGTTGGTGATGCAGAGCATAGTCAGCGCCGGACAGCTGCCCGAGGACGTTACACATGAGACAGAGAAAAGCCTCATCCCCAAGTTCTCACCTGCCAGGAGTGGGGGGGGGGGCAGTCTCCTGAATTCAGCATTGACATAGAGGGAGCTGGATGCAGCTGGCGAGCCTCCATTCGGCTTCCTGCCTGAAGTAGAAGACAGGGAAAGGCAAGAAGCCAAGCAAGAGGAGGAAGCAGGGAAAGAGGAGTGGGGCCTGGAGACCGAGGAACCTGGCCCAGTGGCAGGTCAGGCTGAAGAGGTGAGGGAAGAGCCTGCCCCAGAGCAACCTCCGCTCACAAACGCTCAATGTGCAAACAAATGCAAGACAGACAGAGCGCAACTGGTTAGGGATCTTGTCACAGCCATGGGAACTTCAGGTGAACATACTATCGAACTATTCATGCATATGAACGAGCAGGAAAGTCAAAGACGTGCCGCAGACCATCTAATTCAGGTGTTCTCAACCAGGGGGGAATTCCCCCCCGGGGGGGAATTTTAGGGTTTCAGGGGGGGAATTGGGACTACAGACTCAAACTGTTGGAATACTGATCTTTCTACAAATTACAATTCTACAGATTGTACATAATCTATCTTGGAAAAGGGGGAATGACATTCTGACATATGGTGAAAAGGGTGCATGGGGCAAAAAAGGTTGAGAACCACTGATCTCATTGCCGTCTGGACAAGTAACAATCTATCCAGCAGCATGCGTGATTCAGCGGAAGTGATACAGCAAGGCATGGCTGCCTCAGATGCCATGTATGAGCAGGTGATGATGGCCAGAGCAGCTGCAATAGACCGGCAGACGGAGGCCATTCGAATGCTTGCAGCATCCATGCAACCGGCTCCAGCAGTACTGGCAGTGGAAGCTCAATTTCAAGCATATCCTTACGGTGGGCAGCAACAGTTTCTACCTCCTCCACCTCCAATGCCACACCCACCACCCTTTTAAAAGCACCCATACTTGGTCCCGTGCTTAGCAGAAATCCAGGGACCTCCACCAATGCAGTACAGCCCTCCACAACCAGTATTCCCACTGCAGTCCATTGCTGGACCACTTGTCGCACCACATGGACCCTCCATAGGGGCAGCAAATTGAACCTCATGAGGAAGTTGAGGCTCCCACTACAAGATGAACCTGCAGCGGAAGAGCGAAATCATGCTTGTCAGACCGGTTGGGAAAGGACAATCCTCCCCCCCCCCCCGAAAGGTTCTGGTGGACACTAAAATGATGTTTCTCCTTCACTGATTCTTTCACTCTTTCACTGTTTCCCTAACCACTTGCACTCTGTCTCTGTACTATCCATGCTCCGAGGATAGAACAGCGTTGCACAACAGTGGATATTGTGTTTACCACCAGTCAAGGCCACTACGTCCAGCAAACTTGCAACAATGTTGTCTGCTAGGGTTAGAGCAGATGTTGGATATAAAGAAGGGATCGGCTAAATGAAATCCATTTTGCTGGCAATGCCCACTTCCCTCTCTCGCTTCAACGCGAAGATTAGAAGACTAAAAATCAAATTGAGACATAGCAGAATGAAAGGTAGATTACTTGGGATGTGCACTAGGGTGAGTTGCTTGTATTCCTAGCCTGATGTATAGTGGATTCTCTAACCCAAATCTCTTCCATTTCTCTTTCCTTCTCCAGTTCCCCTTCTTCTCCTGAACGACCCTGCAGCGTGCCTCATTTGAAAGCAATACCTTTTGCTTTCCAGGTACGTATCTGCACCTCAGTGAGAGGAGGTCTTGGGCAATGGGGTGACCAGCCAGATGGGTGATTAATAAATATAATAAATAAATTAAATAAATAAAATGGGGTGAGATTTACTCTCTGTTTTCCATGTCCTGAGCTGTGTGGAGAATTTTTTGTACTTTCACAATAAAGCTAACGGTAGCTTTCTTTCTTTTCTTTTTTTTAAGGTGTTTTTCTTTACAATGAAGTGGGGAGGGAAAGGATTTTTCTTTTCTGTGGCTGATCTGGCAGAAAGGTGGGGAAGGGGTTGTCTGTGGGCTTGGGTGTGGGCTGGAGAAATAAACTCAAGATTGCACTGCTAGAGAAAGAATGAGGAGAGCTTTTGGGGAGGGAAGGAGCAGAAAAAAACATATTAGATATATAAACGCAGATGTGAAGCATCAGGGAAGGGTAGGGCTGAGGGGGGCCCTCTTTTCAGCAGGGCGGGGAGGAGAGGTAAGGGTTGAGAAGTGGAGGGGCTGCCGTGCAAAGCAAAGCCAGGCACGGGGGAAGCAGTGGCAGAGGGAAGAGGTGAAAGCAACCTTCACCTGTTTCCTATCAAAGATCGGAGGTAGGGTGGGATAGACAAGGGGGAGTGAGAGGGACTTCGGTGCCGGGCACAGCGAGGCACTGTTGGAGGGGGAATTGCTTGGAAGCCGCTACTTGTACACGTGGTACCAGGGGTTCGCAAGGGAGGGACAGTTCTTAATAATCTTCACCTGAATCTTAGCCCAGGTGCGAGAAAAGGAGGGAGGGAGGAGTGTGAGAGAAGGCACGTTTTTTGCGGGACGATAAAACTCGTTTGCAGTTGCTGAAACTCAAGCTGCACGTTTTGTTAGAGGCAATACACGGGGTGGGGGTGGGTGTTGGGCGGGAAGTGCTTGGCTGCCAAAGTAAGGAGGGAGGGAGGGAGTGGGGGTGTGTGAAAATGGCCATTGTGCAGTGCAGCGGGATAGTGGGGTGGAGGAGATGGCAAGGAGATAGTCAAGCCGCAGCTTGAACATTTGGCGTTAGGCAGGGGGGCTAAGGGTGGATGGGGGGAAGATGCTTTGCCACGGCAGCAACTAACAAAGAGCGGAGAAAGCTGTTCATGTCACAGGCAGAGATTGGGGGGGGGGAGCTGGGAGATAGGAAGAGATTGATTTATTTATGGGAAGTGTTAGAGATTAGGGTATCGATAAGTTAGGAGGTGGAAAGGAGAAGAAAACTTGCCATTGAGAGGAGGGAGAGGGAAAACACGCCCTGTGCACTCAGTGGACCAATCGGGAAGAAGCAGCCAACGTAGCAAGGGACTTAGGGATCTTGGGATACGAATTCACTCACAAAGGCCACTGGGATACGTGATGTGAGCAGGAAGGAGAACAGGGTCCAAGTAGAACCATGCTAGCGACGAGCAAAACCACACTAGCAGCGAAAGGTGGCCCATCGTGGTACAGGATGGTAAACCATGGTAACGTACCACAATAGCTTGTTGTGTTGTGCGAACATGCCCTTTCTCTGTGTCTGCCAGCAGGAGAGAGAGAGAGAGAGAGAGGCACAGCCTCAACAGCCCCTTCCACACTGGAAGGAGAAGTTGTTGCCTTCCATACAACGGATTAATGATTTGCACTCCCTCTCCTTATTTGAAATGGCAATGTATTGAGCACAAGGATGACAAAGATTTGGGGAGAATACACACTACAGCTCATTTCATTTGTAAGGTACCACTGTACCAGTATTAATTTTTTTTTAAAAAGCAAGGGCTGCTCTGGGGTCCATACTAATGAATACAGCACACTATCAACTGTGTTTATAATACAATCGAGCACCAAACACAAATGCATAGTGCTGTAATTGTGGAAGAAGTAGGAGGAGTTTGAATGGTCACATGCATTTTATCATTTGTGTTTATAGCATGAGTACATACCACAAACCACACTATAGTGCTGCAATTCCGGGAGAAATGAGAGGGCATACTGACCTTTCGGTTTGATTTTTTTTTATTTTTTGAGTCGGCTAACTGTATGCGCACCTTCACTGCTACACACGAATATAGGTTTAAAATAAAGTCTGTGGTTATTCAGTGCTGTGCAGCTGTGTACGTGCGCAGTAAAAAAATATCCACATACCAAAAAAATAGCTGATTCCTGCCCACAAAATCTCATGAAAATTGGTGCAAGAAAAAAGCAGGGAACAAAAGGGGGAAATTGTAGTTCCTACCATGGGGGAAGAAAAGGGGTGGGGAAATTTTCATAAAACAGGTTCTACAGCTTTAAACCCACTCCCAGTGGTAAGAATAAAATCACTAGCAAAAGCTGTTCAAAGTGAAACATAAAAATGGAACACATGTTTCTGAGTCATCCTCCATCTTTCCATTATCTCTTCCTTCCTTGACTATTGACCCTTGTCTCTTTGTGCTCCATTTGACTGATGTTACAGTCATGCTTGACCAATCCTTGGCTTGATGCAGTTAACAAAACATAGCAATCTATTAAGCTTCTCACCAAAGCTTGTTGCAGATAAGATCAGCTTATTTGGAATCATATTTGTAGCATTGCAGGGGGAGTGGGGGAACCAATAGCCATTATTCCCCTTGTTCTTTGTTCAGTTATAAGAAGAGTTGCCTTCTAGACAAGTGTATTATGTTCTGGCTGCCAGTTTCATTACCTTCTCCAACTGCCATCTTAATAATAACAGCTTCTAGACTTTTTGGCTCATACAGCTCAACATTGGTTGCCTTAATATTTCTGTTCTCTCTCTTGTCTAGCCACTCTTTCAATTGCAACGTTTGAATCCGGCTTTTCTTCCAAGAAGCTCAGGGTGCTATCCCATCAGGATGGTATACATCCCATGGGGGTTATCCCATTTTATCCTAACAATAACCTTGTGAAGTAGGTTAAGTTGAAAGAGACAGTGGGCGGGTTCGCACGATCACGGAGGGAAAATGAGCCCCGGTGGCTTATTTTCCCTCCCCGTGCATGCTAGTTGTGAGCTGCCTAATTAGCATAATTACCCTTGCCAGGGCGTGGGTTGTTGTGACATCCAAACCCAGCGAGGGTGGCTGGCTTGCAAACCGCTGTGGCTTGTTAACTTCCTGCCGATTGTGTGAACTGGGCCGCTGCCAGGGCCACTTTTCTAGCAGCCTCATTGGCTGCCACTCAGGCAGTGCCATCGCTTAGGACACGCACGCAGGCCTTGGACCGGACTGTTTCCGCTGCCAGCCCACTCCTACCACAAGAGTAGCCCCATTGGCTGCTGGCTGGAGATAAGCTAGCCTAAGATGGGGACATTTCTATGCTTCTGCTTCCTAGTCAGCATGCTTAGGATTGTAAAAGCTTGCATACCAGAAATGCCTCCAAACTGCCTAATTTCCTTCGACTCTCTTTACTCGACTCTCTTTACTTAACTGAAACAAATGCTGCTGAAGCATAGATAAATGTTTCCCAACATTGAAACAACAATGAATCAGAGAGACGGCTCAGCTTCTTTTAAAAGAGAGTATTTTTCTTAGTGAAATAAATCACTTTTCATGTATACGTTTATCATGGCAGAATGCACACTGCATGGTAATAAATAATAGTTTGGCAGATGATATGTCCTCAGCAAAATGATGCATTCATTTGAATGTAAAACAGCACACTGTTGACTAGTGGCAGTGCATTATGTTCTGCTCTGAAACTCAACAATTTATGAAGACAACAAAGCCATAGATATATAAACTCAAGTTTTAATATTCATTACCAGTTGAGATGCTAGGGAGGATATCCCCAGCTGCAACCCCCATTTTCAACGGACTGAAGAGCAAACATGTAAAGCACACAACATTGTACTGCAGCATATAGCAATTTTCATCTGCCTTCAATCAAAAACCAGCTACATTATATTGCAGTGCTTTTTCATTTTATTTATTTATATTACTTATTGATTTGATTTGTATCCCGCCTTTCTACCAAAAAATGGCACTCATGGATCATATAGTTCAGGGGTCCTCAAACTACGGCCCGCGGGCCACATCCGGCCCGCTGGGTCTTTTCATCCGGCCCGGCGGCCGATCTAGAGTTGTGAGGGAAGAGGGGCGGCTGAGCCGGGGGGGGGGGCATGGGCCGCCTGCCTGCCTGCCGCCCTGCATCTCCTGCGGGGGGGGGAAGGGGAGGAGGGGCGGCCTGCTCCGGCGCGTCCATCCTGGCCCCCGCCCACGCTGTTTTTCAAAACTGAGCGCGGGCGGAGTCCAGGATGGACGTGCCGGAGCAGCGGCGGCGGACTCGGGCGGTGGCGGAGGCCAGGTAGGACAGCGGCGGGGATGAAGGCGGGAAGCAGCGGGTTACGGTTGTGAGAGCTGGACTGACCCGGGTTCAAAAGCTCCCCTAGCTAATGACCCTCAGTCCCAGTCACGCAGGCGGAAGGAGGAGATAACAGCAGTTAATAAAGATTAAAGAGTTTATTTGTAAGACCCAATTACATGGGATTAAGGCAAGCAATGCATCTCTACTCACTAAATCATTGCAGACTCAAATCCTATACCCCAGTGGTAAGGCTAGATGAAGTGAAGTCCAGAACAATACACATGTCAAGACGAGACGAGCAAGCAGCAGAGAAGAGAAGTGAAGAGGAATGAAGCTATCAGCAAGTGTGCTAGCTTTATACCACCTATAAATAGGATATTACTCACCCCAGTTGTATAACCTATTCATCAACATGTTGATCCCAAAACTGTTCAAGGTTGCTGAGTCACATCACCTCGAGACTATGTCTCATGACCAGAGACCTTGTATACTTGAACTCAAGTGACACCCACCAGGTCAGGTGATAATCTCGATGTCAGGTGGTAATCTCGTTCTGCCTATGCAAAACCCAACAACGGTGGGCGGGGGGAGGCGGGTTACGGTGGGCGGGTGGGTGGGCGGGGGGCGGCAGGTTATGGTGGGGGGGGGCTTTACCTCATCTGCCTCACCACCCGCTGGTCCCATCACGTCACTTCCAGCATGGCGGAAGTGACGCAACGGGACCCTGCTCCGTCACATCTATCCTGGACCCCGCCCGCGCTGTTTTTCAAAACTGAGCGCGGGCGGAGTCCAGGATGGACGCGATGGAGTGGCGGTGGCGGCAGCGGCCTCGAGCGGAGGCTGTGGCGGAGGCACCGGCAGCAGCAGCAGCGCGCAGGGGACCAGATGGATGGCGGCGGCAGTGGCGGGTGGGGCGGCGGGGGGGTTATGGCGGTGGGGCGGTCCTGCAGCGGCAGCGGGGGATGGCGCGGGGGGTCCTGTGGTGGCGGCGGCAGCGGGGCAGTCCTGCGGCGGCGGCAGTGGGGGGCGGGGGATGGCGGCGGGGGGGTCCTGCAGTGGCGGCGGCGGGGGGGCAGCATGAAGGAGGCAGCACAGGGGAGTCCCAGTGAGTCCGGCCCCCCAACAGGCTGAGGGACAATGAACTGGCCCCCCATGTAAAAAGTTTGAGGACCCCTGATATAGTTGGAAGGAGCCTACAAGGCTATCGAGTCCAACCCCCTGCTCAATGCAGGAAACTAGAGGAGGGGTCTCCCATCCAAGTAATAACCGGGCTTGACCCTGCTTAGCTTTCCACACTCAGACAAGCTGAGCCAGCGTAAGACACAGGCCTGTACACAGTGTACACAGGCCTGTACACTCCTGGCAGCTTACACAATTAAAATTGATTAAAACAATACATTAAAATACAATAAAAACATAACAATTATATAAAAAATAATTTTTAAAAATAAGAATTAAAAATAGTACCCAACAGATCCACTTACACGCCAAAAGCCTGCTTGAATAAAGTGGTCTTTGCTTGCCAGCAGGACAGCAAAGAGGGAGCAAACCTAGCTTCCCGAGAGCTCCACTGTCTGGGAGCAGCCACCAAAAAGGCCCTGTCTCAGGTTGCTACCAAACGTGCCTCTGAAGGTGGCGGTCTTGAAAGAAGGGCCTCTTCATAAGAGCTTAAGAACCAGGCAGGCTTGTATGGGAGATGGTGGTCTTTCAGGTAGCGTGGTTCCAAGCCATATAGAGCTTTATAGGTAATAATCAGCAATTTGAATTCTGCCTGGAAACAGACTGGTAGCCAATGAAGCTGTTGTAACAAGGGAGTCCTTGTTACTAGCCCTGATCAACAGTCTGGGCAGAACATTCTGGACCAGCTGAAGTTTCTGAACAGTTTTCAAAGGCAGCCCCACGTACAGCGCGTTACAGATGTCCAAACAGGATGTAACTAAGGCATGTGTGACTGTGGCCAGATCAGACGTCTCTAGGAATGGGTGCAATTGGTACACTAGCCTCAGTTAGTGCAGCAGCAGCTCGCCCTCCTCTCCCCCCAACCAGCTGCAGTGGGCAGTCTGGCACCGGCCCTGGTTCTTGGGCAAGTTATGTTTATTTGTAGCCTCACCTGTTTTGCCTGCTGGGAAATGGGTGGTTTGTGACTGGCCACCCCCTGTACCATGGCAGCCATTTTGTGAATGGGAAACCCCACCCACCCCCTCATGGCAGTTGTTTTGTAAGAGTGCCCATAACATAAACTCAAAAATCCAAATGTGCCCATTAGCTGAAAAGGGTTGGGGACCATTGCCAATTCATTAGAAGGAGGGAACATGCTTACATCTTGCTAAGCAACTGGGTGGGATACTGCCTACACATCCCCCTTACATCTATCTAAGGGAAAGGGCTTAATTTTAAAAAACTGGGAGATGAACATGTAAAGAAGGGAAACGGAATGTCCCTAATGGGGCTGGCCCCATAGCTTTGCAGTAGTTTAGTTACTGGCTTGGCAGCCAGCCACCACGCAGTAATTGTTCATGCATAGCCATGCTTGTCCATCAAAGTTTCCAAACTAATCTATAGCGCATTGTTCACTTGTTCTCTTTGCTGTTCTTCTGTGTCTGTTACATTTTTTGACAGCCACTACAGCCCTCACTGCTTCCCTAGCTTGACCCCAGAGGAAGATGGCCATTGGCTAGGGCTGCCTAAGTTATTGCCTCCATGAAAGTTTTATGAGCCAGGCTTACATTTCACCTGTTAGAAGAAAAGCAAAGCAAATGCCCTTTGTAATTAATGGGGAATATACAATCTGCCAGTGCTCTCGAAGGAGCACGCACCAAGCCCTGAGCATAAAGTTATACAGTCATCAGCAATGGGCCCGACGGATCAGCTGTATACAACTTCTTTGGGAGCAGGAAAAATGCTTTTATGGGAAGGCTGTGCACATGAATCTATTTCCGTGACAAGTCTTCAATTTTATTTCTGTTTGTAAGATGTATGTAGGGGGGCAGTGGCTCCCTTCTCTCATTGGGCATAGCCGCATTTACACACAGGCACACAGGTGGAAAGCATGACAGTTTTCTTCAGTTTTAGTGCCCTGTGGGTACACTTCTGTAAGCATGAAGAGCTGACAACAGCAGCTTGAGAGGATCCCTTTCCTTTTACGGAGGAGAGAGGAATGCAGAAAGAGGACCCAGTTCCTTTTCGCACCTGATGCAGGGCAAATCCAGGTTGGCCACTTAGTGTATACTCAATAAGGAGCTACAGGCAGAAGGGGGATTTGGCTTCCCTAATCTCCAGTTATGTTATGATGCATTCCAACTCAAGCAGGTAATATCATTAATTCATAATGACCAGTCTCTTCCATCGATATCAATGGAACTGACACCGGAATCAATGACCCATGGTGCATCCATATTTCTTCCCAATAAAAAGACTTTGATTTGGTTCACATGTAACAACAAACCCATTGCTTTAGAAACCAGTGGGACAGAGCGAGTGCACCGCCTGCAGCGGCCTGCCTCTTCCACTTTTACTCAGCAACCCACGAGTGGCTCAGCAGCCCATGATTTCTGAGCTGAACATGGGTTGTATAGTAAAGCAGAAAAGTCAGGCGCACTGCAGGCAGCATGCCTACATGTCCTTGGCAACCCATTGGTTTTTATCGGGTTGTCATTATGTTCAAACAGCCCCATTAACAAAGCTACATACCGTAATCCTTTCCTGAAAACCACTTTAAAAATTTGGAGTCAATGAAGTAAGAACTTGACCTCTCCCAGGACCTTTAATCCAGGCAGATTGGTTCTCTAATCCAGCCAGATATTTACAATTTAGACCATGGATAGAGAAAGGAATAGTGAGAATAAGAGACCTGACTGTCAGAGGTAAATTTATTTCAACAGAGAGGATAAAAGAAATCTTACAGAATCCACAGGTACCCAGGCTCCACATTCTTCAAATACAATGCTTTGCCTCTAAACTGATTAGTAAATACAAGGGAACTAGAACATTAATTATCTTTGAAAATGAATGTCTGCGGTCTAAAAGAAATCTTAACACATGGATTTATGGATTTGTTACTAACACATGCATGTGGAGTGACAGGCAGCCTTAGGACAGTGTGGGAGATTGACATTGGTTCCAGTATAAAAGAAACGCAATGGAATGCCATGTGGAGTAAGCAACCACTAAAAACCACTTCAGCAACAATAAGGGAAACACAACTAGTACATACCCTCCAACATTTCACAGATGAAAATAGGGACACACATGTGAATTTGTAAGAGGTATGGTTAAGCAACATGAAGGTGTGATCAAGAGGGTGTGGCCAGGCAACATGAGGGCGTGGCCAAGGGTATGGCCAGGCATTCAAAGGGCATGGTCAAGTACAAAAGTTATTAGAGGAAACACACAAAATCTTATATATTATAATTATTATATTATTATATTATATATTATTTTATAATATTTCATAAGTGGCTTTTCTAATATATCTTTTACCTTACTTAAACCCTTAATTGTTGATACCTGGTGTTTTTCATGGGGGGTGGTCAGTGCTTACAGGGCAATCTCTTTTTGTTTTAAAATTGTCAGGATTGGCACAAATTCAACAGGTGAAGCTTACCCACCCACCCCACACCCCCAAACATGGAGCTTCAGAGAGAAGGGGAATTTTCTTGCATTTCCTTCTGACACTGTAACCTCACCTGTTAGAGGCACAGAGTCAGCTCTGTTAGGAAATAAAATCTTTGGCAATATAAAGATAGGAATCATGTGATAAATTCCCTCATTCACCTCTCCATCGGTCCAGGCTTTCACCCAGCCAGTGTGGCGTAGTGGTGAGAGTGTTGGACTGGGACTCGGGAGATCCGGGTTCTAGTCTCCGCTCGGCCATGAAACTCACTGGGTGACTTTGAGCCAGTCACTGACTCTCAGCCTAACCTACCTCACAGGGTTGTTGTGAGGATAAAATGGAGAGGAGGATTCTGTAAGCCGCCTTGGGTTCCTTGCAGGAAAAAAGGCGGGGTATAAATATAATAAATAACTAAATAAAATAAATCCCTTTCCCACAGCAACATGCAGCAGAGGCAGCAGGTAGAGCATGCACGCGCACACACATCCTTGCCTGGCCCTCCCAGCTTAGCAGCATCTGTTCCCTCCCTGTTTACTGCAGCTGTTCAAGCCTAAGCAGAGCTATCTTAAAGGGGCCATGAGCAAAATTGCAGGTAAGCTAAAACTGCAAGCTTAGCTGCAATTTTGCCCATGGCCCCTTTAAGTAGCTTGCAGTTGCAGAAGGCAGGGGAATTCGGGACTCTGCATGACAAAGTGAGAAGCACTGGGGACTATGCAACTAAAGCATACACATAGCACTTAACCCCAGTTAAACTGCACTATATAAAAATCTTTCTCCAATGCATGAGAAGGGCTGCAGTGTCAGAGAATCATTACTCTATATGTGTTGGAAATGTTCAAACTTTTTGGAAGGCCATATTCGAAACCCTTTCAAATATAACCCACCTATCTGTGCAACTAAGCCTGTTAATAACACTTCTACTTTTGATAAATATCATAAATACCTTCTTCATAAAGACTTCCTGCAATTTTTATTAATAGCAGCTAGACAAGAGATCACCTGACTGGAAAGCAACTGCAGGATACACCATAGATGGATGGTTACTAAGAGTATGGAGTATGGCATTGTCAGAGAGACTGACACAGTGAAGCAGACTAAACAGGGGGGGGGAGGGGTAACACAAAATGTTTATTTGTAGAAACTTGACTTCCTTTTATTTCTTATGTGAAGGGGGGGGGTGTCTTCAACTCTATGTCCACCAATTGTCTATGCATCTTTGGAGGGATGCGTTCATCAGTGGCACAGAGCAAAGGTGTAGTGGGGACGGGGGGGGGGGACGACATACAACAACATTAGTTACTTGTGATAACTAATGTAAGTAACTAATGCGTTACTTACGATAACGTATGCACACTGACAGGTGGCTAGACAGATATACTGATGTATTTCTATTTCTTTTCAGTGTACTTGATCAGATTGTGGTGCCATTCTTTTATGTTTTTGGGTGTGTGTGTGTTAAAAAATCAAAATAAACAAACAAAAAAAGGAGTTGCAGGTAGTCAACCGTGCATCCTTGAGAATTCTACCTGTATGATGTATGTGTTTGCAAACATGTGTTTGCCGCATTCATCCTTTATGTCCTAGGAGTGTACATCTTAAACAGAGGTGTGGAAACCACAGCCCACCTGCAACCTGTAGCATCTCTGGCATCTCCACCCCTTCAAGTCCTGCCTGGGTGGGAAGAGTGGAGTGCTTTGAAAGCACAGGTCAAACTGGATCTGTGCTTTCAAAAGGCATCCCTGCCTGGGTGGGGAGGGGGCAGCTCCCTTCCTGCCCAAGCAGGGAGAGCTGAGCAAAAAAAAAGTGCTGATCGGTACAGATTCAGGATGTCCCCTTTGTCAGGTGTGTGTGTGTGTGTGTGTATGAGAGAGATGGGTAGATGAGGTGAGAGGGATGTGTGAATCACACACACCACACCACCCCATCCATCCATACCCCTCACCCCTCCACTCATCTGAGCTCTAGCCCCTGAAAACAAGAGCTCTAATTTGGAATTAGAGGGGCAGAAAAGTAAATATTCCATTTCTGTTCCAAAACTGCTTTTGTTCCCTCTCTCTCTCTCTCTCTCTCTCTCTCTCTCTCTCACTCACTCACACACACACACAACTGGGGTGAGGGGTGTCATTTTTCAAGCTCCAATAGCCTTCACATTCAAAATACTGAGAGAGATTGCCAAGAATTATCTCCCTGTCAAGAGACATCAGCTGACCATTATGGATCATTAAGAAACATTAACATTCTTTACTCTAAGGTAAAACCATAGTGATAGACAGCAAGCCCACAACAATATTGTAAACATTTCAGTTTGTACATTGATGTGACTATATTACGATGATTAGTAGTATCTTTAATAAAATTTAAGTTTAAATAACTTGAGCAATACAAATGATTACAGAGGTGAAAGTAAAGTATATGGTTGAATACTGTCATTAAAATTTGTATTCCAGCCAGATTTTTTCCACAACTACTAGTGGTATTTAATGTTTATTCTGTATAAGCAATGTGGTAGGAGCTCCACAGAAAAATTGAAGCAACACAAGTCTATGGCTGTGCTTACAACAGAAACTTGAACCACAGTAAATACATATTTGGGGACAAATAAAATCCTTGCCAATGAAATTACTAGCAAAACCTACCTTTGCTTTTAATATAAACAGTGATCTCTCTTTAGGAACCTATATATTTTGGTTATATGTGTTTACTAGCTGTTGCCCGCGGCTTCGGTCACGTGGATTTTAGGATTTGGTACAATTGTTTTTAAAAGAAACAAGGGGAGGTTAGGGGATGTTGACCTGGTGCTGAATGGGGTACATCTCCCCCTGAAGGACCAGGTCCGCAGCTTGGGGGTCATTCTAGACTCCCAGCTGTCCATGGAGGTTCAGGTGGCACCTGTGAGCCGGGCGGCGCTGTATCAACTCCATCTGATACGGCAGCTGCGCCCCTACCTTCCTAATCACCTGCTCCCATCAGTGGTTCATGCCTTGGCCTCCTCTCGCCTAGACTACTGTAATGCGCTCTACGTGGGGTTACCCTTGAAGATGGTTCGGAAGCTACAGCTGGTACAGAACGCAGCGGCTCGCCTGGTTAAAGGCAGCCGCCGGCAGGATCACATCACGCCAGTGCTGAAGGATTTGCACTGGCTACCAGTTGCTTGCCGAACTGAATTCAAGGTGTTGGTTTTGACCTTTAAAACCCTATATGGCTCCGGTCCAGTCTATCTCAAGGAGCGTCTCCAGAAACACCAATTGGGCCGCTCAACAAGATCTGCCACGGATGGCCTTCTCCTTGTCCCTTCAGCCAGAGCAGCTAGACTGGTGGGGACAAGGAAGAGGGCCTTTTCTGTGGCGGCCCCCGTACTGTGGAACTCTCTCCCGAGTAACCTCCGCCATGCCCCCTCTCTGCTGAGCCTCCGTCGCTCATTAAAAACCTGGTTATTCAGGCGGGAATATGGGGTGGGTTAAGATTTTAAAATGTTTATATTGTTTTAAATATATTTTATTGTTTTTATTCTATGTACATCGCCCAGGGTGGCCGGTTTGCCGGCCAGATGGGCGATAAATAAATATAAATAATAAATAAATAATGATGGAATCTCAGCTCTCCCGGGAATCCCAGCTCCCCCGGGACTGCACAATGAAATCCCAGCTCCCCCCACGGACTACCTGCTCCCCCCCTGGGACTACACAATGAAATCCCTGTTCTCCTGGGACTGCACAATGAAATCCCTGCTCCCCTGGGACTGCACAATGAAATCCCTGCTCCCCCCTCCGGGACTGCACAACAATGAAATCCCTGCACCCCACCCCACCCGGGACTACACAACAGTGAAATCCTTGCTCCCCCCCTTGGGACTACACAATGAAATCCCTGCTCCTCCCCCCCGGGACTACACAACAATGAAATCCCTGCTTCCCCCACCCCCGGGACTACTCAACAGTGAAATCCAAGCTCCCTTGGGTACACACAACAATGAATTCCCTGCTCCCCCCTCCGGGACTGTATAATGAAATCCCTGCTTTCTTCCCCCCGCCGGGACTACACAATCAAATCCCTGCTCTCTCCCCCCCCCCCCAGGACTATGCAACAATTAAATCCCAGCTCCCCACCCCTGGGACTACACAGCAATGAAATCCCTGTTCCCCCTCCCCCTCGGGACTACCCAACGATGTAATCCCAGCTTGCCCCCCCCCCCGGGACTACCCAACAATGAAATTCCAGCTCCCCAACCACCCCGTGTAGGCCCCAGCTGCAGTGCATATGAACATTCTGTTTTGATGTAGGAGAGATTTGCATGGCAGTTCATGCGAACATTCTAAATGTCATTGGAGTGATTTGCATAACCGCTCCTGAATGGCCCCTGAGAACATTCCAAGTGATGCCATTGCCTATCATCTGTTTTGGGCCGTACAGGCTCAGTGATGGCTTTTTCGGAGATTTGAACCCACCAGTCTTTGTCCTTGGGTGATGGAGAGTATGCATGCCAGGTTTGGGGCAGATCCGTCCAACCGTGTAGGAGCCTATGCGACACATGCAAATGCCCGTACACACAGACACACAGGATTTGGGATGCCCCACACACAACAGTCATTCTCTGACTGAAAGTGTAACGTTTAGGCTGGGTGCTGGCAGCAGAAAACTTTTCTGACAGAAATATCTGATCTCAAAGAAAAATCAGGTTAATCCTGTGAGTCTACAGGTGATGAAGGGTGACCGTGCCAAGTTTGGGGTAGATCTGTCAAAACGTGATGGAGCCTATGCGACGACACCCCACACACAACAGTCATTTAAAAATTTTCCCTCCCTTTTCACCCCCTCAGAGAACATTCTAAATGGCCTAGGGGAGATTTGCATACCCACCCCTATTGGGCCCTGCAGGAATTCATATGAACATTCTAAGTGTCATATGGGCTATTTGCATAACTGCTCCTATTGGCGCTTGCAGCAATTATGAGGTGAGGCCGATTTGCATAACTGCTCCCCTGTTGTTTTGCCCATAGGAGATATGAGAGTGGGGTGATTTTGCCCCCTTTTTTCACCCCCTTAGGGACGGAATTTCCAAAAATCCTTCCGTGGGTGTCTACGTCATAAAAACTATGTTCCTTCAAAATTTCACGTTCCTAGATTAAACGGTTTGAGCTGGGCGTTGATGAGTCAGTCAATCAAAAATCAGTCAATCAGTCAGTCAATCAATCAGGACTTCTTCTTTTATATATATAGATATTAAAACATACACATATTTAGGGGAGCCACACAGGGGAACAGAATGAGTTTAAAACCAAGAAGAAAAGGCTTGAATCTGCAGAGCTAGGGGAAATGATTTTACTCTCTATATATACTGGTTTTAGGCTATGGAAAGGAAGAAAGATGTAGTGGCGGGGGGGGGTGAGGAGAGACATAGAGAGGCACTACAAATATGATTATTAAAATATCTACTCGCCCCCTTCTGAAATTGTTCCCGATAACTCCATGAATGCAGGATTTCTAGCAATGTCCTTTTGGATAAAGGCTGTCTTTCCATTGGAAAGCAGCGTCTTTCTTTGTGATAGAATCTGCTTATCTTTCTCCTGTTCTACTGCATTAAAATTCTACTCAGGGCGATACATAACAGCTTGAAAGGCAGGGTCTCTCAGGGAGTGCCACAAGAATGTATGGCGTTGGCAGGTAGTTGCACATCAACTGTCTGTAGCTTCTGATGAAGTATCAGAGGTGGAGTATAGATTGTAATTAAGTTGGGTAGGAGGTGAAAAGATGTGCAGAGGGGTGTCAAGAACCAGGCAAGATTGAAGGGTGTTTAAAAAAAGAAGAAGAACCCTTTCCATTAGGGAAGATTTATGGGAAATTCAAGCACCATCATTAAGCCGCTTGGGAACCAAAGAACAGAGCTGCTAAAGCTGAACCAGAGATAGCACTTGCTGACATTTATTCATTGGGGGTGAATCAAATAAGTTTTACTTGATTCATCTCTTGCTTTTAAATCAGTTAATTGCATTTTCCTATTACCAAAATTTCAATACAGCTACCCTTTTACTGTATCGGAGGAAGTGTGAGATAGGAACATAGGAAGTTGCCTTAGACAAAGTCAGACCATTGGTCCACTTAGCTCAGTATAGTCTACACCAGGGGTGGGGAATCTCTTTCAGCCATGGGCCAAATTCAAATTCAAGCTCCCAGGGGCTGCATTCCAAAAGTGAACGGGGCCAAAGGGGTGAGGCCAACGATAAATGACTATTACATCTGTCTTCACCCTAAGTCAGGGTTGCAGAACTACTTTTGGGTGGGAGGGTGGATGACACACACACACACACACACACACACCCCTCTGTGGGCTGTATGATGTCAGTTGGCCTTGTCCATGCCCACCTGACATCATTGGCTGCCTGACCCAGGTGCTGGTTGGATCTTCCGCATTTCAACTTGAGATACTTCTAAATTCCTGGTGCTTGCTTAAATAAATCATAGTTAATATGTTGTGATTAGGCCAGTATCAATGTGAGAGGCAATCAGGGATGGGGACTCGGACTCCAGGACTTGACTTGTGAGTCGGACTGAGGCCCCCCTCTGACTTGAGTCAGACTCGAGTCCCAATATTTTTAATGGGACTCGAGACTCGACTCAGGACTCGAGACCAAGGACTCATGTTCCAAAATCGTGTTCCACAAATAAAACATGGATAGGTTTTAGGAAGTACAGCAAGTTTATTTTTTAAAATCATTTCCCTAAAATGCAACCTTTCAGACATTTTGGGTTTGGCTGCCTCTGCCTGCCTGTTTGGGGTTCCCAGTCTCCTCTGCCTGCCTGGTCTCTTCTTAACCAGTTCCACAGTTTGAATTGTCCAAGACAAAGGCCTCTGCCTGCCTCCTTTGGGGTTCCCTGCCTCCTCTGCCTGCCTGGTTATTTTGGGTTTGTCTGCCTGGTCTGTTCTTGCCAAAATCAGTTGCAGGGTTTTGAAATAAAAAGGCACACTTGTGCCTAGAATTTATTTAAACCACACATCTGAAATAGCCTTATTTTGTTGGGAACCCCCCCCCCCATTGATTTTAATAGGGACTCGTGGAGTCAGCTTTGGGAGTGACTCATGACTCGTGAGTCACCATTTTGGACCAAGGACTTGGACTCGGACTCGAGACTCGGGTCCAAAGACTCGTGACTCGACTCATGACTCGAAACCAAGGACTCTTCAACATCTCTGGAGGCAATATTAGGGAATTTTGCACTCCACATATTTAGTAGATATCTTTTCATTTTTCCTGGTGCAGTATATCTTTAATTCAAAAGCTTGCATATTCTTATAGCAAAGAAGGCAGACCAAGAGGATAAGGAGAGCATACATCGCTTTAAAAAGTCAAACAAAAAAGCAGCTATTCAGGGCTCTATCTGCCTTTTCCATTTGTGGGTCCTTGAAATCTCTGTGGTTTTGTGCCTAACAATTGGTGAATGGCTAAACAGCCCACAGAAACAGTACTGTGGGACAATTCCCTGACTGCTTTGAATCCAACCATAATTAAAAGTCCAAATGCAAAAACAAATATTATTTTATAAACGACAATACTTGTCCAAAATTTCTACCAGCAAACAGCTATGATTAAATCACAACAAGCGTGTCTCTCCTACATAAGCATGTGAGGTAACTGGCATTCTAAAGGAAGGCAACTGATTTGCTTTCAGTTGTTCAGAGTGGAAGAGGGACTTGTTGAGTCCTACTGCTTCATCACTAGTGTGAAAAGTCGCCATGGCAACAGGGAAAGATAGTCAGTTATGAAATGAGTAACAGCAAGCTAAATGAGATAACACTTTTCAATAACAGTTTGGCAACGCAGCAGAGTACTAGTGAGGGCTCAGAAGCAGCATTTTAGAGGCCAAATTAGATGCTGCCTTAGCAAATGTGTGTTCTCAACCTCACATTACTGAGACAACAGGGAATGGCGGGCTACTTACAGGAGGAGATCAGAGCTTGGCTGGATAAAACATCCCTTTAAAACAGGGATGGACAACACATGGACCACAAGCAGCCCCCCCCCCAGCCTTTTTTGTGACCCCCATCCCACTACAAAATTTGCCCCCAGGTGGCGGGGGGGAAATGGCAATTTCCCTTCAAAACAAGGCATGTGTGGAGCATGCGGGGGATTATGCACCTTGTTTTGAAGCAGAAAATTTTGGTGGCACGGCAGCAGAGGTGGGGTCTGCAGGGGGTGCAGCCCCCAGTGGGGTCCAGGGGGTGCAATGCAGCCCCCAAACCTCAGGAGCTCCCCATCCCTGCTCTAAAATGACTTGCTCTCCAGTCCATATCAAGCACCTTCTATTCTTACCTGAAAGTGTCCCCCACCCCTTATGTTAGAGTTATAAGAGAAGCACATGGTTGAGTGTCCCAAAGCTCCCTCATAAAATCCAGTTTGGCCCTAACTCTAGCAGTGGATTTGACAGGAGCATTTATAATTTCCATTGTTTGTACTCATAACAAATGCTAGAGGCCAAAATCCTGAGTCAATTTTCTGAACTTGCATTCATCACATTTACAAAAATTAAAACAAGTAAAACAATAAATGCATACAAGACAACTAGCAGATAAAAATGCCATTGGTGAGCACCCAAAGTTAACATCTGAAACATAAATTCAGGAGTATTAACATTTAACAGCAATGGAAGAATGTGTTGTTGTCAATCAGTCCCCACCTTACCTGAATCTGAATGCCAAGGGTCTGTTGCAGAAGACATTGGTGGGATAGTTTGTGGATTTGCTCCGCAGTTGGATTCCACAAGCTCTCCTTCCGTGTGGATGCGAGAGGAGATGTTGGTCGGTCTCAAGGCTGCCTTGAGTGGGGCAATCTGGTTGAACTGCACTCGGGACAGGCAGCCAGAGAATCCTGGCGTATTGTATTTACGGATCTCTTGATCAATCTTTCCTAGTTCTAAATGAGGGGAGAGAAAGAACAGGCTGCTTAATAGAGTTTACTGAAGCAGAAACGAGCAGCATTGTCATGGTGTGTTTTAATTCCCATTTCCAGAAAATTAGGTACACTGCAGACTTCTCTAATATTGTACCAGCCGAGATGTAACTTCCGTCCTTCACCTTCCCTTAGCTGCCATTGTTAAACTGAACTTACAGCTACTGTACAGACATTAATGGGTTTCAAACCAATTTGCCTGTCAATATTGTTGCTCCCCCATCCCAAAACCTGGGAACTTCAGTTTTGCCAGGGTGCTGCAATAGGTAGGCAGACATAACATTCTCAATAGTGGCCACATCATATTATTCATCTGTACTGTGAACCCAGTTTTGCAACTTGTTTTACACACAGGTCAAATACTGAATCATCTGTTAGTCTTGCCCTTCCTTTTCAGTCAGGCTGTCCCCCCCCCCACCTTTTTTGTTGTTGAAAATGTCATATATGTATTGACTAGCTTTTGCCCGCGGCTTCGCTCGCGTGATGAAGAGTGACCGTGCCAAGTTCGCACGGGTCGTCATTTTCCTATAGGCACTATTTGTTCGAAATTCCTTAAGGTCGCTGACTGCTGTTTTGAATCGCTCCATAGGAAAGGTCCCCCGACTACATGAATCCTAGCTCCCCCAGGACTACCAGCTCCCCTGGGACTGCACAATGGACATCCAGCTACCCCGGGACTACACAATGAAATCCCTGCTCCCCCCCCGGACTACACAATGAAATCCCTGCTTCCCTCCCTGGATTACACAATGAAATCCCTGCCCCCCCCCCGGGACTACACAATGAAATCCCTGCCCCCCCCTGGGACTACACAATGAAATCCCTGCCCCCCCCGGGACTACACAATGAAATCCCTGCCCCCCCGGGACTACACAATGAAATCCCTGCCCCCCCCGGGACTACACAATGAAATCCCTGTTCCTCCCCCGGGACTGCACAATGAAATCTGCTTCCCCCCTGGGACTGCACAATGAAATCTGCTTCCCCCCCGGGACTGCACAATGAAATCCCTGTTCCCTTTCCCCGGGACTGCACAATGAAATCCCTGCTCCCCCAAGACTACACAGTGAAATCCCTGTGCCCCCCCCCCCGGACTGCACAATGATATCCCTGCTCCCCCCCGCTCCAGGACTGCACAATGAAATCCCTGCTCCCCCCCCAGGACTATGCAATGAAATCCCTGCTCCCCCCCCCAGGACTACGCAATGAAATCCCAGCTTCCCGCCCCCCCAGGACTACACAACAATGAAATCCCAGCTCCCCTGCCCGGAACTACACAATCAAATCTCTGTGTGTGTCCCCCCCGGGACTACACAATGAAATCCCTGCTCCCCCCCCCTCCCCAGGACTACACAATGAAATCCCAGCTCAGCCCCGGCTGTGGTTCATATGAACATTCTGTTTTGACGCAGGAGAGATTTGCATATCCGCTCCTGATTGGCCACTGTGGCAGTTCATACGAACATTCTATATGTCGTTGGAGCGATTTGCATAACCGCTCCTGAATGGGCCCTGCAAACATTCCAAGTGATGCAATTGGCTCTCATCTATTTTGGGCCGTACAGGCGCAGGAAGGGTTTTTCGGAGATTTGAACCCACCAGTCTTTGTCCTTGGGTGATGGGGAGTATGCATGCCAAGTTTGGGGCAGATCCGTCAAAACGTGATGGAGCCTATGCAACGACGCCCCACACACAGCAGTCATTCAAAAAGTTTTCCCCCCTTTTCACACCCTCAGAGAACATTCTAAATGGCCTAGGGGAGATTGGCATACCCACCACTACTGGCCCCTGCAGGAATTCATACGAACATTCTAAGTGTTGTATGGGCTATTTGCATAACTGCTCCTATTGGCTCCTGCAGCAAATTGGCTCCTGCAGCAATTATGAGGTGAGGCCTATTTGCAGAACTGCAGATATGAGAGTGGGGCAATTTTGCCCCCTTTTTTCACCCCCTTAGGGATGGAATTTCCCAAAATCCTTCCTTAGTGGGAGTCTACATCATAAAAGCAATGTCCCTTCAAAATTTCACGTTCCTAGATTAAACAGTTTGAGCTGGGCATTGATGAGTCAGTCAGTCATTCGGTCAGTCAGGACACCTTCTTTTATATATATAGATATGCAAATACATGCATCCTTTACTTTACCAAACAAACAAAAAAAGACAATTCACAACATATTTTCCAAAATAGTAGCAAAAAGCCTCTAGGAATTGAGTGGGGAGGTAATATGATGTCATGGCCACTAGCGAACATGCACCCATCATAACTGCCTTTTTCTTGATATGCTGGAAACTTAAAGAACTGTGTTCTCCCCCACCCCAAAGTTCTCTCCCGGTGGGGGGGGGGGGGAAGCATACACAAATTTTCAGGGCAAGAAAGGAACCTTCAAATCACCCCTGCCGCACTTAAAATGTTACAGCTGTCTTCCCATATGATTGTAGTGACATCATTCTCCAAGAAAGGCAGCTGCATATAATCAAAAATAGTATGGAAAAACTCCTGTCCCTTTCAGATTTCTTTTAAATAAAGAAAATAGAAGCTAAAAGGGGACAGCCCTATTCTTTAAAACATTCTGTTGCTGTGACTGCTTTTATTACAATGATTAATCATGCATCTAACACTTAAAACATGCAAATGGCTTTATAATCATTAGCCTGTTCAAGCCTCAGAACAAATCAGTAGTCAGCTATAATTCCAATTTTCAAGATGCAGAAGCATGGCTGATAGATTCGCGCTGGTGACAACCACAGAACCGGACAAACCAGCCAGTATCCAGCAGGCAATGACTTTTTCTCATTTTCACCCTGAGATGAATGTGCTAATGGAATTTCTCATTAAAAATGGCCTAGGGAAGGCAGACATTTTCAAGGACAGAAAAACAAATTTGCAGCTCACAAAGCACATTTACACCTAAAACTAGACAGACTTTCATTGGGAACCCAGCAACAGAACACATTCATTTCTCAATAAGAGAACTGTGCCCAGTGGAGCTCAGGAGTGAAGAAAAAAAGATTTGAGGTTGCATCTATCAGGTTTAAATCCAATAGTTCATCCAACAGACCACATTGGACACTTCTGTCAATTCATTATGGCACATTTGTGGCCAGACCTATTGGTGCGTTAAGGAAGCACAAGTACCCCTGCATTTTCATCCAAACTCTTGCATTACTGGAGATGTCTAGTGGGGGGATGATGGAGATGATGATGATGATGATGATGATGATGATGATGATGATGATCATCATCATCATCATATCATCATCAAATGCCAGCACTGTGCTTGGAGCTGGACCAAGACAAAAAATTAAAAACAGGTTAAGGCAAAGGTTACCAGTTCGTATCCACAATAAATAGAAAGGCTAGAAGTACGAAATTCTTGGGTGCAGAGTGGGCTATTGGAAAGTTAAACAGAAAAGAGCAGGGGTTTAGAAGTAGAGAAATTGAGGGAGCATTTTGGATGCTGAGAGCTTGGGTAGATTACTGAAATAATGTATGTGAAGTGCTCTGAACACTCTAAATATAAATGCCAAGTATTATTAATGTAATGACAAGAGTGCTGGGCTTTGATGTGGAAAACCCAGGGCTGTTCCACACTGTATACTGCAACTGGATTTGCTGTGGCAACGGTGGAATTATGTCAATATTTGCACCAATATTTAGTTCAGCTAAAGTGAAAAGAGGCTGTTTAAAGGCTGGAAACATAAAAATATTAAGGCTGGAAAAGGACACAGCACACACACACACACACAAGCCTCTTTAACTCAAGCCTCTGATCTGCATTTTATTACTAAAAGATGTCACACAGACATATTTCTGTGAATGAATCTTGAAGATCATGCATTTCAGATACATTTCTGTACTTTTACAACACACTGATTGTGTGTTAACACACTTGGTATTCAGGATCTGCACTCTGTAGAAGAACATGGATTAACATTTCAAGGCATTACAGTAACTTAAAATACTACATTTTCTGCTGTAGCAGGGAATCCAACTTCATTTTCTCCTTGACTGTGCAAGATAAATAAAATGAAAACTTGTCATGGTAATGTTTGTGAAGTATCAAACCAGTTTAATTTGGAGGCACTGAAAGATAATTAGTGCAGCAGGCATGTTTCAGCTTCATCTTAGCCCTACAGAAGTGGGTCATTCACTGGGTCAGCAGGAAGAGTGGGTTCTTCCATACAGACGGTTCCTACAGCTAAAAAACGTTGCTCTTCTGCGGTAAGCAGAATTGCAACTGACTTTCCACGTTATTGGGAAATATTGTGCATTTTCTGTGTGTGCATCCCACTATATTCTGTCCATACCAGTGCCCTTTGTGCTATCTTTAAGGGCCATGGTTTTGTAGGTAGTGATCTACTGGGCAGCTGAACCTATCACAGCTCCACTATACCCTTTGCAGAGGGTGCCATTTTTATCACCTGTTTATTAATTGATCTTTTAAGCAGCTCTAACATACCTTTCTAGCTATACATATAAAAACATGTTAATTTGCTTCCAGCAGTCTATTCTAAGTACGACTTAGTCTGGTCCAGCCCAACGTGTGCTGAGCTATGATAGATTCACCTGCCTAATTGGTCACTTCCCAGGTCAAAACAATTTTTGCGATGGAAGAATAGCACTTCTGCCTATGGTCCTTCTAAAAAATAAATAAACCAAACTTTGTGCAGTAAGAAAAAGAAAATACAGAAGCAGCACTGGGAAAACATGGGATGGTTACAAATGGATGATAACATCTTGTAGACCACCCTATCAAATGTGAATGTACAAGTCATAGAGAATCCACAATAAATGCTCATCTGCAAGAAGCCACTGTGTGCATCTATACTACAAACTGGTTTAACTGGCATTGTCCTGGTGTCCCCCTCCTCTCACTGAAATTACAGTTTTGTGAGGCTGCTGCTGTTGTGGAATCCAATCCCATCACAAAATAATTCTCAGGGTATTTTGAAAAGAAAACACAATTACATTGAATTACGTATGTTTGTAGTTTTGGTATAACTGTAGTGCAACATTTCCAAAGGCAGAATACCAACATGTCCCATTGTCAGAAGCAGCCATGACAAACATGAAAAGACATGCTGTCAGCCAGGCATTGACCCAATGCATTAAGCAGGGTAAAGCATTACACTTCACAGGGAATAGATTCATATGATTAATCCAATAAATTTATTAGACTAAGAGGCATTGCAACCACTACGTCAAGAACTGCAAGATTTTCAAGCAGCGTCTAGCTTAAAAGTAAATTACGACAAATCTGACTTCATGAGTTATAATATAGGGGCAAACAATCAACTTGACATTTCTAAAAATCTACAAATTCCTATAGTTCACAAAGCCTTTAGATATCTAGGAGTTCAAGTTGCAAAAAACCCAAACAAAACCTTCACACTAAACTATTCCAAATTATGGGAAAATATCAAGAAAGACCTCAAAAGATGGAAAAGATTGAACTTAACCACAATGAACAAATTAGCCACCATCAAAATGATAGTCATACCTAAATTCACATACTTATTTTATGTTCTACCCATAGAAGTACCTATGAGATGGCTTAAATCATGGCAAGACACCCTAGAAAAATTTATATTTAATGGTAAAAAACCACGTATGGCAAGAAATCTCAGATACAGACCCACCATTGATGGAGGGTGGGGAATTCCATCACTAAAATTATACTATGAAGCTTACCAACTGAGACATCTATTATCATTCATGGCAGATAATAAAAATAAACATTGGGTCAAAATAGAAAATTTTTTGTTAGCACAAGATAATCCACACACAATACCCTTTGTCAAAAAACGAATAACACAAGGTATACAAAATCAACACTCCAACATGGAAATAATATTAAAGATATGGAAACAAAGAAAGGAGACACTGATGCCAGGAATTTCACCATTAATACCACTCTATGCACACCCAAATTTTCCAGTTAAAGACATACAGATATCTAGAGAATCACTGAAAAATAATAACCTATTGATATTACGAGACTTATATAATAACTCACAACCACTACCAAGAGACACATGGAGAAACACATTAAGAAATACGGCAATTACTTGGTTACAATGGTACCAAATAAGCTCATTCATTAGACTAGAGAATGTGAAAAAACAAGGCACCAGAGATCTGACACAATTTGAAAAGATATTATTAACTTTTACAGATCAGGAAAAAGGATTAATGTCAGATTTATATGCACTTCTGATAAAAACAGACATGGGAAATAGCCTTCCTCTTAAAAGAAAATGGGAAAGAGAATGGGGAATGCATACATAATCCTCCTCCTCTCCATTTTACCCTCACAGCCTAACCTACCTCACAGGGTTGTTGTGAGGGTAAAATGGAGAGGAGGATTATGTAAGTCGCCTTGGGTTCCTTTCAGGAAAAAAGGCGGGGTATAAATATAATAAATAAAATAAAAAGAATGGGAAAATATATGGGATGAATTCCCATTTAAAGCGATTTCAACAAAATTCAAAGAACTCTCACTGAAAATAATACAGAAATGGCACTGGAATCCTCACAAAATATCTCATATTAATAAAAACTACTCTCCCCTATGCTGGAGAGCCTGTGGAGAAATCGTATCACACAAACATATGTGGTGGTCCTGCAAGCAAGTATCCCGCTTCTGGACAATAGTTTTCAAAGAAATATCTAAAATTGTAGGGACAGAGATAAATAAAACTCCAGAATTAGCAATATTAAACATTTTTCAAAGAGATAATAAAAATTTATTATACAAGAACCTAATAAGATTTCTATTACAAGCTGCTAAATTACTAATAGCAAGAGGATGGAAAGATGCCAAAGGGCTAACCATCAATCACTGATATAATGTGGTATGGGAAATTGCATTAATTGAAAAACTAACTCAAAAATTGAGAATTGCAGGGGGGGGAAAGAAAACAAACTCTTTTGAAGCAGAATGGTGGCCTTTTATCCAATTTTCATACAGAACATCTACAACAAAAATACCTCAAGCCTTCCAGTACATTTGGATGCAATAAATTTACAAATATCCACCTATCACAAAACTGACTACTTTATGGCCGAAAAAGACTCCGGAAAAGGTGCCCAGCCAGATTTGTTCCTTTGAATGTTGGTTGGGGGGGGGGGGATTTACTTTTTTCTGATCTAATACAATTTCTGAAATGGATTAATTGTTTTGTTGGTTGCTCGGTTGTCTTGTATATGTTAAAATTCAAATAAACAAATTTAAAAAAAATAAATTTATTAGACTAATAAATAATCCAAGAAATAAAATTCAGAGTTTAAAGCCAAGATATATTATATGTTTGCAGGGAGACCAAACCCCATGAAGAACTCTATTGTAGCACAATGACTATTCCAAACAGTAAACCTTTGGATCAGTTTAAGAATAAGATAAAAGGATGGATATGCTGGTTCAGAATGCCATTCCTCCAGTGCTCTGACTCCAATGCAGATGCCCCTGCATTGCTCACAAGCAGGGCATGAGATAATCATCTATTTTCTGACCCCATCAGGTATACTGTCTCTGAATACGGAGGCTCCATATTGGTTATCATGGGCCTTGATAGACTGGCTCACCCTCCATAAATCTAATCCTTTTTAAAACCTTATAATCTGGTGGTCATCACATCATCTTGTGGCAACAAATTCCATAAGTTACTAATGTATTGCATTATTAATTATATAAGTATAATTATTCATTATTTCTAAAGTGCCTGGCACTGTACACACATCAAATGTAAAACATGCCCATGACTAAAAGCATCTCCTTCAACCTACTGGCAATCAATTTCATTGGATGACTCAATGTTCTAGCATTTAGATGATAGAAAGAGAAGCACTTTTACAAGTCAGGCAAAGCATGTGGTGCATTGTACTCACCCACCCCGTTTCTGCATTGAGCCTCTGCATTGGATGTACAGTAATACCTTGGATTGCAAGTAACTTGGTCTGAGAGCGTTTTGCAAAACAAGCAAATTTTTAAAATAATTTTTGACTTAATAAACAAGCGACGTCTTGCAATACAAGTGTAGGGATGTAACCGCTCACCTCGAGCGGGCCGAAATCAGCCCCGCTCACACCCGCCACAGACTCGCTTCGATATAAGAGTGTTTTGGATTACAAGCACAGTTCCGGAACGAATTATGCTTGCAATCCAAGGTATTACTGTAACATGTAACTGATCCTTACCCATACAATGTGCACAAACCTGATAAATAGCAATCCTTCTCTCACCTCCGCTGGGGCATAAATGCATTGGAATCTATGTGCATGTATGTCAGTTACACATTGCAATCAATGCATGGAAGCAAGACGGGGCCTGCAGAGAAAAGTGGTTTGGAGGAGCCATTTGGAGTATAAAATGGCAAAAAAAAAAACAACCCAACAACCCTGCCCAGGTATTAAGATCTTCAGGGGAGGCCCTTCTCTTGGTACCACCACCATTGGAGGCACGTCTGATGGGGATGCGAGAGGGGGCCTACTCGGTGGTTGCTCCCAAACTCCCTGAGGAGGGTGAGTAGGTTGGCTCCCTCTCTCTTATCCTTCTGCCAGCAGGCAAAGATGTTTCTATTCAGGCAGGCCTTTGGCATATAAACTGGTCTGCTCCTTTTAGTACTTTATTCTGCTGCTGTTTTTAATTTGGTTTGATGTGTAGGAATGGTTTTAATTCTTTGCTGCTGGTTTTATCTTGCTTTTATTCCGCACTGTTTTTATTCCTTGTTTTAATGTATGTATTGTCTTTTTTTAATGTATTGTACATGGCCCAGAGAACTTCAGTTATTGGGCGACTGAAAAGTACTGTAAATAAAATGAATAAATATGTTTGTTTTTTTAAATTGGCCAGTGCTTCATAAGATTTGGTTTCCATTTGGATTTCATTGTTAGCTGCCTTGAGTGCCAGAAAAGTGACCTATAAATTAAATAAACAAACAAGCACCCCACCCTGCACACACTATTTCTCTACTTTGCATTGCTTCCCTCTAAGGCTACTTTTTTTATATAATAAAAGGGCTGTCAAGCAATTGTTACATATACTTGCACATAGCATCTACTTTGGCCTTGAGGTGCACATGCATTTTCATGAGACATCTTCTGCAAGTGTGCCATTGTAAAATGGAAGATATTTGGTTAAATGCCTGTTGCAAAAATGTTTTTTTTTTTAGATAGTACCTGAAACCTGGCATCAACTTACTGGGAAATAAATGGGATAAGAGGAGATGCTAATGTAGGTTAAATGCATCCTGTTTTATACTCAGAACATTGTTGACTCCATTTGGGCAGTTTAACTGGAACTGTGTGTGTTATCTGAGTTACTATATTAAATGTTACAAGAGCAAGAATCCTAAATCTGGATCTTGCTTTGTGAGTGTTAGTTCAATAAAACTCTTCCTACAGCTAAGCACCGAATATCATGAACAGTGTGAAGACAATGAATTAAAGAGAAATTGTTTTCTCTCTGAATAGTGTGGGGAGTGGCGGGGGGAGTGATTCTGCTTGCCAGTGCCACACGCAGCTCTGACAACCAGAATTGCGCCCCTGACAGGGGATTGGACTCGATGGCCTTGTAGGCCCCTTCCAACTCTATGATCCTATGATATCCTATGATATGATATCCTATGACTCCCGATTCTGCTTGCCAGTGCCACATGCAGCACTGGCAAGCGGAAGAGCCCCCTTCCCCTGGCGAGGAGCTCACCAGGGAGAGTGGGGGGGCGTGTTCTCCTAGGTGTAGCCAGGAGTAGGCCCAGGAGAAGAGGCTTCCTCACACCAGCCAGCCAGCGCAATCGTGAGGAGGAGGAGGGCGGGCAGGAGGAGGCACGTTCTCATGGGCCTACTCTCGGGTAGACCCAGAAGAACGCACCTCGTCCGCCCCCATCCCCTTGGTGGGCAGCGGCTGTGCCCAGCAAGGGGACAGGGGGACGAGCCACCTGACACTGGGCTTCCTCTTGAGGAAGCTCAGCAGCAGGCAGCTTGTCCCTTCCCCTTGCTGGGTGCCGCTGCTGCTCAGAGGAACGGTGGCCATGCCCAGGAAGGGGAGCCTCTGACAGCTGCCGAAAAGTGCCGCTTGGGCACTTTGGGGCACCTGTCATTCCCCGCTCTGCTCCCCTCAGTGCTCCTGCAGTGTCCCCTGCAATACCGGCAGGAGGACCAAGAAGGGAGGAGGTGGCCCCCTAACCTCACTGTGCCAGATCATCTGTCAGGCACGGGGGAATTTAAGCCATAATGCGTAGCTTAAATTCCCAAGGGGCTTAGGGTGTTGTGCGAACCTGCCCTCTATCTTCAAGGGCACCTCCCTTTTGGGCTTGAGGAAGCCAGGGAAAGAGGGCCCTTGGGTCTCTGTTACATGTGATTGCATGTAACATCTCATCTGGCTCTCAAACAGCAAGCCTATTTTATTTATTTATTTATTTAAGGAACTTATACTCCACTTTTCCTGTTGCTCAAAGCAGCATATAAAATATAAAATGCATAAAAATAATAACCAATCATTAACACACATTTACAACAAGCAAAAAGCAGCAACAAAGACAAAAGCACAATCAGCCAAAAACTAACAATCAATATGCATGTATCGTATCATATGTGAACTGCTTAGGGATTTTATTATATGTTAGCAGTATATAAATATCATAAATAAATAAAATTAAGCAACAACAGTGTTGAATTCTTGTTTAAAGAGAAATATTTTCAATTGCCAGTAACTGAGGAAGGTGACCATTACCCTCTTGTGACAGGGAGTTCTACATATGGAGGCCGCCACTTTGAAAGCCTTATGAGATGAAGAGATCAAACATGCATTTCAACCCACAGTTCCTTCCCAGGCACATTCCACGGGGTTTACTCAACCAATTCTCTGTGATGCTGTGTCACAGCAGGCTGTCTGCCTTCTTCTTATATATCCAACACATTTGTGTCCTGCCCTTCTTCCAAGGAGTTGTGTGTGGCATACACTGGATCATCTCATGTCATCCTCACAACAGCCCTGAGAGGTAGATTAGGTGGGGAGGGGAATATGACCAGCCCAAAACAAGCTCCATGGTGGAGAAGGGATCTGAATCTAGGTTTTCCACACCCAAACTCACAACTATATTTAAAGAAATTCTAGCAAAATGCCCACCCGGGGGATGTGAATGGAAATGTAGCCCTAATGATAGGATGTGACTGAGTGGGTGAATACTAATACCCAACATTCCCTTTCCCCTGATCCACCTGCATTTTCTTGGTCTATATTCCTTCCAAACCCAGAAACAACATAGTGTGGGGGTTAGATTTTTGGACTAGGACCAAAGATATAGGATATTAAAATCCCTCTGCAGTGATTAACCCACTGGGTGGCTGTGGGCAAGACACTGTGTGTCAGCCTCACCCACCTCATAGGGTTGTTGTGAGGATAAAATGTGGAGGAGGAAGTATCTTGGATACACTCATGATGATCCTGGTGGAGGGGCAGGATAAAAATGTAATGAATAATAAATAACCGTTACATATTCTGCCCTTTGGTTTGGAAACAATGCCCTAATTGGCCATGCTGCCTGGGGCTGATGGGAGCTGTAGTCCAACACATCTGGAAGGCACCAGGCTGGGGAAGGCTGCACTAGGGAGTTTAAGGGTTCACTACAGATGCCCAGGTTACAACCTGGTAGTCCTACAATGGATAAGAGGGGGCGGGCAGAAAGAGAAGGGTATCGTGGAAAACTAAAGAGATCAGGTGGATTTTGAGCAGCAGATGTCAGGCAGCATCAGCCCAAAATCAGGTGTAGCTAGTGAAAAGAGCTAGAGATGGGAGAGATGTTCCCGAGTTTAAAGAGAAGGTTAGTGTCTGGGAATGAAAGGGTATGAAATGGGTTATGAGAACAACAGAAAAAATTAAAGATAAAGAGAGGAAAGAAAATGAAGAGATTTGGAATGAAGATCAAGCTTGCCAACCAGCCATGAAGGAAAAATAATGCCCTGAAATGGCTGTTTTGTTTAATTTCCTGCCTTTTGTGCCAGTTGCCAGACAATGGCCTTTAAAAAAAACCCCAAAACTGTACACCTTTGATAGCTAGACAGCTTTTGTGCTGGGCTCTGCTCTGCCCGGGACAACTTGTGCAGCCACCCAAAACAGCAGAAGCTCTGCCCCTGGGCTCAGAGGACTCTGCTATCAGGCCCCACCCAGATACTAGAACTTTTGATTTCAAGAGTTGCCAGCCCTAGCCTACACATGCTGCAGGAGATGGTAAATTAAAATAAAAGTGACAGAGAGAAAAAACTGGTGTGTCTGTCTCTTTAAAGGCAATGGTCTCTGGGGGCCCTCAGTGAAATAATACCAATTCACTTACTGCTCATTGTTCAAATTAACAGGATAAAGGCAGAGAGGGTCCAGGTAATCTCCTGGGCCCCACAGCCCATGATTCAAGAGCCCTTCAGTGATCTACCTTAGCCAAACCTGCAGGCATCATTACCAGCTATAAATAATGCTTGATTCCTTAAGAGGCAAGAAAGGCAATAAAGTTTTGTTTAGCTACCCATGACTCATGGGGACATGAGGATGCTGAGGAGTGGAGGGAAGCCCAAGAGGGAACGATTGTTGAAACTGAACCTGCATCTGACAGAAGTCTTTGTAAGCTGAGAAGCTTCCTAGGTTGGCTTATTTATTTATTTTTATATCAAATTATTTTAGGCCGCCTTTATGGGTAAAACCCTCTCAAGGTGGCAACAGGGTTGCTCCAGAGGTGTGGGAGTTTCTGCACCACCATTCTTTCCTGCTGTGTGGCTCTTGCAGATACCAGCTTTAACCCAATTTCTGGAGGATCAATTATGCTGTTAGGAAAAGCTACAGTGTGGGCTGGTCTTGCTAATATTACCCAGGCTGTGCAGGAAAGAGTAGCATTTCAGCAGCTCCTACACTGCTGGAGTAATGTAAGAAAAACCACCCATCATGATCTAAACAAGATATAAATCTCCCACTTCTTGATTGCTAGCTCATCTAACCCATTTTAACCATAGTTTTCTTAATCCTTTTTTAAATCTTTACCAGCAAAGGAATCTAGAAAAAGCAGCCATCTGAATATTTATTTAGAAGTAAATGGGACACCTCTTAAAATCAGTAGCGTGATCCAGCGGTGTTGCAAGAACCGGGATTCACAGGGACACAGGACCAACACTTTTTGATTAGCTGAGGTCATCTGCCAGACCCCTGAATTCCCTGTCTCCTCTGAGCTTAGCTGCAATCCTCAGAGGAATTGGGGGTGGTGATGAATTTACTCAGCAACAATATATTGCTCCCTGTTGCACTGCAAAGTATTCTGGGGTGGCTTGGTCTTGAATGGGCAATTCAAACTCATTAGCTTTACAAAAGACCTCCTCCTGGTGGAGATGAAAAGCTAGAACTGGTTTCTTGATATGGATCAACACAGCCACCTTCATTTTGGGGCTCTCCTGGGTGTGTGTGTGTGTGTGGCTATGGAGACTGTCATAATGAGCACCTGCACTTCAACACTTACCACAACATCACTGGTTTGATCTACACATTTTTATCTATACAATTTTCACAATAAGGTAGCAGAATTCCGAGCTATAGCATTTCAGATCACAGGTGATATCTGAGCACAAAAAATACCCTGCATGTAGAATGAGTACATCAGGAAGATGCATTAATCCCTAGTTTACTACATTCAAGAAGCTGCTTACACGGGGTGGCATGAAAATATGATCCCCCTGCAGTTTGCAGTGGCACAGTCCAAAATCCCCAATGGCCATGCTGGCTGGGGGGTGATGGGAGTTGTAATTCAACACATCTGGAGGGCACCCATGGGTTTGGGGGAAGGCTGGTGTAGAATGACTCTTCTAAGTCATGTACTTGAATGATGGGTAAGTAAAACTTGGCACGGTGGCACAATATCACCAGACATGGTAGCACAATACCACTTCTGTGTTTATTTAGAAGCAAGTCCCACTGATTTTAAGGGGTGTGGATTTGTTTCTAAATAAATACACTAAGGATTGTGGCTGAAAGTTCTTGGAGGATTTCACATCAAAAGAGCAGATGATATTTGACTTGGGACTGCACACGTGGGGGGGGGGGGCTTTGGCCTCTGCCAGCACCTTGAGGAACAAGGCCCACTGGGAGATGGCCTCTCTCTCCCAGAAAGAACACCATGGCAAAGGGAAGACCAGACCAGCCATTCACCAGAGAAAGAGCAGCTGCAAGGAGCTTGCTTCCTTTCTCCCTGCCAGAAAGAATACTCAGAAGTGAGACCAGAATGCTCTTCCTTTCTTCTACCAGCCAGAGGAACAAAAGTACAGTATTGGTTGCTGTTTGTTTTGCATTGTTTTGATATGCTGAAATAAACTGCCTTGAAGACCATTTGATCAAAAGGTGGGCTATAAATCTTTAAGGGCATAATCCTATGCATGTTTAGACAGATAAAAGTCCTACAACTCCCAGCATTCCCCAGCCAGTTGTAGAACTTTTTTTCCTGTCTAAACATGCATAGGATTGTGCCCTAAATAAATATTCAAACGTTCACTGCTTATACAGTAATGTGGAATATGAGTGAGTTCTCTCTATATTGAACATCATAGTTGTGTTTGGAAATCTTTGAAACAGACCCAAAAAAACATCAGAGGCTTGCTCTTCCATGTATCTTGAATATGTACATGGTTTATCCAATAAAAATGCAAAAATTTTATAAAGCTAGTGATGCTATTGTTTTTCACTGGGGACAGTAGGGAAATGGTCAGAACACTCAGTTGGTACATATTCCCCATACTTCAGAAGCTGTTATGGATGCTTTCCCCCTGTGTCACACTCCCATAACTCACAAATATATGTACTACTGTGCAAGATGTACTACTATGTACTTTAAGTGATGCAAGCATAGAAAAATGTATTGCTCTGACTGACTTTAAAACTTATATTCCTGATTTCCATGCTGTGAACAAATAAAGGAAATGGGAAAGTTCCAACAGCCTTCCATCTCCACCACCACCCCTTGTCAGACAGACAAAAAGAGCATATATAGGTCCCATATGCATCTTTAAACACCTATGTACCTACACATTTATGTACCCTGATCCAATCAGGGTTCATAGGATGGCCATATGTCCTACTTTACAAAGGACAGTCCTCTTTTTGAAAGGCTGTCAGGAGACAGTTTTCTATTTATGTTAAGTCGAACATTAAAAAACACAAACCACTATAAGAGAGAGCAGAAGTCTTGGAAGTTGCCCATCGACAGTTAGGACTTGGACAACAAACTGAGGAGGTACGCAGGTCTTGTGGTCACAGCCTTACCCACTATGGTGAGATGTATTGAATTTCTATTTATGTTATAGCCATTATTTCTAAATTTGCATCTAGACATAAAATTAGCATAAGCAAATTTTGGTGATGTGTTTCTTCCTTTGGGGCAATGAGTAACTGGCCACCCTATGTGTTGATCCTGTTGTTTAAAGATGTGCATCTGTTGTCCACACTTTGCTTGCTGGAAGAAACACTGACGTAATGATCAGGTGTACTGCATAAAATGTACAGCTGCCCTTCATCGATCCAGCTAAAAATAACTGCAGTTCTGGCCCATTCAGATTACTGTAACAATAACTTTGAATGCACTTCAGAAAGCTCAGGTACAGCATTGTTCTCCCTCTAATAATGCACAATGAAATTGCTATCTATAGCTGGTAGTTTTAGATTTGCCACAAAATCACAGGTTGCTACTCCTGTCTTCCCACCTTAGCTTTATGGAGTGGGAACTGAATCTGTGCCACTGGATCATATGCTATTCCAGTGACATCTCATTTGATTCCTTTCTACCCATGTCAAATTGCCCTCAGGCTATCTAGGAAGACAATTTCACTATAACCAGTGGGCAATAGCTTTGAGGTAAAGCACATGCATTGCATGTGCAAGGCCCCAGGTTCAGTGTCTGGAATCTCCAAGCAGAAACTTGCAGAGCTGGGAAAGAGCCTGAGGGCAAACTACATGCTACCCTGGGAAACACACATATTCTCAAATCCATCCTTGCTCAGGTAATGCAAATGCGGGGTATATGGAGGGCTTTTTCAGGAGAGAATTCATGGGTGAGAAGGGGGTGCCTAATCCATCCCCTGCCCACTGATTCCCCCCCCCCACAATCATTCTCCGTCCCCCAGTAGGTTTATTTCTGGTGTCAGAGCTTGGCTGGGGGGGCTGGCTTGGGGCAGGGCTGGCCCTCCCATGAGGTGGGGCTTTGGCAAGGGAAGGAGGTGGGGCGCATGTGATGGTGGCACAGGTGTGCTCTCCCACCTTAGGCGGCAGGAGAGTTTACGCCAGTGCTGGCCTGGGGGGGGATTCTGAAAGACAAAATCAGTGGGCAGGGTTAGAGGTAAACACTCCTCAGTCACAAGCCGATTGCCCCCTGCTGGGCAAATGCTCCTACAGCGGGAATCACTTTGCAATCACTTGTTTGCCTTGGAATGTGCATTTTCACTTAGACCAGGTATGGGGAGCCTCCAAATTAGGCCATCCCATCCGGCCCACGGTGTGTCAGGCGAGGTCCCACTCCAAAGCCTCTCCCCTTCCCCAAAGCCCTGCCCCCTCAGAAGGGAGAGCAACTGTGCCACAGCCCAGTCACTTTGTTCCTCCATTGCCTTCCCTCGCAAGGTAGTGGAGCAGCGAAGCTGGAATGCTCCTCCAGCCAATGCCTCAGACTGGGGAGAGCCAGGGAAAATCTGGGTGGGGCGAAGTAGGCCCGTCAACACCAGCCGGTGCTGTCAGGGGGCAGGGCCTGCCCCATGTGTTACAAACATAGCCCCTCCCCCTGATATCAACCAGCCCATGGAAGGTGTCCGGGTGGGGGGGCAATCCAGCACCAGGTCCCAAGAAGGATTCCTGTCCATGACCTAGACCTCTTCCTTTAGGAGCACACAGCACTGGGCTAGATGGAACAGATGCCTGAAGCAGCGCCATCATATCCCCTAATAGATATTGTTTCATGTTTCTATTTATATGACTTTGATGTCTCTCCACTGATAAAATGTTATACTTATTTCCTGTAATATTAAGTATCCATTTGTGGGGCAGATGAAAGGTATCCATTACAAATCTTCCACTTGGGCTAGCTCTATTACGCAAAAGCAAACTGATCTCAACATAAAGTGATGATAAACTGTAACACATGAAATCTCCCATTCAATTAAGTGAACCACTAATTGCTTTTGTGTTGCTACGGGCAACAGAACAGCCACACAAAATGAACCATCATTCACTTGCTTGCTCATAATTTCTCAGAAAGATTTCTGGTGACACTGCATAGCACCCACAGAACTTTTCAGAGGGCATTCAAGCTGTAACTTTACTATGGTTTAAGCTGGGGTAATAATTAACTGATTGCTCTCAGAAGGGTAATACAGGAGTGCTGTGGCGTGGTGGATAGCGTTCCAGCCTTGCAGCAGGAGGCCTGGTTTCAAATCCCCACCTAGCTATAGGTCCAGTCACCCCTTCTCAGCCTAAGCCAGTGATGGCGAACCTATGGCACGGGTGTCACAGCTGGCACGCAGGGATCTCTCTGTGGGCACTCGAGCCATTGCTCACCAGGTCGCGAAAAGACCGTCCCCTTCTGCAAAACATCTTGTTCTTTCTCACAGTGTGGAACAGAATGATTTTATTCTAGAATTCCTGTTACAGAATTCTTTTCTACATTGTTATCACATTTAAAAGATTTTGAAGAATGATGCCCAGAGCATGGCTTGGATGTAAAGCCCTAACAGTTGACCTGAGTGCTGCAGGTGTTGCTCTCAAACTAACGGAGTATGAGCCAAGGTTTGACAAATTATCAGCATGCATGCAATAGCAAAAATCACATTAATTGTGCAAAAGCATGCCCAATGCAAACTTTTACCTAATGCAGTGTTTGCAGTCCAAGACATAAAGTGTTTAAAATGTGTTAAGCATGTTTAGTTTTCTTGTTTATCTTGCTCATCCTAGTACAGGTTGACTTTTACTTTTACTAATCCGACACCCTGTAGAAGCAGGGAAAGGACCCGAGGTAAAGCTTGCCCCATACAATTTCAGTCTGGCATATAATCATATTACAAGTTGAGAATCCCTTATCCAAAAATACATGTGCCTAATTACGGTATTTAAAAAGTTTGTATAAATTCCCTTCAGGCTATGTGTACAATGTAGTACTATAATAATTTTTTGAGTTGATTTTTTTTCAACAAAAAACTGTATCATTGAAAGCTCTGTTATTGAGTTTTTCTTTGAAGACAAAAGATGTTAATTAGTTCGGACAACTGTATGAGTTGTTTTTCTAAAACTAAATTCAGGTTTAATTGCAGTGTTGGCACTTTGAAATAAATAAGTTGGTTTTGTGTTGCGGTTTGGGCACTCGGGCTCAAAAAGGTTCGCCATCACTGGCCTAAGCTACCTCACAGGAAGATGGGAAGATAAAATGGGATAGGAGGACAACAGTAACCTCCTTGGAGGTGGGGCAGCATAAAAAATGCAATACATCAGGGGTGTTGAACTTCTTTCAGCAAGAGGGCTGAATACCATTTCAGGGAAGCGGGGGGAGGCATTCCAGTGGTGGGTGGGGCTGAAGGCAAAAGGGGTAGCCCACAAATACCAAAAATATCTGCACATTTTAGCTTAAAGCTCATACTGCAGTAACTAAGTCTAAGGAGAGGCATCTCAAGCCTTTTGAATGGGGGGAAATTGTGAAGGAAGGGGCCTTTGGGGGTTCCTACATGCGCGCACGTGTGCGCGCACACACACACACACACGCCTCCTCATGTGAAAAACAAGTAAGGCCGGTTGGGGGCTGGGAGGAGGCGAAATGTGCATAAAGTATCGGATGAGACATGGCGCCTGGGTCTACGGCTTTCAAATGCAAATGTAGTTCAGGCCCAGTAAGTCAAGAGTCATGAGTTCCCCTCCCCCTGTCTGGCCAGGTGAAGTGCATCCTGATTGGCTAAGGAGCAGCAAAGCTACTGAAAGGAGGGGAGGGGGGGAAGGTATATTTCCCAACGTGTGGGTTTTTGGTCTTCGTCTTTGTTCGTCGCGTGGTTGCTGGCTGTGGAGCAATGGCAGCAAGCCAGGCAGAGGTCCAAGCCTTTGGGGGGGGCGGCTCAGGATACGACCCCAGGTAGCTCCTGGTGAAATTAGCTGAATGAGGGCTCCGGAAAGGCACGCCTTGTGGAGGGCTACCCATCTCGGACCTTCGGGTAGATGAAGTAGTCCTCCCGGGCAGTGAGGCTGTGCTGGATCTAACCCTGGAAGCGAACTGACCCCCAGGTAACAGAGTTGTGTGCCTGGGAGATATTAAGGAATCAGGTTTTGTTATTTTGCAGCGTTACTGTGTACCAAAGTGTCTCTCTAATTTGTGTGCCTCTCTATTTTCCCTATTGGTTGTTGTAAAATGCTACCAGAATAAACCTTTCTTGGTTTTACCCCACATGGTGTTTGTGGATTGCTCTGCTTGGTTCAGTAACTAAATCCAAGTTATAGACAAAGGCAAGTCCCTGAACAGAGATTCAAGTAGGATTGCAGACAGCTGAGGCTGGCAATCTGGTACCTTGAGATCTCTGGGGGTCTTGGGTCCTTTGGGGTAGGAAAGGGTGGGGTTGTGGCGGGTCAGCCAGCCCCCCCCTCCTCCACAAATCCACACAAAAGCCGTGGAACTGAACAATTGGTGGTCAGCAGATAGGGGAAGGGGGCGTGGCCCTATGGAGAATTCCAGAGGGCCAGATTTGGCCCCCAGGCTTGATATACATACAGGCCTGTGGCTTACGCTGGCTCAGCTTGTCTGAGTGTGGAAAGCTAAGCAGGGTCAAGCCTGGTTATTACTTGGATGGGAGACCCCTCCTCTGGTTTCCTGCATTGAGAAGGGGGTTGGACTCGATAGCCTTGTAGGCTCCTTCCAACTCTATGATCTATGAAATCTATGATTCTGCATACATGAGGCTAGCCTGTTGCAGCTTCTCTCCAAGGAACCTGGAATTCTTGGTTCTATGAATAAGCTAGGGACTCCAGCATAGAATTCTCTGTACTCTCACAAAGCTAAAGTTTGTGGGGATGGGGGAAGTCATGACAGTTAAGTTGGGGGTGGCCCACTTTTGGAATTGCTGTGATCATGAACCTATCTTCTTGTAAAGTAAAAAGAGAGAGAGTACCCCCTTGATTTCTATTCAAATTATCAGCTACCAGGAAGAGAAAGCAGGGCAGTGGGGAGATGAATTTAACTTGCTGAGATGGTTTTAAAGGGAAGTGAGAAATCAATTTAACTTTCAAGCAGTAGCTCCTTTCATGTCTTTTGTGATCTGCTCTAGTAACATTTTACAGTGTGAAAGATGGCAATTTACGCTGTTTCTTAAATAGACTAAATACTCTGAAATTATTATTATTTTTGCCAAGAATAGAAACTGCAGTTTCTGATTACCAGTTCTGACACTGAATTTGGCTATATTCTATAACAGGGGTAGGCAACCTGGTGACCTCCAGATATTTTGGACTCCCACAATTCCTTGCCATTGGCTTTGGTGGCTTGGGTTGATGGAAGTTGTAGTCCAAAACATCCAGGTTGCTTACTCTTGCTCCATAGTCATCTGTATCTTATAGTTTTGTCAGGCACAGCTATGCTTTGACCCCTTGAAACACTTGTCAGCAGATAAGAATGACCAGTAACACACTAGATGAAGTCTGTTGTATCCTGGCCATCCTACTCCATCCATGCAACTCATATTCCAGTTAAAGTGATAGCTTAGGTTGATCCAATTTCTTTACGTCAGTGTGCAAACATTTTGGGTTATACAGGGCTCAAGTCCAGTGGTTCTCACTGGAAAAGCAGACTACTGAACTTGGGGGTGGAGGGTGGGTGGGGGAGAGAGAGAAAGGCAGGGGTTGGTAGGAGAAAGCCCAGTACCAGAAGCTAAGAAAGAGCATTAGAGGAATGTTAGATTGGAGTAAAAGAATGGACTGGAAAGGGAAGATGGTGCCCTCCTTGAATACCACGCTCCCCTCCGGACAGTGAAATTTCACAGGCCTTTATGTATATGATCAGGGTTGGGCAGCTTCTGGGGGTCAGTGGTCCACATTGCCCCCTAAGATCCCACTGGGGCCAGATGCCACCCCCATCACCAAATTTACCACCACCAAATTTGCTGCTGCAGTCGCGAAGATCAGCGATTTTGCAGGGAAACAAAGCATGTGGTAAATGCCCAGTTTCTTTCCAAGCAAAACTGGACTTCCGGGAGGCTTCTGGGAGGGTGATGCTGCTTGCAAACAATGTGTATGCTCCCCATGTGCTTTGTTTACCTGCAAAAATCCTGTGATCTTTGCCACTTTGGGAACCCAGCAGGTGCTGCAAAGATGGCTAGGTTGAGGGGGGGGCTTGTGGTCTGTGGGATGTGTGTTGCCTACCCCCATATATAGAGAGTTGGTAGAGAAGATGATCATCCATGGAAGTTGGTTAGAAGTTAATCAAACTAGCAAGAAGAAACTTTCCACAGCAAGCGTTTGTTTACAGGTCATAATGGGAATAATCCTGTCCCCACTTTTTATTTGTGGAGGGCACCTGGGTCTCATATTTCAAGGTGTTTGATTTATTGATTGCTATAATTAATTCAATCTCTACTCTGCCCTTTGAACAAGTTCTCAAGGTGGCTGATGAAGAATCATATGTTCTTGGAGGGAAGTATATTCAGACTTCCACTCATCTCTGAATGAAATTCCAGACAGTGGCCTTGGGCTTGTGAAAATTGAGATTTTAATAAAAACTAGCTACAATGCTACATTCCCAATACGGCATCCTCAGAGTTATCTTATGTGTTCCCTGATCTCCAGTCCTTTTTGCAAAAGCCCCCCAACACCACCAAGCCTAGCAGTGATGGTGGGGGGTGAAACCTCCCCATCAGTTATTTGTGCGACATCACATTCTCCACATGTATTTTTTGTTAACTCTTCTATGGATGCAGGAGGTGCTGAGAAGAAATCAAGTCTTTCATAGGAAAGCAGCAAGATTTGCACTATCAGCATAATGCCTTGAGACCCATTCAAGAGGCACATTTACCACTCTCAGCTTTCTCCCCCACTCCAAGGACAGGGGAGAGAGAGACTTATGATTTAAAAAAAAAAACAAGTTCTTGATTGTGGCTTTGAAAACATTTGATATGACACTACCAATCAACATAATTTATGGTATGAAAGAAAGATAACCACTGACCACTTGTGCAAAACAAAGGTGTCCTATAACAGACAATCTACATTTCATGTAAATATCATGGACTGCAAACTTGCTGGTTTGGTTACTTATTTGGTGACTATTACGGTTTCTTTTTTTTGTTGTTGTTGCCTTATTTGGAGTAATCACATTACATAGGGGAATAAAGAGATGCAGGAAGAACCATACAAAACACTTTTAACTGAGTACGGTAATTTTATTGGGTTCCCTGACAGGATGACAATGCAAACCAAGTCCACAAAGTCCCAAGCTATTAAGACTGCCAAATTGTTTCATGCCTGCCAAATTCAAATGATGGAAAAACAAGAGTCAGCAAAATGAATAAGTGAGTGATGCTTGTAGACTGATAACACAGTGATACTTTGCTTTTTTTTTTTTTTACTAGAGTAAAACCACAGAAAATGGTCCTTTCTTCCCCATGTGGACCAAATTGTAGCTGATTTTGCCTCTTCCCTTTCCTCCCACTTTCTAAGACTTTGGGTTGATCATGGGTCAGTTTCACATGTAAGACTTAAATGCATCTTTTAACTTCTTTGGTGCTTTATTTATGGCATATGTGAATGTTCTTAATGAGGGATGTCAGATAGAAAAAGAAATTGAAGGGGACTTTGCACTAATGTAGGTTTTAAGGATGCAAGAATATCAGCCCATGGGTAGTACAATATTTTTCTTCAACATTGGCTAACCAGATGCCTCTGCAAAGCTCAGAAGCACAGGAAGGATGCGATCTATAGCCATGTCCTGTTGTTCCCCCAGCATTCAGCAATAGAGGAATACTGCCTCTATTCAGGGAGGCTCCATTTGGCTTGCCATTGCTAATCACCATTGTTATACCATGAATTTGCCTAATCCTTTTTTAGAACCTTCTAAATTAGTGACCATCACCACATCTTCTAGCAATCAATTCTGCAAGTGAACTACAGACCAGTTTAAAAACATTCTCAACAACACACTGCCTCAGTGCTGGAGTCTATTCTTGGCCTTTTAAAATTTTGTTTCTTGTTTGCAAGAACAAAAACATTGTTCTTGCAATATTTTCAAAACAAAATTAACAAGCTGGAATGAAATTTGCTAACACTGAATCTGCATATACTCAGACAACATTTAGTACTTTTTAACATCTTATCTAGTTATTCTCTTGACAGTTCTCCCCTTCACTTTTGGATGGTCCCCCCCCTATTTTCACTTGTTCTTCTACTGAATGTGTCATTAAGATAGCCTTTGTTGAAACTGAAAATCCATAGAAGTTGTATTTACTTCTAAAACCTACCATTTTACAATCACTGGAAAAACAAAAACATCTGTCAGTTTCTTATCAAATCCTCATCTCACACACACACACCAGCATGGAAACATTACAGGTGGGGGTGGATCACACCCACCCACTGACTCCTTTTGTTTTCTGTTGACATATGCTTGATCATTAATTAGGCTCAAAAAAATATGGGATGAGGAGTTTTTGTTTTTAAACCTAAGTAATGCATCTTAAGGAAATATCAGATACCTGACTGATACAGCTGGTGCCTAAATGAGTCAGCTTTGTTTAGAGTAGACAGAAGATAGATCTGTGGCTATTTCATCTCTATGAAAGCTCATGCAGTAATACATTTATTAGTCTTTAAGGTCCCAGGAGACTGTTTTTTGCTACAAGAGACTGACACTGCCACTGTTTTGGAATTTGATTCATTTTTGTAGCTAAGTTGTTAACACAGAAGCTCCAGCCACAGCCTAGGGGCTGACATTTAGTGAAAGAAAACAGAGTAGCTATAAGTAAAATATTGCATAGAGGCTTTACTTGCTTTCAACATGAGAAATGCTCACAAAAGAGTTTACAGAAGAAAGCTCACTCAAGCTTAACACATGGACAGCAGAACTAACACAGCCGATGCTCTGAACCACCTTACGATGGGAAGAGAGCAAGCAAGCAGTATACACACACACACACACACACACACACACACACGGCATCTCATAATATCCTCCCATGTAGCTTACCTGTTCTTTCCCCCACCTCTCACTGCTTCCTCAGGTAATTCCTTCTTCTTTGTGTAGATAGGCAAGTGCCTGACTTGGGGCACCTTTATGTATGGACCTCTCCTTTTGTTGGAAGAAGGAATTCCTGCTGTCTGATTGCAGCCAATAGTAAGCCACACACACACACACAAACCCTGGCACTGTACAGAGAAATGCAGGTGAAGAGCAGATGGAAAATCCGGAGTGGATTCCCTATCAATTGGGGTACTATTTCTTCCAGCAGAAATTGGGTATAAGAACCAGTACAGGCAAACTAAAATACGTGGACTGGACTTTTGCCTCTCAAACACATGTAGTATGTCTTTTTGAGTCTTCATAATATTATAGCTAGATCAGGAAAAGAAACAAAGCTGATATTTCATGGATGACATTCAGCTTAGGCACACTTAGATAAGAAGGCTTTGGTGAACTCAAAGGTAATGTATTTGAGTCTAAGAACTCACAGATGATAATAACAGGGGAGATCTTGTGTACTTGTAGCACTCAAATTCCCACAGCAAGAAACACTGCCAGAGCAGGAAACCTATGACGGGTGGGGGAACATGACCCTCCAGATGTTGTTGAACTTACATCAGCCCCAGCCAGCATAGCCAATGGAGAGGGATGATGGGAGGTGCAGAACAGCAATATCTGGAGTGGTTCATACATTCCCCATCCCTGACCTATGGACTCACTTCTCCAGATTTAAAAATGAAGGGTCTCTGTTTGTTCTATTGGTTAAAGATATATCAGAAAAGCCTAATTGTCCTCCAGTGTATTTTCAACTGCTGAAAACCAACCTCACCTGTAGTATAGTATCAGGGTTGTATCCAATGTTAGTCCTACTTAGAGCAAACCTACTGAAATGAATGGGACTTAAGTTACACTAACATCACATACCACCCATTGGATACAACCCTCAGGCTATATGCTACATCAGTCCTTAGGACATGTGCATGGACATGTTTCCAGGGCTGGTTCCAGACTCCAATGTGCCCTTAGCATAATGCTGCTGATGGGTTCCTGCCACCCCCAAATATGGTATTCCTTGCAGGAGGGAAGCTACCATTGGTGCCAATGGCAGTTTCCCTCCTACAGTGAATACCATCTTTGAGGGAGGTGAATTTCCTTAGGATGTACACACCACAGTCCCAGTCCTGATCCTCCCATATGGCAGCTATTTATTTATTTATTCATTCATTCAACTTCTATACCGCCCAATCGCTGAAGCTCTCTGGGCAGTGTACAACAGTCAATTAAAAAAAAACAATAAAATACAGTTAAAAATATAAACAATAAAACATTATAAAAATGTAAAACCAATTTTAAAAATATCACTGAAACCGCAACAAGGGCTGCAATCCTATACCCACTTACCTAGGAGTAAGCCCAACTGAACTCAATGGGACTTCCTTCTAAGTAGACATGTACAGGATTACACTGTCAGGCTCTCCTTAAATCAAGCTTAGACAACTCCAAAGGAGAGTTTTCCAGGCCATAGACTTCATTTTATCCTTGCACTAGGGTGTTAAGTCGAACTTGGCCAAAGAACACAGATCTTTTTGCATAAAAATATATCTGAGGCTTTGTTTAAACTCCAATTTAGAAGCCTGTGGATACTTTCCAACAGTAATTCACGCCCCCAAACTCTGTGAATTGGATCAATTGTGCAATTTTACCAAGTATTTGATCTAGCAGAAATTACTGTAGTTGAGACAGAACCGTAGAAGATAATTGGGCAATTGCTTTAGTTTAAACCAGAAACTGAATAGAAGTGAATAGACTCTCATTACTTGTCTTGTCCCCACTGAAAGAATCCTCCTCTGAGGAGGAGCTAGAGCTACCAGAGACAGCCAACACCAAGGAGCCACCTGTGGCAGGAGACCTGGGGGAGTCTGGGCCCTCAGAGATTACCATGGTTCTGTCCCCACAGTAAGAGAAGTTCCACATCTGAGGCAGAGGCTGGGCAACCACTTAGTCTCCAAGGGTGTCATCGCCTCAAGAAGCAGGCCAGTAGGGCTCCTTTAAGGAGAAGTGCTCCAATAGCAAGGACTCCTCAAGAGGAAGGGACCCCTTGGGAACAAGGCCTGTAAGGAACTGCAGCTGAGTCCTGGCTGGGGCACAGGAAGCTCTGGCAATATACCGTAAGCCTGCAGTATCAGTTTAGCTATTGCTGGAAACAATGTCTTCTATCAGCGCTGATGTCTTGTTCCTTGGTCTGTGATGGAACCTTTGTGCTACTGATCTTGGACTGCTGCTTGACTCTGATTCTTGGACTGCATAGTCTATCTGTTTATCTATGTTTTGACCTTGGTTGCTCTTCAGGCCTCTCTTTTGGAACTCTCTGGGTGGGTTCTCATGACAGTCTAAACCCCTTGGGAATGTTGGTCATGCACTGTGGCTAAAATTCCCAAGGAATTCCCAAGGACAAACAATTAGGCACAGTGGGGGGGGGAGGGTGCCTCCTCCTCCTCCTCCTCCTCCTCTCCCCCCCTGCTCTTTCCCCATCAGTCCTCTGGCTGGTATCCCAGGGGGTGCCATGGGAGCACTGAGGGGAGTGGGGTTGACAGCTGTGGGGTGGGGAAGCTGGAGGGGGGGATGAGCCCCATTGTCTGCCATGTGCTGCCTGCTCAACCCCTGTTTGGGGCTTGGGGAGGTGGTATGTGGTGGGGGAACCAGCTGCCCAGCTTTGCTTCCTCGAGAGGAACCAAGGCGGGTGGCTGATTCCCACCCCCTTTGCTGTGCACAGACTGCCGTTTAACTGAGCAGCAGCGGCGCACAGCAAGGGGGGGAAGGAGGCACTTTCTTCTTGGCTTACTCCCAGGTAGACCAAGGGGAAAGCGGCTCCCCCGCTTGGCATGGCACCCATGGGTGCTGTACTAAGCGAGGGTGAGGGAACATGGGATCCGGGTGCTCAACCTTGCTTCCTCTCAGGGAAGTGAGGCTGAGTGCCTGTTTCCTGGTCACTGCTGCAGTCCTTTTGGCTGAAAGGTCTGCAGTGGTGCTAGGCGCAGGACCGGTGCAAGGCAGTTTGGTGCCCTAGGCAAGATCAGATATTTAGCACCCCCCCCTTCCCACTTGAGAGCGCTGTATTTTTTTTCAAGGCGTTTCTGGCGCCCTCTTTAGCCCTGCGCCCTAGGCAGCTGCCTAGTTGGCCTAATGGTAGCACCGGCCCTGGCTAGGCAGGATCCAGGCATTCAGCTTTGCCCTCGAGAGGCCGAGTGGCTGGTGCCCCTGCCATATACGCCGCCTCCCCAAGCCCCAAATGGGGGTTGAGCAGGCAGCATTTGGCGGACCCCGGAGGCTTCCCCCTGCACTCCTCCCGATGCTCTCCCGGCATTGGCAGGAGCGTGGGGGGGGGGGAAGCTGATGACAGCCGCGCCAAGTGCTTCTTGGGCACTTCAACAGCTGTCATCGGCCAGAGCAGCAACCCCGATTTGCTGCTCTGGCCAAGGGGCTCTGTAGCCAAAAGGGCTTGACTGTGGCTTAGTGTCTCATCCATGTTTGGATGGCACACTAAGCCTTCTAGGGTTTATTAAACCCTAGAACAAGCCATGGCTTCTTGGGGTGGCTTCGTAGCCACCCTGAAGCCACCACAGGGGGAGGGGGCTGGGTTCAGACAACACGCTAAGCCAATGTGGCTTCGCATGTTGTGCGACCCCAGTCTGTCTTGCCTGGAGGAACTGTGCCTTTGACCATTGCCTGTTTATTGACTTGCTTTTGGATTACCCTTTAGTTTAGTCTAATGCTGAGCCTTGATCCAGCCGTAGCAGGACATTTATACTGGAAGCACTGCAGTTTCAGTTCACAGCATGACAGATAACTCCTATCTCTGGGACCCTTAAAATGGACCTCAGAATTATATTACGGGGAGAAAAACCTTTGTTGTTCCAGCACTCTATGTGACATAAGCATACAACCGTTTCTAAAAATGGTTATGTGAAGGAAAAAGCCTGAGTTTCCTGCACCACACACACACACACCTCCTCAGGTGTAAACAAGTATAATCCCAGCTGGGGGTTTGGAAATGCGAAATGTACATAGCTTAGATGGCGCCTCACAGGCTCCCCATCTTGATGTCTACTTGCCCCAGCCATTCGTATGCAAATGCAAGCCCGCTAGTCATGAGCCACCCCTCCCCTCTGCCTGGGCCAGGTGAAGTTCATCCTGATTGGCTAAAGACAGCTGGGCTACTGAAGGGGGGAGGGAAGAATCTATACTGCTGCTGTGGCTTCTGGTTTCTGTTGTTGTTGGGGTCTGCACGTGAAGAACACGGGGTAGGGCTTTGGCTGAGGCAAGCCCTGGAGAGGACCAGACAACCCCCAGGTAACGAGAGTAAGGCCTGGGTAGTGATATGGTAAAGGAACTAGCTTTGTTATTTTGTAGCTCTACTGTGTATGTACCAAAGTGTCTCCCCATCTTTTCTCCTTCCCTCATTTCCCACCTTTTGTTGTAATCTGTTTACCTTGTATAAACTTTCCTGGTTTTACCCCACACGGCCTGTGTGGTCCCTCTGTGGTTCAGTGCTAAATCCTGAGTACAGACAAGGGCAAGGCCCTGAGAGACTCAGGTCAAGATTGCAGAGCTAAGGCTGGCAGTTTTGCACCTTTGATCTCTGGTCTTGGGTAAAGGACCGGTTGGCAGTCCTTCTTCACAGTTTAAACTGGCAGTGTTCATTGCTATATTTTTTAAAGTATCCTCCAAATCTCCCCAAAAGCCAAAATAGGGATTTATGAGGGGCAGGCACCAGAAAATAGGGGATGAGCCCTAAAAAAGAGGGACAGTTGCAGCATATGAAATGTGTTACTTGTGTTTCACTGAACTTTTATTATTGATAAGAGTACAACTTCAAAAGCTTGCTGACAATAACACACTGCTCAGTATCACTAGCTAGTGCAAACTAACAGGCATACTTAGTGGACATTTAACTTTAGACTATAAGCTGAAGGTTATTTTATTTTTTTATGAATATCCTAATGCTGTGTGCTATTAATGGTTGCTGCTCAACTATGATCACAAGTAAATTCAGTTGGAATCAGTGGGACTTGCTGCCAAGCAACATGTTAAAGAGATGTAAAGTTGTTTTTATTTGTATTGTCTGTGCAACTGGAGGGTGGAATGAAGAGGGAAAACCTGATTAGACTATTTGAATGGGATCTGAGAAAGAGCAGTTACATTGACCTGTCTCACACACAATACTAGGCCATGGTTTAGTTAACCCATGGTTTGTTGCCCTACTCAGGGTTTGTCTGGCAGATGGTCGAACAAACTGTGGTTTGTTTTCTTAATCCCTGGCCTGTTTGTTTCCATCCTGCTCGGTCCACTCCATGCCACTGTGCTGCTGTAATACCGGCATATAGAACGGCTGGTGTTTGTCTGTTTTTTACTACTCTTACCTGCTGCCTGCAGAGCCTGATGAACAACCCACAGTCCCACACACACAGAGAAAGGGGGGATTACATCAGTGGGGTGGGGCCATGCCCCTCTGATGTCATCCAGCCTGGAGTGGGCCTGGTGGGCAATGTGGCCCCCCACCCAAAAAGTGTTCTGCACCCCTGCCTTAAGTGATGTTTGGACATATCTTAAAACACAGGTCTTAAGGTATGTGTGTGCATGTCTCTCTCTTTGCTTCACACATTATAGTTTTAATTTTAATGGTGACTTGTTACAGACCCATCAGAACTGTAATGTCTGAAGCGGACACACCAAACGTGAAGGAAGGAAGGGCTCCTGAACCTCTAACATGAATGCCAGCAGGTGCAGTTTTCCCCACCTATGCATGACAAGTTACATCTGCCAAAATGCCCTCTTCCCTCCAAGAGTTGAAAAACAGGCGGTATGCCTTCCTTTGCATATATTTGGCCACTCTACATCACTTCAATGCAACCTATGCAACTGGCTTGTATTGCTGAAGCAACAGCAGAGTTCTCACAGCTGTAAAAATAATTAAAGAATTATATATTCCCATTCTCTTCTCTGAATCCCCAGAAGAGAAAAACCAGGATGGAAGGGAAGGGATGTTTCTCATTGGCATGCAGCGAACATAAAATGTGAATTTAATTTAGCATTAATTGGCTACTTCAGTTGATTTGGAGTTTCTGGGAGTCTCTCCGTAAGAAGAGAAATGTTTCCTGCTGCTTTTCTTTTGCCTTGGTTGGATGCCTTGCTAAGTAATTTCAGAAGAAATGCATAAAGTGTAGAAGAGAATAAAGGAGTAATCAGACTGAATTTCCAGAGGGGTAGCCATTTTAGTCTGTTGCAGCAAAAATGAGAAACTTTAAAATTTATTGCAGCATAACCTTCCATGAGCTGTGGTATACTTTGCCAGACATATGAAGTGGCCCAAGCTGAAATGCTCACCTACTCATACTTAAAACACCCCCTTCAACCGCAAACCAACACTTCCACATTCATGAATATGCATTTGTGCATGTGCATCTGAAAGTGGGTGTTCAGGATGGAATAGGGATTCTGTTGATGTAAGCCCCTGATGCCCAACAGTCTCCCTTCCTGAGGTAGCCAAGGTAGTCTCGGGATTGGTGCTGGAGTTTCCTTGGTTTGTTCTACAACATACATGCTGAGGCCGCCTTGTCAGGAGTGGCTCAAGACCGCATGGCCTCCATGGGTCTGTCCCAATGAGCAGATCCGGCGTCAAGGGTCGGCATGGTTGCACACTTGCTGAGGGCCCACACTCCAACGGGGGGTGGGATTGACAAGAACCTCTCTTCTTCACCATTGCAAACTGCTTGTTCATCTGCCTCTCGCTCTGGCCCAGATAATGGTGGTGGTGGTGAGAAGGAGGAACGAACAGTAGATGCCACTAGCTGCTTGCTCATTGGCTCTCTGCCTGGCAAACAAGCAGATGACAGCAATGATGAGGCAGAGGAAGAGGAGCAGCAGCAGTAGCTGGTGACAATGGTGGTGAAAAGGTAGATTGACTAAGGGAGGAGGCCCGTTAAGGGTGTCTTACCAAAGCCCCCCCCCCAAAAAAAAATCTGGGGCTGGCACTAACAATTAGTATCTGGCCCCACTCATTCAGCATGGCACACTTTGGATCATGTTTTCTGTGTAGGGCGGGATGATGGCGATCTGGAGGTGGAGGAACTTTCTATAGTTTTGTTGTCATGGACATATCACTACCTGGTGGAGTTTAGACTCCTTGGGACTGGGAGCCCCTCAGGGATGGGGGGGGGCAATTAAGATGGTCTGCCCCAGGAGACTGAAGGCTCTTGGGGACTTCCCTGTCACCCCAGCAGGCAAATCTGTTAAAGCCCTAGTTGACCCCTGGAATGAAGAAATGACCCAGGCAGTTGACAGGATTGCTCCTGAGCGTCCTCTCCCACAGCGTGGAGCCAGATGAGCTCCCTGGCATTCCTGGGTTGTTTTGTAAAATGGATGAAAAAGCGGAAGTGGCGAGCAGGCAGGAAGCAGTGCACATGCTCCCACATGGCCCCAGCATCTGAACAAGGCAGTGTCTTCAATCTGTGTGTCTATAGTATATACACATAGCTGACAGAAGGCAATCATTCTTCCTTTCGCTGATGCCTTGGTATAAATTTCCTATGACTGTTCTATTCAGATAATATATTTTCTAAAAGTGTTCTGCCTGAACTCACATTTAAGATGAATGGGATAATCACTAGTTGCAAACCACAAATTGCTTCAGATTGTTATGGCAGCAGATATAAGAAAAGCCTGTGGGTATAAGCCATTTCATTTACACTGCAGACAAGAGGAGACACAAGTGTAACTGAAGAATCCTGAAGTCTGAGTGTATATTGTAAGTAAGTTCGAGGCACACAGAACAATCACACACACAAAATACAAATGGAACAAGGGCTGGCCCAAATACATCTTACCCTGTTCCCCAAATCTCAGTTGGCAAGGCATACTTTCCCCCTGAATTGATATTGAAAGTACCCTAAGAGTAAGAATCACTCCCCTTCAGTGGAGACATTCGCCTGTGTTTCTGTGTGGGTCAGACTCATGGATGTTGCTACATCGGGACCCATGGGGTCCTGGCCTTGAATCTATTTTTCAGAGCCCTTGATCTGTCTCCAAGAGCACTGAGTGTCCAGTGGTGCCAATGTTTTCTCCTGCCCCCCGCCAGCGTAATTGCCAGGAGGGGGGTTGTTTTTCAGGGGGAGCACAGCTGAGGAGAGAAGTGTTAATCCTCCCCTCCTCATGTGTTGCCAAAAGCCCCAGATCAACCCTCACCCACCGCAATGTGGCAAGACAGCTTAAGAAAAAAAATCAATTGGTGCCTTTGGAAGATGTGTTTTAAGCTTAATTGCCATGGGGGAGGGGGGAATTCTAGTGGGATTACAGTTGGGGAGGAAAGGGTTAACCCTCCCCTCCCTGTGACACTGGGACCTCCCCCCAATCCACCCCCTCATGGCAGTTAAACCTAGAAAAAAAACTTCTATTGATGCCAAAGGAAGCTTTTATTTGGAGTGATTTGGATGGGGTATTAATTGACTGGCCTTGCCTTCTGTGAAATTTAAATAAATTCAAGTAATTATTCCTGAATTTGCATGCATAGATACACATTAGCATATGCAAATTTTATGCTGATTTGTGTCCTATGGGCCTAGGTCCCAAATCTTTGGAGTGCCTAGCAACAACCCCAATTTAGGACATGCCTTCTAATTGGAAGAAGGAAAGCCCAGAGCAGAGGCAACCTCCTTTATGGAAGGGTCATTCTGCTAGCAGCATTCTCTCCTGTGTGGATGAGTGTAAGCTGATTGGAAGGAGACCAGAATAGTGAATCATTTGGAGATGCAGTGGGAAGCTCCCTTATGCAGAAGTGCACTGAGGGGGAGCTGACAAGAGCCGTCTATTATTCAGTTAATATACTTATCATAGATACACTCAGTTCTCTTGCAGCATACAAAATACTCCCACAAATCATGATCCAGCACCAACAGCCTGATATTCCAGAAACACATATTGGATGGATTGGCATTCTTTTGCCAGGGATAAGGTTGTGCCATGTCTCCTTTATAAACATTGTTTAATCCTTTTAAAATAATTTGTATCCCGTCTTTCGGTCCATGATGGGATCCAGAAGGCAACTGGTGACATAATAAAGCATTTATTTAAAACAAAGCACGAATAAAGCTTAACATTATAATGGTTAAAACATGATAAAACTTAATATTATAACATTTCACACAGCCATAAAATTCAGAGGGATCAGCAATTTTAAAAAAACCTTATTAAAATCTTTTTAAAGAACTCATCAGAATAATAAATAATGATCAGCATTAAAACCTAATTTCTAGCTTACACAGAAAGACTTCTGAAGGCCTTGGCAAGTTGCTTGAAGGATAAGAAAGCGTGGGCTTTGCAAATTGCCCTTGAAAGGACAGGTGTTACAGTGTTACTGCAGAGAAAGCTGGCACCTGTTAACAACTAAGGGCGCATCCTGTGCATGTTTAGACAGAAAAAAATTCTACAATTCCCAGCATTTCCCAGCCTGGCTGGGAGTTGTAATCTTTTTTCTGTCTAAATGTGCATAGGATTGCACCCTAAGCAGCTGAATTGGAGACTGGGGTGCTTCCAGATATGGTTTTTATCATACAATCGCCCTGCCTCATTCACAGAATTTTACAGAGGGGCTTCAGATATCACTGTCTTCTATCTGTAACCCTTGCAAGTTTTCCTGTAGCTTCTTTCGTCCTTTTTCTTACCAAAAAGAAATAAATAAAAAGAAACGTGAAGGAGGAAAAAGTGGAATAGCTGTACAATGCCTTTGGATTGGTAGTGCTAGGAACCCACCATCTGGAAGTACCCCAGAAGAAGCTTCCAAACACTCTTCAAGGGCAGCCCCACCTAGAGTGCATTATGATAATCTAAATGTGAAGTTCCTGGGGCATATATGATAGTGGCCAGGTTGTTTGTGAATAGGGCAAAATAGCAGAAGTGATTTTTGGCCTTTTGCCATTTTGTAAAAGTAAAAAACAACAACAAAAAACGTCGAATAAGCCCCCAACTCGTGTTGTTGTGCTGGATGCAGTAGTGCTGCTGCTATGTAATGTTTTATGTGGCATATTTTTTTCTATATGCAGCTTGTATCCTTCTGCTCCCCTTCTCAACCCTCCTATGTTTGAGATGAGTCCTGCCAAAGAATAGCTTGAACAGGAAAAAAAATATATGTATACATTCTTTTTATTACCCTCCTGGCATGTTAATAAGTCTTCTTCCTCTGTTCCCTATGCATAAAAACAAAAAAAAAGTCCTTTCTGGTAACTGTTCTGATTGATATTGATGGCTCTGTCTAAGTAGCAGATGCTGTAGTTTTAGGAACCTCCATTACACAGCCACAGCTTGGAACTTGGCTCCGTTCTCAAAGCAAGATTTTGTGCTGCGTCACCGACCTCCTGCAGATTCCATTCCTACGTTTCTGTCCAAATTTGACGCTATCATTATATAAGGCTTTGTCTTTAATATTATCGATTTACATTTTTAATGTTATTCATTTACGTTTATTTAAATTATTTACATTTTCTAGCCCACCTCATCCGGAAGACTAAGGTAGGCACAGGTATTTAAATACATATATTACAAATAGGTAGAATATGACAAATGGTCACACACACACACACACACACACCCTGCAATGCTGGCTATGAACTGCCCAAATTCCTCTGCAGTGCTGACACAATCCTCCCCTGCAGCAGCACAGACAGATGGGCTCCAGCAAGCCCTAGGCATACCTGGGGTTTGGAGGCCGCAGGTGCTTCTGATGTGCAATAAATCTCTGCTGGGGCTGTGTCTGGGCTAGAGTAGTTGCGACAGTCCTCAGTCTAGGACAGCTTTCTCCAACCAGCTGCCCTCCAGGTGTTCTGGACTTCCACTCTCATCAGCCCCAGCCAGCATAGCCAATGGTCAGGAATGCTGGGAGCTGAGGTCCTAAACAGCTGGAGATCTACTTTCTGCCCACTCCTGGCCTAGGATCATAGCACCACACACACTTTCAGCTTCTTAACAGGGGCTATTGAAGCTCTTCCCGCTAGTCCAGGTAGCGTCACATACAGTTGCCTGACAGATATTGTCTCAGAACTGCAAGTCTGCTGGGGTTTGCTGGAACTAATGGGGAGGGGGCAGAAGCAGCTGTAGCATGAGACAAGGTGTGGTGGTCACCTCAGGCGGCAGATTTTGGGGGGCATTAAGCGTGGCAGGAGGGGAGATACACAAATGTGACCCATGGGGCACACTCTATTAGGAGGTACTGAGCATACTCCATTGACTTAGAATCTGGATCCATGGAAAGGAAGCCCCTTCTTTTCACTGGGCTTGTGCAGAACTTCCTGGTGGGTTGTGCCCCCAAGTTCATTAGTGAGAGGGGGAGGTTCCATCTGGATTTTCGGCCCCAGGTACCAAAATGTCTTGGGCTGACCTGCCAACACACTGTCACATCATCTTGTGTATAGTTGTGAGTTGGCCCCAGAAACTTGCCCCTATAACCCCTGTAATAGGCAGGGTCCTTGCTGTGTAATGATATGTGGTTTGTGTTTATTTTATTGATTTATTACATTTATACCCCACCTTTTTTCCTGCAAGGAACCCAAGGCGGCTTACATAATCCTCCTCCTCTCCATTTTACCCTCACAACAACCCTGTGAGGTAGGTTAGGCTGAGAGTCAGTGACTGGCCCAAAGGGGGGGGACTCATTTGGATGTAACACAGGCAGTTTTAATGACTCACTGTACTTTGCAGCAGGCCTGTTGGTTTGCTGTTGTTAAGACTTATACAAAAAAGAGCTTTTAGAATCCTGAGTCTTGGTGTGTTCTCTAACAAGTTTAAAAGAATAACAACAACATTACACTTTCATGGTAGGGATGTCAGAGAAATCTGCAACGGATTCAAATGGGTTTGGATCTCTATGAATCTGACCTGCAGATTCCGCAGCGGGCCAGCTTCTTCCAAGTTGTGCAGACTTGCGGACAGGTTTTTTACTTTTAGGGGTGATTCAGTCAATGAGGAAACGATGGAACTAAAGATGCCTGACAATACATGAAACACAGATGGAACAGATTTAACAAAATCTACACACCCCTACTTCATGGGCTCCTACCATAGGTGCAGCCATAACTTGTCCTCCCACTTTTCAAGTCCTGCCTTGCTCTAGGGAAATGCCTCCCTGTTTCTGTTTTTGTTTAATGCAGCTATGGATTTACACAGAAGTGCAATGAAGAAAAGGCTAAATTGCTCACCTATACCAGTGCACTGTTCCTTTAAAAATCGAGGTATTCTTGCGGCATACTCTATGCAGATGAATACTTTTGTCAAGTTTTGATCTTTACCCTTTAATTAGCCTACACTGAATGTGCATGTAAATTGCAGAAAGGCAAACCCCCCTCTTTCTTGCATACTATTGGTTCTGCAGCTGTGCTCAAATGCCCTTGAATGTATTTTCAGGGAATTACAGGAGGAGGATGCCTTTCAAAGGCTTGGCTGGCAGTGGGGGAGGAGGAATGGAGTGAATGGCGCTAAAGGGAACACATGGCTACCTTGAGTTTCTGTTTGTAAGGCATCATGGGAATGCGGAAAAGCAGCCCTGATTGTGGATGGCACCAGACCTTGACGGTTCAAGTGGAAATGCATTGCACTGGAGGCATGCAAATGACCTGCACTTTTGGGCAACCCCTTCAATTTGTGCCAGTTATGCAAACTACAGGCTCTTTTGTTCTGCATCCTGCAACCGTCAGCTTTTCAAGTACCAGCGATATTGTCATGACCACAAATGTCTTTTCAAAAGAAGCGAGAGCCATTTGATAGTGGGGGCAGGAACTGAATGGAGAGGCAAGGCTCTCAACTGTCAGTAGTGATTTAGGTAATGGTGCAAAAGATTTAAAAGATGCTAAACGCATGGATTCAAAGAATTAGCCAAATCAATATGGCCCTTCTGTACTTCAGCTCCCTAATACCGGCACCCAGTGTTTTCTGCCCAGTTTGTTCCACTTTCTCTGGCCCCCCTGTCTTTTGGCCAGGCTTTTTAGGCACTACTGTCTTCCTCCCTGTCCCCACCCCCAGCATGATACAGGCCCTCCAGACCTTAAGTACACAGTGAGGTTCATTTTGAGCCTTCCCTCTCACTTGTACCCTCTTGCCTCAGTTCAGGTTCCACTGCTTTTCACATCTGAAAAAGTATTTAGTAAGCCAGGGCTGTGGCACCTCAGGCCTGGGGACCAAATTCAGCCTTCTGGTGTTTCCTAAATGCCCATGCCCACTTCCTTGGCCCCACCACTTTCCTCTAACCACCGATAGTTTGGGGGTTCCCCAGCTGTTCTGCAGTTTCCCCCATTCTAAAAAGTTGTAATACCTCTCCTAAGGCTTAGTTACTGGCAGTGAGAATTTTAAATTTAAATATGCTGCTATTTTGCGCCTGCCCCTTTTGCCTTTGGCCCAACCGTGCACTGGAATGCAATCCCTGAGAACTTCTCCAAAATGGAATTTGGCCCTGGGGTGAAAGAGGCTCAACACTCCTGTACTAAACGTGAGGAGATGGGCAGGGAAGAGCTCAGGCCAAACCACATAAAGACTGCTGGGGAAGGCAGTAATTTTGATGGTTTCTTTACTGACAAACAGGGAAATTGTAGCTTCTGCTAGACAGCTGAACAATCCTAGACAATTACAGATACAGAGGGGAAAGAATGAACTTTTGTTGCACTATCCCAGGGGTCTGCAACCCGCGGCTCCGGAGCCGCATGCGGCTCTTTCAAACCTTTGCCGCGGCTCTGCTCCAGTCTGAGACTCCGCTGGGCGCCTGTCACTTACCGTATTTTTCGCACCATAAGACGCACTTTTCTCCCCCCAAAAAGGAGGGGGAAATGTCTGTGCGTCTTATTGAGTGAATGCTGGGGGAAAAAACCAAATATTTTTCCCCCTACCTTCCTCTGCGTGCCTCCAACCGGTCCAGTGGAAGACAGGAGGAGGGCTCCTGCAGGGAAAAAAACTTGGCAGCGGCAGTGGCAGCGGCACCCCCCCCCCCGGAAGCAGGGACTCGAGCAGGCAGGCAGCGGAAGAGAGGAGAGCAGGACAAGGCTGCCTGCTCCGCAAAAAACTTTGCCGCTGCCTCACATATGGCCTGATTCTGTTGGCGGGGGCAGCCCGATTTCGCTCTTCTGAGCGGCGCGGAGCGTTCTCCGCGCCGCTCTAGCTGCCGCCGCCGCTGGAGTCAATGCCGGAGCCGCTGAAGCCGCCGCCGCGTCACATCCAGCTGCTTCGGCGCGCTGGACCCCCACACCATGATTTTGGCAGGGGAACTTTGGCGGGGCGGGGGAACTTTGGCGCGGCGGCAGCACCCCCCCTGGGCAGCAGGGACGCGAGCGGGTGAGTGGCAGAAGAGAGGAGGGCTCCTGCACACGCCAAAGTTCCCCCCCCCCGCCAAAAACATAGCGCGGGGTCCAGCGCGGCCGGCTCGCCGCGGAGAGCACAAGCAGGCGAGGAGGCAGGTAGGCCTTTGGCTACCTGGGCATGCTGGGAGTTGTAGTTGTGCAACAGCTAAAGAGCCCCAGGGTAGGGGGAAGTGCTCTGTTTCCCAATCAGGGTGCCTCCAGCTGTTGCAGCTGCCCCTTTTGCCCCACATTAAAGACAGGCCTGAGTAGCACCCTCATCATCCACCAGCAACACCCTCCCCCCAGCAGTAGCACCCCCATCATCCACCAGCAAATCCTGCTGATGGATGATGAGGGGTGCTATTACCACATGGAGGGTGTTTCTGGTGGATGATGAGGGTGCTACTGCTGGATGGTGCTGATGATGGGATGCTACTGCTTGGGGGGGGGATGTTGCTGGTGGCATCCCATCATCCACCAGCAACACCCCCATCATCTGTCAGCTGATAATTTCCCCTACCTATGCACCCAACATAATCCACCAGCTCTTGCTGGTGGATTATGTTGGGTGCATAGGTAGGGGAAATTATTACATTTTATATGTGGGGCACAATGTCACAATGGTTTTGCGGCTCCCAGTTTTTTTTTTTCTTCGGAAACGGGTCCAAGTGGCTCTTTTTGTCGTAAAGGTTGCAGACCCCTGCACTATCCCAATGCAAGGCAGGAACAAAGTCACCACAAATGACAAGGTGTAGTAGAAGGATGCATGAATGAACACCCACCTGCATGCTTTTCACTGAATGGCTTAGTGTTTTCCTCCAACTAGTTCAGCCTTTGTTAAAATATACTACTATGACATCTCTCCCTGCCTTTTCAGATAGTTACCGTATCTTCCCCTGCCAGTGGAAGGGAAAGCAAGGTATCTCTAACATGTTAAATGGTGCTTCCATAAGCAACTTCACAGAGATGACAGCAAAATGATAGCTTGGGAGACAAAATTGTCATTGCATTCAGTACAGAGAGGAAGAAGAATTCTAATGTTCCAACAGTCAAACCAGGAACAATAAAATATATTACCCTACATAGTATTTTGCGTCTCTTAACAAAATGGCAGCATTGTTCATTTTCTTCCCCAAGCCATACCATTTGTGCATTATCAAATGGATTTTTATACCTTTCCAAACTCAGAAGCAGGGCTGGTGCTACCATTAGGCCAACTAGGCAGCTGCCTAGGGCGCAGGGCTAAAGGGGGCGCCAGAAACGCCTTGAAAAAAAATACAGCGCTCTCAAGTGGGAAGGGGGGGGGCGCTAAATATCTGATCTTGCCTAGGGCACCAAACTGCCTTGCACCGGTCCTGCTCAGAAGGGTCTCATTCAGAGTAGACTGGAAATTAGGTATATTTAGTTCATGCAAACATCCTGATCCAAAACATATTTCCAAGTTGATTTCAAAGGAACGTGCATCCAAAGTCAGATTGAGACCCAATTTGTCTGTTTTAGTTACAGGTCATCTCTCAAGCACAAAATTAAACAAAATTTACAAGTAGAAATTCAGATCTGGCTTACAACACAATCAAAGTACAAATTAAAACATCTAGTACCAATTCTCACGAGTGACGATGTGGAAATGAACAACACAACAGGGAAAGCCAAGAAGAACCAGGAGCACTGGATGAGACAAACCTCTGTATAATTCTTAATGGAGCAGGAATGAAAACAGCTACTCTGTTAGTACAATCCTATGCATGTCTACTTGGAAGTAAATCCTACTGAGCTCAATGGGGCTTATTCCAAGCTAGGTGTGCACAGGATTTCAGCCTGTATGTTATTACAAAGTGACTAGTTTAGGTATCCTTAGGGCTAAACTACGTGTTATGCTAATTGCATAGCATGTAGCTATATATGATATTTTCCTTTACTCTTGTGTAAGTGTGCACAGCCCTGATTCAGATTAGGACCATGGCATTCCAAGAGGGGAGTGTACACCTTCCCCCACCTGTTTCCCCCCCCAAAATTCAATGGAGATTCCCCCCCCTTTTAACCCCCTGTGGGGAGGTATGTGTGGAATTTTGGGGAAAAGTAGGAGTGGGGAGGTTTAACCCTCCTTCCTGGAGCATTGTGGTCCCAGTCCTAATCAAGACTACACACACTTACACGAGAGTAAAGGAAACTATCATGTTCAGCTACACATAACATGATTAGCAAAGAGAAGTTTGCTTTATTTAGCTCTTTCTTCAACTGAAGCCTCCTCAGATTTTCCCCACTTCATCTAAAATATTTTAATAACTTTTTTAAAAATCCCACCTTTCCTAAAAAGACAGTCAAAGGCAGCTCTCAATATATAGTTAATCCCATCTAGCAATCTTTTTTCTCGATTCTAGATGTGTTGAGTAATATATGATTGCTTGATCTCTTGATCACAAAATCCCCAAGTAATCCCTTCTAGCAGCGCAACACCCTCCTAGTTTTATGTGAATGGAAGAAACAGCCTGCTGATATAATCTTGGGGCTATGAAGGTGGGAGGACTGTCAACACAATGGCTTGAGAAAACTATATCCGAATTGATTCCTGTATGCCTTACTATATATATTATTTTATGCTCCCATTTCCACAAACAATAGCAAGTTTCAGGGGCAGCCTTTTACAGAGTCAGGTTCCTTGTAAGACGAGAGTACTGAAAGCTGATGGTGTTACCATATTTCATTCTTTTTCTTGTTATAATACAAGTATAACAGTTGAGCAGGGCGGGATAGACAAGCAGACAGGCAGGCAGTCCTAGTCTTAATGAAGCATCTGTCCTGGTAAATTAAGAGTGCACACATGCAGCTCCCCAAGGCTGCTTCTTGCTGTCCAGCTCCACAAATGCAGAGTCTGTTTTTTTGTCTTTGCCTGGTAAGATTTTTAAAAATGATGTAAGTTTTCTTTCCTTGGCACACACACTCCCAAGCCTGAGATTCTATCTTGGCAGGTAACATTTGGCCTGCATTCCAAATTCTACAAACATCAACTGACCACCAATCCCTATCTACCAAGCAGATTTAGCTATCAATGTATACAAATATTTAGAGCAGGGCTCTCCAACCTTGGGTCCCCAGATGTTGCTGGACTACAGCTCCCAGAATCCCTTGCCATTAGCCATGCTGGCTGGCAGGACCGGTGCAGGGCAGTTTGGCGCCCCAGGCGAAAAAATAGTTAGCGCCCCCCCCTCTCCAAAGCAAAAAAAAAAAAACCCCTGCGCCGCCACCACCAACCTACCTTCCCCCCCCCGCCCTGGCGGCGGCGGCGGCGGCGGCGGCTGCTGCGACGAAGGTAGGTGACGGGGGGTGACGGGGGGGTGGCGATGGCCGGGCGGTGGGAGGGCAGCGGCGGGCGGGCGAGCGAGCGAGTGGGTGGGCGGAGGCGCGGCGGCGGCGGCTGCTGCTGCTGCGGCGAAGGTAGGTGACGGGGGGGTTGGGGGGATGCAAGCGCGAATCCGCACGGGGGAACTCTGGGGCCAGCGCCGCTCCTAGGAGCTCCTGCGCCGCGATTCACCTGCCGAGAGGGCGGCTCGCCACGCCTACCGACGAGCGCGTCTGGCCCCGGTCGCCCTGACCCGTCGCCCAGCCTAGGCGCGAGCAGCGCGGCTTCCCTTTGGAGTGCGCCCCCTCCGCGGAGCCTTCTGACTGCCGCCTGCAGAAGAGGAAGGAAGAGGCAGGGCGGCCTGCCCTTGCAAGTCCCCGCAGAGCGATCCCCTCCGGGCGTCCGGGACGACAACGCAGCCAAGCGCCGGCATGACCGAGAGGGCGCGCCTGCCCGCGGGGCGATGGCGGTGGGAGGCGCAGCGGCGGGCGGGCGAGCGGGCGGGCGAACGGGTGGGCGGAGGCGCGGCGGCAGCGGCAGGCAGGAGGGTGGGGAGGCGGAGGCCTGGCGGGGACGGCGCAGCGGCAGCGAAGAGGAGCGCAGCGTTTCGCGCCCTCTTCAGCCGCGCGCCCTCTTCAGCCGCGCGCCCTAGGCAACCGCCTATTTGGCCTAGCGGTAGCGCCGGCCCTGCTGGCTGGGTATGCTGGGAGCTGTAGGCCAGCAACATCTGGGGACCCAAGGTTGGAGAGCCCTGATTTAGAGAGATGGCCATCACTTTGCAGAACAGAAGCATGGCTGTGACAATATAGAGAGGTGAACTGGGCAACAGGATCATACACAAAGCCTACAGGAGATGTGAACACAGCCTCAGTCTCTCGTGTTTCGATGCCAGTTCACACAAACTGTGGCCCAGCTCACACACTGCAAGAACCCACGGTTTCTTAAATTGTGGGTTGTTGTGAATGAAGCAGGAGTGAGAAAGCATACTGGCTCCAGCTGCTTGCCTGCTCCTGCTGAACGAAACAACCCAGGGAAGCTCCATCCCTGGGTTGTTGGCTGTGACATCCAAACCTGGAATTGTGGGTTGTTCAGGAAAGAACAACCTATACTTGTAACCCATGGTTATTCTTGGGTTACAAGTGTGGGTTATTCCTAATGCAACAACCCACAATTCTGGGTTTGGACGTCCCTGGGTTGTTTAGCTCAGTGGGAGCAGTTGGTTGGAAGCCAGCACACTTGTTCGCTCCCAACTATCCAAGGTTTGTTTAAATCCTAGGTTGCCATGACCTGTGAACCGGGTCAGTGCCTTCATGGGAGTATAGCTTCGTTGTGAGCCTGCCAGGGACCTCACAAAGTCCTAGGGTACTTGCCTATGAACCAGTCATCAGTATTCATTTTAAAGGAGTCTATGCGGATTCTAATTTTGAGTATTTTAGTTAGGCCATTCAAGTTGATTAGGTAGAAAATGAAACAATGCTATCTTTCTACCACAGATGGCTTAGTATTTCAGCTTCCTACATAATAGCTTATTTTATGACTTGAAGCCTTGAAGGTACAGGCCTGTGGCTTATGCTGGCTCAGCTTGTCTGAGCACTAAGCAGGGTCAAGCCTGGTTATTACTTGGATGGGAGACCCCTCCTCTAGTTTCCTGCATTGAGCAGGGGGTTGGACGCGATAGCCTTGGAGGCTCCTTCCAACTCTATGAAATCTATGCTCACGATTCCCTAAATTAGTTGTCTAGGCCAGTCTGATTTTGCAGTGCTGATGGTATATTTGTATTGATACCCTTGGCAAACATCCCCTTTGCTCTCTTGAAACAGTTGTATTAGAAGCAGATGTGATACGTTTACATGAAAACAGTTTTTCCTCTACAGTATGCTAAGGTGGGGGTGGGTAAATCCAAACCTCTTTCCACACTATATCTTCAGGCCAAACTAAATATTGCAGTTTTGTTCCCCCATTTCCATTGTGTATGGTACCTGGTAAGGGCCAACAGCTAAAGGCAATGGTGCTTGATTGCCAGGACCAGGATCCACCCTTCATTGAAATGGAAATTAGACTGGCTTCACCTCTGAATGCCCCAGAGCAACGGGGGCTCCTGGACCCACTAAGCCAATCTCCCCAACACCCAAATAAATGCAAGGAGTGCAATATCCTGCTGTACATTAATTGAAATGTGGAGAACCCTGTAAGCTTTTGCAACCCTCCAGTCCAGTACCTGCTCACCCATCAAGGATTTAAGACCCCCTTTTTCAAGAACTATCCTTGGCACATTTGGAACCATCTTTTAGGTTTTTGGTAGAACATCTTTTGCAATATACAAGTAGAGTTGGAAGGGGCCTATAAGACCATCGAGTCCAGCCCCCTTCTCAATGCTGGAGAACAGATGTGGGCAGCCCAGGCAGTCACCCATCCAAGCACTGACCTGGCTCATACCTGCTTAGATTCAGCATGTGGCCTGCATTATGTGCTCTCGACACCACCTGCCTGAACTGCAAATTAATTTGTGCACTGCCACTGCTGCTTTTTAAACAAATTTAAAAAGATGGGAGACCTAATCACAGAACTCCAACATCTCTAGTTCGGCTCTCAGTAGATATACTGTTTATACTGGTATCTTGGAAGAACCATGAGAATTACTTTACTTTACCTTCTCCATCTCACCAGTTTCTCCAACTTAAATTTATGTGAATGTTTTTAACAACCATCTTTCAAAGCAATAACCTATGGAGACATTTAGATATCTTTGTATTTGCATAACGCTTCATGCACGATATCTCAAACATTTCATGCTACTCTTTCTGTGTGTGGTTGAGGAGGGTGACTCATAGAAACCTATTCAGAATCAGGCTGGGTGAAAAGAACAAAAATCCTTAATTTAGAACCGTGAGAACACTCTCACCACAGTCTGGGGAGAAAGGAAATGGGAAACAGTAGGTGGAAACGAATGGTGGGTAGCTTTTCTTGCCAGCTGTATGCTAGAATGAAATTTCTCTCTAACGCACGCAGGCATGAGCACTGAACACTGATGAGCAACCAATGATGCCCTTCAAGCCCAGATTGGGAAAGGCACTCATGTGGGCACTTATACCGTAAGTGATGACTGGTTGGTCTTGGGAAGAATCAGAGCGTGACTGAATACATCTCTCTCTCCCTCATATATATGTGATGGTAATTGATGGGGTGTGATGAAGGGACACGCTCTCCCATCTTTCTTGCGAGGCAGAACAGGCTGTGAGACACATCCTTCTGAAATAATCAGCAGCTGTCACCACCCACATTAATTCACTTTAGTCCAATTATGTGGGAATTCAAACCTGTGGCGTTCTGGGGAGAGGAGGAGATGGACCTTCAGCTCCCTATAAGCAACCAAGTAGCCTTAGACAGGAGCAGCCAGTATGTGGGTGAACCTGATCCTTTAAGTTAGCCCAATGATTTAATCAACTCCACAGGCTTCTAATTCAAGCATTTATTAATGAGTCAGTATAAGACATAAGAGAAATAAGAAAATTGCATGAAAAGAAAAACAAAAGTAATTTCTTGCTTACACGGATACAATTCCTAAACTAGTGTCAGCAACTTACATAAGATGCAACATCCTTAAACACGCCCAGGTGCATGGGACCTGTCATTGAGGGAAGCAAACAGAGTTCCTCAAGGGGGCATATGGAGATAGATGGAATACTAAGTTACCCCATTTTTATGTTGCATTCTAGGATGAGTGATTGACATGGGGAAAGTAAACATCCAGTCAGATAGGAACTTGGAGCCAGTCAGGTCCAACAAATATGCATGGAATAGAATATAATGACTCTCAGCTTAACCTACCTCACAGGGTTGTTGTGAGGATAAAATGGAGAGGAGGAGGATTATGTAAGACACCTTGGGTTCCTTGCAGGAAAAAAGGCGGGGTATAAATATAATAATAAATAAATAAATAGATCTTCCTCAGCAAGCTTTTGAGCAAGGAGAAAGTTCCCAAAGCATCCAGCCATAATGGCGGTCAAGGGGAACTGTGGGAATAGGCGAGAACCCTCTAGGAGCATGCTCGGTAGGACAAGGGGAGGGTTCCCACCTTAAACTCCTCAGCTTTAGAAGTTTCCCGAAAAGTCTCAGCGCAAGCGAAGAGCCCAAGTGTGATGCACAGAGACCACAAAGAAGAACAATACTTAGCGCCTTTCGTAGCCCATGGAAGCAGCTTTAGGTGGTGTAAACTTGAGGAGATGCCCCTCTTCCCTGTCTGCCAGGACTTCTTGTAAGGCCAGCCCAAGACATCTTGCTGGCTGAGGTGACAGACAAGTTGGAGCCACCCCCATTCCAAACACAGAAGCCAACTAGGCTGGCAGTTGAAGTTTATTTTAACACTGGGGATGGGACAGCATCTTCCGCCCCAACTGAGGGCAGCACAATACCTTAGGGGGTGCAGGGAACTCTCTCTGCCTGAGGCAGCTGCTTCTCTGTGCCTAAAGGTAGGGCTGGACCTGGGTCCCTGTGTATTTAGGCAAAGCCAGTGATAGAGGGGTTAAATTAAGAAGTGCGGGTGCTCATCATTACAGTTCCCATAGCTACAACCCTCAAGGAACATGCAAACATTCAGACAAGCCATATCAACAATCCCATTCTAGCAGTTTTCAGCTCCGGCAGGAGCAGATCTTTTGTAAAGCTAGTGGGTCCTAATTGCCCATTCAAGACCAAGCCACCACAAAATATTTTGCATTATGACAGGGAACAGTATATTACTGCTGGGAAAAATTATTTCCCCCCAGCTAGGGGGAAGATTTCACCTAAGCTCAGAGGGAACAGGGACACCTGAGTGGGTGGCAGATGACATCAGCGTCCCTGCTAATGAAAAAGTGCCGGTGCTGTGTCCCTGTGAACCTTGGCTCTGCTATACCACTGGGCAAAGCTCCAGGACTATGTGGGTTGCCTGCCTTGCTGCTGTAATGGAAGAAAGAGCCTTTGGTAGGCATGAGAATTCTTAAAGAGAGGGAGGCTTAGATCTCTGGCTGTTATCCCATAGAGGGCTTTTATCATATGCGGGAACTTTCCTGATGGAAAACTGCAATTTGTTAAACAAATATTCCAATACATTCTGATTATTAGAGAACCCTTTAAAAGGGACACTCCACACACACCGGAGGGCTGTGTGCTAACCCAAGCCTTGCTCCTGAACTTCATTGCATGAATAGACTTCACACCAAAGTGGTACGAGCATCAAACAGAAGTGCATTTGATTGGTGGGATGGCGAAAGTTGTGGTGCACTAGTTGACAGACACAGTAGCAGACATCTGACAGGCACTATGGCACTAACCCTGGTAAGCGACTTCAAGCAGTGACAGTCCAAAAAGTTGTGATATGGCTATTTCGCTTGCAAACATATTAAATATGAAAATTTGTTTCTTTAGCATTCCATTTGGGGGTGTGTGTGAATAAACCAATGCTTAGTAATTCAGCAATATGTTTCAAGCACGAAAACCTCAAGAGTATGGAATAACCCCGTGATTCCAATTACTTTGGTGTGAGTCACATGATCAAAACTCTGCACATTTTAATGCGATTTAGGGGTAGGCTTCAAATGTAGACTGACACAAGCACAGCATTCATAAATAAAAGAAGCAGGATGTCAACTCCCCACCACTCCTTCCTTTTTCCTCACGTTGACAGTTGGCTATGCAAAAGATAATTGCTTCTCTGGTAAAGTGTGTGCTTCTTATTCATGAAATAATTAAAAATACAACACCTTATCAAGTAGCAGTTCTCTGCTGAGACAAGCATTAGCAGCCCCCACAATCAAATCCAGAGTGTCCACAGCTGTGCAAGCTCTACATTTAAAAAAACAGCACCCGTGTTCTGTGCCAGGGTAACCAAAGGGGAAAGGTATCTGTATATATCCCATATATTTGGCAAACGTGCATATACATACCTGCTCTGTGTCATAAAAGGTCCAGAACCCTGCTGTGGCCTTCAGAACATGAACCGAGTCTTTCCTGATACCACCAGAACTATCATGCAACTGAAGTGGGTCCCATTCAAAGCCTGAAGACCTTAGCAGATTTCTCAGTCACTAGGTAGGCAACCTTTTGAGGCACATTTGGCAATTTGAGAAAGTGCCCTGGGTACCAGCACAAGATGCTGCCATGGGAGGCATGGCTAGTCACAAAGGACAAGCAACATGTTCAAAATATCGGGTGCACGGCAGAGAAGGGGGTCTTAGCCCCTATATTCTAAACAACCCCTTTGAACCCACAGTTAGCAGAGCCAACAGAAACCTATTTAACAGATGGCAAACTTCCCCCCGCCCCGCACTCCTCTGCGAGTCAACTTATTTCCCCCATCTCTTTTTCTCTCTCACTCTGGATCACCACCCATAGATGCATTTGTTCTTGCTCTCTCCCTCTCTCTCTCTCTCTCTCTCTCTCTCTCACACACACACACACACACACCATGTATCCATCATATATGCATACATACATGTATATATCCATGCCCCTCTCTTCTCCTCGCTGCAAGTACATGAAAAATCACATTCACTATTTTCAGGATCCCTCAAAAATCCCCCCCCCCCAATCCTTTCTCCTTCTGTCTTTTGCACACACATGCAGCCCCTAGCCATTCAGACATACAAGTACACATATATAACCATTCAAGCATACAAGTGTGTGAAAGGTCTTGGCACATGATGACAACATCCTTGCACCAGGAACTGGAAGCTTCTAAATGGCTCAATCAGGATCCAGTTCATATCAGACAATGAACTTGGTTGGTGTGGCATCCAGGTGGATATAGAATGGCAGGGGATAGACTGTTCATATGCTGACTTTTTTTTATTTTTTACTGTGGGTACAAATCTGCTGTTGTAGTTACGTACTTGCTAGTATAACTTTACAGTAATGATTATGCTCATCTCAAACTGCATCAATCTGCACTTGAACAGCAGAATCCGTAATAAGAATCAGATGTTCAAACAGGGTTGCCACTAAAATTTCATGTTCCATTTCCCTGACTTACCCTGACCAACTTTTGTCAATTTCCCTGACGTCCATTCAAAAATAAGCCCAAGTTAAAAGAATTCATAGGTTGGTATTTCATTAAATAACCGTTTTATTAAATGGTTTAAAGCTACACAATTACTGAAAGGCAATTTTTTTGGTCAAGATAGGAGCTTCAATATGAGCTTCTTTAAATATTGAGACTGGGTTCACCACGGTGGGTTGTCGTGTTGTGCGAACCTGGGACAGGTTTGTCATGGTGGCTTATTTTGGGGTTATAAGCTTCCTGACACGCCATAGCTTGTAGTAGGGTATGTTTGACCCATGAAAAAAACCCTTCCACTCTTGCCAAGCAGCTAGTGGGTAACCACCATTGCCAGCCACCCCAAAAGTGTCCAAGTGGCACTTTGAGGCACCTGGCAAAGGCTTCCCCGCCATGAGCCATTTCGGGCTTGCCACAGCTCAACTTTTTTAAAAAACCTTTTTTTGGGGGGGAGATCATGAAAGTTGGCTGTCAAGCCGGCTTTTGCAATCCCCATGGGGGCATCCACGAGGTGCCCCTCCAAGGACCCCCTGTGGTACCTTGGAGGGGCTGCCCATGGTCATCCCCCCTAGCTCCCATCAGTGGTTCATGCCTTGGTCTCCTCTTGCCTAGACTACTGTAATGCGCTCTACGTGGGGTTACCCTGGAAGACAGTTTGGAAGCTACAGTTGGTACAGAACACGGCAGCTTGCCTGGTTAAAGGCAGCTGCCAGTGTGATCACATCACTCCAGTGCTCAAGGAGTTGCACTGGCTACCAGTTGCTTGCCAAGCTGAATTCAAGGTGTTGGTTTTGACCTTTAAAACCCTATACGGCTCTGGTCCAGTTTATCTCAAGGAGCGCCTCCAGCAACATCAAGTAGGCCGCTCAACAAGATCTGCCACGGATGGCCTTCTCCTTGTCCCATCAGCCAGAGCAGCCAGGCTGGTGGGGACTAGAAAGAGGGCCTTCTCTGTGGCGGCCCCCAAGTTATGGAACTCCCTCCCTAGTGACCTTCGCCATGCCCACTCCATGATGAGCTTGCATTAAAAACGTGGTATTTCAGGCGGGAATATGGGGTGGGTTAGGATATTTTTTTTTAAAAAAAAATCTAGACTGTTTTAATTGTGTACGTTTGTTTGAATTGTACATCGCCCAGGGTGGCTGGGTGATCCGGCCAGATGGGCAATTCACAAATGTAATAAATAAATAAATGAATAAATAAAATGTGAGCAAATAATTGCCCTCAATATATTTTTTTAAACTCAACCTGCCCAATTTGCACAAATTGGGCAGGGCGGGTTAGTGCAAGGGGGTCCCTGGGCTAGGTACTGGCCAG